>OU015757.1:6822681-6993813 GCA_907169655.1 Acomys percivali | reverse complement strand
GGAGTGGGGTCAGGGCAGAGCTGGGAAGATGGTTGTGGGTATGGGTGAAAATTGGGTTGGGGACGGAAGGAGGAGGTGGAATGGGTAGTGAATCTGAGACTGCAGAGGGAGGTGGATTTGGGGCCAGAGTGGGAGTAGGTAGAGATGATGCAAACTGGGTGTGGTCGATAGGTCCGATGCGGTGAGGTGAAGGAAGGAATGAACTGAGGTGGAGATGGGTCAGAGCTCAGAAACAATGATGGGGAAACACAGGAATAAACCCAAGGAGGCCAGCAAGATGGCTCAGTAGAGAAAGGTGCTTGCTGCCAAGGCTAACAACTTGAGTTCAATCCCTGGGACCCACATGGTGAAAGGAGAGAACCAGTTCCAGCAGGTTGCCCTTTGATCGCCACAGGCATGTGCACAGGGGCACATACACACATGCTATAAAGAAATACAATGTAATGCTTTTTTTAAATGTATTTATTTGGTTTTTGGGTTTTGGTTTTTGAGATAGGATCTCACTGCTCTGACTGTCTTGGAACTAACTATGTAGACCAGGCTGACCTTGAATTCGTTGAAATCTACCTGCCTCTGCCTCCCAATTGCTGAGATTAAAGGCGTGTGCTAACACACCTGGCAATCTTTTTTTTTTTTTTTTTTTGAAGAGTAAACTTGAGGGTGAAATGGAAGGTGGGATGAAAAAGAGACCCACATAAAAATGGGGCTCAGTTTGGTGTTCTGTGGCTGTCTCATGACCACTCCCCTTCTCTTCAATAGGGCCCGGAAAGACTCTGCTTCCTCTCCACCACTCTTCGGCCCTTCCCTGCACTGATGGGAGGGCTGGGGACCCAGGGGCCCTGGACCAGCTCAGAGAGAGTGCAGCTGTGGGCCATGAGGCTGGATCTTCGGGACCTGCACAGGCACTTCCGCTTCCAGGTAGAGGCCCACTGCACCCTTGATTCCCGCCTTCCAGGCATCTACAAGCAAAATTGTGTTTCTTTTGCTCCCTTTGGAAGAAACACCCCTGGGAATCAGGTTGAGGAAGCCTAGTAAGACACTCCAGCTCCTGTGAGTAGCGGCTCCAGATCCTGGCTCTGCCCAAGAGTCTCTGCCTGCTCCTGAGAGCTGGACTCCAGGGAAGGAAGAGCCCCGGGACACTCAGATCAGACCCTCTCATCATCAGGACCAAGAGCCCATCCTCTTATCCCTCCAATTCTGATGTCACTCAGATCCTCCTAGAGGTTTTAAAGGGCAATAGGGTTTTTGTCTTAGTAAAAAGAAAATAGAAAACGCAATCAAGAGCAGGAAGTACCTCTGTCGCCTGCTCTGATTCTTTAAAAAAAAATCCTTAACATCGAGAGGAATTTCCTGACCAATGATGCCCAGGGCAATCCAGGGGGAGTAATCCCACCCAGCTCATAGATTTTGCTCTACCATGACCATTTTCTTAATTAAAAAAGAAAATAGATAAGGGGGCTGGAAAGATGGCTCAGTGGTTAATGGCACTGGCTGGTCCAATTCCCAACACCTATGTGACATCTCACAACCACCTGTAACTCCATTTCAAGGGAATCTAATGCCTTTTCTCATCTTCTTGGCACCAGGTATGTAGTGTTATACATGTAGGCAAAACATCCACACACACACAAAATAAATGTAAAAGTGGTGGCATATGCCTGTAATCCCAGCATTCTGGGAGGCAGAGGCAAGTGGATCTCTGTGAGTTTGAGGCCAGCCTGGTCTACAAAGTGAGTCTAAGACAGCCAAGGCTACACAGAGAAGTTCTGTCTCAAAAAACAAACAAACAAAAAATCTGGTACACCAAGTGTGGTGATACATTCCTGTAGTCCCAAACACTTGGCAGGCTGAGGCAGGAGGATTGTGAATTCAACACCATGCTGTAACTATATAGGAAGATTGTTTAAAAGCAAACAAGCAGAAGATACATAGAGCTGAGAGATGACACAGAAGTTTAGAGCACTTGCTGTTTTTGCAGAGAATAAATGCTTACAAATACCCAGTACCTTCTCTGGCCCAAGAACACCAGTCAGGTAGGCAGTGCACATACATACATACATACATACATGCAGGCAATGCACACACAAATATACATACACACACACACACACACACATATATATATACACACATACTTACTTACTTACTTACATACATACATACAGGCAAAATGCTCATACATATAAAAATAAGTAAATCATTAAAATGTATAAAAGAAAAATTTGACTGGAGAGATAGCTCAGCAGTTGAGAGCACCGTTTTCTCTTGCAAGGATCAGAGTTTGAGTCCCAACACCCACATGGAAAAAAAAGAAACAGGATACCAGATTTCAATAAAGACTTGTCTAGATTAGAAAAAGACTTTGACACCATAGGTCTGAGGTAGAGAGTACCCAGAGCAATCATGGCCCACAGTTGTCTTAGAAGGTGATTGGCAACAGAAGGAATGAAGGCTCAGGTTCTTGATGTGGCACTGTGAGACCCACGGGTCTTTCCTCACAGGTGCTGGCTGCAGGATTCAACTGTTCTGAGGAGGAGGAGGAGGAAGAAGAGGAGGAGGAAGGGCAGGAGCTGCTCCTAGGGGCTCAGGATGGCTCCAACCAGGTGTCATCCCAAGTGTCGTGGCCCCAGCTGCTCTATACCTACCAGTTCCTACACTCCTTGGAGCTTGTCCTATCTCGGGCTGTCCGGGACTTGTTGCTGCTGTCCACGCCCGGGCACCCAGGCCCAGCTTGGGATTCCTAACACAGAGCTTCCAGTCCTGTGGAGAGACCTTTCAGCTCCCTTCCCTCGCCCATTAAGACTCTAAGGCTGGAGTGCAGGACAGTCTCTAGCTCATTTGCCTCAGACCAGGCAAGGCTTCACTAGCTCCCAGCCCTGACCCGGTAACTTGACACCTTCCAGTCCTTACCAGATATTTATTTCTTGTATATTTATTTATTTTTTAGAAAACGATGGTTTATTTATTGTTTCATTCTTGAGTTAGGCCACCACACTGGGTACCTAATAAAGTCCTCTGGGCCCACTTTGTGCCTCTGCAGCTTTTCACAGGAATGTCTGACACCCAAAGGGCAGGATGTCTTGAGGAAGGAGTCAGTGAGAAGCTTCTGGCTACCCAGAACCTTTCTCTACTCCTGTGTTCTTGAAGTTCCTGGGAAACGTCCCCCACCTCCACCCCCCTCCAACCCAGACTCTGGCCTGGAGGTTACCATAGTAACCTGCAGACTTCTGATATTGAGTTGTCATTTTGGAAACTCAAAGCAACTGGTCTGCTTGCTGCCCACGGCCAACTCCAAGCGATGCCCTCGGGGCCCCTTGAACCTCTTTCCTTTTGGGGCTGGCTTCCAGCCCAGAGGCGTATTATCTTACACAGCTCCATGTGGGGTAACTGGGGGGTGATGATACAGGGAGATTAAGGAGGGGATAGTCTCCACAAGCCTCGCTTCCTTGTAGTCTCCTGAGTAGCTGAGGCAGATAGGAAAGGGATCTATGGCAGGCACCAGGGCAGCAGGTCCTCCAGCAGCTCACATTGGGGAATCAGACTCCTTAGAGTCAAGGTCTGCATAAACATCCGATTTAGGCTGAGTCCCAGAGGGTGAAAAAGATGTCTTCCAGTGTCTGAGGGAGTCAAGGGTGACCAGGGTCCAGAGGAGCCTTCTGATCCTCCCTTAGCAGGCTTGACTCACAAGGGCTCTAGGCCGCGTCACTGTGGCTTTGGCTTGCCCAGTCGGGCTTGCAGCTCCTGCATCATGCCAGGATGAGCAAAGCCAAACCTGTGGAGAGAACGGATTCATGTGAGCTTGGACCCCAGGTGCCCACAGCCTCCTCACCATGGCAAGTGTAGTGCCCCTGGGCCTACCCATGTCCCAGCATTTTTCTCCTGGCTGGTACTGGGGTCCCTTCGGGCCTTGTGGCACTTAGCTCTGGGGTTTCCACAAGTTGAGGAAGTGACTGCTCGGGGAATGACAATGACAGCTCCTCCTGGGGTTGGGGGCTGGGAGGGTCATGATGTGGTTCAGGAGCAGAGATGCGACGCAAAGAGGGCCTTGAGCGCCGCCGTGAGGAACTTCGTGACAGAAGCACGCGACTCCGTGGGACAGAGACATCCAGGCGGGACCCAGGGAGCAGGTCCTGCAGGGTACGAGAGACAGAGGACTGTGAGGAGCTGACTTCCAGATTCTGCCTGTCTCTCTTAGGGTCCTGCTGGAGCCCTCACCTCATTCCAGCTGCTGCCGTGAGCAACCCCTGGGCCACCTGCTGTGGCCTCAGCTGACTCAGGCACAGCTAGTGTGGGGATCTGGTGTGACTGCTGCCTCTCCAGGCTGGAAGAGTCCTCCAGAGCTTCCGGATCAGCCTCCTGGATCTTTGCACCCTGTCCTTCGCTCACAGCATCTTCCACATCTTGTGGCTCTCTCTTGGAACTCTGGTCCCCCGACTCCGTTGATTGCCCTCTTCCAGCTTCTTCCTCCAGGAGCCCCTGATCTTCCAGGAGCCCCTGATCTTCCAGGAGCCCCTGATCTTCCAGGAGCCCCTCTGCTTTCTCTGCCTGGGAGCTTCCGGTCACACCATCCACCCCCCTTAGTCCTTCTGCCATCACAGATGTTCCCATCTCTGCCTCTTCTTCCTCTCCAGTTCCACCACTCTCTTGGATGTCGTAGGCAGACACCTCCTCTGCTGAGCCCTCCAAGCCAACTCCTTGCCCACTCTGCTTCTCTGTAGCGTCCTCTAGCTCCGTGCCTCCCCCAGCCCCCCTTTCTAGAGGTATCCCATCTTCCCATCTTAGCTCTTCCTCAGCCCCGGCAGTCCTGATACCCACGATAATCTCGGCAGCCAAAGAGCTAGTAGTCTGTGTATCCTCTCTGTCCTGCGGGCTTGGAGCCTCTTCCTCCTCCAGCCTACCCTTCCCGCACGTTCTGTCTGCTCCCCAAAGCTCTGCAGCCTGCCCCTCACTAGCCTTGTTATCCGTGGGCTCGGATTCTCCCACTGACTGGCCTGGCCCTGTCTCGGCTCCTTGGCTTCCTTCCAGCTCCTGGTTCACTGCTATGGAGGCCAGTGCCTCCTCTGCTCCCCACCCTGGGGTTTCTGGGTGTTGGGCCTCCTGGCCTCCTTCAGCCTGGATCTCCACAGCTGGCCCTGTAGCGGTCTCTTCCTCACTTGCTTCAACATCTGCTTTTACCTCCTGGATATTTCTGTTGTCCGCATCCCTTCTCCAGCTTCCCCAGGCTTCTAACTCAGGACCTGTAAACTCCACAGGCCTGGGATATTCCTCCAAGCATAGCATCCCCTCTGGGCTCAGGTCTGGAGCTGTCCTAGTCTCTTCCTGACCCTCCTGCCCTTCCTCAAGTTGAGGAGTCAAGGTCTGGGAACCCCTCATCAGCTCAGAGTCCTGTCCTTCAGCGACCTCTACTCTCAATACCTCTGCTCTCATCTGGGCTGCCTCAGTCTTCTCTCCCATAAACAGTTCCTCAGGCCTGGCTTCTGGAGATTCTTCCCAGTCAGGCTTATCTGTAGCCTCCTTGGCCAGGACTAGCATAGCCTCTGTGGCCAGGTAGCTCCCTTCCTCCCTAGGGGACTCTTCTGCCTGCATCCTCTCTTCCAGATTCCCCCCATCACCCCCCATTGCTGAGTCTGGCCTCCCATCATCCTCAAGGCTGTCCCCTATCTCCTGGCCTCCCACAGCCTCCCTCCCTGCTAGCTGGCCTTCAGTCGTCTGTTCAGTTCTCTCGGTCTCCAGGGTCTGGGGCAGAAGCCTAACTTGAGCCTCTCTCTTCTCATCAGGCTCATCCCACTGGCCTCCCTTGCAAGCCTCCTCTAGGACCCAGAGTCTCTCTGTAGCTTCTGGGACATTTTCTCCTGCGTCTGGCCCATATTCTGCCTCCTGAATTCCTAGGCTCTCAGCCTCCTCCCTGCTTGAGACTATCCAGGCCTCTCTACCCAATATGGCCCAGTCCTCAGGTTCTGCCCCTGGGCACTGTGTCCCCTGTGCCCTTGCACTAAGGCTATCCTTCACGGAGACCATCCTCTCCTCTTCTTCATCAGCCTCTCTGGCCCCAAACCCCTCCACTTCAACAGCTACATCCTTGGTCACCGAGTCTGTCTCAGCAGCTACGTCCTTGGTCACCGAGTCTGTCTCAGCGGCTACCTCCTTGGTCACCGAGTCTGTCTCAGCGGCTACCTCCTTGGTCACCCAGTCTGTCTCTTTGCTGTCCTTTGCTACGTTCTGCCCATCAGTACCAGCATTTCCCTCAGGCTCCTTGTGCCAGGTTGGCTGTGACTCCACCCCCCTGGCCATCCCTGGCTCTGCTGCTCTGACCACCTCCCCCTTTCTTTCCTCCTGTTCATAGGTTCTCAGCAGCTCCCCACTGCTCACTTCCTCCTCACCTTGCTCCCAGAGCTCCTGGGGTCTATTGCTGCTCCTGTCTCTGTGAACCTCAGGCCCAGCCCGTGGAGTACTTGGCTCCTGACTCTTGCCCCCCTCAGCTGCCTTCCCGGACCCAGTGTCCTGCCTTTCTCCTCGGGGCCTTGCGGAGCTGTCTGCTCTCCACCCCCAGGTCTGTTCGCCAGCTAAACTTCCTTCTTGGCATCTTATAGTCTCTTTAGGTGCTTCTACCCCCTTGCTCTGGCCACTTCCAAGTCCCTTCAGTCCCTCCTGGGCTTCCTCCTCTACCACTTTCCCTGGATCTCCCGCAGCCAGCTCCCCCAGTTCCTCAGCTGCCTGCGGCTCCCTCGCTACCGTGGGGACTGTATCTCCTATGAGGTAGGACACAAAAGCATTGAGGGAATCCTAGAAGAGAAGAAAGAGAAGTGAAGGCATTCAGGGGAAGATTAGCCCCTTCCCTATGGGCATGACACCAACAAAGCCCAGGTAAGAAATGTGGGATCTGGAAATCTGCTAAAGGACCAAGACAGGGCCTAGCCTGGTTGCCTTGCATGCGAGTATGGAGGCGGGAGATTAAAACCCGGGAAAGACTGGGCTAGGTGTCTGGCTGACTGTAGGAAAGGGACCTCAAGGGAGGAGTGGCTCCAAGGGAGGAGGAAAGGTGAGACTACAGCAAATGCATGGAAATCTCTGGTATCTCTTTGCCCCTCTCACCAGTGCTCCCCTCAAGGCCTGATGCAGCCCAGGGAGGTGAAGCCGGAGAAAATCCATCCTGTAGGTCTCTGCGTGTCCAGAAAGCTCACAATGACCATCCGTCCCCACCCACTAATGCAAGCCAGTCCTCCGCAGCACCCAAGACACTTCCTCTTCCCCTGTCTCTCCCTGACGTATGTCCACCCCAGGCACTGTGCACCTCCCCCAGGCTCATAATTGACTTCATGACAGACGTGGCGGCAGGGGGTGGGGGGTAGAGGGGGGGGGGGGGGGGGGGCATAGTGGGAATGGCTGCACAGTGTGCAGGTGACTCAGAACCAGGTGCACTTCTGGAGCTGAAGGGGAGAGGATCAGGTCAGAAAGAAAAAAAAAGTGGGAACAGGAGACCTCAGAATTGCGCGTGGGGGAGGGGGCATGTGGCAAGTGCAGCCTGAGTGACTCAGGTCTTGTACTCACACCTCAGCCATTTCCGTCTCCTCCAAGCCACAGCCTTCTGTGAGAGGAAGCTAGGGTTTGTGGTTCCTGATTTCTCTGGGGAGAAGTAGGAGTGCGGATAGGACCAGTGGAAGTTCTGGCTTCCCATTTCCACGTCATTAACACTTCTCTGTGGATGACCAGGATTGCTGCCTCCAGTGGCCCTGTCCTCACCCGTGGTTATTCTGTACTGTGGTCATTTGTCACTCACAGCTTACTGTGAGCTTCTTCAGGACAGAGGCTGCAGAATGTCTAGAGCCTGCGTGGGTAGTAAGGATCCCTTTCCTCAACGGCTGAGTGATCTAGGAAGAACACCATAGGAGGGCGTACGTCAAGCAGCAATCTTAATGAGCGGTGGGTGGGAAAAGCTGGTAGAGTGGGCAGAGGCTGCTAGAAGCCATAGCAGAGAAACAGGCTTGATGACGAATGGTCAAGATGCTGCCCTACCACCGAGAGGAAGGTAAAGAAAGGACTCCTTATTTGGGACTATGTGAGGCGACGTGTTCTAACTGCCCTCCTAGCCTAGTTCTCCTAAAGTCCAACTAGGACTACAGGCTGACATCACAGAACAGGAAGAACGCCCATAGCAGCTTGCTCGGCGAAGCCAGCACCTCTGCTCTATTTCTTACTGCTGGCTGGGTCTCTAAAGTCACCTAAAGGTCTCCTGCAGGATCCTTGGTAAACACTGGGGGAGGGGCCCAGGGGTTGGACTACTTTCGTGGTATTTGTTATTTCTGGGATAATATGGCAAAGGGAGTTTCTTAACGTCTTGAATACTGCCATAGATAATTCATAGAACCTGTTTGGTGGGTGTTTTATCTTTGAGCTTTCTAGGCAATTGTTCTACTCTGAGCTACCTCCCAGCTGCTTCTTCTAGATCTTTACCACAGGCTGGAAGAGCAACAGATAAGACCTGAGGCTGGTCGCCTTTGCTTCCAAGCAGAACTTGTCCCTGGGAAGCTGGGTGGGTCGTGGGACAGCAGGAGGAAAGTAGCCATATTTATTTCAGGCAACTCAGGGCAGCAGGACAGAAGCTGAAGCTTCCCGCGCCATGACTAGTACTGGCAGATTTCGTCGGCGTCTAGAGTGCCGCTTTTCATGGCTGTACTTGTGGCTCCCACCAGCTCCAGTTCAAAATCAGTGCTTCCAGAGTTCTCCCGAACACTCCGTTTTCCACTCTCCAAAGTTCGACAACGCCAAGGCAAAAAGAGGACCCGGAAGTAAGGAAGCAACCTCCAGGCACGTGATGGAAGACCCACTGTTACTGTCACGTGACTCTGCAATCTGCTATTCCACCTTGCGGCGAGCTCAGCTGCTCTTAAAGGTACAGGCCTGGGGGCGGTGGCTTTGTTTTAGAGGGGCTGGGGGCGGGGTCCAGCGGGTGGGGCGTGGGTGGACAGGCGCTGGAGATCTGGGGGGGGGGGGTGTCTGTTGATGGAGAGCCCTGTGTAGCAGACAGCAGGACCTGGGACTGACCACAGGGCGTTGATCCTTCGCATCCACCTGTCCCAGACTCTCACCTTGAGGCCAACTCCGAACACACGCTGACTTTGGGTCCTTTGGGGGAACCCTAACTCAATGTTATGGAGAGCTCTGCGGGCTCGTGGAGGCGCCTTGAGGATTCTGAAAGTGAGTACTCTGTCGGTTGTCTTGAGAGTGACGGCCTCTGCCCCATATTGACCCAGCTCCCCGCAACTGGACACACACACACACACCATGCCTTCTCTTCCTCCTAGGGGAGGAGACCGACTCAGAGCCCCAGGCCCCTCCATTGGGTGGTGCGAGTGCCCATTGGAAGAATGCGGTGGGCTTCTGGTAAGTGCTCTGAGAGTTGTGCAAAAATAAAATGCGACTGGAGCAGAGAGGGAGGGAATTGAATCCACAAATACAGAGTCAACTGTAAACTTCCAAATTCCATTAGAATACCACCAATCACCTATTGGTCAGAGCTGCTCGTACCATCTGTAGTGTTCTTAAAAGTTTTCCTCCAAACCAATTCAGTTGCAACTTTGTTTTATTTTATTTTATTTTTATGGAAAGGTCTTGTGTTTCCCAGGGCAGCTTATCTTATATTTCTAATCCTCCTGCTTTTGCCGTCCAGGTGCTGCGGTTATAGGCCCTGTAGCACCATGCCTGGCTCACTTGTTTTTGTTTGCAGGGCAGGGTATTAAAAGTAGGGCCTTCCATGCTCTGCTCTACAAGTGAGCTCTGTCTCCAGCCTATTTGCTTTTTCCTAGTGCCGAGCACAGCTCCGGGAGATGAAAATAAGAGCAGTATGTTTTATGAATCAGAAGGAGCCCTGGTATTATTTTGATTCCTCTAGCACTCTTGGAGACCAGCAGGTGAAAATTTGTCCCCATTTTTTAACATAGGAATACGCTAAGGCCACAGAAGTAGGAAGCAACTGACTTGGGTTTCAAAGCTGTGGGGTATCTTTATTGAACCATTGTGTGTCAGTGGATGAAAAATGCCCAAGGAACCTACTCTTAGTGTCGGCATAGAAGAAAGAGTGCTCAGGTGGCCAGGTGTGATGGCGCACGCCTTTAATCCCAGCACTTGGGAGGCAGAGGCAGGCAGATCGCTGTAAGTTCGAGGCCAGCCTGGTCTACAGAGTGAGTCCAGGACAGTCAAGGCTACACAGAGAGACCCTGTCTCGGGCGGGGGGGGGGGGCAGGCAGAGAAGAGTGCTCAGGTATACCTTCCAGTAGAGGTCTTGGTGCTTGGCCGGGGGTCGCTCTAATCTCAAAGCCTCTGTTTCAAACCCCAACACTGATGGTGGAGGGAAAAAAAAGGGGGGGGGGGTTTGAAGGGTTCAGGTAAGGGAGAGATCTGTAAGGACTATGGGTGGATGGAAGGCACAGAGTGAAGATCTGCCCTCATTCTAGGATCCTGGGTCTCTGCAATAACTTCTCATATGTGGTGATGCTAAGTGCTGCCCATGATATCCTGAGGCAGGAGCAGGCGTCTAGAAACCAGAGCCACGTAAGTCAGCCTCTCTCAGCACCACCCTGTGCTTAGTGCCCGTGGCCATACTAGGGACTCACCCGGAGCCAGAGGTCCCCTGGAAGACTCATGCAGTAGCCATGGGTGGGACACGGGAGCTAAAGTTCTTAGTCCCCCACATCCTCGGGGGGGGGGGGGTTGCTTATAAAGAGAGCAACGGGTACCAGGTTGGTGAACTCAAATACTTGGCTGGGTAAGACCTTATTTTGTGGTGTGTCTTGTCACCTGGGCTCTGTTGGCATTTGGGACTAGGTGACTGTTGTGAGTCAGTACTGCACATCCTGGGTGTTTAGTAGCATCCCGAGTCTCTACCCACTAACCAAAAAGTGACAACCAAGAGTGGCTCCAGATGTTACAAATGTTCCTGGCAGGCAAAATCAGCCTGGCGCAGAACTCCTTGTCTTAGAGAGCTAGAACACACATGCCCTAAGAGGAGCAGCCCCCACTTTGCAGGTTCAATAGGGAATTTGACCCAAGATGAGATTTTTTCCAGAACCCCAGATTTCTATATGAACGCTCTTAGCTATGTTATGCTATCTCTGGCCTCTGGGCCAGATGTTTATAAATGTTCTCCTTCATGGTACACATAGAAAAACTAAGGCCCCAAGAAGCCCATGCCTACCCCCAGCTGCCTGTCAAGTTAGGGCGTAGCTGGGACAGGGCCTTGTTTAACCTCCTGCCTCTGTGTAGGAAAGACTTTCTTCTCTCCCATAGGTGGAGCCAGGCCCAACACCCATGCCCCATAACAGTTCGTCTCGGTTTGATTGCAACTCAATCTCCACAGCTGTGAGTACCCACATAGGCCCCTGATCCATGCCTTTGCGCCCCCAGTTCCTATGTGTCCAGCCAGGACTGTCAGGATTACAGTGATCAGTACTGCCACTTACTGGGAGGCCTTTTTGTAAAGGGTAAATATCAGCTCAGGTATCCTTCACCATAGCTCTGTGAACTAGGCACTGCAAGCTTCCCCGTTGGGGATGAGGAGACAGAAGCTCAGAGCCTGTTAATGCCTTGACACCCGTCGGAGGAGCCCCAGACCTGGCAACAAACCCAGATCTGTCTAACTCCAGAGCCTGAACTTACAGCAGGTCTCATTGGCTGGCTCCAGGCCTGGGCTGGGAAGGTTGTCTCTGGGAGGGTCAAGGCTCTGAACTGTGTTCTCCTGTCTCAGGCAGTGCTCCTAGCAGACATCCTTCCCACCCTCGTCATCAAACTCCTGGCTCCTCTTGGCCTTCATTTGCTGCCCTACAGGTCTGGGTCAGGGTGGCAGGAGGAAGGGCAGAGTGGGGAGGGAGTGGGAGGCTGGACATGGCCTTCTGAGATTCCCCCCGCCCCCTGCATCTCTTCTTAGCCCCCGGGTGCTCATCAGTGGAGTTTGTTCTGCTGGAAGCTTTCTCCTGGTCGCCTTTTCTCACTCAGTAGGGCTAAGCCTATGTGGTGAGTATGCAGCTATGAAAGGTGGGTGGGAACTTAGAAGCTTCAGCCGTGTGCCGGGGGATAGTCGCTCCAGCTTCCCAGAGTAAAAGGATATGTCTGTAACCCCAGGAGACTGCTAGTGGTGTGTGTGTGTGTGTGTGTGTGTGTGTGTGTGTGTGTGTGTGTGTGTCTGTGTGTGTGTCTGTGTGTGTGTCTGTGTGTGTGTGTATCTGTGTGTGTGTCTGTGTATGTGTGTCTGTGTTTGTGTGTGTGTCTGTGTGTGTGTGTGTGTATCTGTGTGTGTGTCTGTGTGTGTGTGTTTGTGTGTGTGTCTGTGTGTGTGTATGTGTGTGTGTCTGTGTGTGTGTGTCTGTGTGTGTGTGTCTGTGGAGGGGTGTGCACTCATACACACACTTGGGAGACTGAGGCAGGAGGACTGAATGTGAGGTTAGTCTGGACCTCATAATGAGTTCAAGGCTACCATAAGCTACACAGTGAAACCCTGTCTCAAGTGAAAAAGAGAGGCGGGTCGGGGTAGGCCAGGCTGGTCTACATGGCAAGTTCCAGGCCAGCCTGTACTATATGCTGAGGCTCTGTCTCCCTCAGCAAGGACCTGGCCCTGAGAACAATCTGAGGGATGGCAGGGGAAGAAATGGCTGGACTGAGTATAGATTGGGCTGAGCAGGTCAAATAACTAGTTCGATGAAGACGGGGTACAGTCTCAGACAAGCGACATCAGGGAGGACATGGCTCTTTCAGAGCAGGCCGTATCCTGTCCAGTCTGCTCAGTGACAGATCTACTTTTAGGCTCGAGGAGCTGATGGAGATGAGGCTGTAAGCAAACGAT
The DNA here is from genome assembly GCA_907169655.1 of Acomys percivali. Taxonomy (NCBI): domain Eukaryota; kingdom Metazoa; phylum Chordata; class Mammalia; order Rodentia; family Muridae; genus Acomys; species Acomys percivali. The sequence continues at coordinate 6,980,981 of OU015757.1, read as the reverse complement.
AGGGGACCGTGGCTTTCAGTTAAAGGCCACCGTATGCTTGTCATCTTCCCAGGAGTGGTTTTTGCCAGCATCTCATCAGGTCTAGGAGAGGTGACCTTTCTCTCTCTCACAGCCTTCTACCCCAGGTAAGCATCCTGGGCAGGAAGGACATGGGGAGAGGGGTGACCCCTATGCCTTCCATCTTCCTAAATGCTGCTGTGTTGTCCTCAGGGCTGTGATCTCCTGGTGGTCCTCCGGTACTGGGGGCGCAGGGCTTCTTGGAGCGCTGTCTTACCTGGGACTCACCCAGGCAGGCCTCTCCCCTCAGCACACCCTGCTTTCTATGTTGGGGATCCCTGTTCTGCTGCTAGCCAGGTGAGTGTCCGTGGCCCCAAAGGGCGAAAGATGGGGGGAGGAGCTTGATTCTGATCTAACCCTCCAATCTCTTCAGCCTTGTTGTGAGGCCCTGTGGATTCTGGACTCTCTCTCTCGACAGCCCTCAATTTGAGTCCCCAGAGCGGGCGTGGTTTAGCTATGTGACTCTGGGCAGCTTCAGCCCTGACACTTGGGTGTCTCTGTCTCATAGCAGTTGATGAATGTGAGGCATCAGCACAGAGAGGCTCCTGGGACCTGGATTAGGATTTAGGACACTTGAGTGCATTTGTTCCGTGTATGTTTGTGGTTTTGGTTTTGGTTTTGGTTTTTCAAGACAGGGTTTCTCTGTGTAGCCTTGACTGTCCTGGACTCGCTTTGTAGACCAGGCTGGCCTCAAACTCATCAGAGATCCGCCTGCCTCTACCTCCCGAGTGCTGGGATTAAAGGCGTGCGCCACCACACCCGTCTGTGTTTGTGTTTTAGAAAGCACTATAAGCCAGGCATAGTGGTGTGCGCCTTTAATTCTAGCACTCAGGAGGCAGAGGCAAGCAGATCATGCTATAGCTTAGGGCTGTTGGGAGGTGTCCAACAGAGAAGCCTGCTCAGACATGGGTTTAAGCCAATAGGAAGTCTTTATTAGCTGGCCAGCGACTACAGTAGGTGCTTGGTATCTGGTGTAGTGCAGAGCATTTCCCAGGATGAGCTTTTAAGTACAAAAAAAGAAAACCAAGGTCTGGGTTGACATACTTCAGTTAACAAGAACAGTTAGCCAGAAGCGGAACAACAGAAGCCAGAGAGCAAGGTTAGTGCATCTAGAGACTTCCCCAGAGCTCAGGTCTTTGATGGATCAGGCCTTTGTTTTCGTTTTGGCTGGTGGTGCTGTCTACATGCTGAGTTTTGTAGTGTGAATGGCACTTCCATCATGGAGTCAGTCATGCTAAGATCCGGAGACCTCCTACGAGGATGAGGCCATGTAGAAAAAAGGGAGTCAAGACATGTGTAATGTTAAACACTCATAATCCCGAACACCTGGGAGACTGAAGCCGAGGGATCACGTGTTTGAAGCCTGCCTTGGATACACATAGAGACCCTGGTTCAGGAAATAAATTAGATAACTGGAAATAAAGGCATATGCCTTTAACCCAAGCACTCAGGAGGCAGAGGCAGGAGACTCTCTATGAGTTTGAGGCCAACCTGGCATACATGTTGAGCTCCAGGCCAGCCAGACCCACATAGTGAGACCCTGTTTCAAAAAAAAAAAAAACTAAATAAAGAAGTAAAGCCCGGGCTGGAGAGATGGCTCAGAGGTTAAGAGCATTGACTGCTTTTCCAGAGGTCCTGAGTACAATTCCCAGCAACCAGATGGTGGCTGACAACCATCTATAATGTGATCTAGTGCCCTCTTCTGGCATGCAAGCATATACATGGTGGGGCACTGCATACATAATAAATATTTTAAAAAAAAAAAAAAAAAAGAAGAAGAAGAAGAAAGAAAGAAAGCCCATGATCATGCAGACCTGGTTAAACTCAGTGAGTCACAAAACAAACCAGAAAGACAGGAATGTAAGAGAGGGACCCGTGAAGTGGGAGAGTTCACGGGAGTGGGAAGGAAACAAGAGCCAGTGAGGTGAGAGTAGCCAGGCCAACACTTGAAGCTTGCACAGCACAGGATTGGGTGCCTTAGAGGCTGAGGGTTCCCCATCTTTAGAAACACACATATGTAAAGGGACCTCTGGGGCCTTTCTGTTGTTTTTCTCTACCATGCCAGCTATTTCTTGTTGCTCACATCTCCTGAAACCCAGGACCCTGGAGGGGAAGAGGAAGCAGAGACTGCTGCCCGGCAGCCTCTCATAGGCGCTGAGACGCCAGAGTCAAAGCCAGGTAGGAGCCGGAGGCCCTCCCGGGGTCACTTTTCCCTTGGGGTTTTAGTCCCAACAGTGGACACAGATGAGGGGAACAGGCTTCTGGGTGTACAGGCTTGGGTCAAAGCAGTCATGTTTACTTACTAAATACTGACTGCATGCCAGACATTCCGATGCAAGAAACAGTGACGCTCAAAGTGAAAAAATGAGAACACTGTTACAGGACACAAAACAATGTCCTCAGAAACAGAGCAGAGCCAGAGAGTCTGGGTGGAGTCAACCAATAACAGCTGTGCACTGATCTACATATTTAGTCAGTTAAATATGTATGTATGTATGTATGTATGTATGTGTATATATATGTGTGTGTGTCTATATATGTATATGTATGCATATGTATGTATATGTATACACACACACGTGCACACGCATACATACATAGCTTGAAGTTTACCATTTTAGCAGCCTGGTACAGCATCTGGTACCTGAGGTGCAACCCAGAGGCATTTAAATCCGCACACACTGCTGTGATGGCTGGTTGTTTGCTGCATGTTGGCACCTAGCGAGGCATTGAGTGTGCAGCTTCCTCCCTCTCTCTCTCCCTGCCCTGTAGGTTCCAGCTGGGACCTCTCCCTCCAGGAAAGGTGGACAGTATTCAAGGTTTGGACGGTGGCCGTGGGCGCCCCATGAGGATCCTCTGCCTCCCTCCTGCCTCCCACTTACATCTTCCGACTCTTCCAGGGCCTCTGGCGACACATCGTCCCCCTGGTGCTGGTCTACTTTGCAGAGTACTTTATCAACCAGGGACTTGTGAGTGAGGGATGCTGGGAAGGGGCTGTGGGAGGAGAAAAAGACTGAGGCTCCACAAACCTCCACTTGTCTGGGTTTTGCTACAGTTTGAGCTCCTGTTTTTCCGGAACACATCCCTAAGCCATGCTCAGCAGTACCGATGGTGAGAGAAGTTGGCAGGTGGGCAGTGAGCTGGGAGGATCCCTTGATGTTCGGGCGCTGGGGGTTGGCCCCAGAGGCCCCCAGAGGAACTTCCTCCTCCCTGCCCCCGCCTCAGGTACCAGATGCTGTACCAGGCCGGTGTGTTCGCCTCCCGCTCTTCCCTCCAATGTTGCCGACTCCGTTTCACCTGGGTCCTAGCCCTGCTGCAGGTACTGAGTCCGCCCTGTCTTCCTGCTCCCATTCCGTCTCCCAGCATTCCTTACATAGCAGCAGATGGTACTGTACTCCAGCATTCCTAAGGATAGCACTAAAGGCCAGCCGGGCTCCTTATGAACTGGGTAGTGGCATCGGGAGCCAGTCATACTCGATGCAAGTTTCTATTCTGAACAGCTGTGTGACTCTGAGCAGGTCTCCGAACCTCTAATGATCATCAGTTTCCCTATCAAGAAGTCAGATGTGGTGGAACAGGAGGTGTGCTTCAGGGGCAGAGTGTTTGCCTAGCCAGTGTGAGGCTGTGGCTTCTATCTCTAGTACTGCAAAAATTAAAATATTTAATAGATCAGGCAATACTTATTTTTCGAGGTGTTTCTACAGCAACATGGAGAAAAAGATAATATTTTAATTAGTTTGGCTTTGTTGTTGTTTGTTTTATTTTCTAGTTTTTTTCTTTGTTTTTTGAGACAGGTGCTCACTCACTGTGTAGCTGTGGCTGGCCTGGAGCTCACAGATCTGCCTCATGAATGCTGGCATTAAAGGCTTGTCCCTCTATGCCTGGCCTTTTGTTGTTTGTTTTTGTTGTCATTGTGATTGGACCCAGGGCCTCTTACATGCTAGGTCAGTGCTGTCACTGAGCTACGTCTTAACCCTTCCTCTAACTTTTATTATATATTTTTGCTATTTAAAAAATTGTAGTTAGGGGCTGGAGAGATGGCTCAGAGGTTAAGAGCACTGCCTATTCTTCCAAAGGTCCTGAGTTCAAATCCTAGCTAAAAACATGGTGGCCCACAACTATCTGTAATTAAATCTGGTGCCCACTTCTGGTGTTCATGTGTACATGCAAGCAGAGCACTGTATACATAATAAATAAATAAATAAATATTTTTAAAAATTATAATTAGGAGCCGGGTGTGGTGGCGCACGCCTTTAATCCCAGCACTAGGGAGGCAGAGGCAGACGGATCGCTGTGAGTTCGAGGCCAGCCTGGTCTACAAAGGGAGTCCAGCACAGCCAAAGCTACACAGAGAAACCCTGTCTCAAACAAAATTGTAATTTAAAAAAACAGAAAAAATAAAAACACACACAAAAAATTAAAAATCGTAATTAGATTTATATTTGTTTATTGGTGGGAGAAAGGCACTTGCCAAGTCGTGTGTATGGAGGTCGGAGGACAACCTGCAGGATTGGTTCTCTTCTTCCACATATTGGTCTAAAGATCAGATTCTGGTCATCAGGTTTGGAAACAAGTGCCTGTGCCCACTGAGCCACCTCATCAGCCCAAACTGTGCCAGCAGATGGCAGCAGATCTCACTATAGATGGTATGAGCCAATGAGTGGTTGCCAGGAATTGAACTCAGGACCTCTGGAAGAACAGCTAGTGCTCTTAACCACTGAGCCATCTCTCCAGCCCCTGGAGGCAAAGTCTTAATTATAAGGCTAGCCTTATAATTCAGCCTCCCTCTGAAACACATAAATCTAGAATGTTTAATTCTCCTGTCTCAGCCTCAGTAGCTGGGATTATAGGCCTGTGTTACCATGCCCTACCCTAACCCTTGATTCATTTATCTTTTTTAGTAACAAATATTTATGTATTTTTATTATATGTATGATTTGTGGTATGTGTGTGTGCACACAAGAGTGTGCATATACTGTCATGAATGTGGAAGCCAGGGAGAAACTTTTAGGCGTCTGTTCTCTCCTTCTACTGGGCTTTGGGACTCAGACTCATGCTGTTAGGCTTGCACAGCAAATGTCTCTACCTGCTGAGCCGTATTGCCACACACCCACCCCTCCTGTTTGTATGGAGTTTTTACGAGTATGGGCGTTTTGCCTGCATGTATGTGCATGTACCACATACATACAGTGTCTACCAAAGCCAGAAGAGGACATAGGATCCTCTGACACTAGAACTTCTGATGGCTGTGAGCTGCCGAGTGGGTGCTGATGGCTGTGAGCTGTCGAGTGGGTGCTGATGGCTGTGAGCTGCCGAGTGGGTGCTGGGAATTGAACCCAGGTCCTTTGGAAAAGCAGCCAGTGCTCTTAACCACCGAGCTCCAATCTTTTGGGTTTTTAAGGCAGGTCTCACTGTGCGGCCAAGACTGGTCTTGAACTTGATGATCCTCCTGCTTCTGTGTCAAGTACTGGGATTTTGGGTATATGCCCCAAGCCTGGCTTGTACCACATTTTAATCAATGTATTTCATGATTATTTGCCAACACATTACGCAAAGAAACATATTTTCACATCAGACAGAGGCAACTGTTGACACCTATGAAAACCCAGGTTTCTTTCATGTTAGGTAGGATACAATTTTTTTTAAAGATTTATTTATTTATTTATTTATTACTATGTATACAGTGCTCTGTCTGCCTGCATATATACTTGCAGGCCAGAGAAGAGTATCAGATCACATTACAGATCACCATGTGGTTGCTGGGAATTGAACTCAGGACCTATGGAAGAGCAGTCAGTGCTCTTAACCACTGAGCCATCTCTCCAGCCCGGTAGGATACAATTAGTCAAGTGTAACTGTATCTTTTATTTGCCTGACTCAGTTGTCTAGGAGGCCTACTGCTTCCATCTGCTAACCTAGGCTGAGTCCTGGAAGCTTCTAGGCTTTGTACAATCTTATCTATTTTTTTAGATGTATTTATTTTTATTTTATATGCATTGGTATTTTGCCTTCATGTATGTCTGTGGGTGTCAGATCTTGTAGTTACAGACAGTTGTGAGCTGCCATGTGTGTGCCGGGAATTGAACTCAGGACCTCTGGAAAAGCAGTTTGTGCTCTTAGCCGCTGGGCCATCCTCTGGAACTGGAATTTACAGATAGTTGAGAGCCACCATGTGGGTGTTGTGCAAAACAGCAAGTGCTATTAACCAATGGGCCATCTTTCCAGTCCAAATTTTTATACTCTTGACATTTGCAGCTAGATAATTCTGTTGTGTTGCTTGTGCATTGTGGGTATTTAGCAGTATCCTTGGCCAGATACTGGTGAGACAGCCAGGAAGGTCTCCGGACATTATCAAGTGACCCTTGATCTCAGTCCAGCAGCTGGTGGAGAACAGGGGCTATTCAGGGAGACCTTGGGTGCTGAGCTTAGGCCTCCGGTAGCGCGTTTGCCTATGAAGCACAAGCTCCTATGTTAGATTTGCAGTGTGTGTGTGTTGGGGGGGGTGTCTAAGTATTTGTGGTGTTCGTGCCATTATAAAAGAAACAAAAAGCAAGGAAATGAGATAACCGGTGATGGCAGTGGGGATGACCCTGATCCAAGTGACCCTGAGAGTCACCAGAGGGAAGATTGAGGGACATTCCCGGCTGGGAGTGACAGGCGCAAAGGAAAGGTGTGTGAGGATGAGGATGGGGCCAGAGAAGGCCCACCAAGACCTCAGGGTCCCGAGGGCACAGCTGGGCACTGGGATCCTACCAGGCCTGTCAGGCCTCTGCTTCACCAGTATCCTTTATAACCAGGCAGCTCTGAGAGATGCTACCTCCCTGCTGTGCTGTTGCCCAGTCTCAGGCCTCCCCTCTGCTTCTGCCCACAGTGCCTCAATCTGGCCTTCCTGCTGGCAGATGTATGTTTGGGCTTCCTGCCCAGCATCTACCTCATCTTCATCATCGTTCTGTATGAAGGGCTGCTGGGTGGCGCTGCCTATGTGAACACCTTCCACAACATTGCTCTGGAGGTCTGTGTCAGTCGGGCCAGGGCCGTGGGTGGCCTCAGGAGCCCTGGGGATGGAAGCCTAACCCTTCTTCTTTGCTCTCCCAGACCAGTGACAAACACCGAGAGTTTGCCATGGAAGCTGCCTGTATCTCTGACACCTTGGGAATCTCCATGTCAGGGGTCCTGGCCTTGCCTCTGCATGACTTCCTCTGCCGTCTCCCCTGACCTGGGTTGCTCAGCACACGCTGGCTGACTGGCACAGGAGCAGCTCCCACGTCTGTGAGCTCTGCAGCAGGCCTTCTCTCTCTGCCATACTGGGGAGTGGGGGGAACAACTCCCCGCTTCGCCAAGGAGCCCCCACTGTTTCCCACTCCTGAGCTGGTCTCAGGGAGTTCTCTCTCAGCCTTTTGCCCTTCCAATAAATGCTTATTTTATCCGTTTACTTTTTGTGCAGTCTCTCTGAAGCTGAAAAATTAATGTTAGCCCACTTTGGAATATATGTGTCTGTGAATGTGCAAAGAAAGTATTTCAGAACAGGTGTAGCAGAGCCACTGTAATTCCAACACTTGACAGACAGAAGCATACAAGTCCTGGCCTGACCTGGCAAGCCCTGAGGACTAGGGCTGTAGCTCAGAGGTAGAGCACTTGCCTAGGATGTTCAGGACTCTCAGTCTTATCCCTGGAAAACAATCAACTAAAAGGCAGGGTGTGCTGATATAAGCCTATAGTCTCAGCGTTTGGGGGGCAGAGGCGGTACAATCAGGAGGAGTTCACGGTCTCCTACTCCGTAGAAAGCCAAGGCCAACCTAGCCTATATAAGATCCTGTTTAAAAATAATTCCATTGCATATTGTTGGCTTCTTTATCAAAAATCAGGTGTCCGTATGTGTGTGAGTTTATGTCTGGGTCTTTATTTTTATTCCAATGGTCAACAAGTGTGTTTTTATGCCAATACATGTGAGTTTTATTACTTTAGCTCCATAGTAGAGTTTCAAATCAGGCATGCGATACCTCTGATACCTCTGGAAATTCCTTTTTTGTACAGGATTGTTTTCACTGTCTTGGGCTTTTGGTTTTTCCATGTGAAGTTAAATATTGTTTTTTCAAGGTCTGTAAAAAACTGTGTTGAAATTTTGGTAGGGATTGCATTGAAATCCTGCCAATCCATGAGCGTGGGAGATCTTTCCATCTTCTGGTATGTTCTTCAGTTTATTTCTTCAATATCTTAAAGTTTTTATCATACAAGTCTTTCACTTGCTTGGTTAGACTTACCCCAAGATACTCATAGAAGAGAAAGTGGGGAAGAGCCTTGAATGCATTGTCATGGGGGACAACTTCCTCAACAGAACACCAGTACCACAGGCACCAAGATCAACAGTGAATAAATGGGACCTCATGAAAACTGAAAATTTCTGTAAGGCAAAGGGCACCATCTACAGGACAAAATGGCAGCCTGCAGAATGGAAAAGGATTTTTGCCAACTCTATACCTGACAGAGGGCTAGAATCCAAGACATGAAAAGAACTCAAGAAATTAGACATCACCAAACCCAATAACCCAATTTTAAAAAATGGGATACAGATCTAAACAGAATTCTTATTTGGTTTTGGTTTTTCCAGACAGGGTTTCTCTGTGTAGCCTTCACTGTCCTGGATTTGCTATGTAGATCAGACTGGCCTCTGCCTCCCAAGTGCTGAGATTAAAGCGTGTGCCACCGCCACCGCCACCGCCACCCGGCCTAAACAGAATTCTTCACAAGAATCTCAAATGGCCAGAAAACACTTAAATATTCAACTTCCTTAATCATCAGGGAAATGCAAATCAAAGCCACTTTGAGATTCCATCTTACCCCTCTCAGGATGGCTAATATCAAAACCACAAGTGACAGCACATGCTGGAGAGGATATGGAGCAAGGGGAACACTCCTCCATTGATGGTGGGAGTGAAAATTTACACAGCTACTTTGGAAATCTCAATATGATTTCCAAAAATTGAGACTCGCTCTACCTCTACCCCAAGACCCAGCTATACCACACCTGGCTATATATACCTAAGGGATACTCCATCCACTTGCTCACCTATGTTCATAGAAGTTTTATTGGTAATAACCAGAAATTGGAAACAGCCTCGACTGAAGAATGGATTAAAATATTTATATAATGGAGTATTACTCAGCTGTTAAAAATAGTAATGCTGGGCATGGTGGCGCACACCTTTAATCCCAGCACTTGGGAGGCAGAGGCAGGTGGATCACTGTGAGTTTGAGGCCAGCCTGGTCTACAAAGTTAGTCCAGGATAGCCAAGGCTACACAGAGAAACCCTGTCCCCCCCCCCAAAAAAAGTAACAACGGGGCTAGAAAGATGCCTCAGAGGTTAAGAGCATTGGTAGCTCTTCCAGAGGTCCTGAGTTCAATCCCCAGCAACCACCTGGTGGCTCACAACCATCTATAATGTAATTCTCTTCTGGCCTGCAGGTGTACATGCTGGCAGAATGCTATATACATAATAAATAAATACATCTAAAAATAATAATATCAGCCGGGCATGGTGGCATACACCTTTAATTCCAGCACTTGGGAGGCAGAGGCAGGTAGATTGCTGTGAGCTTGAGGCCAGCCTGGTCTACAAAGTGAGTCCAGGACAGCCAAGGCTACACAGAGAAACCCTGTCTTGAAAAACCAAAACCAAAACCAAAACAAGAAAAAATAAAAACAAGGGCCTGGAGAGATGGTTAAGAGCACCACCTATTCTTCCAAAGGTCCTGCGTTCAATTCTCAGCAACCACATGGTGGTTCACAACCATCTTATAATGTGATCTAATGCCTTCTTCTGATATGCAGGTGTACATGCAGACAGAACACTGTATACACAATAATAAATAAATAAATCTTTTTAAAAAAAAAAAGGATATTCTTTTTTTTTTTTTCATCTCACCTGAAATTTGCAGGCAAATGGGTGGAATTATTATTTTTTAAATCCTGAGTGAGGTAACCTAGGCCCAGAAAGACAAACACGGTATATACTCACTTAAAGTAGCTATTAGCTGTTAAGTAAAGGATAATCTTGCTACAGTCCACAGACCCAGGAAGACTAAGTAACAAGAAGGGCTCAGCTGGGCAGTGGTGTTAAACACCTTTAATCCCAGCACTTGGGAGGCAGAGGCAGGTGGATCGCTGTGAGTTCGAGGCCAGCCTGGTCTACAAAATGAGTTCAGGACAGCCAAGGCTACACAGAGAAACACTGTCTCAAAAAGAAAAAGAAAAAAGAAAGAAGAAAGAAAGAAAGAAAAAGAAAAGGAGGGCTTAAGGGGAGACATGTGGGTGTCCCTGAGAAGGGGAAATAGAATCGACTTGGAGGGATGGAAACAGGAGGAATCAGGGAGGGGCAAGATGGAAGAAGAGTACTGACAGAGATGACTGGAATTGGGGGACGGGGTATTTCAGTGGTGAGGTAGAACCTTAGTGCAATGGAAACTCCCAGAAATCTGCAAGGGTGACCCTAGCATAGACTCCTAGTAACGGGGGATACAGAGCCTGAACTGGCCATCTTCTGTAACCAGGCAAGACCTTAAGTGGAGGAAATGGGACACCAACTCAGCCACCAATTTATCCTGCCTGCAACATGTTCTGAGATAAAGATGGCACAGAACGTGTGGGAGTGGCCAGCCAATGAGTGGTCCAACTTGAGACCCAAGCCACAAGAGGGAGCTCATCCCTGACACTGCCTGGATGGCCAGGAACCAGAGGCCAGAATAGAACCAACCACCAGAAGAAAAAGGAAAAAAGTTAATGAGATGATTCTTAATGGCGCACAGCTGTACATGTGGACTGGAGCCTAGCATAATTATCATCTGAGAGGCTTCGTCCAGCAACTCACGGGGGCAGATGCAGACAGCCACAGCTGTGGGGGGGGGGGGGGGGGGGGGGGGGCTTTTACCACTGTTCAAGGCAGGGCAGTGCTCTGGGGGAGCTCAGGGAAGCCTGCAGGAGAGTGGGTGAAAGGATTGTAGTAGCCAGAGGGGTCAAGGACACCACAAGAAAATTAGAATCACCTAACCTTGGCTCATAGGGCCTCACAGACGCTGAACCCACAGTCAGGTAGGCTGTATGGATCTGACCTAGTTTTCTGCATATGTTATGGTTGTGTAGCTTGGTATCCCTTCCTGTGGGATTCCTAACAGTGGGAGCTGAGGTTGCCTCTGACTCTTTTGCCTGCTTTTGGGACCCTTTTCTTCCTACTGGGTGCCTCATCCAGCTTTGATATGAGGGCATGTGCCTAGTCTTGTTGCAATTTGACATGCCATGTTTGGTTGATCTCCCTGGGAGGCCTGGCCTTTTCTGAAGGGGAATGGAAGAGGTGTGGATCTGGGGGAGAGGGGAGATGGGGAGGAGGGTGCTGGAAGGGAAGGAGGGAGGGGAAACTGTGGTCAGGATGTAATACATTAAATACATTTTAAAAAAAAGAAGTAGGAGGGTATGACCCGGTTCAACAACAGCCAGGAGTAAATGGCACATGCCTTTAATCCCAGCGCTCCAGAGACCAGCCTGCCTAAAGAGAAGAAAAAAAGAAAAAAGGAAAATATAGATGAACATCTAATTGAACACAGAGATACTCCTAGAGCCATCTATAAGGACGTTGAGACAGAAGATCTGGTTGATCCCAACATCTTGAGGCCAATCTGGGCAGCATAGCAAGACCCAGTGTCAAACATAATGTAGAGATCATGAATTTGAGAACAAGCAAAGGTGGGATCCTTGGGAAGGAGTGGAAGGGGGCAATTTATGTAATTATAGTTTAATTTAAAAACAATAAAGACAAGCCAGGCATGGTGGTGCATGCCTTTAATCCCAGCACTCGGGAGGCAGAGGCAGGTGGATCACTGTGAGTTCAAGGCCAGCCTGGTCTACAGAGCTAGTTCTCTGCTATCCAAGGCTACATAGTAACACCTTGTCTCAAACATAATAGGACCAGAGCTAGAGAGATGGCTCAGTGGTTAAGAGCACTGGCTGCTCTTCCAGAGGTTCTGAGTTCAATTCCCGGCACCCACATGGCAGCTCGCAATTGTCTGTAACTCCAGTTCCAGGGGCTCTGACACCCTCTCACAGACATACATTCAGGTAAAACACCAATGCAAATAAAATAAATAAATTTTTTAAAAAAGGACCATCCAGGTGCTCCTCAAACTATCCTGTCACTACTAGCTGTGTCCATGGTGTTGCTTGGTAATGCTGGTCCACACTGCTCAGCTGTGAGTGAAGGCTGAGGTTCTTGACTTTGAGCTACCAGCTCTGCCATTCACCAACAGTATGAGCTTGAAAAGGTCACTTCGCTTCTCTGTGCTCCAATTTCTGATGTCTCAGATGAGCACAGCAATGCTGACAACTGTGTGAGCTCTTGGGAAAACATCTTCATCACCTAGTGAATGGCACCTTGCTGGTGTTCCTCAGATCCTGCCTCTGATCTTTTATATCGCGTTATGCAGCAGGCCTCAGGCATTGGCATGCTCCTGAGGCTTGTTAGAGTACAGGTGTTTCTGGATGTGGTGGCGGTTTACACCTGTAATCCCAGCACTCCCAGGACTTGGAAGGGTGAGGCAGGAGGAGCCTGGGCTACACCACAATGATGGAGACCAGCTCCGCGAACGTCTTGAGTACAGGCAGACTACTGCTCTGATGGCAAGTAGCCTTAAGAAACGGGTGGACTATTGCTCTGGTGGCAAATAGCAACGGTTTATTTCTTAAGTACAGCTTTTATACTATTCTAAAGTAACATGTTTCTGGCTTGGCGCGTAACATTAGTTATTCATTAGTATTACCAATAACAAACTTGGTTCCCATCCTATTAGACCAAACACGTTCTGGGAATCAGTCAAGGGAGAAAATTTCATGAACAAGAAAGAAGATAACTAGAAGCCTTCCCTCACCTTGAACCAATAACTGTTTCACTTTATCAAGAAGTTCACAAGGAATTACTGCCAAGACTTTGGGGAGCAGAGCCAGAGCCGCCCAACCCTTCCAGGAGGGGCAGCCCCTGAATCCCCAAAATCCTTAGTTAACCCTTTCAGGCCGATACTAAGTAGCAGTTCTCCTCACCACAAGATCCTGCCTTGAACAGTTGTAAACGCCTCACACACACCCCTGTGTCCCCCACACCTACTTTCTGGGTTCTTCCCAAATCAGTAATTGTAGTGAGGCAGGAACCAAGAGTGCACATTTTCATCATCATCCTTTGGTGAAGTTTTAGTTTGGTTTTTAACCAATTTAGGAAACTGAGAAGGGAAGGGTATGAGGAAACACGCACGTGCATACAAAGCCACTATTGCTGGCAGCATACTTTAAGAATTACTAACTATGCATTTTTTGTTTTTGTTTTTGTTTTTGTTTTGAGACAGGGTCTCCCTATGTAGCCTTGGCTGTCCTGGACTCGCTTTGTAGACCAGGCTGGCCTTGAACTCAGATCGATCCACCTGCCTCTGCCTCCCAAGTGCTGGGATTAAAGGCGTGCGCCACCATGCCCGGCCTGATTTATTTATTTATTATTATGCCAGAATGGGGCATCAGATCACATTATAGATGGCTGTGAGCCACCATGTGGTTGCCAAGAATTGAACTCAGGACCTTTGGAAGAGCAGCCAGTGCTCTTAACCTCTGAGCCATCTCTCCAGCCCTGCTTTTCCTTTTCTTTTTATTTTTTTATTATTATTTTCGAGACTTATTTGTTTGATGTGTATGTGCCAAGTGTATGCATATTCGGTGTATGCAGAGCTTGTAGAGAGCAGAAGAGAACATTGGATGCCCTGGAATTGAAGTTACAAGCAGTTATAAACCATCCTCTGTGGGGTCTGGGAAGTGAACCTGGGTTTTCCGGGAGAGGAGCAAGTGCTCTTGACAGATGAACCATCTCTCTAGTCATGTGTATGCTTTCCCCTAAAAAAACAAAACAACAAAATAAAACTTTATATATACAGTTTTCTTTTTTTTTTTTGGGGGGGGGGGGTTTCGAGACAGGGTTTCTCTTGGCTGTCCTGGACTCACTTTGTAGACCAGGCTGGCCTCGAACTCACAGCGATCCGCCTGCCTCTGCCTCCGGAGTGCTGGGATTACAGGCGTGCGCCACCACGCCCGGCTCTATATATACGTTTTCAACAAACATACATAGTGTCTTCAGGCCAAGAACATTTTAGCAATGGAAAATTTTTTCTTGCTCCTTTTTGTTTTTGTTGTTGTTTATTTGTTTGTTCGTTTGGTTTGGTTTGGATTGTTTTGGTTTAGTTTTTCAAGACAGGGTTTCTCTGTATAACAGCCCTGGCTGTTCTGGACTCACTTTGTAGACCAGGCTGGCCTCGAACTCACAGAGATCCACCTGCCTCTGGCTCTCCAGTGTTGGGATTACAGGCCTGCACCACCGTGCGGGCCTTGCTTTTGTTTTTTTCAAGATGGAGTTTCTCTGTGTAATAGCCCTGGCTGTCCTAAAACTCGATTTGTTTTGTTTTGTTTTGAGACAGGGTTCCTTTGTGTAGCCTTGGCTATCCTAGACTTGCTTTGTAGACCAGGCTGGCCTCAAACTCACAGAAATATGCCTGCCTCTGCTTCCCGAGTGCTGAGATTAAAGGCTTGTGCCACCACCGCCCAGCTCTAAAACTCAATTTGTAGACCAGGCTGACCTCAAATTCACAGAGAACCACCTACCTCTACCTGGGATCAAAGGCATGTGCTACCCTGCCTGGGGGTTTGTTTTTGTTTCAAGGATCTCATCCAAAAGCTAACATTGGCCTTTACTCATGTCTTCTCACCTCAGGTTCTCAAGTGCTGGAATTAAGGAATTAAGGAATGAGCCACATTTTGATGAGTATCTATAATTTTACATGATGAAGCGCCCCCCACCCCCACCCTTTATTCTTTCACTGTTAAGAACTGACCTAGGACCTCATGGATGCTGGGCAAGTACTCTACTCCTGAACTCCATCCCTTTACCTGTATATGGAGAGAGGTGGATCGGGCTCACTATGTAGCTCAGGCTGACCTGGAACTCTGTATGTAGACCAGCATGGTTTCAAACTCCATCCACCTGCCTTTGCTTCTCGAATGCTGAGACTGAAGGCATGTATCACCATTTAAGAGGCTTCAGCAAGGGGGGCGCCGGAGAGATGGCTCAGAGGTTAAGAGCGCTGGCTGCTTTTCCAAAAGGTCCTGAGTTCAATTCCCAGTGGCTCACAACCATCTATAATGAGATCTGGTGCCCTCTTCTGGCGTGCAGGTGTACATGCAGGCAGAGCACTGTATACATAATAAATAAACTAAACATTTAAAGAAAGAGACTTCAGCAAGGAACTCTAGAATACAAGATGCTACAAGATAAGACAGTCTAGGAGTATAAAAGATTAAGGAAGTGAGCATCGCTGTGAGGTTCTTATCTCAGTTGTGGATGTGCTCCTAAGAGATCTGCAGAAAGATCACACCAGACACCTGAGAACCCAGGAAAAGACACAGAGAAGGATGGAGAAGCAAAATCACAAAGGTATCGTGGCTACAGGGATAATGCCCAAGGCAGCTTCGAAAGTGCTTAATTAGAAGCTAAAACTAATGGGGGAAACTAGTGTGGTTTATCTTGTGCCCTTGGCCCTTTAAAGGATTCCTAGTTGCTAGTCAACTGACCCTTTAAAAATTCTTAGCCCAAGCCAGGCACAGTAGTGCACGCCTTTAATCCCAGCACTTGGGAGGCAGAGGCAGGCGGATCGCTGTGAGTTCGAGGCAAGCCTGGTCTACAAAGTGAGTCCAGGACAGCCAAGGCTACACAGAGAAACCCTGTCTCAAAAACAAACAAAACAAAACAAAAATCTTAGCCTTTAGAACTGCTTGACCTTATGATCATCAGTGTTGGTTGCCTCTTGGATTTCTGGGAACAGGAGAGGATATAAAAAAGGCAGCAGAGGCTGAGAAAGGGAGATTGAGTGGAGTCAGACGAGAAGGTGGTTGGGGCAGAAGATCTTGCTAGGGGACAGTTGAGGCAGAAGAAGCTGAGCTGAGCACATAGGATATAACAGTTGTTATAGTTTGTGTTATGCCCAAATCTTGAGAGACTCCCCGAACAGACCACCCAAGAGCTGAGTCCAAATGCAATATCAAGGAAGTCTTTAATGCAGATTCAAAGCCATGCACTGGCACAGCAGATGCAGGGAAGTGGCCCCGAGTCTCAATTGAGAGGGGTTTTAATAGGTTTTAGACAAGTAAATGGGTTTTACAGTATATGATTGGATGACATTTGGGCAGAAAAGCTACAAGCAGGGAGTTACAAGCCTTGTCGTTTCATGGTTGGGTAATAAGTATGGGGGGCAAGTTGGCCTATAGAAAAGATCGGTTGAAGCAGTCATGGGGGCATTAGGAACTTTGGCCTGGCTTCTCCTAATTGGTTGTTGCTATGAGCCAGACCACCTGCTGGTCAGCTTGACCAGCAGAGTATATTTGGACTTTCCCAAGGTTTTTCTTTTCTTTTTATTTTTTTCTTTTATTTTTTCTTTTCGAGACAGGGTTTCTCTGTGTAGCCTTGGCTGTCCTGGACTCACTTTGTAGACCACGCTGGCCTCGAACTCACAGAGATCCACCTGCTTCTGCCTCCCGAACGCTGGGATTAAAGGTGTGCACCACCACGCCCGGCTTTTTTTGTTGTTTTGTTTTGTTTGTTTGTTTGTTTGTTTTTCGAGACAGGGTTTCTCTGTGTAGCCTTGGCTGTCCTGGACTCGCTTTATAGACCAGGCTGGCCTGGAACTCAGTGATTTGTCTGCCTCGGCCACCCTGAGTGCTGGATGGCGTGTGGCACCGTGCCCTGCTTATTTAAAACTTCAGAGCCTTTTGTTTTAGTCTACTCTGGCCTCGAAGCCAAGATCCTCCCGTTTCAGTCTCCCTAGTGGTGCACCATCAGGCGGTCACCATATTCTATCTTTTCAGTTTTGCAGCCATCTCAGCAACCACGGAAGGGCAGTCAATCAAGATTTAGAATCTCTGCAATTTGTCCAAGGCCCTGTATGGCGCAAAGGCCACTGGGAATTGTAGTTATTTAGCCCATTATTTGGCGCTTACAGGAAGTGACGCTCAACCTTTTCCTTTTCCGGCGACCCGGCTGTCTCGCCTGGTCTCACGACTTGGGAGCTCTGCAGGTTTGTGTCTCTTGTCCTCGTGTTCCGCGGAGGGGCTGTGGGAGGGCGTACGGGCGGGAACGGGGTAGGGATAGGGAGGTGGTAGCCGTGGTTGTCCCCAAGGCCTGACGCCGCGGTTTTTCCCAGGTCGCCTCAGCCCTTCAGTGCCGTCGCCATGTCGCGGTTTTTCACCACCGGCACGGACAGCGAGTCGGAGTCGTCCTTGTCCGGGGAGGAGGTGATCACCAAACCGGTCTCTGGGAACTACGGCAAACCGTGAGCTGGGGGCGCGGAAAGAACGGTTTGGCGGGCTGGGGGGACCGAGTGGGGGTGGGCTGCGGCTGAGGATGGGAGCCCTCGGCGTGGTACGGAAGGACCAAGAAGCCGAGGTTTCCCTTTGCTTAGTGTTGCATCAGCTTATAAGGCCTCGAGGTCTGCAGCCTCGTAATTCATCCCTACGTTCCCTCTCCCGCCCCTGTCTGTGTCACGCTGTCTCTCGAAAGCCTTATATCGTAGCTTTTCCCACCAAGCAGTCTTCAGTGACTCCCTTGTATTCATGGAAGGAAACCGTCAAGGCTTGGTTAGTGTCTAGTCTTGTGGCTCTGACGTTCTGTCGTTTATCTCTCCGTGCAAATGTGAAGCGCTGGTGTGTTCGCCTTGGGTTTACTGTCTTTCCCCCCATCTCTGCGAGTTAAGATTGTTAAAAGTTTGAAACAGTTCTCAAAACTAACATTGAAGCCGGGCGGTGGTGGCGCACGCCTTTAATCCCAGCACTCAGGAGGCAGAGGCAGGTGGATTGCTGTGAGTTCGAGGCCAGCCTGGTCTACAAAGTGAGTCCAGGACAGCCAAGACTACACAGAGACACCTTGTCTCGAAAAACTAAAAAAAAACTAACATTGTTTTGCTGTGTGCCTGCAATATTCTAAAATGTTTATATCTACCTCCACAGAAGCTTGTAGACAATTGTAGATGAATATACATACATATGTACATACATATCCATGTGAATAGCACTCCATAACATTGTCCAAAGTGAAAAATCATCACTTATCATATAAAAAAAATTACCAAGAAAAACTGACAACCTGGAAAGAACAGAGACCCTTGCTAACTGAATGCACAGACCATTAAAAAGAATACAAAGTAAAGGGTGTTAAAAATTCGCTAACCCTCTCCTTTACTGGTGGCCTCTCCTACTTTGGGAGATGTTTCGTTTTAGAACCTGGCTCAGGTACCAGCACCCTGAAGCATTTTCCATTAGTTAGTGCCTTCTCTCTGCTGCGTCTGTAGCCATGTGTGCCATCGTGTAATTGGTTGTCCCATACAGCAAATACACTCTTCAGTCGTATGTTCTTGAGGATGCTCCTCTAAGTGCGGTCAGCATTTGACAGAAGGCCTTATTCAGAGTATGAAGACAAGGATCAGAAAGGGGATGCCCTAGTCTTCTCTGGAAAGAGGAGTGATGGTGGCTAATGAAAGCTAATGGTCTCTGTGTGTGTCTTCTATACAGGCCTTTGTTACTGAGTGAGGATGAGGAGGACACGAAGAGAGTTGTCCGCAGTGCCAAGGACAAGCGGTTTGAGGAGCTGACCAACCTTATACGGACCATCCGTAATGCCATGAAGATTCGAGATGTCACCAAGTGTCTGGAAGAGTTTGAGCTCCTGGGAAAAGCTTATGGGAAAGCCAAGAGTATTGTGGATAAGGAGGGTGTCCCGAGGTTCTACATTCGCATACTGGCTGACCTGGAGGACTATCTTAATGAGGTGTGGCTCCTGGGGTTACAGAAGGGGGTGTGGAGAGAACTCTTTTTTTTTTTTTTTTTTTTTTTACAAAAACTTGATTATATTATGGAGGTTTTTGTTGTTGTTTTTCTAATCAAGACTGGGTTTCTCCATGTAGGCCTGGATATCCTGAAACTTGCTCTGTAGACCAGGCTGGCCTTAATTCAGAGATCCACCTGCCCTCTGCCTTCTGAGTACTGGGCTTAAAGGGTGCCCCACCGTAATACAGCTTGTATTTATGTTTCTGGGGTGGCTTGTTTGTTTTTGGTTTGGTTTCCTTTTCTTTCTTTTTTTGTTTTGTTGTTGTTGTTTCTGTTTTTTTGTTTTGTTTTGTTTTGTTTTGAGACAGAGTCTCTCTGTGTAGCGTTGGGTGTCCTGGACTCGCTTTGTAGACCAGGCTTGCCTCAAACTCATAGAGACCCACCTGAAAGTGCTGGGATTAAAGGTGTGCACCAGTACCACTTGGCTTGCTTATTTATTTATTTATTTATTTACTTATTTATTTATTTATTTATTTATCCAAGACAGAGTCTCTCTGTGTTAGCCTTGACTGTCCTGGACTCGCTTTGTAGATCAGACTGGCCTCAAACTCACAGCGATTCACCTGCCTCTGCCTCCCTGGTGCTGGGATTAAAGGTGTGTGCCACCACATCCAGCTTCTATTTATGTTTTGAATCACCTTTGATTTTGTATGTGCAGTAGAGATCCATAAAGTTTTTCAGAAAATAAGTTAGATAGGGTTAGAGTACGGCTCATTTGTAGGCTACTTGCCTCGATTCAGTCTCCAACATTGCAAATAGAAAGTTAACAGCCTTGGTTAAGAAATCGTGTAGGTGCCATGTGGTGATGGTGCACGCCTTTAATCCCAGCACTTGGGAGGCAGAGACAGGTGGGTCTCTGAGTTTGAGGCCAGCCTGGTCTACAGAGTAATTCCAGAATGGCTAAGACTACACAAAGAAACTCATCTTGAGAAAACAAAACAAAAACAAAAGTGATGTGGACAGTGTCTAGATAACAAGATGCCAAAAGGTGACTAAAGCCTGAGGTTTGGAAAGTGTCACTTAGTCTCAGGCCATTGTTGTTCCTTTATTACTCTGTTAGCTTTGGGAAGATAAAGAAGGAAAAAAGAAGATGAATAAAAACAACGCTAAGGCTCTCAGTACCTTGCGCCAAAAGATCCGAAAATACAACCGAGATTTTGAATCACATATCACAAACTACAAGCAGGTGAGTCAGCTAGAGGCTAACTTCAAGCGCAGGAAAGCTTGATCCTGTGACGACACTCAAGAGCATTAATAGATGATGGCATGCCTAGAGAAAGAGCCGTAACAAACTGTCTGGGTTTGAGAAGGAGGGCTGCTTCTATTTGACATCCATTTTGTTCTGTTGTTGTGTTTGAGGTCTCACTGTGTAGACCAGGCTGGCCTTGAACTCACAGAAATCTGCCTCCCTCTACATCCTGAGTGCTGGGATTAAAGGCGTATTTATTTATTATATATGAGTGCTCGTGTATACCTGCACGACGGAAGAGGGCTTTGGAGGGTATTGGTGGTTGTGAGCCACCATGTGGTTGCTGGGAATTGAACTCAGGACCTCTGGAAGAACAGTCAGCATTCTTAACCCCTAAACCATCTCCCTAGCCCCCTAAAGGCGTCTTAATTCTTTGGTTTCCTTACTGTAGAACCCTGAGCAGTCTGCAGAAGAAGATGCAGAGAAGAATGAGGAAGATTCAGAAGGTAAGAGAAGATAGTTAGAAAGCCCACAGTTCTTGTGAGATCTAGTTTCTGATTTCAATCTTGCACTTCAGTGCTTTTTTCCCCTCCCCCTTCCTACAAGGCTCTTCAGATGAGGAAGAGGATGATGAAGGAAGCAGTGCTGCAGCTTTCCTGAAGAAGAAACCAGAATCTTCTGGAGAGAGTCGAAAGTACCACAAAAAGGTGGACATAGATCCAGGGTTGACTGGGGTTTGATTTCCTCCCAGAGGATATTTAGCTCCTGGGAAGAAGAAATGTGATCTTACAGACTCCTGCTGTTCAGAGATGAAAGTTAATGGGATATGATTTGAGGACAGGTTTCCTCTTGTATTGGAACATGGGTGAACTGGGCTCTACCTGCCAGGCCCCACACTGTGCTTGTGAGTTGTGTGGTACTTCTTGGAGTAATTTGGGTTTTTCTTGTTTTGTTTTGTTTGTTTATTTTTCAAAAACTTTAAAAAGATTTATTATACAGTGTTATGCCTGCATGTGTGCCTGGATGCCCAAAAGAGGCCACTAGATCTTATTATAGATGGTTGTGAGCCACCATGTGGTTGCTGGGAATTGAACTCAGGACCTTTGGAAGAGCAGCCAATTCTCTTAACCTCTGAGCCATGTCTCCACTCCCACCTTGGGGTAATCTGTAATCCACAGGATTGTCTGTTTCACCTAATACCCTGATTCCACGAATAACTCTGTTGTTGTGTTAATGGAAATGCCTGGAGTGTGCTTGTCAGCAGGAGGAGCAGAGACAATGTCTGGTCTTCCTCCTGATCCTCTCTTCCCTCCAAGGACGATGATGAGGACTCAGAAGATTCTGAAGGTGTTGTATGGGACACCAGTTCTACATCTTCTGAGTCAGAGTCTGAAGAAGAAGAAGGAAAACAAACTGTTCTGGCTACAAAGTTCCTTAAAAAGTAAGGAAGTCATGGACTTGGGGGATACAGTGGGAGTGTTTTAAAGCCTTTAATCCTTTAGAAGGACTGTTGCTTTTTGCTTTCATGGAGTCTTTAGGTAGCAGGCCACTGCCTCCCTTTTACAGCAGTATTTTACAATCAAGTATAAGGTCACAGAGCTAGTATGGCTTGAATATAGGATTTGAAGGCTCCAGAGTTCAGCTATTTAACCATATTTTCAATACAAATCTCCCTTTAGCATCTCTTGTTTACGTGATGGTGGGCAAGCTGCACCTTTTCAGTCTTCAGTTTTTGCATCTGAGATGGGCAGAGACATTACCTCCCAGGAGAGCTGTTAAAGGTAGCATAGGGAAACGGCTCAGTCCAGATTGGCATGTGGTAGGTGCTATTGTGTTTGTCCTACCTGATAATCAGCTTCTTGGCGCATGGTATGTAATGTGCAGCAGGCCTTCATGGACTTAACTGCAATGGTCAGAGATTGAAAGGACCCTGATTGGGGTTCTGGCACCCACCTTAGTCCTTTTGTAGCTGTGCAGTGTTAGGTAAGATACTTAGCCTGCTTGTGTGGGATTCCTGTCTGCCTCTGTGTACACCACATAGGAATGAGAGTGCAGACTAATGAAAACAATGCCCTTTGTTTGGTTGGTTGGTTGGTCCTGAATTCGCTTTGTAGACCAGGCTTGCCTCTGCCTCCCAAGTGCTGGAATTAAAGGCCTGAGCCACCACCCCAGGCCTGAAGGACTTGTGAACCACCGTGTGGGTGCTGTGGATCAAACCTGGGTCCTCTGAAAGAACAGCTAGTGCTTTTAACCACTGAGCCATATTGACAACCCCTCAAAATCTTATTTTTGTGTGTTTGTTTGGATACATGTGTGTATGTGGAAGTCAGGCGTGTACTTGGGGTGGTATCCCTCTGAAGCCATACACCTTGGTAGGTTTTTGGTTTAGTTTGGTTCTTTTGGTTTTTTTGAGACAGGATTTCTCTGTGTAGCCTTTGCTGACCTGGAATTCACTCTGTAGACCAGGCTGGCCTTGAACTCCCAGAGATCCGCCTGCCTCTGCCTCCTGAGTGCTGGGATTAAAGGCCTGCGTCCACCCCTACCCAGCTTTTTTGTTTTGTTTGAGATAAGATCTCACTGTATATAGATCAGGGAGGCCTGGAACTTATAGCAACCTGCCTATATCTGCTTCCTAAGTGCTGTGATTGAAGGCTAATGGTGTGTGATCCCATGTCCGACCTTGCCTTACTTTTTGAGACAGTGTCTTTCATTGCCCTGTAGCTTCCTGAGGTAGGTCAGGCTATCTGGGCTGTGAGCTCCAGGGATCCATCGGTCTCTGAGATGGATGCTGAGATTTCAAGCAGGTGCTACCACTCCTGGCTCTGCGTGTGTGTGTGTGTGTGTGTGTGTTGGGGGATAGTTACAATAATATATTATTTCCCACTTTCCTTCTAAACCCTGACGTATCATTCTTGCTCTTTTTCAAGTTCTTTTTCCCCATTAATTGCTGTCACATACATAGGTGTAGATGTGTGTGTTGGGAATCAAATTCAGATCTTATACTTAAACAGCAAGCAAGTTTCTGACTGAGCTTCAATCCTCAAAAAGTACTTAAAATTAGAGAAAATTAAGTATAGACCATCATTGACATACTCTGGCTTAAGTCATGTACATTTGTGTCTGTTGAGTTTTTTCTTTTGTTTATTTAACATAAGACTTACCACTTTTAGACCCACCAGCAGTATAAATAATGATATAGAGGCTCTTTTTGTATTGTTTGTTTTTTAAGACAGGGTTTCTCTGTGTAGCCTGGGCTGTCCTGAAACTTGCTCTGTAGACCAGGCTGGCCTTGAACTCGGAGATCTGCTTGTCTCTGGATTGTGTCACCACCTCCTGGCCTTGATCTCTGTTTTTCATTTGGCAAGTTTACTTACAGTTATTGTTGTTACTAATGTGTTTGGACTTGTTACTGTTTATGTATTATGTTTTCTTTCTTTTTTGGTTTTTTGAAACAGGGTTTCTCTGTGTAGCCTTGGTTGTCCTGCACTTGCTTTGTAGACCAGGCTGGCCTCCAATGCACAGAGATCTGCCTTCCTGAGTGCTGGGATTACAGGTGTGTGCCACCACACCTGGCTGTCTTATGTTTTCTATTTGGCCTTTTGGTTCTTTTTTGGTTGGTTGGTTGGTTTTGTTGAGACAGGGTCACACGTACCCCAGGCTGGCCTTGAACTTCTGACCTGTTTCCACCTTCTATGCTTGGATTATAGAAATGTTCCTTCACTTTTGACCTCTCTGAAGTCTTTTTTTTTTTTTTTTTTTTTTGGTTTTTCGAGACAGGGTTTCTCTGTGTAGCCTTGGCTGTCCTGGAATCACTTTGTAGACCAGGCTGGCCTCGAACTCCCAGCAATCCGCCTGCCTCTGCCTCCCGAGTGCTGGGATTAAAGGCGTGCGCTACCACCGCACGGCTCTCTCTGAAGTCTTTAATAGCTTTTATTGTGCATAATTATATGTGTATATACATAAATGTTTGGAGGGGATGTTGGATCTCTGAGTTTAAGGTCAGCCAGGCATGTCTACATAGGCTATCCATTAAAAAAAAAAAAAACGGCTGGAAAGTTGACTCAGTGGCTAAGCACACTTGTTACTATTGCACAGAATCCGGGTTCTATTCCCAGGACCCACATGATAGTTCACAGCCAGTCCCAGGGGGCCTAATGCCCTCACCCTGACCGCAGGAGGCATGCACGTGATGTACATACATATGTGCAGGCAAGACACTTTAGACACAAAAGAATAAAATAATTTAAAATCAAAAGATAGGACTATACTGAGATGTGATCTGTCATAAAAGTCAAATCCCAAATTATAGGTCTTTGAGTTTGAATTCATAGGGTAAATTCATTATACTTTTTAGGTGTGGATGACAATATCCTTAACACTAAGTAAAACTTCAGTGCAAGGATAATGACTTTGGTTGGAAGCACTGATAATAAGTAGCACTAGCCCCTCCTTTAATCTCAGGACTGTGGCTATGGTGTATACTCTCTGTAGACCAAGAGAATTCAACTTTCTGAGCATACTTGGCATATGTGCAAAGCTTGAGAAGTGTATTTGAGCTTGGGGGTATAGCTCAGTTGATAGAGTGCTTGCTTAGCATTCATGAGGTCCTGGGTTTGATCCATAAGCACTGTACACGCCTTTAATCCCAACACTCAGGGAGGCAGAGGCAGGCAGATCCTGTGACTTGGAGGCCAGCGTGGTCTACAAAGCCAGTCCAGGGCAGCCAGGGCTACACAGAGAAACCCTGTCTTGAAAAACCAAAAACAACAAAGTATTGGTGGTGTATACCTATAACACCATCATTTGGGAGAAGGGAGCCTCAGGTGAGGAGAAGGCTCATGTTTCATTTTCTCCCTCATCTCCTGTCAGGGCACCCACAACAGAGGAGGACAAAAAAGCTGCTGAGAAGAAACGGGAAGACAAAGCCAAGAAGAAGCATGACAGGAAGTCTAAGCGCCTGGATGAGGAAGAAGAAGATAACGAAGGCGGGGAGTGGGAAAGGGTCCGAGGTGGCGTGCCACTTGTTAAGGTGAGGGTTTCAGGGTAAAGGAGATTTGTTTAGGAGAGTATGTAGGTGCCTCCTGGTTGGAGTGAGAAGGAGTGTGAAGCAGGAACAGGTTCCTGTTGACGTGCATGTAACAGGATATGTTTTTGCTCAGGAGAAGCCAAAGATGTTCGCCAAGGGAACCGAGATTACTCATGCTGTTGTCATCAAGAAGCTGAATGAGATACTACAGGCCAGAGGCAAGAAGGGGACAGACCGGTAAGAGCCGTGACTCTGGCTGGGCCACTGCTAAGCCTTCACAGTTTGAAAGTTTTCTTTACAGTACAGGTAAATAGTATTGTGGAAATCACTCTGTTCTGACAGACTATATATGGTTGTATACTGGGGACTTATCTGTCCGATTTCTGCTGTGTACTCTTTTATAACTTTGAGCTACTGAGCTTCTGTTGCAGTCTGTAAACGTAAATGGTATTTGTCTTTAGTTATTAGGCAACCAAATAGGATGGTAAGAATGAAGATATTTTATAAATAAAAGAGAAGCAAGGGTTCGGGGGTAGTTCAGCTGGTAGAATGCTTGCCTATCATACACGAAGCCCTGGGTTTGAATCTTGGCATCACATAAAAGCAGATGTGGTGGTACATAGTGTAATCCCAACACTTGGGTGGTGAAGGTAGGAGAATCAGAAGTTCAAGGTCCTTCTTAGCTGCAGAACATGCCCAAAGGCTGCTGGGACTACATGAGCCCTTGCGCATATACAGATAGTAACGGTGACGTGGAGTTGGCTGCTTTGCTGGTCTGAAGAGGACATCCTGCATAACAGGGTGAGGCTGGCTGATTTATCTCCAGAGCCTCACCCAGTTCTGTGTCCTTCCAGTGCCACCCAGATTGAGTTGCTACAGCTGCTGGTTCAAATTGCTTCCGAAAACAACCTGGGGGAGGGTGTCATCGTCAAGATTAAGTTCAATATCATTGCCTCTCTCTATGACTACAACCCTAACCTGGCCACGTACATGAAGGTAAGGACAAAAGAGGAATAGAATACCGAGGGTTGAATTGGAGAAAGATACTTACTGTTTAAGATTCGAGGCCTACGACAGCCTTGTATGTTAAAGGCCCTGTGACTCTTGGCATAAGGGCTCTTCAAAAACATCACTTAATTACATCCTCTAACTTTGTCATTTCTTCTCTTGACAGCCAGAGATGTGGCAGATGTGCCTGGACTGCATCAATGAGCTGATGGATATCTTGGTTGCACATTCCAACATCTTTGTTGGAGAGAACATTTTGGAAGAGAGTGAGAACTTAAACAATTTTGATCAGGTAAAAGGGAAGGATTGGCAGGATGTGTGGGAAGGATATGGGCATGGTAGAGACAGGAGTTGAGGTTAGGATGGAAATCTAGATTCATTATGTTCCTTCTTTGCATAATTTTTTAGCCACTGCGTGTACGTGGCTGCATCCTAACTCTGGTGGAGCGAATGGATGAAGAATTTACCAAAATAATGCAAAATACTGATCCTCACTCCCAAGGTAAGCCTGAGCAAGCGGGGAATTTAGTGAGAGGAAAAGTACAGGAGATAAAACTAATCATTATAAGCACTGTACAGAGTGAAAGGACAGGAGAAAGTGCTAGGTTTGTAGGCTCTGTCGACCACGCTGGTAAATCAGGAACGTTCCTAGGCAGTGAGGTGTGAGTTCGTGGGAGAGGATGGTGGTTTCAAGATACAAGTGTGGAGGGCAAACCACAGTTTGACCGGAGGGAGGTGGTTGGGAACGCCGGTACTCATGTCTGAGACGGGGGTGGCTGTCCTCCCGACCAGAGTATGTGGAGCACCTGAAGGATGAGGCACAGGTGTGCGCCATCATTGAGCGCGTGCAGCGCTACCTGGAGGAGAAAGGAACCACTGAGGAGATCTGCCAGATCTACCTGAGACGCATCCTGCACACCTATTACAAGTTCGATTACAAGGCCCATCAGCGTCAGCTTACTCCTCCTGAAGGGTCCTCAAAGGTGAGGTTCTTGGCAATCATGTGAGGAGCAAGACAAGTGTGAATTTGTCCTCCTTCTCTGTTAGTCTCTGATGGTATGTCTTTCCCCAGGGGCTTCTGAAGTAGAGCAGGGAGGGTGGGAGGGGTTGCCGTGAGGTTGGACAGAGCCCCATGTCTTGTTGCTAGGGCCTAAGCCATTTACAGCCACAGTCTGTGCTGCACAGCCATCACTAACAGCTTTCCATTCCTCCAGTCTGAGCAAGACCAGGCAGAAAACGAGGGTGAGGACTCAGCCGTGTTGATGGAAAGACTGTGCAAATACATCTATGCCAAGGACCGTACAGACCGTATCCGCACCTGTGCCATCCTCTGCCATATCTACCATCACGCTCTTCATTCCCGCTGGTATCAGGCTCGTGACCTCATGCTCATGAGCCACCTGCAAGACAACATTCAGCACGCAGACCCGCCAGTCCAGGTCGGTGGAGAAGCCAGGCCTGTCAGGGAACAGACCCAACCTGTGTTAGCTAGTGCACACCCCGACAGGTGGTTGGTGTTTTCCAAACTCTAGCATTCTTTATTCCTTTCCCCTATAGACACAAAATTTGTGCTATTCTACAACATTAAAATTCTCTTAGCCATGCGTGGTGGTGCACGCCTTTAATCGCAGCACTCAAGACGCAGAGGCCTTCGTCTACAAAGCGAGTCCAGGACAGCCAAGGCTACACAGAGAAACCCTATCTTGGGGCAGGGGGGAATCGCTTAGAGATTTAGCTTTGCCAACATTTATTTATTTACCTACTGTCTAGTTCAAAACAATAACAAACAAAAAAAAACATTTGGAGCTGATCTTTCTTTTCTAGAAAAACGACAGGATCTTTGAAACAGTTGTTTAACTAGGAGGAAAAGGGACCTAGATAACTGGGCTATAATGGGAGACTATCACATTGAAATGAGCAGGATTCATGACAGCTGTGCAGCCAGTTCTCTATATAGCAACATCTTGAGGAACTTTATATAGAAAAATTACTAAAAGCCATATCTGAGGTATAGTTCTCTTTTGTGTATATTTAAGACAGGTAGGAAATAAATTTATGTTTGATGAACCTAGCTAGCAATGGTGGTGGTTTTGTTTTTATTTTCCAAGACAGGGTCTCTTGGCTGCCCTGGACTCACTGTGTAGACCAGGCTGGCCTTGAACTCACAGAGACCTGCCTGCCTCTGCCTCCCGGAGTGCTGCATTATATAGCTGTGCACCACTATGCCCGCCCGGCTGGTGGTTTTAAATTTTAAAGTGTTTGTGGGTGGATGAATGTGCCGTGGGACAGATACAGAGGTTGGACAGTCTCTTGTGTGGGTCTCGGCCCTCTGCAAAGTGTTTTGTTAGTTGCTGACCCACGGCTTCCCACGAGTGTCCTGTCTGACATCTTTTAAACTCTGATCCTCCTCCTTGCACATCAAGTGAATCTGAGCAATCTCCCTATGCAGTAGTAGTAGTTTAGACAATACTTTGCTTAATTCTTTTATTTCATTGATGAAAAGCCAACTCCTGTTTATTCTTTTTTTATTATTTAATTTATGAACATTGGTGTGAGGGTGTCAGATCTTGGAGTTACAGACAGTTGTGAACTGCCATGTGGGTGCTGGGAATTGAACCCTGGACTTTGGAAGAGCAGACAGTGCTCTTAACCACTGAGCCATCTCTCCAGCCCTCTTGTTTATTCTTTTACAGTTGCTTATTAATGTTTTTTTAATATGAAGTTGTAAGGATTCTTCATATATTTTGGATGACCATTTATTATCAGACTTCAGATTTTTTTTCTAGGCTGTGGTTTGCCTCTTTTGTCTTAGTAATGCCTTTTTGATGAAGTACTTTATTATTTTTCTTAAATACATTTTCTGAGTTGTGTTTAAATAAATCTTTGCTTACAACTCATGAAGATGAGGACTGGAGAGATAGCCTGGTGGTTAAGAGCACTTACTTTCCCAGAGGATCCAAGTTCAGTTCTCCACGTCCATACTAGGCAGCTCATAGCCACCTGCAGCCCTAGTAGAGAATCTTACATGTCTGGCTTTCAAAGCCCCTGTACTCAGTATGCACATACCCAAATGCAGGCACACACACCTACGCATATTTAAATAATACAAATCAGGGCTGGAGAGAAGGGGCCGCTGTCAGTGAAGAGCACTTGTTTTTCAAATTCAGCTGTCACCTGACATCGTCCTCTGACCTCTGCTGGCACCAGCTGCACATACACACATTTAGGAAAACCACTCACACATAAAACAAACTTTTAAAAAACTAGGTAACCCTGTCTGTCCTAAAACTCTCATTCCTGAGAGTACTAGGATTAAAGGCGTGTGCCACTATGCTCTGCCTCCCGAGATTAAAGGCGTGTGCCACCTCGGCTGGGTGTCTCCCCCCCCCACACACACAGGGTTTCTCTGTGTAGCCTTGGCTGTCCTGGACTCATTTTGTAGACCAAGCTGGCCTCACACTCACAGCCATCCACCTGCCTCTGCCTCCCGAGTACTGGGATTAAAGACGTACGCCACCACACCCAGTCCAGCCGTCTTTTTAATTTTTTTAAAAAGACTTATTTATTTATTTATTTATTTATTTATTTATTTATTTATTACATAATCAGTGTTTTGCCTGCATGTACATCTGCAGGCCAGAAGAGGACACCAGATCTCATTATAGATGGTTGTGAGCCACCATGTTGTTGCTGGGAGTTGAACTCAGAACCTTTGGAAAAACAGTCAGTTCTCTTAACTTCTGAGCCATCTCTCCACCCCTGTCTAGTCACTTCTTAATAGACCACCCTTTCCTTTTCCTAAGAGATCACCAACCCATCACCTTCCTTCCAATCTCACTCTCCCAATTTGCTTCATGTCCCCTTTGT
The DNA here is from genome assembly GCA_907169655.1 of Acomys percivali. Taxonomy (NCBI): domain Eukaryota; kingdom Metazoa; phylum Chordata; class Mammalia; order Rodentia; family Muridae; genus Acomys; species Acomys percivali. The sequence goes on along the minus strand of OU015757.1, from coordinate 6,950,888 downwards.
CTTTCTATGCGTTTCTTAGTATGGCAGCCAGAGTGCCCTGTTAAGTCAGATTGTATCACCTTCTTGCTCAGGACTTTCCCGTGGACTCCCATCTTTAAATCCGGCTGTGCATGTGCCCATTCCCTCTGTAGGGTAAGGTCTTTGACCAGCTGCACCTCTCCTTTCTTCAGGTATACTTGGGTGAGTTACTCATCTGGGCCACCGCATTCCCGTTTCTTATCTGGACTTTTTCCCCCGTGCATCTGTGTGGCTTCTTTTCTTAGTTGTTCTTCACAATGAAGTCTTCACCAAATTGCCAGCCTCCACCACCATATAGACTTACTTTCTAAATTTTGCCCTCATTTTTATTTTTTCTTTGTTAGTTTAAATTACCATTCTCATAGTAATTTTCCCTGCACATTCCACCTCTAGAATGAGAGGTAGGCCTTACACATTTTGTTCTCTGTCCCCAGCCTACTGCTGTAAACATAATAGATGCTTTAAATGTATTTGCTGAATAAGTAAACAGGTCGCCTGTGATTATCACCTCTGCTCTTTGTGTTCAGATCCTGTATAATCGTACTATGGTGCAGCTGGGCATCTGTGCCTTCCGCCAAGGCCTGACAAAGGACGCACACAATGCCCTTCTGGATATTCAGTCAAGTGGTCGTGCCAAGGAGCTTCTGGGCCAGGGTCTGCTTCTGCGCAGCCTACAGGAACGCAATCAGGAACAGGAGAAGGTAGAGCGACGCCGACAGGTGCCCTTTCACCTGCACATCAATCTGGAACTGTTGGAGTGTGTTTATTTGGTGTCCGCCATGCTCCTGGAGATTCCCTACATGGCTGCCCATGAGAGCGATGCCCGGCGACGCATGATCAGCAAGCAGTTCCATCACCAACTGCGGGTGGGCGAGCGACAGCCCCTGCTAGGTGAGTGTGGGCCTCTGTAGTCCTGAGCACTGTTGGATCTACAAAGAAAGTTCCAGAGCCAGGTGCCTATAATCCTAGCACTCAGGTAAGAAGAGACAGGCTGATCTCTGAGTTCGAAGCTAGCGTGGTCTACACAGCAAGTCCAGGATAGACAAAGCTATACAAAGAAACCCTCTTTTGAAAAACAAAACAAAAAAGTAGTTCCAGGGTACTCGGGGCTACTTAGCAACCCTGTTTTAGTAAGACAAAGTTTATTAAATTTGCATTAATAAAACATGTGATATGAAGCCAGGCTATGAAGCCAGGCGTGGTGTCGAAGGCCTTTACTCCTAGCACTCAGGGAGGCAGAGGCAGGTGAATCAGTGTGAGTTCGATGCCAGCCAAGTCTACAAATTGAGCCAAAAACAAAAGAAAACATGATGTGTGAATACTTTTTCTTTTTTAATATTTATTATTTATACAGTATTCTGCCTGCATGCATGTGTGCCTGCAGATCAAAAGAGGCACTGGATCTCATTATAGATATTTATGAGCTACCATGTGGTTGCTGGGAATTGAACTCAGGACCTTTGGAAGAACAGCCAATACTCTTAACCTCTGAGCCATCTTTCCAGCCCCCATGAATACCCTTGATACCTTTTATCTGATGGTAAAACTGCAGTATGGAGAATTAAAATTACTGGGTCTAGTTTATGCAGTTATTAATATGTACCTCTTTCCTTTTTTTCAACTTCATGCACATTATGTTTCAGCCAAAACAAACATAATACTTTTATCATTCAAGACTCTTAACAAGCCAGACTTGGTGGTGAACACCTTTAATCCCAGCACTCGGGAGGTAGAGGCAGGTGGATCTCTGTGAGTTCGAGGCCAGCCTGGTCTGCAAAGCAAGTCCAGAACAGCCAAGGCCACATAGAGAAACCCTGTCTCAAAAACAAACAGACAAAAAAGACTCTTAACATTGGTTTCTTCCTGTTTATAGTTTGTTTTTAAGGCAGGGTTTGCTCTGTAGCCCTGCTGACCTGAAACTTACCATATAGACCAGGCTGACCTTAAACTCAAAAAAATTTACCTGCCTCTCTGTTCCAGTGCTCAGATTAAAGTTGTGTACCTGGCTGTTTGTTTAAAGTGTTGCTAGGGTGCTAGAGATGGCTCAGTGGTTAAAAGTGCTTGCTTTGCATTCATGAGGACCAGAGTTTGGTTGCTAGCACCCATGTAACAAGTTGGACATCCCTGAAAACACTGACTCCAGCCAGCTTCAGGTAGGCAGAGACAGGAGGATCACTAAGGCTACATGGCTTCCAGCCTGGCCAGGAGGCAGCCCCAGGCTCAAGGAGAGATCCTACTTCAAGGGAACAAGTAGGAAGTGAGGAAGTCCTCTGCCTGACTCTGCCTCTGAAGTGCTGGGCTGAAAGGAATGCACAGGCAATTTAAAATGAGATGGTACTAAGGATGGACTCAGGGTGCTCACATGCTAGGCAGTGCTCTGCCTCTGAGATGCACTTCAGCCATACTTAGACAGGGTTTCTCCATAGAGCCTGTGGTTTCATAAAGTCTTTTTAAATATTTTGTTTTTTGTGGGGGATCTCATGTGTGCTATAGAGCACCTGTGGCAATCAGAGGACAGGTTGGCAGATTGTTCTTTCCTTCTACCGTGTGGGTGCTGGAGGTTGAATTAGGGCATCAGGCTTCAGACACTTTGTACACCGAGCTAACTTCTCCAGTCCAAGGCTGAACTTTTTACAGAAAATAAATGAGCCACTTTCAAGAGTAAATAAGCTAATAACGGTGTATGGGTATAGTGGAAACCAAAAAGGTGATACAAGAGTAAGTGACGTTGAATTGGGATCTCATGCCTGCCATCCCAGCATTCAGGAGCTAAAGACAGGAAAAATTATTAAGAACTTGAGACCAGCCTTGGGCTACACATGGTGGGTTCTTGGCTACCTTGTTGTACAGAATAAGAGTTTCTCTTTTTAGCCAGCCTTTAATCCCAGCACTCAGGAGGCAGAGGCAGGTGGATCTCTGTGAGTTCAAGGCCAGCCTCATCTACCAGGTAAGTCCAGGATAGCCAGGACTATTACACAGAGAAACCCTGTTTCAGAAAAAAAATTTTTTTTTTTCTTTTTTAACTGAACTTTGGTAACTACTCTTTTATGAAGCATGGTTTCTCTGTGTGGCCCTAGCTATCCTGGAGCTTGATAGGTAAATCTTGCTGGCTTTGAACTCAGATCTGCCTGCCCCTACCTCCTGAGTGGTGGAATTACAGGCATGGACAACTGTGCCTGGCTCAAACTTTTTTTTTTATGTGTATGTGTGTTTGCCTGTGTGTGTTTGTGTGCACCATATATGTGCAGGTACCACAAAGGCTAGAATCAGATTATCTGGAACTAGATGCTGTGGATGCTGTTGACATCCAAACCTAGGTCCCCTTCAAGAGCAGCAATAGCTCTTGGTTTGGTTTGGTTTGGTTTGGTTTGGTTTTTTCGAGACAGGGTTTCTCTATGTTATCTTGGCTGTCCTGGACTCGCTTTGTAGATTGGGCTGGCCTCAAACTCACAGCTATCCACCTGCCTCTGTCTCCTGAGTGCTGGGATTAAAGGTGTGCGGCATCACGCCCGTCAGTAATAACTCTTGAACTGCTGAAGAGCCATCTCTCCAGCCTCAAGATCTTAGGCTTTTTTTTTTTTTTAAAACTTTATGTGTATGTGAGTTTTACCTGCATGTGTATCTGCATACCGTGTGTACACAGAGGCAGAAAGATGTTAGATCTGTTGGTACTGGAGTACAGAGGGTTGTGAGTCACCATGTATGTTCTGAAAATTGAACCCAGGTTCAGCCCTAAGCTTTGTTTTACAAGACAGTTTCTCTGTGTAGCCCTGGCTGTCCTGGAATTTACTCTGTAGACCAGGCTGGCCTTGAACTCTTAGAGATCTGCCTGCGTCTGCCTCCCAAATGCTAGTGCACCACCATGCCCAGCCAAGTCAATGCACTTTTAAGAGAATCTGATGAGCTGGGTGAGGTGTCACATGCCTTTGATCCCAGCACTCTCAAGGCAGAGGCAGGCAGATTTTAGTGAGTTTGAGGCCAGCCTGATCTACAAAGGGAATTCCAGGACGGCCAAGGCTACACAGAGAAAGCATGAAGGGGGCGAGGGGTATGAGAATATGCTGTGAACCTGTTTCCTAGAAGATGCACATGAGGGCCCACACAAACCATTTGTTCAAGAGATTTATCAATCCCTTGAAACATGTTTATGGACTGGTTTACTTCAAACCAACAGTGTCTTCAGCTATTCAGTGACTTACAGTTCTATAGCTCCTCAGTGGAGAACTGGGAAAGTCTGTCTGCCCTTCTGGCCTCTGCTTCTCTATAAACAGTACTCATGAGGGCAAGAGCCTGGTGCCACGTTCCTTTCAGTCCTGCCTTATTTTTACCCTCTTAGGTCCTCCTGAATCAATGAGGGAACATGTGGTCGCCGCCTCCAAGGCTATGAAGATGGGTGACTGGAAGACCTGCCACAGTTTCATCATTAATGAAAAGATGAATGGGAAAGTGTGGGACCTTTTCCCTGAGGCTGACAAAGTTCGCACCATGCTAGTTCGGTGAGCAGTGAAGTAAACCATGGTGGGCGGAGAAGAAAAGATTGACTGGTCTTCCCTTAGGACCTCACCCTTTTGTGTCCTCTCCTCACAGAAAGATCCAGGAAGAGTCTCTGAGGACCTACCTCTTCACCTACAGCAGTGTCTATGACTCAATCAGGTAGGATGGGTCAGGGGCACAGAGGGCCCCAGCTTTGTGATCGAGGTTCCTAACTGCCTGTTTTTCCTGCTTTTTCCCCAGTATGGAGACACTATCAGACATGTTCGAGCTGGATCTACCCACCGTTCACTCCATCATCAGCAAGATGATCATTAATGAAGAATTGATGGTGAGGGCCAGAGGTGGTAGCTTGAGCAGATGGTCAGAAGCCTGTATAGTCTGACCTGTGTCCCCTCACTCCCATCAGGCTTCCCTGGACCAGCCAACACAGACGGTGGTGATGCACCGCACTGAGCCCACTGCCCAGCAGAACCTGGCTCTGCAGCTGGCCGAGAAGCTTGGCAGCCTAGTGGAAAATAATGAGCGGGTGTTTGACCATAAGCAGGGAACCTACGGCGGCTATTTCCGAGGTGAGTGGTTCCATCTCTCATTCTCGAGGATCTTGCACCTTTGTCGCTCTCCAGGCACTCACTCCCTCTTTCCTATCTACCTTTCACCTGCAGACCAAAAGGATGGCTACCGCAAAAATGAAGGCTATATGCGCCGTGGTGGCTACCGCCAGCAGCAGTCTCAGACAGCCTACTGAGTTCTCCGCTTCTGTCCCTGTGACCAGACTATTTAGCTTTTCATCCCTAAACCCACCCGAGTCATTAAAGGTCTGTTGAGAATTTATATGGCTGCTTGTGGTCCTTTTGTTGCCACAGATCTGTGCTTGCCGGGTATGTTCTGAGTCTCCATATGACCCGGGCAAGGCTCAGATGCAGGCTGAGCTGGACACACCCTCCTCAGAGAGAGGCTACTCTTGGACATTAGCAGGAAAATGTTATAACAAGAATATGCAGCCAGGTGAGATGGCACACATCTTTAATCCAGCAATCGGGAGGCAGAGGCAGGTGGATCTCTGTGAGGCAATCTTGGTCCAGGACAGCCAAGGCTACACAGAGAAACCCTGTCTCAGAAAACAAAACAAAAAATATGCAGAATGTGTGTGAAGAATGGATATGAATGTGGGGTATAGTATATGGAAGGTATGATGGACCAGGAGTGGGGGAGGCAGTGATGTGCCAGGCACAAGAGTTAATCCACACTGCTGTGGTCCACATCATCACAGACCCACTCTTACATAGGCCAAGTGAACATTAAGAAACCGTTTCTGAAACATCTGAGCCTGTTACTATTTTTCTAATTTATGTGACTCATGATGTATTTTCTAAGTTAGTCCCCATAGATAGGAAGTTTTACTATATTTTGTTTTGGGTTTTTGTTTTCTTTTTTAATTTTTCCAAGACAGGGTTTCTCTGTGTAACCTTGGCTGTCCTGGAACTTGCTCTGTAGACCAGGCTGGCCTCTACCTCCCAAGTTTTTTTGTTTTTGCCAAGGTTGGCCTTGAACTCCTCCTGATTCCTCTTGCTCCTCTTCCCAAGTCCTGGGATTATAGGAATATGCCATCGTGCCTGCTTAGAATCCTTTTTCTTCTTACAGATAATTATTATCATTGTGCTTACTGAAATGGTGTCTTGTGTGTCACAGGCTGGCCTCACATCAAACCCGTGTTCCTTTGCCCCTGCCTCCCCAGTGCTGAGATGACACGCATGTGCCACCATGCCTGTTTTTTCGTGGTGCTGGGATGAAAACCAGTCCTTGAAGCTGCTAGTGAGCACCTTAGCAGCCAAACTACATCCCTGGTTCTGAAGATGAATATTTATCAAGTATTGCGAGAGGAGTGAAGAAAGAGTAAAGGAGGATTTAGAGAAGGTTTTTAATGCTTTGGACTTCTACAGGCAAAGTAATGGGAATGGATTGGTTTGTTTTTGTTTTTTAAGTTGTTTTTTTGAGACAGGGTCTTACTGTAGGGCCTTAGCTGGCATGGAACTTACTCCACCCCACCCCCACAAGGTAGGGTCTCTCTGTGTAGCTTTGACTGTTCTGGACTCACTTTGTAGACCAGGCTGGCCTTGAACTCACAGAGATCTGCCTGCCTCCGCCTCCCAAGTGCTGGGATTAAAGGCGTGCGCCACCACTGCCCAGCTTGGAACTTTCTATATAGCTCAAGCTCCTCTTACATTTTCAAACCTCCTGCCTTTGCCTTCTAAGTACTAGGATTATGAGTGTGAGCCATCATGCTTTGAATTGATTGATAAAATATTTCATTTTTATCTTTTTTTTTTTTTTTCAAGACAGCATTTCTCTGTGTAGCTCTTCCTGTCCTGGAACTCACTGTATAGACTAGCCTGTCCTTGAACTCACAGAGCTCCACCAGAGTTGCCACCCAACTACTGGGATGTATCAGTACTTGGGAGTAAAATTGAAATTTTAACAGAATCTAGCAATGGAGTATCAAAAATATCCTGGAGCAACTTGTTGAACAATACTCTGTGAAAGAAGCATAAACACATTTGAAAGAGAACAGAATTCTAGCAAATGAAACCTGTCAGCTTATTGGAAGTACTGTGTACCCTGGCCAGGTAAGACAAAGTTAACAACACCCAGGTGTCTAGAAGCTTGATTCAAATGGATCTAAATAAGAAAGGAAGTAGGGTAATTTTCAGATGACCCAATCCAGAGAGAGAGAGAGAGAGAGAGAGTAATATAATTTTAAAAGGAAAAAAAAAAATCTTCAGCCAAGTTCAGCACCATGCTAGGCAGAGTACACTGTTCTTACATTCACAGACAACTCACTCAGGTGCACAGACAATAACATTGACACACAATTTAGTAAAAATCTTTTCAAAGGAAAAACCAAAATTGTTAAGGCTAAAAAATGAATTCAGCAAAGTTGAAAGGAAGCCGGGCGTGGCGGCGCACGCCTTTAATCCCATCACTTGGGAGGCAGAGGCAGGTGGATCGTTGTGAGTTCAAGGCCGACCTGGTCTACAAAGCGAGTCCAGGACGGCCAGGGCTACACAGAGAAACCCTGTCTCGAAAAACCAAAAGGGAAAAAAGAAATCAGTTGTCTACATTGGAGACAATAGCTAAGTGATACATGCCTGCCTGGGATGCAGAAGGTAAGCCTGCACACTGACTTTCCGGGGTTCTACCTAAGACCAGTTTGAAGAGCCTGTGGGAAGTTATCTAGGGGAGTCTGGGTAACTCAAAGGCCTCTTCTGGCTAGCCTTAGCTTCTGCTGCTTACTCACCTACAGGGGAACCCTTGTAGCCTTCTGACTTTCTGAGCTTCCTCAGTCTTGGTTAGGAGGGGGTGGCTATACAACAGTGCTGCACCTAAGAAAAAGAAGGTAAAAACGCTTCCCTGCTGGATTAGCTCTATCGCTGTGACCAAACACTAAGAATTAAAGGGGGGTGGCGGGGAGACACTTGGCTTTTTGGCTTGTAGTTCTAAGTTTGAATTCATGGTGTCTTAGAGACAATATGACCAAGGCAGCTTATGAAAGAAAGCATTTAACAGCTGGGCATGGTGGTGCCTGCCCTTAGTCCCACCACTAGGAGGCAGAGGCCAGCCTGGTCTATAAAGGGAGTTAGTTCTAGGAGCCAGGAAAGCCAGAGCTACCTAGAGTTTCCCTGTGTAGCCCTGGCTGTCCTGAAACTCACTCTATTCTTTAAAATTTATTTATTATACAGTGCTCTGTCTGCATGTAGTCTGCACACCAAAAGAGGGCATTAGATCACTTTATAGATAGTTGTGATCCCTCATGCGGTTGCTGGAAATTGAACTCAGGACCTCTAGAAGAGCAGTTAGTACTCTTAACCTCTGAGCCATCTCTCCAGCCCCTGAACTTCACTTAGAGCGGGCAGATGTGGGAAGATCTCTGCAAGGTCAGTCTGGTCTCCACAGTGAAGAGGGGAGACCCTGTTGACCACAAACTACCTGGGAATATAACTTAATAGTCCCGTGTCTGCCTAACATGTGGGAGGCCTCAGGGTGCCTAAGGATAATGACATTCTGAATTTTTTGTTTTTGCTTTTTTTCTTTTCTTTTCTTTTCTTTTTTCTTTTCTTTTCCTGAAACAGAATATCTCCGTGTAGCCCTGGCTGGCATGGAATTCACAAAGATCCACCTGCCTCTGCCTCCCAAGTGCTGAGATTAAAGGTGTGCACCACCACACCTGCCTTGGTTAGGCATGACCATTTTCTTTTTTCCATATTTCATATGTTGTTTAGCTAGCAACACTAAAGAGAGCTATGCAAGCAGAGCATGAGCAGTCTGACCCTTTATCTGAGCTTTTTCTTTCTCACCTCCCTGTCCTTGTGCCCTGGTTTTGCCCCAAGGACAGTCTTCCTAGGCATTGTCTGGGGCCTGCAGTTTGGGCTTGTGCGCACGAAAAACTGGGGACTTTCTGGACCCTGACACCAGGTTGTTACATCCCTAGCACCTTATTCTTCAAAAAGAACACAATAAAATAAATGTGGCTACTTCTCCTTTTTGCTTTTAAAAAAAAGATGAGAAAGCTCAGCAGTTTAAAGGCACCTGATCGCTATGCCAGGCCCATGAATGCGATTCTTTAAAAAGTATACTAAAAGGCTGGGTGGCGCACGCCTTTAACCCCAGCACTCAAGAGGCAGAAGCAGGCAGACCTCTGTAAATTTCAGGCCAGCCTGGTCTACAAAGCGAGTCCAGGACAGCCAAGGCTACACAGAGAAACCCTGTCTTGGAAACAAAATAACCCCCCAAAAATTAAGTATGCTAGAAATAAAATGGCCAGAAACAAAAGGTAATATTCCTCACTCTAGCAATTAAGCTGTAACTGTTGGAGCTTGACCCAGTGTCTATACAAATAATTCTTACCTAACTGCCAATGACCCCAAATGGCCAGTGTCAAAAAGGGCAGGCAAATGGTATAGGAGATTTTAGTGAGCTGCCTACCTCTTAGCTATTCAAGTATAATTCAGTCCAATTGCTCCTAAGACAAGGCCAGGTAAATTCTGTACCTGGGTCCAGCTCCCTTTCAGGGTGATTGTAAGAACTGGCTTGGCTGGGCTGTGGTGGTGCAGGCCTTTAATTCCAGCACTCAGGCAGAGATAGACAAACCACTGAGTCTGAGGCCAGGCTGGTCTACAAAGCAAGTCCAGGACAACCAAGGCTATAGCCTGTCTCTAAAAACTTAAACAGGTTTTATATCACTGCTGGGGATGTGGCTTAGTTGGTAGACTAATGGCCTAGTATGCACCACCTGTAATGGCAGCACTGGAGAGGTGGAGTCAGGATGAGCAGAAGTTCAAGGTCATCCCTGACTGCCTGGAGAGTTCTAGCTACATGAGATCTTTACTCAAAAAATAAAAAATAAAAATGGCGGGGGTGGGTGTAGAAAGTCAGAACAGGAAGATGACTCGTGTAGACCTGAGTTCGGATCCCCAGCAGCTCACACACGAAGCTGGGCTTAGTAGCTCATGTCTCTAATTGCAGGCCAGGAAGTAGAAGCCGGCAGATCCTGGGAAATAGGCAGCAGGCTGGCTCAGTCAGGAAGCTCCTGGTTCAGTGAGAGGCCGTCTCAGCACGAGAGCAGCTGAGAAGACAAGCTGCTTGCCTTCTGTGCGGGAAGGGTGCAGTGAGCCCAGGCCACACTCCATGGGGATCAAACTGCCGGGTGTCTCATGGGAATGGAGAGCAGCAGCTGGGCAGGAAGACACGCACATTTTTAGGATAGCCAGCAGGGCACCCTTGCCTAAAGTGTGGCTGCCTCTCAGTCTTTTCTCTAAGGTGAGTTCTAGATCCTGTCTGGATGACAGTGGTAAGCATCACATTGGATCATATTTACTGCACCTAAAGAAACTTAGGAACACAAGAGAGTATACCTTTTTTGTTTTGATTTTTAAAGATTGATTTTATTTTTAATTGTGTATATGGGGGAGGGGAAGGTTTCGCCATACACGTATGTGTGTGTGTGTATACCACAAGTGAGAATAAATGGACAATTTTTCAGCAACTAGTTCTCTCCTACTTTCTAAAAAAATATTTTTATTTTCTGTGTAAGCATTCCTGAGAAATGCTTAGCTTAGGCTTCTATTTACGCAATAACAATCCTGTGTACCCAGTCAGAGTCCTGTTAAGGACATTGCCCACTCTCGCCAGCACTGCCATTTTGGGAAGCTGATTTGTCCTTCATTTGCACACACACACACACACACACCACCACCAACAAAAGCTTTACATTAATTCTAGTCTGTTAAGTGCTTTAGCTTTTTTTTTTTTAAATTGTGTATGAGTATTTGCCTACATGCATGTATTGCACCACATGTATGCCTGATGGCTGCAGAGGTCAGTGAAGATAACAGACGCCCAGGACCAGGAGCTGGTTTTGAGCTGCCCTGTGGGTGCTGGAGACCAAGCCTGGGTCTCCTGCAAGAGTGGTAACTGCCATCTCTACAACCCATGGTCAGGCAAGTACTTTAGTGCTACACCATGGACTTGTTATTGTTAGTGGATATCTTTTTCTGAGTATCTCACTTGAGTTAGTAGAACTGCCTCTCAGCTCAAAACCTGTTCTTGCTCTGCATGCCACTAGATGCAGCACCAGTGTCAGCCAGTAGAGGGCGAGGGAGGAACGCAGCAGGAGAAAGGCTTCCTGGTTGCTCTTTGTTTCCACTTTCCTCAGCTGATTGCTACAGGCTATGGCAGGCCACTAGGTGCACCCGAGGCATTCAACTTTGGTTCATAGTCCTGGCTTTACTGCCTCAGTCTGCCCACGGTGTCAAGCAGTGCCTTGCTGTTCTCTAAAGATAGATATTTCCCTTTTTATTTTTTGGTTTTTCCAGACAGAGTTTCTCTGTGTAGCCTTGGCTGTCCTAGACTCGCTTTGTAGACCAGGCTGGCCTTGAACGCACAGCGATCCACCTACCTCTGCCTCCCGAGTGCTGGGATTAAAGGCGTGCGCCACCACGCCTGGCTGAACCTTTCCTTTATAATTGCCTCTGGACCTCATCTCCTGTCTCACAATTGCCCCTCCTTGGTATTTAAAATATCATATGAAAGGCCTCCTAGCCCCCAAGGACCACCCACCTCAGCAAGGACATGAGAGCAAGAGAGAGGCCCTTGGCTGCTGAGGAGTCCCTGTTCCAACTCAGCTGCTGACACTGACCCTCACGGTTTCCATCCCAGACTCCAGAATAACAGGAGGGGCCAAGGGAGCCCTGCTCTCTGAATACCATCAATAAAGTTCACAGCACCTACCAAAAAAAAAAGCGGGGGGTGGGGGGGGGGTGCAGAAGGCTGATGTTGCAGGGCTTTCTAGAAGCCTTTTAAGGGAAGACTACTGTTTTGTATATTTATTTGTTTTCTATTTTTATTCTTTTTAGTCTCATAGGATCTTTGGTCAAAGGAACGGGATCTGAGTCCTGCCTTTGGCTCTATCTGGAGATGGACACTAAACTGCCTGTATGATTAAAAGCCTGTGCCATCTCACCTAGAAAAAATGAAAAACAAACAACCCCCAAACAGATTTTAGTACATTTTCTGATGATTCTGAATGATATTTTGAGGCATTTGACTCAAATGTGTGGACTAATATGGACATAATGTTTCTAAGCCAGAACTTAACAGCTACCAAGAAAGATGATGCCTCCAGGCAGCTATAAACATGGGGATGACATCTCTTTGTCGGGAGGCTCAGAACAAGGGCTCTCAGCCCAGATGAGCCAAGCTCAGCCTCTACTCAGGAGGCTATCATCCTGGGAGGCTATCCATCATCCTGGGAGCTTTTGGCCATATTTTCCTGAGAAGAGGGAATAGAAGAAACAACATAGGATGGAGGTGGAGACGTTTCAGACACATCCTAAAAGGGCTGTGCAGAACCCATTCCAAGCCCCTTAATTATTCCAAATTTTCATTAGTTTAAATATATATATATATGCCCGGCATGGTGGTACACACCTTTAATCCCAGTTCAGGAGGCAGGCAGATCTTTGTGAGTTTGAGGCCAGCTTGGTCTATAAAGTAAGTTTCAGGACAGCTAGAGCCTGTCTAAAACAAACCAAAACAACAACAACAACAATAATAATAATAATAATGGTTTTTTTTTGAGACAGGGTTTCTCTGTGTAGCCTTGGCTGTCCTGGACTTGCTTTGTAGACCAGGCTGGCCTTGAACTCACAGTGATCCGCCTGCCTCTGCCTCCCGAGTGCTGGGATTAAAGGCGTGTACCACCACTCCCGGCGAGAAACCCTGTCTTGAAAAACCAAAAGAAAAAGAAATCCCAATTATTTGATTTTACCAATAAAGACTCAGGAGCCAGATGCTGGGGTAAAATCTTGCTAGCTCAGAGAGGCAGAGAAAACACCCAGCTGACCTTCCTATTCATCTCAGGTCCTGAAAGAAAAAGCCAAAAGCCAAAACCCCAAGACCAAAAGCCTGCTAGCTCACCTGACAGCCCTGGAGGAAAATTCCAAAAGCTCACATGACAGCCCAGGAGGAAAAGGCCTGCTAGCTCACCTGACAGCCCTGGAGGAAAATTCCAAAAGCTAAAAGCCAAAGGGCTAAAGAGCGCCTTCTTCACACTGTCTTAAATACCCTTCAACTCAAAGACCCTCCTATCTACCTTTTTTTTTCTTTTTCCTTTTTAAATTTTTATTTATTTATTTTGGTTTTTGAGACAAGTTTTCTCTGTGTAGCCTTGGCTGTTCTGGACTCCCTTTGTAGACCAGGCTAGCCTCTAACTCACAGAGATCCACCTGCCTCTGCCTCCCGGGTGCTGGGGATTAAAGGCGTGCCCACCATGCCCAGCCTTCTCCTATCTACTTAATTCCTATCAGCTGGTTTCTTGCTCCACCTCTTGACCTAAGGGTAACTTTATTAAATCTTGTGTACAGAAAGCTCTTGGATTAAAGTTGTGTGCCAGGGCTAAACCACACATAATTGCCCCCAGCCTGCCGGGGTTCGACTAACGCTCGGGAGGAGAATTTTCCTGTATAGAGACAGAACACTAGACACGAAGAAGGGGGCAAGTCTGCATTCTGATCAAACCCATTTATTGAGAATTTTTACAGAGTTTATATAGGCACAGAGGCATGGGTATTTGCATAAGCAAGGTTGCTATGGATACCCAACTCTGGAGTGCTCCAGCAGGTAGGTATCTACCTTTACAGCTGCTAATTGCAGGAGAGAAATTCCAGGAAAGTCGTGAAGGATCTGGTTAGTCAGGAAAAAGCTCCCAGAACTGCTGCTCGCAGGCAGCTGGCCTTTAATCTGATCTTATCAGTAGTCTCACCGGAAAAGGAGTAGCTCGGGGGTCTAGAATGACCAGCCCCCACAATAAACCACAACAGGTGTGTAACTGCCGACCTACGACAAGGTCAGCTAGTTTCTGGTGAATGGCAGATTTCTGGAGAAATAGAAACCTAGGTTCTGACAAGATGGCTGAACATTGGCCATGTAGCCCATCCCCTACACATAATCACCTGTTTACAATAAGCAAAGTTCTTAGATTAAACGTGTGTTAGGGCTGAACCACACCAATGAAGGAACAGGTTTTTACAGTTCACAATTCCAGGGTTCGTAATGGGATCAACTCTCTTGCAACATTCCCCCCTTTTTGTCTAAATAAAAGACTTTTTCTTGCCGGGCGTGGTGATGCACGCCTTTAATGCCAGCACTCGTGCGAGGCCAGCCTGGTCTACAAAGCAAGTCCAGAACAGCTAAGAATACACAAAGAAACACTCTCGGGGAAAAAAAAAAAAGACTTTTTCTCTAATATCAATAAACTGTATATTCTTTGGTAAAAAATACATTCATGATGTCCAGTCCGTTAGTATTTGGCAACCTTGGAGAAAGCATTCTACTGTCCATCCCTATCTTGGTGAGTCCCAAGTTCTGTACCTAAATCACTTTGTATCATAACTTGCATTACCAGTCAAAAACCATCTTTTAAATCCTAAACAACTTAAGCTTAGTTGTAAGACTATAACCGTCTAGTCTTCAACCCCATCAGAGACCTGAGAAGGATAAATATTATCTGAATAGACAGGAATTGCAGAGCAAACAGCTTCCAAAACTATAGAAATGACAGAGACTGCTGGCCACCTGGACAATCACCCAAGATTTCTCTGTTATTTGCAAGGATCATCTTCAGCCTTCTGGCTCTTTTTTTGTTTGTTTGTTTTTTTGAGACAGGGTTTCTCTGTGTAGCCTTGGCTGTCCTGGACTGACTTTGTAGACCAGGCTGGCCTCGAACTCACAGCGATCCGCCTGCCTCTGCCTCCCGAGTGCTGGGATTAAAGGCGTGCGCTACCACGCCCGGCTCTGACAGACTTTTCTGTGAAGCAATTATATGAAGGACTTGCCTCCCTTGTCCTTGCAAAGCTTGGCAGTCGACTTTCCTGCATCCAGTTTGTCCAGCATTTTGTCTGCAGTAGAAGCAAGGACATTTTCTTTGCCAGTGGCTCGCTTGCCCCATATGAAGGCATTGCCTAAAGGAGAATTTTTTTGGTGCTCATTATCTTCAAAGTTGAAAGGGGTTGCTGCCAGCTGACATGTCTCATTGTCAAAAAATTCTCAAATTAATAAAACATCTTTAAATGCCACAGTGTGCTCCCCACCAGCATCCTCCCTTCTACAGGCTCTCTCTGTAAACCTCCCTTATCATCAGAAAGCTGTAACAGACTTCCTTTTCTGCCACACAGGCTCTGCCTCTCTTGAGACCCCATCGTGCTATCTGCCTCTGAGGGGCCTGGCCTCTCTTCGGAGCCTCTGCCACGCTGCTGCCCTTCTACTCTTTTGCTTAGTCCTCAGTTATCTGACATAACTAGCATATCTAACGTAATAGTGTGGTTTTACATTTTGGGGGCTCTCCCCCTCCTCCTCTTGTCTCTGTCTCTGTACTTAACATAGATCTTCGTCCTGTCTGGTGAATCTTTCAAGTTTCCAGGACACTTGCCAGTCTCTGAACCAGATTTAAAACAAAAAACAAAAAAACCCAGGCGTGGTGGCCCACGCCAACCCCAGCACTCAGGAGGCAGAGGCAGGCGGATCGCTGTGAGTTCAAGGCCAACCTGGTCTACAAAGCGAATCTAGGACAGCCAAGGCTACACAGAAACTGTCTCGAAAAAGAAAAAAACAAAACCCAGTGCCAGGTCATGTGGCTGGGTTCAGGACCAACCTATACCATCCGCGCTGGAAGACATATAACTTTATCTTGGGCCCAGAGTCCTTGCCTCTCTTGCTGTTCTCCACTTGCTCATCAGTGCACCTCATGGACGCCTTCCACTCTCAACTTCCTAAGGCCTCTTCTCTTACATGCCTTTTACATAATCTCAAAATGCTTTGTCCCAGGAGAAGGCATCTGGCCAGAGTCAGTGGTCTCCCCCCCCCACCCCATCCCCCGAGACAGAGTCTCTCTGTTAGCCTTGGCTGTCCTGGACTTGCTTTGTAGACCAGGCTGAGTCAGTGGTCTTAAAAGGATACTTGTCACATTCAAGTCCTTAAAGACTCAAAGAAGGGCCAGGCGTGGTGGCGCACGCCTTTAATCCCAGCACTTGGGAGGCAGAGGCAGGCGGATCGCTGTGAGTTCAAGGCCAGCCTGGTCTACATAGAGAGTCCAGGACAGCCAAGGCTACACAGAGAAACCCTGTCTCGAAACGCCCACCCCCAAAAAATTAAAAGACAAAAGGGTTTTTGCTCAGAAACATTCAAAGGTGTACATCTTCTGTTAACAAGTTATAAAGATAAACTTCTCTTTTACAATGTATTTGAAATAATAAGCGACTTTGTGTGGTTGGAGAGGGAGCAACAGTGTTACTCTTGCAGAGGGCGGGAGTCTGGTCACCCACACTGTCTAATTCTAGCTTCCGGGAACCAGGCAGCTTCTGATGGTCTCTGTGGGCATCTGCATAAGTGTGCATGTAGAAATTTAAACACTTTAAAAAATCCTTAAAAACAGATAACTTGTTGGGCGGTGGTGGCATACCCCTTTAATCCCAGCACTTGGGAGGCCGAGGCAGGCAGATCGCTGTGAGTTCAAGGCCGACCTGGTCTACAAAGTGAGTCCAAGATAGTCAAGGCTATGCAGGGAAACCCTGTCTCAGAAAAACTAATAATAATAATAATAATAATAATAATAATAATATAATAATAACTTATTTCTGTGACACAATGTGATTTCTTGAGTTATCATTTTATTAACAGAAACAAGAGCTACAAATAAAAAATGTATGTAAAGGAAATTTATAAAAAACACTTTTGATAGGGGCTGGAAAGATGGCTCAGTGGTTAAGAACGTTGGCTGTTCCAGGGGACCTGGGTTCAATTCCCAGCACACACATGGCTACCTGTAACTCCAGTGCCAGGAGATCTGACACCCTGGCATAGACATACATGCAGGCAAACCACCAACACACAGGGACAGGCTATCCTGGGCTCACTTTGTAGACCAGGCTGGCCTCGAACTCACAGGGATCCTCCTGCCTTTGCCTCCTGAGTACTGGGATAAAATGCGTGCGCCACCACCGCCCAGCCATTTCTTTTTAAATATCTTGATTTTTACCAGGTTTGTTGACCCAGCACTCAGAAGGCAGAGGCAGGTGGATCTCTGAATTCGAGGCGAGCCTGGAATACAGAGCAAGTTCCAGGACAGGCAAGGGTGCACCCGTCTCCAAGAAAAACCCTGTGGTGGTGGTGGGGGTTGGGGAAGCCAAATTAATCAAGCAGCTTCATTTTGATGGTATGCCTAATTTGCATACAGACAAAACCCAACTGGCCCATTCCCATGTGTGCAAGAACTTCTGAGTGCTACCTGGCAACTAATTTACTGGGCCCTTCCTGCCTCGCGGAGCTGGCACTGTATCCTCTAGAGACCTCATTTGCTTGTCCTTCTGTTGTCCTTGCTTGTCTTCTGTGGTGAACATGGGGCAATGAGCTCAACTCCAGCCCAGGAGACCAGTATGGCCGACTCAGACTTTCCTTGACAGCAGCTGGTGGTGTATAATGCAACTAATAAGTGTAGTAAATATAAAAATGTATCTAGTTAAATACCTATAATTATCAGGGTAGCATTATTCAACCTGCTATCAGTCAATAAAAGACAGACACCTGTTGTATTTTAGTATAAGCCTTATTCTACCTGGGGCCCTAAACCACACCCCATTATCCCCCATCCCCCATCCCAGGCCATCTGCATTAGTCATTTCTTTTTTTTTTTTTTTTTTTTGGTTTTTCGAGACAGGGTCTCTCTGTGTAGCCTTGGCTGTCCTAGACTCACTTTGTACACTAGGCTGGCCTCGAACTCACAGCAATCTACCTGCCTCTGCCTCCCAAGTGCTGGGGTTAAAGGCGTGCGCCACCAAACCCGGCTTGGGCCACTTCTTTCACGTGGAACTTCAGAGTGCCTCCTCCTGGCCCATGTGCTCCCCTATCCCATGGCGAATCTGCTCCTTCCTCCTCTGGGTCTCTCTCTCCTCCCCACAATCCTTTCCTCAGAGCCCTCAAACTTTGGCCACACCTCCTCCCTCGGCCCTGTCCATGTGTATGTAGGCAGAGGTAGGCAGATCTCTCTGAGTTTGAGTCCAGGCTGGTCTACAAAACTAGACCAAGATAGCCAAAGCTACACAGAGAAACCTTGTTTCAAAAAAAGAAAAAAAGAAAAAAAATTTCTAGTGCTCTTCTGTGAACTTCACACTGTGCATCTCAAGGCCATCATTCATCTCCCAGTCCCTTTGTACCCACTCTCTGCCTCAACCTCCCCCACCCTGCAAAGGGGGAAATCTCCTGGACTGGCTTTGTAGACCTGTCTGGCCTCCAACTCACAGCAATCCACCTGCCTCTGCCTCCCTGAGGGCTGGGATTAAAGGTGTGTGCCACCATGTCAGGCTTTTTCTATACCTCTTTACTGGCAAATGATCACTGCAATAACTCAGTCAAATACCAGATCCTCACAGGGGCCCCTCTCAGATATCCTGCCGTTGCCTGTGTCATGGAGACCCTGCAGCTTTGAGCCTGCAGGACCAGCCCCTTCACGTGCTCCGTGCTCCAGAAGTTCACAGATGGAGCACACCTGAGGGTGGGCCAACTCAAAGCCCTGGATTTCGGCCTGGGTGTTAGCTGAGTTGGTCAGCCCACCAGCTCTCCCACACCTGCGCCACCAGGTGAGCTCTCCAGCACTGGCTAGCTCAGCCAACTGCTCCAGCTGGCAAGGGGCAGAGTCAGCATTGTTGCTCTCATGCCTTTGGGATCAGTTCGCCTGCACCCACACTGGCAGGGCCAGCTTTTCTGTGCTTCCCATGAGAAGTACTGCGCCCACTCTCCTGAGTGCTGCAGCTGGTCAGGAGCCAGGCGGGCTCTCACCTAAGTATTTCACTAAGAAGTTTTTGTTTTTGTTTTTCAAGAGGGTTTCTCTGTGTAGCCCTGGCTGTCCTGGAACTCTCTTTGTAGTCCAGGCTGGCCTCAAACTCTCAGAGGTCAGAGTGGTTTACAAAGTGAGTCTAGGACAGCCAAGGCTATACAGAGAAACCATGTCTTGAAAAACCAAAATAAATAAGTAAATAAATAAATAAAAGTCAAGTTACATATTTCCATTATATATCACAGCGCAAGCATTCTTAGTTCAAATGGAAGGAAGGTCAGCAGCAAGACAAAAACACAGGACAAAATTCTGAATTTGAGGCCAACCCAGTCTACATGAGTTCCAAACCAGCCACATAGTAAGGCGACATAGTAAGACCCTGTCCTAAAAATAAAACAAAAAATAAAACCAAATATTAAAAACAAAAAACAAAACAACCAAAGCAAGATGGGGATGGGATCTGGGTTTTTGTTTTTTGAGACAGGGTTTCTCTGTGTAGCCTTGGCTGTCCTGGACACTCTCTGTAGACCAGGCTGGCGTTGAACTCACAGAGATCCGCCTGCCTCTGCCTCCAGAGTGCTGGGATTAAAGGTGTGCACCACCACGCCCAGCAGGGATGGGATCTGTAACTGGCTAAGAACAGTTGAAACAGCTCAAGAGTGACAATATCCTGTCCTTGAGAACAGTGAAGAACTGTGTTTTTGTTTTATAAATTTCAGGTTTGATGGTGCCTACCTGCTTGTATTTGTTCTTTTACTTGGAAGCTTAACCTAAGGGAACACCCTGCCACCCGGGACTCCATCTGGAACTCGGCTCCCTGGCCCAGTGGGGCTTCTCTGGTCCATTCTGCTGGATGCTTGTAAACGCTGATAGAGGATGTTGCCCTTGTTTGTTTTCTCGGCAGTTACTCCCGTCATCCGTTGGATGGACGCTTTGGGCCCTGACCTGTTTTGCTGACCATCTACTACTTCTCTCTGCGGCTCACTACTTATTCACTTACTTTTGCTGGGCTGTGGTGGCGCACGTCATTAATCCAGCACTCGGGAGGCACAGGCAGGTGGATCGATGTGAGTTCGAGGCCAGCCTGGTCTACAAAGTGAGTCCAGGACAGCCAAGGCTACACAGAGAAACCCTGTCTTAAAAAAACAAACCAAGGGCTGGAGAGTTGGCTCAGTGGTTAAGAGCACTGTGTGCTCTTCCAAAGGACCTGGGTTCGATTCCCAGCACCCACATGGCAACTCACCACTGTCTGTAACTCCAAGATCTGACACCCTCACACCAATGCACATAAATTAAAATTAAATAAAAATATTTAAAAAAAAAAAAAAAACCTCACTTACTTTTGTTGCTATATACTCAACAAACTCACTCCTCCAGAAGCAAAAGTATGGCGCCAGGAGTTATGCTGCACAATTTTTGTTTTGTTTTGTTTTTGTTTTTCCAGACAGGATTTCTCTGTGTAGCCTTGGCTCTTGCTTTGTAGAGCAGGCTAGCCTCGAACTCACAGAGATCCACCTGCCTCTGTCTCCCCATATGCTGGGATTAAATGTGTTGAGCCACCACAAACTTGCTTTGTGGTACACTTCTAATCCCAGTACTCAGGAGGCAAGGGCTGGAGGATCTCTGTGAGCTCTGGGCCAACCAGGATGAAACTCTGTCTAAATAACAATAATAAAACAATAATAGCCGGGCGGTGGTGGCGCACGCCTTTTATCCCAGCACTCGGGAGGCAGAGGCAGGCGGATCACTGTGAGTTCAAAGCCAGCCTGGTCTACAAAGGGAGTCCAGGACAGCCAAGGCTACACAGAGAAACCCTGTCTCAAAAAACCAAAAAAAAAAAAAAAAAACAATAATAATAGCAGCTATTGAGGATCACTCTTCGGACAATGTAGACTACCACGCCACATCCTGGAGGCAATCCTGTCTCAAAACTTCCCCCATCAAACAATTTAGTACATTAATTTTAAATTTACCCTCTGTTGTATAGCAGTTTTCTTTTATTAGAAATATTATATCCTACTGGCTGTAATCCCAGCACTCGGGAGGCAGAGGCAGACAGAGAGCTGTGAGTTTGAGGCTAGCCTGCTCTACAAAGCGAGTCCAGGACAGCCAAGGCTACACAGAGAAACCCTGTCTCGAAAAACCAAAAATAAATAAATATATTCATTATATCCTGATTAAGATTAGAAAAGACAGGTATGATGGCATGCGACTTTAGTCTCAACACTGGGGAAGCAGAGGCATGTGGATCTCTGAGTCTACAAAGTGAGTTCCAGGATAGCCTTGCCACACAGAGAAACCCTGTCTTAAAACAAACAAACAAATCACACAAAAAAACAACAAAAGATTAAAAAATAAACAACTTACTAGACACAGGAAAGGTACTAAATTTACAATATTCACCAGGCCCATCTCCAAGATTATATAAGTGACAATACTATGAAGAAGACACTCCCTGACCTACTGAGCTGTTTTAAGTCCTGCAGAGTTCCAAGGGATACGGCTTTCATGACTCATCACCCATCCTGAGGCAGGTCACCTTTGCCTTCTTTCTTTTTTTGGTTTTTTAAGACAGGGTTTCTCCGTGTAGCCTCTGTCTTAATTACTTTTCCTGTTAGTATAATAAAATATTCTGACAACAGCAACTTAAGAAAGGGTTTGTTGCCAAGGCTACACAGAGAAACCCTGTCTCGAAAAAAAAAAACCAAAAAAAAAAAAAAAAAAAAAAAAAGAAAGAAAGGGTTTGTTTTGGCTTACAGCTCTAGTAGACAGTCCATCGAGGCAGGAATGCACGCCCACTAAGGCAGAAACCCGGTGGGTTACATTGCATCTACACGCAACAGAGGGTGAGCAGGAGGAAGGATCAGACTCAAGGCCCATCCCAAGGGCTCACCTGCTCCATCAAAGCCCCAGAAAAGGATCACAACTTTTGTAAGCAGTGCCACTAGTTGCTAAGTATTCAAACACATGAGTGTTTGAGGACCATCTCATACAGTCAAGTCACAGTAGCTTCTAAGCTCACTTCCCAGTAAATGTCAGATTTCCCAGCTGAGATCTAGTAAGAACTGTATTTAGTGTTTACAATTCCATCAGCAGTCTTGAGTTTGACACTTCTACCAAAATGGCCTTTAGAGAAGGAGTAAAAACATCCTTTGCATAAAGAACAACTTCTTCTTCTTCCCCCACCCCAGACAGGGTTTCTGTGTACCTTGGCTGTAGACTAGGCTGGTCTCGAACTCACAGCAATCTGTCGGCTTCTGTCTTCTGAGTGCACCACCATGCTAGGCTCAACTGCTTCTTCTTTTTGTTTTTGTTTTTGTTTTTTTGAGACAGGGTTTCTCTGTGTAATAGCTCTGGCTGTCCTGGAACTCGCTGTGTACACCACGCTGGCCTTGAACTCACAGAGCTCCACCTGCCTCTGCCTTCCAAGTGCTGGGATCAACTGCTTCTTAAGTGGGATCACTTGGCAGTGGACAATGTCAACTGTCACAATTGATTGATACAATTAATGTATTCCTAGCTTGTACAGCTCACTGACTTGACGGAGGTGCTCAGGGAATGAAGAAATGGACACATGTACAGAGAGCTGGGTTTGGTGGACTGGGCTCTCTGACACAGAGACTGCAACCCTTCAGATGCTCAGTGTGTTTAATATATACAGTTGAATGGAGCGGCCAGGCTCTCTAGGGGAGCAATCTACGGGCTGTAAATATCTGTTGGGGGAGAAAGCCACGGTGGACGTTTTCTGCACACATTATCAACACCTGCACACAGACTAGAGGAAGGTGTTGCCATGTTCTCCTGGGGCTGAGGCTTTGGGGTCACTGACACAGCCATGCTCATGTCAGCAGCACACATCGCTCAGGGCCCCCTCTGCTTCCCACCATTCACTGCACATGTTAGTTAACACTGATGAACAAGCTAATGGGTGGGTGTCGAAATCATATCACTGCTCAAAATAAGAACCCATGTGAGGGCTGGTGAGATGGCTCAGCGGGTAGGAGCACTGCCTGTTCTTCCAGAGGACCCGGGTTCAATTCCCAGCACCCACATGGCAGCTTATACCCGTCTGTAACTTTCAGTTCCAACTGAAATCCTCACATAGACACACATACAGGCAAACCACTGATGTGCATAAAATAAATAAATAAATCCTAAAAAGAAAAGCCATGTGAAAGTTGGGGCGCTAAAGGAGGGCTGGTAAACAGTGGGTACAAGGGCACAACTGCGCTGGGGGGACACTGTCTTTCAATAGCATAGCAGTGTAATTTTGGTTAGCAACAATTAATTGAATATTGTTAAATAACTAATAGAAAATATTTGAATTTTCTCAGCAAAAAGAAATGAACATTTCAGGCAATGGATATGCCAAATATTCTGGTCCGGCCACTACCCACTGTGTGGGTGTACTATGGCATCAGAGCAGAAGGTCAGGAATGATGGCGCATGCCTCTAACCCCAGCACTTGGGGGACGAAGGCAGGAGGATCAGGAGCTCAGGGTTATCTTTGGTTACATAGGGAATTGAGGCCAGCCTGGGCTATTGGGAGTTCCAATCCAAAAACAATTAGCTAGAGGCTTTGCTGAACCTGGTAGTGCTCACCTACAATCCTAGTACTTAGGAGAAGGAATGTGGAGGTTGGAGAATTAAAGGTCACCCTGGGTTAAATAGCAAACTCTCTCCTCAAACAACAAAGGGCTAGGAGTATAGCACAGTGGCAGAATTCCTCCCAGGAAGTGCACTTCCCTGGGTTTGATCCCAAGTACTTAGGAAACATAGAGGGGGGTCCTGGGCCTGTAAGATAAATGTGGTGGTGCATGCCTGTGACTCCGTACTCAGGCGGCTTAGAGAGCAGAGATGAGTCCAGCCTGGAACCACAGAGTGTGACCTTGATTCAGAGAGCAGAAAAGACCAATAAATAACATTAAAAATAATATAAAAACAACAAGTCAAATGTTTGAGAAATGCTGTGTCCTCATTTCTAAAGGATATGAACACCCAGGCACGGGAAGACCTTTCTCCTGGGAGTAATCGGGGGCTGCTAAGACTGGGGAGCTGCTGCTCCTGAGACTTCAAGAACCAACTCCCACTTCTTCCATCTCCCACACTCAGGAACTTGGCAGTGGATACAAAGAGCTCAGAATGACAAGAAACCGAGAGACTGCCATCCTGGGCCACTCTAAAGAACAGCACCGGCTGCTGCAGATTTCTACTTTTTTTTTTTTTTTTTTTTTTTAAAGAAATTAGGAAGCAGGGCATGGTGGCACATGCCTTTAATCCCAGCACTCGGGAGGCAGAGGCAGGCAGATCACTGTGAGTTCGAGGCCAACCTGGTCTACAAAGTGAGTCCAGGACAGCCAAGGCTAACACAGAGAGACCCTGTCTCGAAAAACAAAACAAACAAACAAAAAAAAAAAAAAAAGGAAAGAAAGAAAAGAAAAAGAAATTAGGACAGGTATAATAGAGGATACCACTAATCATTAATCCCAGCACTCAGGAGGCAGAGGCAGGCTGATCTCCAAGTTCCAGGACAACCTGGTCTACACTGTGAGTTCTAGGACAGGCAGAGCTATGTAGTGAGGCCCTGTCTTTAAAAGAAAGAAATATCTTTACTTACTTATGTGTATGTATTTTGGCTGCATATATGTAGCATGTGTGTGCCTGGAGCCAAGGCCAGAAGGGGTCATCAGATTCTCTGCAGGTAGGTCTCCAATGGGCGCCGGGGACTGAGCCCAGGCCCACCGGGAAAGCAGCACTATCTTGCCAACTCAAATTTTTCTTTTTCTTTTCCTTTTCCCCCCCGACACAGGGTTTCTCTGTGTAGCCTTGGCTGTCCTGGACTTGATCTACCTGTCCTCCTCCCCCTTTCCCCCCCCCCCACCCCCCCCCCCCCCCCCCCCCCGAGTGCCAGGATTAAAGGTGTAAGGTGTGCGCCACCACCGCCGCCTGGCGCCAGCAGATCTTTCTACATCCGAATTGTTTTTACGTGTTGCTTTGTGTGAGTGCAGGTGCTCATGCAGGTCAGAGTTGGTTCCCTCTCACCGTGGGCCCCAGGGATTGGACTCAGGTCTTCAGGCTTGGCCTGCAGGTGTCTCCTTCCTCTGAGCTGCCCATTTCTATGTCTTTTGTATGTAGTCATGAGAACACTGTGGTTGAGGGTCCCAGAGTGGGAAAGAACCACAGATGAGGGAGAGAGTGACATGGCACGTCAGAAGGCAGAGCAATTTGAGAAGACCAGGCTACACTGCGTCCTGGAGCATTGTGCAAACACTGCATTTTGGGATCAGCACACACAGAAATCAGGCAAATTTCTTCTGAAGGGAAACTTAACGCTCACTGATTTGTGTCTTCCCACACTCAGGCCTGAAGAGCAGTAAGGAGGCAGGAGGGTCCATGCCTTTGATGTAGGCTTAGAAATGCTGTTCCTACTGACACTAGCTTGACGCCCTCAGGAGATGGGGGTGTTGGATTTCATTTTCCTTTGGATTATTTAAGATGGGAGAGATTTTAAGAAATAAGCCGGGCGGTGGTGCCGCAGACCTTTAATCCCAGCACTAGGGAGGCAGAGGCAGGCGGATCACTGTGAATTCCAGGGCAGCCTGATCTACAAAGTGAGTCCAGGACAGCCAAGGCTACACAGAGAAACCCTGTCTCGAAAAATTAAAACAAAAAAAGATGTGTAGACACTGAAATGCAAAAGCCAAGGAAAGCACAAGGGGGAGGGGCCAGATGCTAGAGGATGCTCAGCTCAGCCTGGTGTGTTGGGGAAGGGGGTGGAGCTCCTGTCATCACCTGGGCAATATTCTGAGACAACACAAAGTAAGGAATTGGCAGGGAGCTGCATGTCAGAGTGCACTCAAGAGGAAGCATGGAGGAATGCGAGATGGCAGAGCAGGTAAGGCACCGAGTTCCAGCCCTGTCAACTGTCCTCTGACCTCCACTGAAGTGTCATAGTGTACCTGCCCACCATACACAAACAAGCAAAATGTAATTTTTTCCCCTTTTTTAAGAGGAGGCCCTACCTTGAAGCCCTGGCTGGCCTAGATCCTACCAAATAGCCCAGGCTGGCTTGAAACTCACAGGGATCCTCCTGCCTCAGCCTTCCAAGTGCTTCGATTTAAGGAATGCAACAAAACAAAGGATTAAGTGTGGGCTCTTTAAGACATCATAGCTTGGGCTGTAGAGATGGATCAGAGGTTAGGAGCATCAGCTCTTCTTCCAAAGGTCCTGAGTTCAATTCCCAGCAACCACATGGTGGCTCACAACCATCTATAATGAGACCTGGTGCCCTCTTCTGGCCTGCAGGCACACAAGCAGGTAGATACACACACACACACACACACACACACACACACACACACACACACATACATATATATTCATTGCTTTACAGGTTCTCACAGTAGGTTTTACACTAAGTCTGGAGGGTATGGATTGAGATTACATGGGCTATTTTTCACTGGAGTGATTTGACAGGGAACATTCATGTTGTAGCCAGTCAAGATATAGATGAGAGGGCTGGAGAGATGAAGAGGCAGTGAAGGTCACACGTTGCTTTCTAGAGGACCCATGTTTGACTCTCATACCCATATGGCTGCTCACAGGCATCTGTAACTCCAGTTTCAGATCTAATGTCCTCTTCTGACACACAAGGCACATACATGGTCCTAAACACCCATACACATAATTTATTAAAATCTATGGATGAAAAAGCAAGGTTATTTTTCTTGCAACACATAGCTTGAATTTGTAAAAAAACAGAAACAAAAAAACCCCATATGTATAAAACTCCTTATTCACCTTGTCTTTGATCTATCAATCATCTGCAGTGCTGACAAGAAAACTCGGGGCCTGAATATGGCCCTAGCCCTTGCTTCTGCTTTCCGAGATAGGATTTCTTTGTGTAGGCCTGGCTGTCCTGGAACTCATTCAAATTCAGAGATCTGTCTGCCTCCTGAGGGCTAGGATTAAAGGTGTGCGCTGCCACCGCTAACCTGCTAGCTTTGATCTTTCACTCATCTTGCCTCAGCCTCCAGAGGCGCACGCCTTTAATCCCAGCACTCGGGAGGCAGAGGCAGGCGGATCGCTGTGAGTTCGAGGCCAGCCTGGACTACAAAGTGAGTCCAGGACAGTCAAGGCTACACAGAGAAACCCTGTCTCGAAAAACCAAAAAAAAAAAAAAAAAAGTACTGGCTGTCACCGGGCGGTGGTGGCACACACCTTTTAACTCCAGCACTTGGGAGGCAGAGGCAGGAGGATCTCTGTGAGTTCAAGGCCAGCCTGGTCTACAGAGAGAGAGTTCCAGGACAGCCAGAGTTGTTACACAGAGAAACCCTGTCTCAGAAAACAGGAAAAAAAAATACTGGCTGTCTTTCAGAGGACCCAGCTTCAAGTCTGAGCACCCACATGGCAGATCACAATTGTCTGTAACTCCTGTTCTAGTGACTCTGACACTCTCACCGAGACATACAATCAGGCAAAAATATCAATGCAGATAAAACCAATAGACTTTTGTTGTTGTTTTAGGACAGGGTTTCTTGGTGTAGCTCTGGCTGTTCTGGAACTAGCTCTGTTCAAGACCAGGCTGCTTCTGCCTCTCTAGTGCTGGGAGTCAAGGCATTTACTATCACTGCCTGGACCTTCTTGCAATTCTTAAACTCTTGCATTCGATCCTGCTCTGTTCCCTGGTCAGTCCCTATTTTAGGACTGTGTAGAATTTGTAGAAGAATTGAGATCAATCTTGAGACTGTGTTTACGGAAACAGTGGAAATCAGGTTCCAGTATATAATGGGAATCAATACTTGATGGATGGTGCCAGAAAAAGCTGATGTGACTGGCTCCCAGGAGCCTGGAGAATCTCTGTGGACTACGTGGAAATAGGTGGATAGGAAATCTGTTAAAGTGTCAATGCCAGGACCCTCAACTGTGGCACATGAATGCAATGCAAGCAGTGGGAGGCTGAGGCACGAGGATCAAGAGTTCAAGGCTGAGCTAGAGCACACAGTGAGATCCTGTCACAAATAAAAAGGAAGACAGACATACAACAATAAAAGTTAAAACAACATCCTGTGTTGCAGTTAAATTACCAGTAAGGCCTAGCCCCACATTGGGCCCAATTTGATGCTGTTAAATTACCAGTATGGCCAAATAATGTTTATTATTAGGCCTATA
Organism: Acomys percivali; assembly: GCA_907169655.1. NCBI lineage: Eukaryota > Metazoa > Chordata > Mammalia > Rodentia > Muridae > Acomys > Acomys percivali. The sequence continues at coordinate 6,922,825 of OU015757.1, read as the reverse complement.
ATTATTATTACATTGGTATGTTTTAACCCATTAGCAATCAATCAAGACACAAGACATATTATATTATTATATTTTAAAATAGCCTTAGTTAACCTGGGGTAGGCCAGATATTAATCCTCTAAACTACTTCCCACAGTGGGGCAGGTATGGAATACCAGTCCCAATCCTATGCCATCTGCTTCTAATAATTTCTACCAAGCTACCTACCATCCATAATGTTCTTCATCTGGGCCAAGTTTCCATCTACACCAGCCATGTGCTTCTCCTCCACCTAAGCCATGATGGCCTTCCTCCCCCATCCCTATCTCTTTTCTTCCAAGATTCTGTCTCCCCAAGCCACGTCTATCCCATTTGCCCTGCCCAGGTGTGCTGGCCTTTTGTTGGTCCAACAGGTTAGGCTCTAGACAAGGTGCAGGTGGGTCACAGAGACAGCAAGCAGTAATTAGTATCAAAATACACCAGGCCAACCTCCAACAATTCCCCTTTTCTGTCTAAATAAAAAGGCCATTCTTTTTATATATAGTAAGAACAACTATGAAAAATTATAAAAACCAATAGGTAAGATTACATAATGTCTAATCAAAAGGTATTTGGCAAGTTTGGAGAAAATATTATCTATCTACCATGCCTGGCTCACCACATCTTTTTTATTCAGGCTTTTTGTTTTGTTTTTCGAGACAAGGTTTCTCTGTGTAGCTTTGGCTGTCCTGGACTCACTTTGTAGACCAGGCTGGCCTCAAACTCATAGCGATCCGCCTGCCTCTGCCTCCCGAGTGCTGGGATTAAAGGCATGCACCACCATGCCTGGCTTTACTCAGGCTTTAAGTCAAGCATTCCAGAGACAAAGGAGGCAGATCTCTGAGTTTGAAGCCAGTCTGTTGTACACAGCGAGTTACAGGGCATCCAGGACCACAGAGAACAGACCCTGTCTCAAAAAGAAGGGTAGGGAGAAGGGCTCATTGGTTCACACACACACACACACACACACCTCCCTACACACATAACATGAAATCTTTGCACTAGGCATGTTTATGCACTTTTATTTTGTGCACCACTACCAGATGCTGCCTTTATCTTTCTTGTGTTTCCATTATCTTTTGGGAAGTGTAAGCGGAGTCTCTCACTTGACCCAAGTTGGCCTCACACTACATGTGTGAAGATGAACTTGAATTGTTTCCTCCTCCAATAGATTATCATACTAAAGTGCAAATTTGAACTCACCTGTGCACAGCTACACTCAATTCTTTTTCTTTTTCAAGACAGGGTTTCTCTTGTATTCCTGGCTGTCCTAGACTCACTTTGTAGTCCAGGCTGGCCTCGAACTCACAGAGATCCACCTGCTTGTGCTTCCCGAGTGCTGGGATTACAGGCGTGCACCACCACATCCAGCGCCACACTCAATTTTTAAGCACTCACCCAATCCTAGATTTAATTTTTGGATCATGTTCACCAGTAATGGGATTTTTAGTCAACATTCCATGACAAGATCTCACTATAACATATTCCTTAATCCTGGCATTCAGGAGACAGACAGATCTCTGTGAGTTTACAACCAGCTTGGTCTACATAGGGATTTCAAGGCTAGCTAAAAATATAGTAGTAAGGCTTGCTTCTACGGTCCATCCAAGTTTTCTTTTTAAACTATTATGTATAGTGCTCTGCCTGCATTACATCTGCATGCCAGAAGAGGGCAGTAGATCACATTATAGATGGTTGTGAGGCACCATGTGGTTGCTGGGAATTGAACTCAGGATCTTTGGAAGAGCAGTCAGTGCTCTTAACCTCTTCGCCATCTCTCCAGCCCCCAAGTTTTATTATTATTTTAGTATGTCATGTCCCATCTATTCCGTCTGTGTAGAAATCCATTTTTCCTCAGCTGAGGCACAACCAGGGCTTGAACAGTTGTGACTCTTACCCGTTCTCTGTGTTTTAGCAAGTACCTCGGGTCAAACTATACATCTTCCACTAGCTTGAGCTTTGAGTGGCTTAGTTACCCTTGTGCTCAAAGCATGCAGCTATGTTCAACTTCCATTCCTTTTGACACAGGGTCTCCCCAGCCGACTTGGAATTTATTATATAATCCAGGCATGCTTTAAACTTCAGATCCTCCCACCCTGTCTTCTCAGTGCTGGGATTAAAGTTGTGAACCACCACAGCTCATTCTGAATGAAGGCTGCCTTCATAGGCGCGGTTTTGTTTTTTTTTTTTTTTAAGATTTATTTATTATTATGTATACAGTGTTCTGTCTGCATGTACACCTGCAGGCCAGAAGAGGATGCTAAATCTCATTATAGATGGTCATGAGCTTCCATGTGGTTGCTGGGAATTGAACTCAGGACCTCTGGAAGAGCAGTCAGTGCTCTTAACCTCTGAGCCATCTCTCCAGGCCCTGTGCCACGGTTTTCTAATAGTGCCTTCATACATAGCTTGGGCTGGATTTTGTAGTAACTCTTAGGAAGTCTGGGATTCAAACAGCCTGTATTGCTACTGTTCAGGGCCTTTCTATCTCGGAAAGAAGAATCCCTGCAATTTAATTTAAAATCGGGCATATTTGTTAGGATGCAAATACGCTCGAACATTTTAATGCTCATCAATATCTTAAAGCAGGTAAGAGGGAGAGCAGCACCTTTAAAAGAAACACCCACCTTCATAAAGTAACCTGCATTAGGTTTTTCCTGTCCTAGGGATTTTTTGGCACTGGAGACTCCGCCCACCCGTCCCCGAGTGGCGGAAGAACCTCACGCTACGACGTGACACCTCACACCACCGCGGAGACTTCCCGACGTTACGCCGGCGGCGTGGGAGGGGCGGGCCGGCCGGCGACTCCCCACTTCCCGGCTTCGGCCCCTCCCACAGTCGTTGTGAAGCAACGGCGGCCGCCTGCATTTAAGGTGGCTCGGGACCTAGAGACCTGGTGGTCCTCTACGCGCCTGCGCGGCTCTCCTTCCGCCCCAAGGGGCCAGACCCGCCGCCAGATCCCACAAACTCTAGCCTGCTCTCCTTGCCGGAACTAGCCGCCTGGCGGCGCTCCCCCGCGCCCCTCCCCCGCCGGCGCTTCCGCCCGCGCTCCTCCTTCTCTCCTCCTCCAGCGACGCGCACGCGCTCCAGGCCGGCTCGCGCCCTCTCGCTTTTCCACCGGCCCGCGAGATACCCCCCCTCCCCTTCCGCCTCGCGGCGCTTCCTCGCGCCGCCGTCTTCTCGATCCACCCCTGACACCGCGGGGCTCCCCCCGCCCGCCAACGGCGGGTCCCCGGCCTGTCGATCTCTCTTGCTTCCCGCGCTCTCCAGCTGGGGCCCATCCCCGGGCCCTCCTCTCCCTTCACTCTTTAATTTCTCTTCCGGACGCTGCCATCATGTTGAAGCCTCAGCCGCCACAACAGACCTCCCAGCCCCAGCAGCCGCCCCCCACGCAACAGGCCGTGGCTCGCCGGCCTCCCGGCGGGACCAGCCCTCCCAACGGCGGCCTCCCGGGCCCGCTGCCCGCCGCTGCGGCTCCCACGGCCGTCTCCCCCTGCCTGGGGCCTGCAGTCACTGCCGGGAGCGGGCTCCGCCGCGGAGCCGAGAGCATCTTGGCCGCGCCGCCGCCGCAGCATCAGGAGCGGCCAGGGGCAGTGGCTATCGGCAGCGTCAGGTGAGGACGGGACTTCCTGGAAGGGGGAGAGCCCAGGAGGAGGCGCGTCCGGGCCCGGCGCCGTTGCGGGGCTCTCGGGGGGCAGGAACCCCGTGAAGGTGGGGGTAGACCCCCCGTGCCAACAGGTCGGAGGGAGAGAGAGATCTCCGGGCGGTCTCCGGGAACCGTAAGGCGGTTCTGAGCTCCCAGGGCCTAGTCATCGCCTGGGGTCTGGGCCCTGAGGGGAGGCGGGGCGCGTCCCGCCAGCTCCGTCGGAAAAGGGTGTTGGGGGGGGCTGAGGAGGTGATGGGGTCCCCAGCTCCATTACCACGAAGGATCTCGCGGTCCCCGGCTTCAGCCAATGGGGAGTCAGCTGCATGAAGGGGTCCCGGGCTGTAGCCAATAGAGGGGGGGCGCGCGGCCCACAGTTTGACCAATGGGGAGGGAGGGACTTGGGAGCGGATGGCTCCCTCCTCTTCCCGGTGTAGCCAGTAAGAGGGGAACGGAGTGGGCGGGGGCGCGGAAGCAGCGGCTACTGGGAAGACTGCAGGCTGGGACGCCGCTGCGCGCGCGCGCGCCCTACTCGTACGTGCGCGCGGATGCTGTCTTATGACTTGGGCATTGGCTTGTCCCGGTAACATGTAGAGCAGAGGCGGGGGAGGGAGGGGTTGCATGGAGGGGCTCAGGACAGTCTGGTGGTGTCGAGTGAGGAGTGGGTGCCCTCGGCTTTTTTTCGGTGTGTCAATGCGATTGAGAGAGTGGCGCTAGACGCAGGCGCGGTGGCTTCTGTTCCGGAGGGGGGGGGTTGGGAGAGGGATGTGGGCTTTAGTGCGCAGGCGCAAACCGGGCGAGGCATCCCGGTAGATGGCTTTTGCGGCTGCGCCGTCCCGCAGCCCCGCCAACGGCCCCCTCCTCAACCGCCGGTTACATCAGCCGTCGTGGAGCAGGGTTACCTGGCGACTGGGGATCCCTTCAGAGTGGGTAACAGGCTGAATGAGTAATGAGGACGAAAGGGTGGGGTGTGGAGAATATGCCCCTCCTGGGATCTGGAATGTAAGACTGCTGAAAATGCTTTTTTCCTTTGGGAGGTAATGTGTCTAAGCCAAGTAGTGCAGCATCTCGGATGCCCGAGCTTTCACCTTCATAACTGAATTGGGGCTGTTGGTTTGTTTAATGTTATAGCAGTGGTTTCTTGGAGGAATGAAGTACTGGCCCCTTGGAGAAAGGTTGTATTGCATTGACTGTTACGAGCATTTGACAGCCATTGTTTATTGAATTTTGCTGGGTTTTTTATTTTTAATCATGCATTTGGAGAAAATGTTTTGGCAATAAATGCCTGCTTTTATTTTTAATGTGAGAGTTTGAAAAATCTTGGTAGTTAATCGGTTAATAGGCTAACTCAGCAAGTTGTCGTTTTTTCTGTGGTTCACTGTTAATTAAAACTAGTTTCTTTCTTTCTTTCTTTTTTTTTTTTTTTACAGGGGACAGAGCACCGGAAAGGGACCCCCACAGTCACCTGTGAGTACCTGTTTTTCTTTCTGTAGAAACGTTCAGAAGACAAATAATATGGCAAGAAATAATGTATTTACCTGCTGCCCCTTGTGTTTCCCTTGTGTGACAGGTGTTTGAAGGTGTCTATAACAATTCCAGGATGCTGCATTTCCTCACAGCGGTGGTGGTAAGTCAGAGTTTTCAAAAACTTGAGTGTTTAAGGAATGTGCTATCTCAGTTTCTTGGGGTGACTTAATCTTTTGCCATTCTAGGGGTCCACTTGTGACGTAAAGGTGAGAAACGGCACCACTTACGAGGGCATTTTCAAGACTCTGAGCTCAAAGGTCAGTGTGCTCAAATTTGCTTATTTCTGAAGCTGTGTAGGAGCGGGAAATTGAGAGTGTGTTGGGAGTCAGTCACCAGGCAGTTTTGAGGCTTTTGCTAAGTTCTCTGGCTGGTATTGAGAAAGGCAGACCAGTATGAGAATTTGGTGTTGAAATACTAGACGGGGTTAGAGAGAAACAGTCTTTTCCCCCATTGATAATGACCCTGGAATGTTTGGAATGGGGCTTTTGTAGTTTGAACTGGCAGTGGACGCCGTACACAGGAAAGCATCAGAGCCAGCAGGTGGGCCTCGTCGGGAAGACATTGTGGACACCATGGTGTTTAAGCCAAGTGATGTTCTGCTTGTCCACTTCCGAAATGTTGACTTCAATTACGCTACTAAAGGTATTGTGCTGGGCTGTTGTGTGTCAAGATCTCTGAGTAGGAAGAGGTCTACGGGTTGACTGCTGGTGCCTCTTAGGTAGAGATGACTGAGGTTTCTTTCTCCACCCACCCCCCAGACAGGGTCTCTCTGTGTTAAGCTTGGCTGTCCTGGACTTGCTTTGTAGACCAGGCTAGCCTCGAACTCACAGCATTCAAGTGCTGGGATTAAAGGCGTGGGCCACCATGCCTGGCATGAGGTTTCCTTCTTTTTTTTTTTTTTTTTGAGGTTTCCTTCTTGAAAACATTTTTATATCTAATGGAGTCCAGTTATGATAGCTACTCCTATTTTCCTTGTTTAGTTTTCAACTTTTGCTTTCTTGTTTGTTTGTTTGTGTTTTTTTTTTTTTTTTTTTTTTTTTGGTTTTTTGAGACAGTTTCTCTGTGTAACAGCTCTGGCTGTCCTGGACTCATTTTTTTTGTAAACCAGGCTAGCCTTGAACTCAACAGCAATCCACCTGCCTCTTGCCTCCTGAGTGCTGGGATTAAAGGTTTGCACCACCACACCAGCCAACTTTGCTTTTTAATTATTATTAGATCTGTAGTTTGGAATGGTTTTTTGTTTTTTTGTTTTTGTTTTTTTTTTTTTGAGGAAGAGTCTAATGTTGCCCTAGCTGGCCTTTACAAACTCAAAGAAATCAAATTTCCCCTGCATCTGGAGGATTTTTATTTTTTATTTTTATATTATTTTGGTTTTTCGAGACAGGGTCTCTCTGTGTAGCCTTGGCTGCCCTGGACTCACTGTGTAGGCCAGGCTGGCCTCGAACTCACAGTGATCTGCCTGCCTCTGCCTCCTGAGTGCTGGGATTAAAGGCATGCGCCACCACACCCGGCTCGGGTTTTTATTTTTAACACATATCCTTTTTATTAAATTTGATGGGGGGGGGGGATGAAGGTGAGATGTTCTGTCACCTGACCGTTGCTCCCCGTCTCTGCCGCACAGACAAGTTCACTGACTCGGCCATTGCCATGAACTCTAAGGTGAATGGGGAGCACAAGGAGAAGGTGCTCCAGCGCTGGGAGGGCGGCGACAGCAACAGCGACGACTACGACCTGGACTCTGACATGGTGTGCTCCCCTGCCCCGGGCCGGCCGCTGCGAGCCGTGAGCCTGGGCTGTCGATGGGCGTGTGGGTGTGCGTGGGTGCGCGTGTGGGTGTGTGTTGGGGGTATTCGTTGTGTTTTGAGGGCCGTTCTTGTAATCAACTGTTGACTCTTGAAAAGAATGGTAGAAAAGGGCTCCGTTCTCTGCATTGATAACTGTTGGCGCTTTCATGGCATTAGTTTTTCATTGTGGCAGAAAGCATAAGCTGGGTGTGGTAACCCATGTCTCTAATCCAGCCTTGGGAATACAGGCCAGCCTGGACTGTATAACAAAAAGTCTGTCTTTAAAGGAAAACAGGAAGTAAAACTGCAGAAGGTTACAGCTTTGTAGGTCCATATTCATAACAGCAATTACTTGGATGAATTTAAAGTTTTATAAATGGGGCTGGCAAGGTGGCTTAGCAGGTAAAAGATGCTTGCCACCAAGCCAAGTGATAAAAGGAATGGGTTTGCCAAGTACAGTGGTGCATACCTGCAATCCCAGCACTTGGGGAGGCAGAGGCAGGTGGGTCTCTTGAGTTCAAGGCCAGCCTGATCTACGAAGTCAGTCCCAGCCAAGATATATAGAAACCCTTTCTTTTTCTTTTTTTTAAAAATATATTTATTATTACGTATGCAGTGCTCTGGCTGCACATACACCTGCAGGCCAGAAGAGGGCATCAGATCACATTATAGATGGTTGTGAGCCACCATGTGGTTGCTGGGAATTGAACTCAGGACCTCTGGAGGAGCAGTCAGTTCCCTTAACCTCTGAGCCATCTCTCCAGCCCCAGAAACTCTTTCTTGAAAGAAAATAAAAGGAACAGATTCCCTCAGGTTTTCCTCAGACTTTGATATGCCTGCTGTGCCACAGGACAGACCCACAAAAATGTATTTAGGAAAAAAAAAGTTTCATAAAAAAGAGAGGGAAGAGAAGGAATGCGTAGAGAGCCATGAGAGCACTTTGACGCCAGAGTTCAGCGTGTGCAAGCAAGAGAGCCCAGAGCTCCAGGCAGTCCTTAGCTTCCTTGCGTTTGGGCCACGTGAGACTTTTTGAAAAATAAATCTTGATAATGAATGCATGTTGGTTTGTTTACTTTGCATAGGAGTCTTTAAGTGTTTAACTTGCTGGAAAGGAAAGGACATCATGCCATCTCTCCCCTCCTTGGCTGACTGTAACATTCTTCCTGTTCTTAGTCCAACGGATGGGATCCCAACGAGATGTTCAAATTCAATGAAGAAAACTATGGAGTGAAGACCACCTATGACAGCAGTCTGTCTTCTTACACGTAGGTGTTTTGAGAGCTTGAGGGCGTTGGTGGTGGGTGGGTGGGAGGCAGGGCTTACTGTCAATATAGCAGCCCTCTGAAGGACAGTCTTTGTATGGGGTGTGTTTATATGTGGTCCTTCATCCTGGTTTGCATGCTGACTTGTTTTCCGTGTGGTAGACACAGCTTTGTTAACCAGGGAAGGACGTGTGCGCTCTGTCAGTATAAGGACCTGAGTTTTATCCCCTTGAAAAGACCAGTGTATCTTAGGTACCAAGAGATCTTCCTGGTCAGATCTAATCTTTATACATTTTGTCGGCAACCGTATTTTTTCACTCCCTGTAGAAACATTGGCATACCCCCGGCCCCATCTCAAAACTGTTGACGGTTTCCAGTCCATGGTGGATAAATCTTTATAGTAAATTGGCTGACCTAATTCCTGTTCCTGATTCATTGTAATATCTCCCCCAGAAGCATGTACCGTTTCACCCCTAGCTTGACTATTGTGGTGGGTGATAAACCTGCTAATTCTACTGCTGGAAAAAGCAAAAACAAGCTTGGGTGGAAGGTGCTTACTAACCTAATCTGAGCTCCCAGAGTATAAGATTCAGAACAGATCCTTGGCAGCTGTCTGAAAATATACTGACTGAATTGGGGGTTAAGTTCAGTAATGGATCACTTGTCTGACATTTGAAAGGTCTTTTTTTTTAAGTCTTGAAGTATTAAGTTTAATGCCACAGACTTTTGTCCTTGATTTATCATTTCCTTACACCAGGATGATGACATTTTGGGTGTATTCTCAGGGTTCCCTTAGAAAAGGACAACTCGGAAGAATTTCGACAGCGGGAGCTGCGCGCAGCCCAATTGGCTCGAGAGATTGAATCAAGCCCCCAGTACCGCCTACGGATTGCCATGGAAAACGATGATGGGCGGACGGAGGAGGAGAAGCACAGTGCAGTCCAGCGGCAGGGGTCTGGGCGGGAGAGCCCCAGCTTGGTGTCCAGGTAACAACTGGGGCTTACAGTAGGGCCTGGGCCTGGGCTGAGAGCTTTTGTACACTATTGTTAAACCTCACCACCTGACTGACTGTGGGTTAATACCTAGTGGTGGTTCCCATTTTGAGGTTTAGACTAAAACCTAGAAAGTTGAATTTTCAGCAAGAGTACAGTTTAGAGTAATTTTGGTTGTTTTGTCTTTTGGGGGTGTTTGAGACAGGGTTTCTCTGTGTAGCCTTAGCTGTCCTGGACTCACTTTGTAGACCAGGCTAGCCTCAAACTCACAGAGATCACCTGCTTATGCCTCCCAAGTGCTGGGATTACAGGCTTGCACCACCATGCCTAGCTGAGCTTTAAATTTTTTATAGTATGTAGGATTTTTTTTTTTTAATGTTTGTTTATTATTATTATGATGATGTATACAATGCTCTGCCTGTATATACACCCGCAGGCCAGAAGAGGGCATGCGATCACATTATGGATGGTTGTTGGGAATTGAACTCAGGACCTCAGGAAGAGCAGTCAGTACACTTAACCTCTGAGCCATCTTTCCAGCCCTTTAAGATTTATTTATTATTTACAAAGTATTCTGCCTGCGTGTATGCCTGCAGACCAGAAGAGAACACTGGATCTCATTATAGATGGTTGTGAGCCACCATGTGGTTGCTGGGAATTGAACTCAAGACCTTTGGAAGAGCAGCTAGTTCTCTTAACCTTTGAGCCATCTCTCCAGCACACTGTAGTTTTTCCTCATTAATATATTTTTGTGTACTGTTTCTTCCATCACAAATATGAAATTGTATATGCTCAGCACCTCATAAAAGTGTTTCCTTGGCCATTCTGATAGATGAAGAGTGGTAACGTTATGAAGCTCTTGGCTACTTGGATTGGTTCTGGGTTGAGAAAGAATGTCATAAACCCATAGCTACAGTCATTGGTGTATGACGGGTCAAGTATGATGGCGAAAACTGAAGTCAGGTGTGGAGGTTGATTTGGAAAGAAAGGGCTCTCCATGTTACTAAAAGTGTGTGGATTTGGGGGCATTCCTTACTTTAAGTCTTTTCCCAGGGAGGGGAAGTATATCCCTCTGCCTCAACGAGTTCGGGAAGGTCCCCGGGGAGGAGTTCGATGCAGCAGTTCTCGAGGAGGTCGGCCTGGCCTTAGCTCTTTGCCGCCTCGTGGCCCTCACCATCTTGACAACAGCAGCCCTGGCCCTGGGTCTGAGGCTCGTGGTATCAATGGAGGTAGGTTATGCCGTATACTTGGCAAAAGAGAGAGAAGGGTGTTTAATAGGGTTTTATGTGGTTGTTAGGATGATGGATCCATGTTCTTGTAATAAGCAGCTATTTTCTTTCTTTACCTTTTAAAAAAAAATAGGCCCTTCCCGCATGTCCCCCAAGGCACAGCGGCCTGTGAGAGGCGCCAAGACTTTGTCTTCACCCAACAGTAGGCCTTCTGGAGAAGCTGCGATCCCTCCAGCACCTGCAGGTAGAGCGTCAGTGGGTTGGCGCCAGGGTGGGGGGCGGTCGTGGTGAATGAGTCAAGTTGTTGAAGTGCTGGGAGACAGTTTGTAAATGCTTGGGTTGTATGTATGGCTCCTGGATTTAAAGACCTTTTTGGGGCAAGAACTTCAGTTTCCCTGAATTCTAAGCATGTCTCAAGTTGTGGCTGGTTGGAGGTGTTTTGTTGAAACTTTAGTTTTGTTACCAGCATTTTAGACCTGGAGAAGCTGTGACCCTGAGTGTAAGAAAGTTAAGAATTTCCTTTGTGTCTCGCCTTACGTGCACTGCGGCTTGGCCTCCAGTAACCAGTGTGTGGCTCTCCTTTTTCTCCCAGTGGGCCGGATGTACCCTCCAAGGTCTCCCAAGTCGGCTGCCCCTGCCCCAGTCTCAGCTTCCTGTCCTGAGCCTCCCATTGGTTCAGCAGTGGCGTCCTCTGCCTCCATCCCTGTGACATCATCAATTGTGGATCCTGGCGCAGGCTCCATTTCCCCAGCATCTCCAAAAATCTCCCTGCCCCCCACAGATGGTAAGAACCAGGAGAATTGTTGAGAGCTGTGGGTGTGACTGGATAGCAGAATCTTAGTCTCTCTCCTCCTCCCTCTCCCTCCCTCCCTCCCTCTCTCCCTCTCTCGCTCCTTAGTGAAAGAACTCCCAACCAAGGAGTCCAGTAGGACTTTGGAGGCCCAAGAGCTGGCCCGGATAGCTGGGAAAGGTGAGGGCAGTTTTACTGTCTGGGCTCATTTACGTAGGCAAGCATTTCCCTTTGGAAGTTTGTTGGGATTCAAAAGCAGTGCTCAATCTGCCCATGGATTTCATTTCTCTTTTAAGATTCCCAACAGCTCGTTTTTTGATTTCTTGTCTTGGACTACTACTAACTAGTGTTGTGTAATCTTTCAGGGGAAAAAGTGTGTTTTTCTCCTTATTTGACTGTTTTCTCATAGTCCCTGGCCTTCAGAATGAACAAAAACGATTTCAGTTGGAAGAACTGAGGAAGTTTGGGGCCCAGTTTAAGGTGAGTGCTTGCGAGGAGCTAAGCTAGACGCGGGGTGTGTGAGGCCCAGGCCCAGTAGACGGGAAGGTGAGTGTGTAGGAGGTGTAAACCGGGACCTGCAGCGGACAGCATGATACATGGTGTGTTTCTCCCCCCAGCTTCAACCTAGCAGCTCCCCTGAGACGAGCCTGGATCCATTTCCTTCCCGGATCTTAAAAGAAGAGGCCAAAGGAAAAGAGAAGGAGGTGGATGGCCTGTTGACTACAGATCCCACGGGATCCCCAGTCTCCTCCAAGACGGAGTCCATATTGGATAAGGAAGACAAACCACCCCTGGCAGCAGTAGGGGCTGCTGAGGGGCCAGACCAGCTCCTACCACCTTGCCCCAGCCAGACTGGCAGTCCCCCAGTGGGCCTCATCAAGGGAGATGACAAAGAGGAAGGCCCTGTCACCGAGTAAGTGGTGGTGGGTGGTGAGGGTCTTTGGTGCTTATCAGCTGGGGAAGGGCATGGCTCGACAGCTGGCTTCATTTTCTCTTACAGACAAGTAAAGAAGTCTACTTTGAACCCCAATGCCAAGGAGTTCAATCCAACAAAGCCTCTGCTGTCTGTGGTGAGCTGGCACTGTTATGTGTAGCTGTACTTGGGTTACCTTGAGGGGACAGTGAGTAGAGTAGTGCAGGAGAGCACCTTGCTGTCAGGATAGCAGATAGTCCTGTCGCTGTCACCGTCTGTTTGGGAAGAACAGTGACCTTGTCAGTTGAGTGATGAGGGCCGCTGATGGATTCTGACAGGTTGCTTTGGTTCTTACATGTCAACTGTCTGAGGGTTAGGACTTGGAGCTTCACAGAATCAACTGACTTGGCTTTAACTGGTGTACTCATGGGGCTTCTGGGTTTCAGGCACCACTTCACACTCTCTGAATTTGAGAATGCCCATCGTGTGGTTTGCTATAAAGCTCTAAGGAAAAAGTATAGAATATTTGGCACCCAGCAGTCCATGGATTTAGAAAGGCTGGAGTGGGATTACAGAAGTAAAATGTCCTCTCTTGTCTCTCACAGAACAAATCTACCAGTACCCCAACTTCACCCGGCCCCCGTACTCACTCAACACCTTCCATACCGGTGCTGACAGCAGGCCAAAGTGGGCTCTACAGTCCCCAGTACATCTCATATATACCTCAGATCCACATGGGACCAGCTGTGCAGGTAGGAGAGACTAGGTGAGCCCAAGGGAAGTGCTGAGGGGCCTGCTCAGGCTTGTTCGCTCGTTGGTGGGCACCTGTTGAGCCCCAGTTCTTATTCTTAGGCACCTCAGATGTATCCATATCCTGTATCCAATTCGGTGCCTGGGCAGCAGGGCAAGTACCGGGGTGCAAAAGGTAAGCAGGGTTGGGAAGGACACTTGGGGCTGCCTAGGCCTCCTGGCAGGTGAAAGTTGAGCTTTGTTTTCCCTCCACACACAGGTTCACTTCCCCCACAGCGCTCTGACCAACACCAGCCAGCCTCAGCCCCGCCAATGATGCAGGCTGCTGCCGCTGCTGCAGGCCCACCCCTGGTGGCCGCCACACCTTATTCCTCCTACATCCCTTACAACCCACAGCAGTTCCCAGGCCAGCCTGCCATGATGCAGCCCATGGCACACTACCCTTCACAGGTACAGAGCCCACCTCTGAGATCCGCTGAGTAAGGGAGCAGGGTTATTCTGAATGGTGGTGGCCAGCCGTGGCCTTGGCAAGTGTGTTGGAATATGATTCCTGTAACAAGACATTGAACCCTTGCTCTCAGTTTTCCCTTCTGAATTAAGGTTGTTAGTATCTTTAAGGTAACTGCTGAGGCTCAGCCTGCTTCCCTCACGGCTTTGCTGTTTCTTCCACCAGCCGGTGTTTGCCCCTATGCTTCAAAGTAACCCACGAATGTTGACGTCGGGAAGCCACCCCCAGGCCATTGTGTCATCCTCCACTCCTCAGTACCCCTCTGCAGAGCAGCCCACCCCCCAAGCCCTCTACGGTGAGTTCCGGTGCCCACTCCTTCAGTGGGCTGTGGGCCTCTGTCCATATGGTGTGCTCACTAGGTCTCCCTCCCTTCCTGCTGCAGCCACTGTTCACCAGTCCTACCCACACCATGCCACACAGCTCCATGGCCACCAACCGCAGCCGGCCACCACGCCTACTGGGAGCCAGCCACAGTCCCAGCATGCGGCCCCCAGTCCCGTTCAGGTGTCTGCAATGGGGCATTGGGCTGGGAGGTCTGAGCGGTTGAGCCAGGAATGGGTGGCTGGAAGAGGGCTGGGTAGATCTGGATCGCTCTCGAGCAGAGAAATGGCGTGAGCAGGTGGTTTGCCTGTATAGCAGAATGGGTGACACTGATACTCCACTTCACTCCAGCAGCACCAGGCGGGGCAGGCCCCACACCTGGGCAGTGGACAGCCACAGCAGAATCTGTACCATCCAGGGGCCCTAACAGGCACGCCGCCTTCTCTACCACCGGGACCTTCCGCCCAGTCCCCTCAGAGCAGCTTCCCCCAGCCAGCTGCTGTGTACGCCATCCATCCCCACCAGCAGCTTCCCCACGGCTTCACCAACATGGCCCATGTTACCCAGGTAGGAACCCAGGGTTTGCTGCTTCTCTTTTTTTGCCAGAGGATGAGCTATAGGTAGTCCCTTTTCAGAGTGTGTGTACCACTTTGCCATCCTGCGTTGATAAGGGTTCTCAGAACCTCTGTCAAGGCGCTGAAGCTAATTCTCTTTACAGGCCCATGTCCAAACTGGAGTCACAGCAGCCCCGCCCCCACACCCTGGGGCTCCCCACCCGCCCCAGGTGATGCTGCTGCACCCCCCTCAAGGCCATGGGGGCCCCCCCCCAAGGCGCGGTGCCCCCGAGTGGGGTGCCTGCACTCTCAGCTTCCACACCCTCACCCTACCCCTACATCGGACACCCCCAAGGTGAGCAGCCTGGCCAGGCGCCTGGATTTCCAGGAGGAGCCGATGACAGGATTCGTGAGTTCTCGTTAGCTGGGGGAATTTGGCATGGAAGAGCTGAGGGGCTGCAGGTGGGGCAGGATGCACGGGTTCTGGGTGGGGATTGAGGGGTCTTGGAGGCAGGGCTGTCCCAGAGGGCGCCCGCCGACCCACACCTGTCTGTGAAGTATGTAGGGTGGGCAGAAGCCACAGTCGCCGCCGCCAGGGGCTTGCTCCTGGCTCTGTCCTTTGCTTCCCTCCGTCCTCGCTCAGTTGTGATCCAGCAGCCCCCCTCCCCACTGCCTCCCCAGCTCTCAGTGACCCCGACTGTCTCCTGACTTAGCCGAGGTAAGGTCAGCGCAGCAGACAGGGCCAGACTGGGGCGTGGGGGGCTGAGCTGGGCAACTGAGTAAGGGCTCTGGCCTACTGGGAAACAGCGATTGACCTGTGCTTCTGACAGCCCCCCTGAGACTCCTGGAGGAGGCCGCTCCTCCCCACACCCCCACACCCCCTGGACGCATTGACAGAGGGACAGCTGCTCAGGTTCTAATGCTCCTGCTCTCTCTCTCTCCCCTCCAACCAGTTCAATCTCATCCCTCCCAGCAGCTCCCCTTCCACCCCCCGGGGAACTGAAGATTGTCCTGGCCGCGACCTGAGACCTCCATGAGTGGAGGGAAGAGTGATCTATGTCTCTTCCCCCAGCAGCTCGGACCAGTCCTAGCCCCGCCCCCAACCCCTTTCCCTTGGGGAGCTGGGGAATTCCTGCCAAGCACCTTGAATGGGAGAGGTCCTTGAAGTGGGCAGGGCTGGGGTCCAGCAGGGGTGGGGGAGGTTCCTGCTCTGTCCCTGCCGGGTCCCACCCAGTCTTGTCCTCCCATCCTCTCATCTGTCCCCCCCCCACCCGCTGGAAACGGAAGATCTTTTATTTTCTATTATTTATAACCTCAAACTTGGGCCCCCTGTTCTTCCCCATTAACTTGAGTGTCCTGTGTGAGAGACCGACAGACAGATGCCTCAAGGACTTTTACTTTTTATTACATAAAAAAATTTTAAAAAAATAAATAAAAAAAATAAAATTTTAAACTAACTTAACCTGCCTGTAGTTTTGACTTTCAAAAACATCACATTTATGGGTTCATCTATACTAGTACTGAGCCTGATGTGTCAGATACCCTAAACTGTAGTTACAGGCGGTTATGAGCGCCTGTACACCAGAAGAGGGCACCAGACCTCATCGATGGTTGTGAGCCACCACGTGGTTGCTGGGAACTGAACTCAGGACCTTTGGAAGAGCAGCCAGTGCAGTCTCCAGCCCAACAAAGTATTCTTAAGGAAGCAGAGGGCTAAAGAGAGATAGTGCTTAGCAGAGGCCTACAAGGGCCCCTCTGGGCCATAATAAAGAGAATGTGGATGGCAGGAAACGCCCCCAGAATCTAGGAGTGTCTATATTGAGAGGGGGACAGGGTAAACAATGAAGGCTGACACTCCCTCAGGACAGTGGTGGGTTGGATAGCCCAGAACTAGAGGGTGCTGCCGCCACTGTCTTGAACTTCCGGGAAGATTAAAGTTTGTCATCTCTAGGCAAGTATCTTAAAACTTGGAAGGCAGGGCTGGAGAGATGGCTCAGAGGTTAAGAGCACTGGCTGCTCTTCCAAAGGTCCTGAATACAATTCCCAGCAACTACATGGTGGCTCACAACCGTCTATAATGTGATCTGGTGCCCTCTTCTGGCCTGTAGGTGCACATACAGACAGAGCACTGTACATAAAATCTTTAACAAAAAACTGGATGGCAGTTTAGCTTACACAATATCAGGAATTGCTCTGGATGGCATTTTTGTGGTTTTCCATACACATCTTTCCTTACCTGATCCTGTTGCTGTAGAAAGTTTGGTATGCATGAGGCCATACGTACAGTCCCAGCATAGCCAAAACTATGAAACCCTAATGTGTTTGCCTCAATATTGAGGTCAAAGACCAGGTTTTTTTTTTTGGTTTCTCAAAACAATTGTAAGATTGGGTCTAAGAACATTTACTCCTAAGTACCCCAAGTTAGTCTTGTTTATATTCATTGAGTTCCTGAGTTTTTGTGTTGAGATAGGACTTCAGATAAGTTGGCCCTTCCTCCTTCCTGCCTCTGATGTGCTGAGGCTATAGGCATGTACCACCATCCCTTGCTGTTTTAGGGGTTTTGGCTGGTTTTTGCTTTTGTTTGGCAGGTGTTTCAAAGCCTTAATATTCTGTGTATATTTGGTGCCAAGAATTGAACCAGGGGGCCATACAAGCTAGGAAAGGCTCTTAGACCTAAAAGTCAAGTTAAGCTTATCTTTGCTTGGAAACAGTGATGACCAGTCAAACACAGAATACAATTTGCTACAATTAAACCTATACTTCAGTACTAAGTGCTAGATCTGAAGTCAGATAAAGGAAGCCAAGTATTAACCTAGTAGACGCAGAAAAGCAAAGACATGATTAGCACCGAGCTGAACCCAGGTGGCTCCAGCCTAGGAAAGTCACACAAAGGCCACTGAATTGACTTCTTTTTCTCAAGCTGTCACAGCACTTGATGATGGCTTTGAGTCTGTATGCCAGTAATAGACTTGATGCTACATATGGCTCAAATGGCTGCGGGGTACCCCAAATCCAGTGCTCCCCACATTCCCTACTTAACACAGAAGGCAGAAAACACAGGTTGAATTATTCATCAGCAGTTTATTTGCCTACCTCTCCTGGCAGGCCACTCCTTGTGAGCAAGAGAAATGTCCACAGTTGCACTCTGCTTGGATACAGCTTGTGTCCACACAGGAGGAAACGCTGACCGGGCAGCTTTAAGCTCACAACCTGAGCACAAGTCCAGCCTCAGCTCCATTTGATGTTCTTGTCCTCCTCTGTCATGGCTGGTATGTCAGTGACAAGGCCAGTCCCGATGGTCTTGTTGCCATCCCTCAGGGTGAAGCGCTGGCCTTTCTCTAAGATCATGGGCTGCCGTAAGACGAGGCTGAGCTTCAGGTCCTCCCCAGGCATGGCAAGTTCCTAACAGGGAGGGAGAAGGCAGTCACCAGCTGCTGGCAGTTGGGGCTCAATTGTGGGAAAACTCAACAGGCTGGAGAGTCCGTTCGGGAACAGCTTCAGCCTTCCCGGTGCTAGGCCCAGGAAACAGTAAAAGGGCCCATGATGAGGAATTTGGTACTATGCAGTTTCAGGCAGCAGGACTTTTCTGAGCCCTCCATGATCCATGAAACTTAGCACACCACTTTTTTTTCTTTTGAATATTTGGGATAAGAGTTTGTGTAGCCTTGGCTGGCCTAGAACTAGCTCTGTAGTCCAGGCTGGCCTTGAACTCAGAAATCAACATGCCTCTGCCTCAAGTGCTGGGATTAAAGGCGTGTTCCACCACTGCCCGTGATATACTCTTTTCTACAGCATTTGCGTAAATGCTGGCGTGACTAAACTTTTATCTTAATCTGGATAAGCTGTCATCTCTCATCTAGTCCTTTCCACCCAAAGAAAAGGCTAATGTGCGCCATGCTACATCTTTAGGAAGAATTCCCCTTTTACTCTTACTTTTTTTGTTTTCCAAGACATGTTTTTTTTTTTTTTTTTTTGCCCTGGGTGTTTTGGAACCCCCCCTATAGACAAGACTAGCCTTGAATTTTACCTGTTTCTGCTTCCCGAGTGCTGGGATTAAAGGTGTGTATCGTGGATTAAAGACCCCACCACTACCACCCAGTTCTACACCTTTCGTATCCCCAGGCCCAATATACCTTTCCTGGAGGCAAGATGACACGACAGGCCATGTCCCAGGTCAGGGAGAACATGACAGGCATAAAATGAGATACAAAGGGTTTGTGGCGGCCACCCTCCTCCTTGCTGAGGATATAAACCTAGAGGAGAGGAATAAGGATGGGATGACCTGCCTGGAGTCCCTTCTGTGCAAGGGATAACTTGCCTCAGCCCTGCCAAGCCGCCACCTGGAGCCCTCACCTGGGCCTCCACCTTCTGGTGGGGCTGGATGGAGCCTGGCTTGACCATGACCAAGCCACGCCTCAGATCCTCCCGCTTTAAGCCTCGGACCAGAGCGCCCAGGTTGTCCCCTGCCTCAGCCCTCTCCAGGCTCTTGTGGAACATCTCGATGCCTAGGAGGAAGAAGACAGAAGGGAAGGTGGGCTGAGGCTGAAGGAGGTGAAGACATACTCGGGGAAGGATCGCGCGGAGCTCGCCCTGGGTCTGAAGTCCTCTCCTGATACCTGTCACCACAGTGCGAATGTTCTTGTTATGTCCCAGCAGCTCACACTCGTCACCCTTCTCCAAAATGCCACGCTCCAGGGTACCTGTCACTACTGTGCCCCGGCCTAGAAAGAAACAAACAGGTCACGGGGGACCTCAGGCTAGGTGGCTCCTGTGGGGACGGGTGTGAGCACAGGCCTCACCAGGAATCGAGTAAACTGACTCTACAGGGAGCAGAAAGGGCTTCTCCAGGTCCCGGGTGGGCACCGGGATGTAAGTGTCCACGGCGTCCAGCAGCTTCTGCACTGACTTCACGCCTAGCTCAGGATCACGCTGCTCCAGGGCACAGAGAGCAGAGCCTACGATGACTGGGGTCTCCTCTCCTTTATACCCAAACTCAGTGAGCAGCTCCCGGATCTCCAGCTCTACTAACTCCACCATCTCTGCGTCCTGGACGGCGTCTGCCTTGTTCACATACACAACAACGTGCTCCACCCCGATCTGCAGGTGAGAAAAGAAGCTGAGACACTATCCCGAGACAGCCAGCTTCTCACTGACCTTCCATCCTACTCAGACCCCGGTACCTGTTTAGCCAGTAGTAAGTGCTCTCGGGTCTGGGGCATGGGGCCATCATTAGCTGCCACCACCAGGATGCAGCCATCCAGAGGGGCGGTGCCTGTGATCATATTCTGGGTGGAAGAGGAAAGTCAGCTTAGTTCAGGGACCTCTTCAACTGCCTCATCTAACTAGAGGTAGCTGTGAAGATCCTCATCGCTGCCACGTCCTCAGCACCCACAGCCATGGCCACAAATCCTTGTTCTTGTAGCCAAACACCACCACTATCTTATAACCGCCCCCCCCTCTTCCCCTCAAACCTCCACTGACCTGAAGCAGGGTCTGGCTGTCCCCAGCAAACCTCACCTTAACATAATCTGCATGACCAGGGCAGTCTGTGTGGGCATAGTGTCGGGCAGCAGTGCTATACTCCACATGGGCTGCATTGATGGTGATGCCCCGAGCTCGCTCCTCTGGGGCATTGTCTATCTCCTCGTATTTCTTGAACTTAGCTCCACCTCCCTCGGCTAGAACTACCGGAGGAAGAGAACACACCTCTCAACTTGGGTTCCGAGCTGCGAGGCTGGGGCCCATGCCTAGATCCCTCATATAAACAACGGGGGGGGGGGCAGGGGAAGGAGGGTTGGTAAATCGCCCTAAAATTTCCACTTCTTCTAGAAAAGATAACTTTGGAAGAGAAGGGAGCGGCAGAAAGAATTGTTCGAGGTGTCCGCCCCTGTCACTGACGCTTTAACTTGTCCACTGACAGCATCTCCTTACAGACCACTCCACGTAGATGCTGCCGTTCAGACTGTTTCAGTTTGCAACTCGGAGTTGCTGCGCAGGGAAACTGATTTCCTGCATCTTCCAAACCACCCCTCGTCTGACTTGTCTTTTGGCGCCAGAGTAAACTTCAGTGGACTACAGACACCCTACTCTCTGGCTCTGGTCCTTCCGGCTGACAGGACACTGTTGGACGCCCCCAACCCAAGCCCACTCACTTTTCGTGATGGCCGCGGTCAGGGTGGTCTTGCCGTGGTCCACATGGCCGATGGTACCCACGTTCACATGGGGCTTGTCGCGCACGTACGTCTTCTTGGCCTCTACAGCGAGGCCGCGACACAAGAAGGGCGATGCCGGGGCCTTCAGCCTCCGCAGCCGACCTTGCAGAAATGGGGTCGGGCAGGCGCAGAGACCTGCGGGGAAAGGCGCTTGGAGTCAGGGAGTGGATCCGAACCCAGCTACCCTCGGCGCCCCTCAGGTCTCCAGGCTGCCTGCGCCCAACACGCCCCCCTCACCGCTGAAGCGGGTCGTCGATCGTAATAGGGTGGCGGCCGCCATTGTGGTAGAACTCGGCGACCGGGACCTAGAACTAGGTACCCGGAGCCCGCGCGTGCAAGGAAGGACGGGCACTTGTAACTACAGGTCACTTCCGGCGGAAATGAGGGTCGGGAGAGCGAGTCTGGGAGCCTCTAGCAGCCAGTTTCTATGGTCATGGCCACTGATATCCGGGCATGGGGCGGAAGGGGAAGATTCTGGTGTCTCGCGGGGAAGGATGGAAATTTTCCACAGTTCGGCCTGAGGGGTCGTTTTTTGTGTTGTTTTTTTTTTTTTAGGAGTAAAAGGCGCAACATCCCACAATGCACGAGTGCTCCCGAAGGGTTATGGGCGTTGTAGTTTCCAGGGCAGCGGCTTGGGGTCAGCTTATGTTAGGCGTTAGCTACGGATGGGTTCTGTCCAGAGGGACGATCTCCCAGCCTGTGAAAGGCAAAATTAACTAGAGTCAGGGATGGGTTCTGGAGAGTTTCAGTTCTTAGCCATTAAATACCGCCCCCATGTCTCTTGCAGGGCCCTGTGCTTACTAACATTCCGAAATCATACCCTCCTCCCTCAATGGTCTTTTGGCCACCTGAGAAAGAGTTTTTGTTTTTGAGACAGGGTTTCTCTGTGTAGCCTTGGCTGTCCTGGACTTGCTTTGTAGACCAGGCTGGCCTCAAACTCACAGCGATCCGCCTGCCTCTGCCTCCCTAGTGCTGGGATTAAAGGCGTGCGCCACCACGCCCGGCTGAGAAAGAGAAAGATTTCTTTCTCCTCTTGTTTTCTCTTTTTTCCTCCCTCCCTTTCACCTTCCCTCCCTCCGTTCCTTCCAAGACAGGGTTTCACTATATATTCTTGGCTGGCCTGAACTCCCAATGTAGACCGGGCTGGCCTCCCAACTATAGAGATCTGCTTGTCTCAGTGCTGGGATTAAAGACGTGCATGCGGCTCCCAGAGAAGTCTTCTTGGTAGCAGCCCCGCCCGCTTTACTTTGTGTACAGGACATTGAGGATGAAGACCAGCTTTGAGAGCTTCTAATGTTTGTCTCCACAGTGGAGCATATGGCAGATACCCAGTAAATATCTGCTGGCTAAATGAATGTTAAGATTAGTAAACCAGGGCTGGAGAGATGGCTCAGAGGTTAAGAGCACTGGCTGCTCTTCCAAAGGTTCTGAGTTCAAATCCCAGCAACCACATGGTGGCTCACAACCATCTATAATGAGATCTGGTGTCCTTGTGAGCGAAGGTTCTTGTAGGCAGAACACTGTATGCATAATAAATAAATCTTTTAATTAAAAAAAAGAGTAGTAAACCAGGCATGGTGGCACACGCCTTTAATCCCAGCACTTGGGAGGCAGAGGCAGGCAGATCGCCGTGAGTTCCAGGCCAGCCTGGTCTACAAAGTGAGCCCAGGACAGCCAAGGCTACACAGAGAAACCCTGTCTCGGGAAAAAAAAAAAAAAAAGAATAGTAATGACCTTTAACTTTCACGTCCATCTCCTCACAGCTTCCTCACCTCTCCCAAAGTGAAACGAGAAGCTTCTTAACTCTGTCTTCCCTTCTGAAACTTACACAATCAAAGCTCAATTGACAGTACTTACTCCAAATGCTGTAGATTCCCTAATTCCATCCCTAGGGAGATGATTCAATGTCTAGATACAAACAAGAAGCTGCATCACACCTCTTCTGATAGTCAAGTGGAGCTAGACAGAGGTACATGCTGATGATCCTAGCACTTCAGATAATGCGGCAGGAACTCCAGGTCTAAGGACCTGAGCACAGATTAAAAAAAAAAAAAAAAAAGAATAATAAGTTAAAGTGTTACTAGGATCTTGTGCTAGACTCCTCAGTCTTTGTGATCTTTTTTGGGTTTTTTGAGACAGGGTTTCTCTGTGTAGCCTTGGCTGTCACAGACTTGCTTTATAGACCAAGCTGGCCTTGAATTCAAAGCGATCCGCCTGCCTCTGCCTCCCGAGTGCTGGGATTAAAGGTGTGGGCCACCAAGCTTGGCAGTCTTTGTGATCTTTTTATCTAAAGAATCCAGAGGAAAGCTAGGGGCTCTTGAAAAAAAAAGGAAGAAAAAGAGGAGGAGGAGAAGAAGAAAAAGAAGAAGAAGAAACCAGAGGAGGAGGGGCTGGAGAAACAGCTCAGCAGTTAAAAGCACTGGCTGCCCTTGCAGAGGACCTGGGTTCTGTTCCCAGCACCTACATGGCAACACACAACCATCTGTAGCTCCTGTTCCATGGGATCTGGTACTTTTATCTGGCCTCTGTGGACTCCAGACATTCACATAGCACAATTACATACATGCAAGAAAACACCTTTGTGTGTGTATTTATTTATGTATTTATTACATATACAATGCTCTGCCTGCATGACACCTGCAGGCCAAAAGAGGGCATCAGATCACATGCCCTCAGATGGTTGTGAGCCACAATGGGGTTGCTGGGAATTGAATTCAGTAGATTGGAAGAGCAGCCAGTGCTCTTAAGTCCTGACCCATCTCTGCAGGCCCCAAGACATAAATCTTTATAATTTTTTTCAGAAGAGACCCACAAAGTGTGGTACAGAACGCAGATGGAGTTTTTTGTTTGTTTGTTGAGTTTGTTTGTATTTTAACACAGTAAGTGGAGCATGCAAAAGTAAAAGCAGACAATTTTAAATTAGTAGAACTCATCTCTGGGGTTTAGTCTCTGACAGTGTTTCTAGAAGTAATTAGTCAGGAGGTTTGGTGGCAAAGGCCTTTAATCCCAGCATTTGAGGCAGAGGCAGGCAGATCACTGTAAATCTGAGGCTAACCATCTCCTCTGATGGACTGTGTGGATCTGGTCCTCCACGTCTCCTCTGACGGACTGTGTGGATCTAGTCCTCCACGTCTCCTCTGACGGACTGTGTGGATCTGGTCCTCCACGTCTCCTCTGACGGACTGTGTGGATCTAGTCCTCCACGTCTCCTCTGAGACTGTGTGGATCTAGTCCTCCATGGCTCCTCTGATGGACTGTGTGGATCTAGTCCTGCACGTCTCCTGTGATGGACTGTGCGGATCTAGTCCTCAACCTTTCCTGTGATGGACTGTGTGGATCTAGTCCTCCACGACTTGTTGAACGCCCCTCCATCTTGCAGCAGGATACCATTTAACTGTTCTGTGGGCCACACTACACATGCCCTGGAGATTGGATAGTGTTTGAAAAAAAAAAAAGAAGAAGAGATTCTGACAAAAAGAACAAAAGCCTGGGATGGTGATACGTGGCTAAAATTCCAGCCTTCGGGAGGTTAGGGCTGGAAGATCACGTTTGAGCTAGCCTGGGTTTCAGAACTGTCTCAGGAAGCAAACAGACAAGCTAAGCATGTTATTCAGCTGGAGTGCTTACCTAGACTGCCCGAAGCCCTGGATTTGATCCTCGGCAGGGCATATGGCCAGCATAAACCTACTAATGTCGGGCGCACTCAGAAGCGGATCAGAAGGTCAAGGTCATCCTCCACCTTGTAACTCAGGGGCAGTTTAGAATACATGAGACAATGCCTCAAAAACGGTCCAAGGAAGCTGGGCAGTGTTGGTGCACTCCTTCAGTTCCAGCAGCTGGGAGGCAGAGGTAGGCAGATCTCTGGGTTTGAGGCCAGCCTGGCCTAAGTAGTGAGTTCCTAGGGCTACACAGAAACAAAAGAAAACAAACAAAAGGTACAAGGACAGAATGCACAAGACTGGTTTGTCAATGCCTCATATTGTCTGAGTCGCACCTCTGCAGCTTTAATATTAGAGCTCCAGGCCTGGGTTTGCATTGATTCTGCTATAGGTTTAGAGCAACCCGGTGCTGTGCTCGTGACCACAACCCCAGACCCTGGAACAGCAGTGATGGGCAGGAACTGGAGGGCTGAACGTTTAAGGTCACCCTCTGTTATACAGAGAGTTTGAGATTAGCCTGGAACACATAAGAACCTGTCTCATAAAAGCCAATAAAAAGATGAGGCACTGGTGAGATTGCTCAGTGAGTAAAGGTGATTCCACCGAACCTGATGACCCGAGTTCAATTCCTGAGGCCCACATGGATGGATGCAGAGAACCAACCCCCACAATTGTCCTCTGGTTTTCACATGTGCACCATGATGCATACACACATATGAAAATAAATATATATACAAACATACGTAAATAAGTAAGCGAATAAGCAAAGGCTTTTGTTTTGTTTTGTTTTTGTTTTTTGAGACATGGTTTCTCTGTGTAGCTTTGCCTGTCTTGGACTTGCTTTGTAGACCAGGCTGGCTTCCAACTCACAGGGATCCACCTGCCTCCGGCTCCTGAATGCTGGGATTAAAGGTAGATGCCACCATGTCTGACTAACAAACACTTTAAAAAAAAAGATTTATTATTACATATACAGTGTTCTGCCTGCATATATATGCCTGCATACCAGAAGAGAGCATCAGATCACATTATAAGTGGTTGTGAGCCACCATGTGGTTGCTGGGAATTGAACTCAAGACCTCTGGAAGAGCAGTCAGTGCTCTTAACCTCTGAGCCATTTCTCCAGCCCAACAAACACTTTTTTTTTTTTTTTTTTTTTTTTGGTTTTTCGAGACAGAGTTTCTCTGTGTAGCCTTGACTGTCCTGGACTCACTTTGTAGTCCAGGCTGGCCTCGAACTCACAGCGATCCGCCTGCCTCTGCCTCCCGAGTGCTGGAATTAAAGGTGTGCGCCACCACGCCTGGCTTCCAACAAACACTTTTTAAAAAGTTTTTTGTGAGGCAGGAGTTGAGGTGAAAGCCTTTAATTCCAGCACTTGGGAGGCAGAGGCACGCAAATCTCTGAGTTCAAGGCCAGCCTGATCTACAGAGCAAGTTCCAGGACAACCAGAGCTACACAGAGAAACCTTGTCTTGAAAAATGAAAGAGTGGTGTGTGTACGTATGTGTGTGTGCAGAATCATTAACACTTTTGGAAGATGCTCTTAAAATGGGATAGCCTTCCTTCCATCCCCCACCCGAATGAGATGACCTTTCTTCCAGTCCCCACCTGAAGCGACCTATTTATTCAGCTATTTGGTAGACACTCCTATTTAACAGCCATGGGTCCCAGTTTTGCTCAAGATGGCCCTTTCTGGAGCTACAGGAAGAAATCCTAACAAGGCTGGTATAATTCTTCTGATTCAGCCAGATTTGGTCCTACACACCTGTAATCCCAGCATTATAGAGGCCAGACAAGAGGATTGCTAGTTTGAGCCAGCCTGGACTACAGAATGGGACCTTGTCTCCAAAAGGAAAAAAAAAAAAAGTCATGGATGATGGTAAAACAATAAGCATCTTCACAGAGCGGTCTTCTTACAGAGGAAGAGGAGTACTCTTCAGATGGTTTGGGCCAGGATTGTCTGCTCTTCATAACCAAGTATGTGTATTATAACACACACTCGGCTGCTACTGATCTGTGTTTGCTATTTGACTGGATAGCTGATGTCCTGACAGTGCAGAGCGGAACAGCCCTAAAGAACTATGTCTAAAAAGGTCCACAGCCCCACCCCTATTTACCTTCATTCTCCCTTACCTCTGGCCGTGGGTTGGAAGGGAGGAAGAAGCATTTAAGAACCCTAAATAACGAAGGTTTAAAAAAAAAAAAAAAGATTTAGTATTTATTACATATACAGGGCTCTGCCTGCTTGTACCACTGCAGGCCAGAAGAGGGCATCAGATCACATTATAGATGGTTGTGAGCCACCATGGGGTTGCTGGGAATTGAACTCAGGACCTTTGGAAGAGCAGCCAGTGCTCTTAACCTCTGAGCCATCTCTCCAGCCCTAATGTAGGTTTTTGTTTTTTGTTTTTAAACATAAGCCTACAGATGGCACCCAGCTGTGGTTTAGGTATAATGGGTAACGTTGCTTCTCATGCAATAGAGCAATCAGCAGGTGTTTATGGGTTGGCAGTGTTGTTTAGGGAGGTTGGCAAAACAGCGGCTACTGATTCTGCGTTCTCTCCCGCCTTGCTCCTAGAGCGAGTTTTCTGGTTTTGCTTCATAGTCTACACATATTTCATTTTGAAAAAGATCAAGGGAAAAGTTGAAAACTCAGAAGGATCACTCAATCCTTTTGTTTTTTAAAGGATTGCGGAGCTGGCTATGCCCCTAGAGAGTTTGCAAACAGAGGTTGAAGTGCTTGAAAAGCAAAAAGAGTCAGTGGGAGGAAAGCAACAGGGTTCAGGCTTGGTGTCTGAGACCAAGAATTTCCTGCAGGAGGAAAGAGGGAGGCAAGCTAGGCTGGAAGGCAGGCTGCAGCCACACACTTTCGCTCCCAGAGCTCCTCTGTGAGACAAGGAGCAGAGAAGGACAGGAGGATGCACAGGGACCAGAAGGGCAAACAGGGAAGTCGAGACCTTATGTGGCTGACATAAATTTATGGGGAAGGAATCTTTTACAACAATGGGGTACTCAAACTAATATTCCTGCAATTCCAGGGACAGCAAATGAGGAAATTAGGGGTCATGTGGTAAATGCTCCTGGGGAAGGGACTGACGTGTGTGATTGACAACAATCACAAGCTGAGTCCATTGTCCAAACACAGGACATCACAGGGGCTGAATGTCCACACTTATAAAAGGGGCCATGGCTGACATACCGACAGCCTTGCCCCTAAAATGGCTATTAACCAGGCCTGTGTGGGAAGAGCAGTGGCCCATAACGAAAGAAAAATTACAGGCACTTGAACAACTGATACCAGAGCAGCTGGAGGCTCAACACAGAGAAGACTCGACCGCCATGGTGTCCCCCTGTTGTTGAAGTTATTTTTATAAAACTGAAAATCAAAACAAAAGTGTTTGTTTCTCTCTTAACCCAGATGGCACACAAATAATTGAGACTTATAATACAAATCTTCACAACACAATTTTGAAGCATTTTAAGTCTGTTTGTTTTTGTTTTTCGAGACACGGTTTCTCTGTGTAGCCTTGGCTGTCCTGGACTCGCTTTGTGGACCAGGCTGGCCTCAAACTCACAGTGATCCACCTGCCTCTGCTTCCTGAGTGCTGGGATGAAAGGCATGTGCCACCACACCCAGCTGAAGCAGTTTAACCCTCTGTGTTACTTTGTCTTGCTCCAGCAAACATCCCAGGGACACCGGCACTGTAGCTTTCCTCAGCTTCAGCTCCTTCCTTCTGATGTTCCTTGGCCCTCTCCCCTGGCGGAATCTCCTAACTCCTCCTCCCCTGGCTGGCAGGAAGTCCAGCCCTATTCTCTCCTCTGCTCATTGACTGGCTGTAAACTGCTTTATGGACATATCAGGGGAACAATTGGGGAGCAGCGTTTACACAACCTTTAGACAGTAAATTCTCAGAACAAAGCTTGCAACAGAAACCAGCACAGCACAATAACTACACAATAACCTTATGCCTACACACTGTGTTTGTTGAAGAAAAGACAAAAAAGAAATTGGTAAAATGGAAGATGATAATGGAGTTAAAAGCAGTGAATAGAAAGTAGATCAACTAGCGAGGCAGTGGTGGCGCACGCCTTTAATCCCAGCACTTGGGAGGCAGAGGCAGGCGGATCGCTGTGAGTTCGAGGCCAGCCTGGTCTACAAAGTGAGTCCAGGACAGCCAAGGCTACACAGAGAAACCCTGCCTCAGGGGAAAAAGAAAGAAAGAAAGAATTCCAAACAATGGGTCCTTTACAGCCTGGAATTCCTTTACCTTCTTTGTTAGATCATGCCCTATAATAGTAATTGACTTAAAAGATTGCTTTTACACAATACCCTTGCATGGGCAGAATAGAGAAAGATTTGATTTCTCAGAACCTACTCTGAATAACAGTGGTCCAGGGCAGGGCATGGTGGCGCACGCCTTTAATCTCAGCACTCGGTAGGCAGAGGCAGGTGGATCATTGTGAGTTCTAGGCCAGCCTGGTCTACAAAGTGAGTCCAAGATAGCCAAGGTTACACAGTGAAACCCTGTCTCAAACAAAAGAAAACAAAAACCCAAAAAGATACCATTGGATGGTACCTTCACAGAGGATGTTAAATAGTCCAACTTTTTTGTGCAACAACTACTATAAATAATTCATCGACAATTTCCCTAATCTATCATTTATCATTACAAGGATATCTTGTTGGCTGATTCTGATACAGATACTTTAGAGAAAATGTTTAAGGAAACACAAAGAATTCTGCCGTGCTGGGGGTTATAGATTGCTCCAGAAAAAATAGAAAGATTCACTTAGCTATTTGGGTTATAAAATCATCATCAACAACAACAAAAATAATGGACCACAAAAGGTACAGCTCTGTAGATGCCTAGGGTATGCATAAACTCTGAAATGAGAGTTTATATAAAGTTTAAAAGGCCTTCAATAAATGTAAAAACCCAGGTACAAGATGCCTAGGGTATACATAAGTTTATTTAAGGCTTAATGCCTCTTTTTTTGCTCAGGGCAACTGGCTTGTCTCTAAACTGGGGTGCAGGTAGCAGCCTGGGCACACATCAGGTGCCACAGAGCCCAGAGAAGGACATTTAGAACTATACAATCTTGTTTTGATTTCAATTAGATAATGATTGTATGTTCTTTGGCAATGGTAATATTATACTTCCTTTTTGAAAGAGGTCAAAATAAAACAGACCTGAATGAAATTCAAACTACAGAACTAGCCTCGATTGTTCTGTGCACACTGCATATCTCATGCATTTATAGTTTTAGAACTGTATAACACTTGTGAGAAATTATATATTTTCAGAACAAAAGTACCAGATACTGAGGCTGGATCAGACCCGACAGGATGCATCCTCCAGCATGCTGATATGCTGACAGCCTGCATTTCTCATGTTCCATCCACAAGTGCTTTGGTGGCTGTTCATCATCAGAACAGAACATCTCCCAGGACAGCTTCAAAGAAAGCTCCTGATTCCAATTGGTCCAGCATTTCAGACCATCCCACACAGGACTTTCATTAAGCCTGAATTTCTCAACAGTTAGAGACTGGACCACAAATGGTACCTCTAGCTTGTTTAACCATCTTCCCAGTGTTATTTGGGCCCCTACATTGGTGTTATTCATCCCAAATCAGCCTGAAGAAGCCTTAAAAAGAGAACACTGTCCCATTTCCCTTAAAGGGGGTTGGGTAAGGTTTTGGGCTATGGATGTTTATCTTCATTGGGAATTGTTTGTGTTATTATTGGTTTTATTCAGAGAGAGAACGAGGTTGGACTCAGGGTTTTTCTCTGAGAATATAGAAATATATAGGAGGGACAAAAGGTAGATTATTGAATCTACTCTTCAACTTAAGGCCTTAGCTGTTACTCACAAGGCTATTTTTAATTCATTGGTATAGAATATTAGATATTGACTAAAATAAGGTTATTTTTAATTCATTGTACTATTCAATTTTATCACAAGAACATACATCCTAGGTTCAATAGATAGATAAGGTAAAATTGTGGAGAACTGCAGCAGTGCTGGTACTGACCTTTACTTGTTTTTGTCTGCAGTTGAAACATTGTGCTCCATTGGTTGCCTTCATTTTCCTTGTTTTGAGTCTCATTATTTGGCCTTTGGTTTGCTCCCTTTTAGCGACTTTCCACAGGGCTGTTGGATTGCTGGTTCCTCCCCTATATAAGAAGTTCTGTTACTCCCAGTAAAGAGCATTCTGGACCCGTTGTTGTGTTGTCTTTTCAATCTGCAGACCCTCCCTCGCTGTAGCCTAGACTAGCAGCGGGATACAGACAGCAGGGAAAGTCTGACGGATCGCCTGAATTCCGACGGATCGCCTGGGGAAGCTGGCAAGCACCTCTTGGAGGTAAGACATGGGTGCCGTATTGGGATGGGTGCCGCTAGCTCTTCCACCGTCCCGGTGGGGCAACTAGTGAAACTGCTTAGGGAACAAGGCACCTGGATTAAGTATAAAACGATAAAGAGATTTTATTCAAACTGTAGAGCAGAGCAGCCCATGATTTTTAGTCTCTGGGGCCCTAAATTTTTCTGACTGGGACCAGGTAAAGTGAGATTTGCAAAAGGCCTTACATAAGGAAGGCCTAGACACAATTCCTATAGCTGCCTTTTCTCTCTGGAGTTAGTGAAAGATACTTAGCGAAAATAGGAAAGCGAAAGAAAACCTTGGGAAGGCTGAAGCTGTTTTAAATGAAGTCCCCTACAGGGATTCTGGAACCAGGGCCACTCAGGCCCTGTAGAGGCAGGTGTAAGGAGTCTTTTAGACACCTGCCCAAGAAAATGTTCGAACAGTCACCCCTTCTATCCAATTTGCCACACAAAGAAATCCTTTTCTGTCCGGGACCTTGTCCAAGGCACCCCAGGGAGCGCAGGATTGGACCTCTGTGCCTCCTCCTGAGTCATACTAACTCTTCAAATGGGACCCCAGGCTATAAGTATGGGAGTCCTGGGGCCCCTACCTTCAGGAACCTTTGGACTGTTACTTGGAAGAAGCAGTGCTGTCATGAAAGGGGTACAGGTGATTCCTGGGATAATTGATGAAGATAGCATGGGGGAGATTAAAATTATACTGTCATTTCCCAGGGTGCCCATATTGCTCAGTTTGTGCTTGTCCCTAAAATTAAGACCAACAATCCCTTTTTAAAATCATCCAGGTCAGATGAGGGATTTGGATCCACTGGATCTCTTGCTTGCTGGGTTTCCGCCTTAGGTGATCGACCCATGTTAACCCTTGCTATAAATAGTAGGAAGTTTCAGGGTTTGCTCGATACTGGAGCAGATTCCTCTGTTATTGCCCAGACTCACTGGCCAAAAGCTTGGCCTTTGCAAGCTACTAGCACTCAACTTCAAGGTGTGGGCACAACAAGAGCCCCTATGAGGAGTTCTAAGATTTTAACATGGAGGGATAAGGAAGGCCACTCCCGGACTTTTCAACCATATGTGCTGCCTAGTTTTCCTGTAAATCTACGGAGAAGGGATATTCTGGAGGGTATGGGGGCTATGTTGACTATGCAGCCTGTGCGAAGAATGCTTGCAGACCAACGATTCTGACCAGGCCAGGGTCTGAGAAAGCACTTGCAGGGATGCAATTTTCCAATATCCGATGACCATGGCCCAGCTCGGCAGTCATCGGATAGACGGGGTTTGGGATTGGGAAAATTTCCGGGCCATTGTCCTTCTATAGCACCAACTGCTATTTCCTGGAAGAGTGATGATCCTGTGTGGATCAAGCAATGGCCCCTTTCTAAAGAAAAATTGGAGGCTGCCAAGATGCTTGTCAATGAGCAACTGACTGCAGGTCATATACAGCCATCTACTTCCCCATGGAACACTCTTATTTTTGTAATAAAAAAGAAATCTGGTAAATGAAGACTTTTGCAGGACCTACGAGTTGTTAAAAAAACCACGGTAGTTATGGGACCCACTCAACCTGGATTGCCAATCCCTATGACTATTCCTAAGAATTGGCACATGTTGGTTATTGACTTAAAAGATTGTTTTTTTTTCAGCTGGGCATGGTGGTGCACACCTTTAATCCCAGCACTCGAGAGGCAGAAGGAGGCAGAGGCAGATCGCTGTGAGTTCGAGGCCAGCCTGGTCTACAAAGTGAGTCCAGGATGGCCAAGGCTACACAGAGAAACTCTGTCTCAAAAACCAAAAAATAAAAAATAAAAAATAAATTGGCTTTTTTGCATTCCTTTGCATCCTAACGATTGCCCCCGCTTTACATTTAGCATGCCACTCACAAATTTAAGGCGGCCCTATCAGAAGTATCAGTGGATTGTGCTGTTCCAGGGTATGGCTAACAGCCCCACCATTTGCCAGACCTACGTAGCAGCTGCTATTAATCCTATCCGTAGAAAGTACCCTGACTTATATATCGTCCATTACATGGATGACATACTTTTGACAACCCCACAAGAGAATGGATTATTACAGGCTTTTGGAGATATTCAGGATGTCCTAGGAGCAGCTAGACTTCAGATAGCACCTGATGAAGGAGTGGGATGGAACCTTGGCCATTGGTACCATGGCTTGTGGCATAGGGGGGTTTCTCCCTTATGCTTCTGTGTCTACTCCACACACACACACTGCTCAACAATTCAGGCTAAAGCAAGCAGGCTTGTCCCTAGCTATGGACAATCCCACTTCCCAAATCTGGATAAACAAGTCTTCAGTGACAGGTAAGATCTGGGGGATGTATGATCAACCTAAGATAAGAAGTTCATGATGTACATGGGCTCTCCCATGACGGGTAAGACATACATTGACATCCCGGACATCCTAAGGTATGAGCTCACTTTATATACAAAAGGGGGACCTGTGGGGAACCGCAGCTGTGCAGGTACTGACCTTTGTTTTTCTCTGCAATTGAAACTTTACTTGTTTTTGTCTGCAGTTGAAACATTGTGCTCTGCTGATTGCCTTCATTTTTCTTGTTTTGAGTCTCATGATTTGGCCCTTGGTTTGCTCCCTCTTGGGGACTTTCCACAGTGCTGTTCGATTTCTGGTTCCTCCCCTATATAAGCAGTTCTGTCTTAGCACAAATGACATCTTTTCAATCTGCAGACCCTCGCCGTAGCCTAGACTATTCAATTTTATCACAAGAATATACATTCTAGGTTCAATAGATAGATAAGGTAAAATATTTAAATAAAATCTTCAAAAACCTTAGAGACCTACAGAATATGGCATTCAAAGAAACTTTTATTGTTTTGAGGATTCTTTGAAAATGAGACAGGTTGGCTCCTGGCAACACCCAGCCTGCCTCAAAGAAGGTAATGAGCATCAAGGAACCTCCTTCTGGAGATGGTTTCAGATGTGGCAAACCAGCCACTGGGAAAAAATGTTCTTGTTTTCTGCCACAGACAGAATTCTTCCTGAAATGGGCAAGCTTGGATGCGGGTGGAGTAGATGACCAAGCTCTGCCAAGATGGGATAGACAGTCCACAACAGTCCCTGCTTCACAAATATGCCTGTCAGATATATTGGGCCAGAAGGCTGAAGATGATGCTCTAACACGTTAAGGAGTTTTGAGTGACTGTTAAGGCAGCAAAGTGTCTCTGTCTTTTTTTTTTTTTTTTTTTTTTTTAATTTTGGAAGCTGCTAACCTGCACTTCCTATTTACTCAGCTAGTTAATTTTATTCCTTCTCAAGTCTGATGGGGTTGAAGACAGAAAAACATTATGAGTATAACATGAATATAATGATTGTTTTGTGGTTCTTGTGTGTGTATATTGTATATTGGTGTAATGATATAAATGTATAGGTAAAAGTTTTTTTTTAAATTGTATTATTAGGGGAATTGTGGAGGAATGTCTTGAGTGGATGTAACAACTGTCAATAAAGTGCTGTTTAGCCAATCAGTGGGCAGAAGGACAGGAAGTGGAAGGCAGGACTTCTTGGAGAAGGGGTGGAGCCAAGTTTGACGGTTGAGAGGGGAGTATGGTTGACAGTGGATGAGGACAGGGCAGAGAAAAAGCCCAAGGATCATAGTGGCAAGTGCTTGGAATATATGTATGTTATGAGGTTTAGAGTAGTTTGCTTAGTTTACCAGTACATTTGTACCATTTCAGATTCTGCTCAACACATAGTGCTAACAGCTTTAAAGTACATTTCAGACTCTGTGTCAGTTATTAGCCATCTTTGGCTGAACCATTACAATTTAATGTAACAATCAATTGCAAACTCTTAACAATTTTCAAAAATTAATGGGAGATATTAATTGGCTGTGGCCTACCACTGGATTAAGTACTTATGAGTTAAGTAATTTGTTTCAAACATTACAAGGAGATTCGATTTTTAAACAGTCCAAAATGTCTAATAGCTGAAGCAGAAAAAGAGTTTGTAGAACAAAGACTGCAAGATGCATGTGTAGATTGAATTGATCCTAAACTTGATTGTATTTTGGTCATTTTGCCTTCAATTCATCCTACTTGGCTCATTAAGCAAAGGGAAGGTAATACTATGGAATGGGTTTTCTTAGCACATAAGGAAAAAAATTGAAGACATATGTAGAAAGATTTCTGAATTAATTATAAAAGGCAGAATAAGACTACAGCAATTATCAGGAACTTCTCTGGTTGAAATTGTACTCCTTACTAATGCTGCGATTATGTCATTATGGGTGATCAATGAAGATTGGCAAAGAGCTTGGGGTAACTACTTGGGAGAAATTAATAAAAAATATCCTAAAAGCAGGGCAGGGCGTGGTGGCACACACCTTTAATCCCAGTACTTAGGAGTCAGGGCAGGTGGATAGCTGTGAGTTCAAGGCCAGCCTGGTCTACAAAGTGAGTCTAGGCAGCCAAGGCTACACAGAGAAACCCTGTCTTGAAAAACAAACAAACAATATCCTCAAAGCAAAATAAATAGTTTATAAAAAGAACTAATTGGCTTCTTCCATGTATTGTAAAGGGAACAGCAATTCCAGAGACACCAACATTCTATACTGATGCAAATAAGAAGGGGATGGCAGGTTATAAGTCAGACAAAATAAGCAAGATGACCAAAAGTCCATATACTTGTTAAAAAATCAGAATTGTATGCAATTTTTTATAGTATTATTAGATTTTCCTGAATCTCTTAATATAATTACTGATTCTTTTTTGTTTGTTAGTTTTTGTTTTTTCGAGACAGGGTTTCTTTGTGTAGCCTTGGCTGTCTAGGACTCACTTTGTCCAGGCTTGAACTCACAGAGAGCTGCCTGCATAATTACTGATTCTTTTTATGCAGAAGGAGTTGTTTTGCATGCAGAGACTGCTGGATTTGTTCCTGATAACTCAGAATTAACTTCATTGCTTATGAAATTACAACAGGCCATCAGAAGCAGAAACTATCCATTATATATTACTCATATTCAGTCTCATACAGGTTTGCAAGGTCCATGGCACAAGGAAATGAGCAAAGTGATCAATTACTAATAAGAAATGTGTTTGGGGGCTGGAGAGATGGCTCGGAGGTTAAGAGCACAGTTTGCTCTTCCAGAGGTCGTAAGTTCAATTCCTGGCAACCACATGGTGGCTCACAACCATCTATGATGTGATCTAATGCCCTCTTCTGACCTGCAGGTGTACATGCAGGCAGAGTACTCATAATGCAATAAAAAAAATCTTAAAAAAAAAGAAATGTGTTTGAAGCTTCAAAATTTCGTGAGAAACATTATGTTAACGTGAAAAGATTAAAGAAAAAATTTATATCACTTGGCAAAAAGCCAAAGAAATAGTTTTATGCCAGGAATGGTGGTGCATGCCTTTTTTTGTATACAATGTTTTGTCTGCATGTACACCTGCAAGCCAGAAGAGGGTACAAGATGTCATTATAGATGGTTGTGAACCACCATGCGGTTGCTGGGAATTGAACTCAGGACCTTTGGAACATCAGGCAGTGCCTTTAACCTCTGAGCCATCTCTCCAGCTGGTGGTGCATACCTTTAATCCTAGCACTGGGGAGGCAGAGGCAGGTGGATTGCTGTGATTTCAAGGCCAGCCTGGTGTACAAAGTGAGTCTAGGACAGCCAGGACTACACAGAGAAGCTCTGTCTTGAAAAACCAAACCAAAACAACAAACAAAGAAATAACTTTACAAAATGTCTTATGTGTTTTCTATATAACCAATTTTTATTACCTGCTGGTAGTAACCCTAGGGGTACCATTTGGAAAACAAAGTTATTTACACCATACCATTCATATGTACTCAGGGTTTCAATTGGCAACTGCTTTAAGTTCTGAAAAGGCCGATTGTGTAATTACACACTTATTGGAAATAATGGCAATTATGGGGATACAGGTACAAATTAAGACTGATAATCTTCCTGAATATGTATCAATAAGATGAAGCAATTCTTTGCATATTACCATATAAAACACATTACTGGTATACCACACAATCCCACAGGACAAGCAGTTGTAGAAAGAGCCAATCATACCTTAAAAGAGATGCTTATTAAACAAAAAGGAAGAGTAAAAAACCCCAGGGGCAGACTAAATAATGCTTTGTTATAACTATAAATTTTCTTAATGTTGGTGAAAAAGGAACAACAGCAGCTGAGAGACATTGGGTTATTGAAAAAAATTGAGGAACTAGGCCAATCAATATACTATAAGGATGTGTTAACATTAGAGTGGAAACCTGTAATAGTCTTAAGAAGGGGACATGGTTATGCTTATGTATCTACAGGGAACGGAAAAATATAGTTAGCCAGCTGGGGGTGGTGGGACGTGCCTTTAATCCCAGCATCCGATCCAGGATAGCCAGGGCTGTTACACAGAGAAATCCTGTCTTGAACAAACAACAACCAATCAAACAAAAATATATACATATGATTACCAACAAAAACTTATAAAGATTAGATCTGACCAGAGCAAATCTTTTTGCTTGTTTGTTTGAGACAGGGTTTTCTGTGTAGACACTGAGTTGTTGTTTTGGTTTGGTTTTGGTTTTTCAAGACAGGGTTTCTCTTGCAGTCCTGGCTGTCCTAGACTCACTTTGTAGACCAGGTTGTCCGTGAACTCACAACCATCTGCCTGCCTCTGCATCCTGAGTGCTGGTAGACACTGAGTTTTTAAAGAAACCAGAATTTTCCACTTCATATCAACCCCTCCCCCCCCCTTTTTTTGTTTTGTTTTGTTTTTTGAGACAGGATTTCTCTTTGTAGCCTTGGCTGTCCTGGACTCGCTTTTTGTTGACCTGGCTGGCCTCAAACTCAGAGATCTACCTGCCTCTGCCTCCCAAAGTGCTGGGATTAAAGGTGTGCGCCACCACACCCAGCTTCATATCCCCCTTAAAAAAAATTGTCAAAGTCGAGTGTGGTGGTTGATACCTTTAATCCCAGCACTCCAGAGGTAGAGGCAGGTGGATCGCTCTGAGTTCGAGGCCAGCCTGGTCTACAAAGCAAGTCTAGGACCACCAAGGCTACACAGAGAGACCCTATCTTGAAAAACCAACCAACCAAACAAACAAACAAACAAACAAAAATCTCAGTGTTGGGCTGGAGAGATGGCTCAGTGGTTAAGAGCCCTGACTCCTTTTCTAGAGGTCATGAGTTTAATTCCCAGCAACCACATGGTGGCTCACAGCCATCTATAATGTGATCTGATGCCCTCTTAAGGCATGCAGGTGTACATGCAGGCAGAGCATTATATATATAATAATAAATAAATAAATACTTTAAAAAAAACAAAAGCAACCCAGTGTCATGTGATATTTTGCTGGAAGCTGTCTCATGAAAGGGGCATGACTGTGGCCACCTGAAAACATCCAACGGTGAACTGAGACTATAAATGGAAGCCCACAGCGAGGCTGCTTTCTGCACTGCTACCCTTTGCAATGGTTCGCATCTCTTTGCTGGTTTCTGCTGGACCGTGCTGCTGCTACTGATTCATTTGGCTGTTTGTGTTTGTTATTTGAGTGCACTGCTGCTATCCTGACAACGCAGAGCGGAACTGCCCTGAAGAACTACGTCTAGAAGCCGGGCGTGGTCATGCACGTCTTTAATCCCAGCACTCCAGAGGCAGAGGCAGGAGGATCGCTGTGAGTTTGAGACCAACCTGGTCTACAAAGTGAGTCCAGGACAGCCAGGCTGTTACACAGAGAAACCCTGTCTCGAATAACCAGAAAAGAAAAGAAAAAAAACATTTAAAAAAGAACTACATCTAAGAAGGTCCACATCTCTGGCCCCTATTAACCTTTGTTCACTCCTACAGTGGTTTGGTGGGTTGGAAGGGAAGTAGAAACATTTAAAAACCCTAAATAAAGTAAGTTTTTGGAAAATCTAAGCCTACAGATACTGTAGCTTATTTCTAGTTTCCGTTTCAGTTCTGAGGCTGACTGAAGTAAACTTCATCTATTTATTTAAGAGCCTGGCCACAAGACCTCTGAGTATTCACAACAGAGCTGTTAAGGAGTCTGCTCTACATAGGAGACCGAATCTTACAGAATTAACACATGAGAAATAGGACTCTTCTTTTTCTCATTATTCATTAGAACAAATGGTAACCCTACTTCCTCTTCCCCTCACCCCACCATCCACACAGAATTATGGAATTTTAGTTTCTTTTAAAAAACACAGAAATAGGGCTGGAGAGATGGCTCAGAGGTTAAGAGCACTGGCTGTTCTTCCAAAGGTCCTGAGTTCAATTCCCAGCAACCACATGTTGGCTCACAGCCATCTATAATGAGATCTGGTCCCTTCTTCTGGTGTGCAGGTGTACATTTGGGCAGAATACTACTGTATACATAATAAATAAATATTTTTTAAAAACACAGAAATATGGCTGGGCATGGTGGTGCACACCTTTAATCACAGCACTTGGGAGGCAGAGGCAGGCAGATCTCTGTGAGTTCGAGGCTAGCTTGATTTACAAAGGGAATCCAGGACAGCCAAGGCTAACACACAGAGACCCTATCTCAAGAAACCAAACCAACCAACTAAACAAACAAACAAAAAACCCCACAGAAATATTGCAAGAACGTGTTTTCATTTTAATGACAGGTGTGGGGATGTGGGACTGCTTTGGACTTTCTGCAGCAGTTAACTATGATTTGCCCCATGTTCTAGGAGAAGCATGGTTTCTCCAGCTACAGACAATTTCCGCAATTGTGTGACTTTTGGAATTCTGTCAACTTCTCAAAGGGTACATAAACAAACGTAAGGGTCCCAAGAAGTTGAGTCTGTGGTTGTTGTTTAGTTATGGAGGTTGGTTGTGGTTTGGTAGTAGTTAATTTTGAACCATGGCCCTACTAGATGATGGATAGATAGGTAAGCTACAGGAGGGTGTGGGAGGATACGGGAGATGGACCACAGCAAAGGGATCCTTTTTTTTTTTTTTTTCTCTTTTCTTTGGTTTTTCAAGATAGGGTTCTTTGTGTAACAGCTTTGGCTGTCCTGGAACTGACTCTGTAGTCAGTCTGGGCTGGCCTTGAGTTTATGGAGATCCACCTGCCTCTGCCTCTCATGTGCTGGGATTAAAAGTGTGTGCTGCCATCGTCACCACCATCCAGCCGAAAGGAATCCTTGTCATTTGTCTCTTCCTTTGAAATGTAAGTACGTTGGATAATGCTGGAGAGATGGCTCTGAGGTTAAGAGCACTGGCTGCTCTTCCAGAGGTCCTGAGTTCAATTCCCAGCAAACACACTGTGGCTCACAACCATCTATACTGGGATCTGGTGCCCTCTTCTGGCATGTAGGCACACATTTAGGCAGAACACTGTTTCATCATCATCATCATCTTCTTCATCTTCATCATAAAAACTTCAACAGAGGCCACATTCTGCGTGATTTAAGATTGGCCAAGCTGGGCTGGAGAGATGGCTCAGAGGTTAAGAGCACTGACTGCTCCTCCAGAGGTCCTGAGTTCAATTCCCAGCAACCACATAGTGGCTCACAGCCATCTATAATGTGATCTTATGTCCTCTTCTGGCCTGCAGGTGTACATGCAGGCAGAGCACTGTATACATAATAATAAATCATTTAAAAAAAAAGATTGAGCCGGGTATGGTGGCGCACGCCTTTGATCCCAGCACTCGGGAGGCAGAGGCAGGTGGATAGCTGTGAGTTCGAGGCCAACCTGGTCTACAAAGAGAGTCCAGGACAGCCAAGGCTACACAGAGAGACCCTATCTCGAAAAACCAAAAAAAAAAAAAAAAAAAGATTGGCTAAGCTGCAGGGCGTGGTGGCATACTCCTTTAACCCCAGCACTTGGAAGGCAGAGGCAGGAGATCACTGTGAGTTTGGGGCCAGCCTGGTCTACTAAGCGAGTCCAAGACAACCAAGACTATACAGAGAAACCCTGTCTTGAAAAACCAAAAACCAACCAACCAAAGATGGGCTAAGGCACGGGTCTGGAAAGGGAGCTCAGGAGTTAAGAGCACTTGCCTCTCTTGCAGAGGACCCAGGTTTAACTCCTGGCATCCATGAGTAACTTCATTTCAGGGAATATTCTGGTTTCCCAGGGCACTGCACATACATAGTGCATTTACATGCAGGCAAATCATATGTATATTACATATATGATCTTTTAAAAAACAAATGACTAAGTCAGTACTTATTTTTTCTAAGGTTTTCTAGCTCCATGGGGGGAAGGATAGTACCCTTAGACAAACATTCTTTATACGAGACAAGACATTCATCTATATCCATCTTTTGGGTCACTTGCTTCTGGGTTCCAGGACAGCACTTGATTTAGTAAGCTAGCTGGCTCCTTTTTTTATTTTAGGTTTTTCGAGACAGGGTTTCTCTGTGTAGCCTTGGCTGTCCTGGACTCCCTTTTAGACCAGGCTGGCCTCGAACTCACAGAGATCTGCCTGCCTCTGCCTCCCGAGTGCTGGGATTACAGGTGTGTGTGCCAGCACGGCCAGTTTTGTATCTGTCTATGTCATAAGCGTATGAGGCATGTTGGAAGTCAGAAGACAACATTCCAACATCCTTTCTCTTTGCACAGCAGGTTCTGGGGAGGGAACTCTAGTTATTAAGCTTGCCTAGCAAACACAGCACTTTTTACTCGAGTCATTTCAGTAGCTTAGTTCTGGAAATTTTACTGGATATCTCAGAAATAAGGGATGCGCCTTAAACTGAGTTGCTAAATTATTAGGACTTAAATTTGAATATATGGAAAACCATCTTGCCACCAAGACATGAGAGCAGGTGTGTGGGTGAAGGCAAATGAACGAGTAGACTGTAATTACAGACGGCGAGCCAGAGATGGGTTGGTATCTTTTGCCCCGTCAACGATCGCTATCTTCTCTGGCCTTTTCAGTTACTTAAGCCGCAGTGAAGCCGGACCAATGCGAACCTGGATTGCTAGAAGATATTTCTACGCAAGGCACTTTGTACTTTAAGGTCTTCATCCCTGTTAACTTTCCTTGAAGCCTCTCTAGAATTTCAGGCGCTATGTCCACGTACCTCCTGATGTCCCCCAAGCATGTAAGAAAATGACCTCCCTATTGCTGCCCCATCTTTAGTTCCCGTCTAAGGTGGACCCCCTTTCTCTGAAAAGCCAAGGTCGTAAGTTCAGGTTCCTCCGGCTCACTCGGCTGCCCAAGGTCACCGCTACTTCGCTCGCCCAACTCCCTGGGGGCGGTGTCCGTGTCCCCCTCGGCGCAGGGCCAGGCGCTCTAGGCTTCAGCCAACTCTTCAAAGAACTTTATCATCTCGCTGATTTCCCGTACTGGGCGGCTACTCTCTCCTCTCAAATGGCTTCTCTATGGTTGACTTCTCGCCTTTGTCTCCGATTTGCTTCGGAGGACGCTCGTCTGGGAACGAACGCCTTCCCTCAGCTGCCTCAGTGGTCTCTTTTAGGTCTAATTGCAGA
The DNA here is from genome assembly GCA_907169655.1 of Acomys percivali. Lineage (NCBI taxonomy): Eukaryota > Metazoa > Chordata > Mammalia > Rodentia > Muridae > Acomys > Acomys percivali. The sequence continues at coordinate 6,880,839 of OU015757.1, read as the reverse complement.
AGCCACGGGAGTCCGGTGAGACCCACGTCGGCGGGTCCTGAAAGCTCGGCGCCCAGAACGATGGCGGAAGTGAGTCCGAAGGTGCCTTCCTTCTAGTGGCTCTTCTCTATGGTCGCTTCCTTCCGCGTCGGGAAAACCCGTCCCGGCGCCTGCGCAGAAGCGAGTGCTGGGAGCTCGTCGCGGAGGCGGGGGGCACAGGGAGCGGGAGCTGCGGCCGTCGCCGCCGCCGCCGCCGCCGTCGCCGGAGCTGAGCGCGGGGACCGAGATGCAGGTGGGACCGGAACCGGAACCCCCCCTCTTCAAGTGCTTCTTTCCTCTCCGGGACTCGACCCTGGCGCCTAAGGAGTCTGGGCGGGGGTGGGCGTGGGGGCTCGGGGCTAGAGGGTTGCTTGGCTCCCGAGAGGGCAGCGGATAGCGTTAGTCTCCCGGAGGCTCTGGCCCCGGGGCATGTGGAGGGTGTCCAGCGAATAGGATCGAATAGGGTCCGAGGGATTGACCACGGGGCCCGGAGGGTCCAAACCCGGAGCGCAGCCTGTACCCTCCACCACCCGCCCTTCTGGAATGTCAGAACTAAGCCAAGAGGCAGGTGCACCGGGAAATTGTGACTGAGCCTTCTTGGCAGAAGAGAAACTGAGTCACCAGGCCAGGAACCGCAGGGTCAGCGGGCTGAACGGGGCTGGGTGGGCCTGTGCGAGCCGCGGTGGCCTCTGGCTGGGAACTGTCTCTGCTGTGCCTGCACCTCTTGGCCGGGTTCCCCCGTGCTCTGTGACTCCCGCATCTCCTGGCTACTTCTCCATGCTTTGGAATTGTCCCCGTGGTTGAAGCCATCCGGAGTGTGTAAGGCTTAGGCCAAGGAAAAGGGGGAGCGGGAGCCGGGGGGGGGGGGGGGAGGGGTCTCTGAGTTACAACCTGGCTGTAGGTTTGACGAGGAGGCTGACATCACAGATAGTTAGGGTAGACAGATAGTGTCCAGGGACGTCACTTTGCAGTATATCTTAGGGCAGGACCATTCACCAAAGAGCCACTGGTTGTAAATTACATACAGAGCTCTGTCACTTTCTGGTTGTGACTTGGAGTTGGGATACCCTCAGAAGCTCAGAAGCTCTTCCTTTCTCGAGTCTCTCTTAGAGAGCAGATGGGACCCATAATACTGTCTTCCCCCATACAAACAGTGAAGATGGCAATCGTGTCTTGTGTGCTTACTTTGTGTCAAGTACGGACATGTTCCTTGTCACTTCGTTTCTCCTGACAACTGCAGCGGCTAGAGATTATTAGCTGTATTCCACAGATGCAAAATAGCTGGGCTCACCCAAGTGAACAGGTGGGCTGAGCTGGGGCTTCGATCCAAGTCTCACAGGCATACTCCTCAGGGAGAGAACAGTCGTGGGCCCTAGTTCCTTGTGATAGCTTATTTCTGTGGCCAGTAAAGACTTGCCCTGATCCAGCCACCATCTCTTTTTCTCTAGTACTGCTACCTGTCAGCGCTAGACAAAAGGGGGCAACCCAGAGACTGGTCTTAAGTCACTCTGAGTCTCCACGCAGGGCTTAATTGCCGGGTTGTAGCATCAGCTTGGAAGATAGGTCTCTAAATCCCTGCACCCTTTTGGTCCCCTGAGAACAGCAGTGGGAGCCATGGGTGAAGTTGGTCCAGCAAGTGCCTGGAGGCTACAACTGTGTAGTGCAAGATATAGTAGACTCCGGTTCTGGGACGTGTTTGAGTCTCTGTTTCCTCATCTGTAAGAGGTTATTAAGTTTTCTAAGGGAAGGCAAAATGATCTGTGGAACCCTCTGGAATGGCATATGGAATGTGTGTGATAGTCAGGGAAGGCTTTGTCTTTGAGAAGGGACGGGGCATCTGTAAGAGTGCTTGCTCTGCGACGGAAGAGGCTTTCGCTCTGGGATCCCACAACAGGGAGAATGGTGGCAGAGGTAGCAGGAAAGATGCAGGTGGACCTAGCATCCCTCATCCCTGGGGTGTATGTGGGGTTGATTTTGAGGAGAGCAAAACAGTTTAGTTCTCTTTCCCCCGCTGCCCTCTGAGGAGTCCGTCCGTATGGGAGTCTCTGGCTTGGGCTGGGACTTAAGCCATTCTCGGCTCGGCAGTGACTCAATATATATGCCTCTTTCTTCCCTTTGCAGCTGTGGCCGCTCACCCCGCGTCTTCTGGCAGCTCCCTTCTCTGTCGCCCCTCCCCACAGGCTCCCCTTGTCCTCCTCCTGGGGCCCATCATGAATGGTGCCCCGTCCCCGGAGGATGGGGCCTTCCCTTCTCCGCCAGCACTGCCAGCACCCCCTCCCCCAAGCTGGCAAGAGTTCTGTGAGTCCCATGCGAGGGCTGCTGCCCTGGATCTTGCCCGCCGGTTCCGTCTCTACCTGGCCTCCCACCCGCAATATGCAGAGCCTGGAGCAGAGGCTGCCTTTTCGGGCCGTTTTGCCGAGCTCTTCCTGCAGCACTTCGAAGCTGAGGTGGCCAGGGCCTCAGGTTCACTCTCTCCACCTGTCTTGGCCCCATTGAGCCCTGGTGTAGAGAGCCCACCACCACATGACCTTGAGACCTGCAGGGTGGGTGGGCCCCTGGCAGTGTTGGGCCCTTCTCGATCTTCTGAGGACCTGGCTGGCCCACTTCCTTCTTCAGTCTCTTCTTCCTCTACAACATCCTCAAAGCCGAAGCTCAAGAAACGCTTCTCCCTCCGTTCAGTGGGTCGCTCAGTCAGAGGTTCTGTACGAGGCATCCTGCAGTGGCGGGGGGGCCGTTGACTCTCCCTCCCCAGCTGGGCCTCTGGAGACCACATCCAGCCCTCCAGTGCTAGGTGGAAACAGCAACTCCAACTCCTCTGGTGGTGCCGGGACAGTTGGTAGGGCATTGGCTAGTGATGGCACCTCCCCTGGGGAGAGATGGACTCACCGCTTTGAGAGGCTCAGACTAAGTCGTGGAGGGGGAACCTTGAAGGACGGAGCAGGGATGGTACAGAGGGAAGAGCTGCTGAATTTCATGGGGGCTGAAGAGGCTGCCCCTGACCCCGCAGGAGTGGGCCGTGGAGGAGGGGCAGCTGGGCTGACCTCAGGGGCAGGAGGGCAGCCTCAGTGGCAGAAGTGTCGCTTACTGCTCCGGAGTGAAGGAGAAGGGGGAGGAGGAAGCCGCTTGGAGTTCTTCGTGCCACCGAAGGTGAGCCCACAGGAGGGTGGGTAGCAGGAATGGACAGTGGTTGCAGAGTTGCTCAGCTCTGCAGGTGACCATGGTATTGACTAGCCCATTACATGGTGTCCTGGGGTCAGTGCTAACAGTGTGCTTTCAGTTGCTATGGGGGCATCTGAGACCAAAGGACTATGACTTTTTCACCTCTCCTAGGAAGGAAAGGTGGGTGAGTTGAGGGAGGGACAGTTGGCCTTGACACACCAAAAGACCTTTTTTTTTGTTTTTTTGTTTTTTCTTGTTTTTCGAGACAGGTTTCTCTGTATATCCTTGGCTGTCCTAGACTCGCTTTGTAGACCAGGCTGGCCTCGAACTCAGAGTGATCCGCCTGCCTCTGCCTCCTGAGTGCTGGGATTAAAGGCGTGCGCCACCATGCCTGGTTTAAAAGGCCAATTCCTAACCCTTTCCCATCTAGGCTTCTCGGCCCCGCCTCAGCATTCCCTGCTCTACTATTACTGATGTCCGCACAGCCACGGCCCTAGAGATGCCTGACCGGGAGAACACATTTGTGGTTAAGGTAGGAGCCCCAAGCTCTGCTCCCAGAAAGTACTCGTGCTTGAGAAAATTCTCTTGATGGACTTAGGCAAGTGTCTGCAGCAGCAGGAAGAATGTATGTCCGAGCGGGCTCTACTCCTGGGGCTGGAGCTTCTGTTCCTCAGGGTTGGGTGTGGCCTGTAGGCCTCCTACCCTCTGCCCTGGCTGAAGCCCCACGTCTTTGCCCTTTAGGTAGAAGGCCCTTCAGAGTACATCCTGGAGACAACTGATGCACTTCATGTGAAGGCCTGGGTGTCTGACATCCAAGAGTGCCTAAGCCCAGGGTAAGAAGCTTGCCTCTGTCCCTGAGGGCATCTACACATGGGTAGGGGAGCAGCCTTGTGTCTCTCTCCTGGTGACTTTCCCCAGCACCATTTTCCCTGTTTTTGTAGACCCTGCCCTGCTATCAGCCCCCGTCCCATGACCCTTCCCTTGGCCCCTGGGACCTCCTTCCTCACAAAGGATAACACAGACAGCCTGGAGTTGCCCTGCCTCAATCATTCAGAGAGTCTGCCCAGCCAGGATCTGCTGCTGGGACCCAGTGAGAGTAACGACCGCCTGTCGCAGGGTAAGGTAGAGTCCTCATGAGCCGCTGGGCCAGGCCCCTGCTCCCCTAGCTCTCTCCCTTCAACCTACCGATTGCTTGTTCTTGGTCTCTAAACATACCATGTACTCTTAGGTCACTGTCTGCCATGTAAGACCATAACTCTCACCACCCTGCATGGCCCCCGAGACTCCTACCTAACCTTTCACACTCAGCCTCCTTCCTGTAGGCCACCACTCTGTCTGAAAGTAACGCTTCTCTTTGGCAAGTTTCCAGAGTAGTTTGTGGGCATCTTTGTTTTAGTCTTGTCGCGCATCTCAGTGTATGTCAGTGGCCTTTGCATCTTTTCTTTTGGCCTGACCAAAAACTCATACATCTGTCTGGCCCAGCCCACCCTAGACTGCATCTGCGCTGCCCCTTTCTCCTGAACACTGGTTCTGAGTTTCGGCTTCATCGTGCCTAGCACACGGCCTGCATTCAGTCAACGAAGAGTTATCATAGGCTGGGATTGTTAGAGCCAGCATAGACCTTACATCAGATTGTATGTAGCAAGACCACAGGGAGGAAATGGATTTCCTGAGTTTGCCGACAAAGATGGGCGATGCTAACCTAGTTCCTGATACGCCTGTTTTCTAAGCACCATGGCAATGGTTGCTGGCCTGGGCTTGAAGTTTGACAGGAGTTCAGTCAGGCCCTAGTGCATCCCTGGCTGCAGGCTAGGCTTTCGGGTGGGTGTAGAACACAGGTGTTTCAAATGGGTTCCTTGGTCTCCATGGATTCACTGTAACTGAATAGGTAAGACGTTAGTCCGGATAAAATGCAGGTCTCCAAAACAGGATCCTCTGAGCTTAGTGTCGTCTGAGCAGCCCAAGCAGGGAGCATCCTGGGAACTCAGGAGGGAGCGAGCAAGGAGATGGCGTAGACAGAATGCTCTCCTGAGGGGAGAGAAGACTATAGCTTCAAGGAAGCCAGGGCCTCTGCTGAAAGCTGGCATAGGCAGTGCCAGGACGCTTGGAAAGTAGATAGGCTAAATTGACTAATGGGAAGAATTCACAGTGTAGTAAAAGTAAAAAGCAAGTTGATTTGTCCTAAAGGGGTTAGTAGGAAAGAGGAAAGTTGGTGGGTTTTTTTTGTTTTTTCCTTTTGTCACTGATGATTGAACCCAGGGCCTGGCTCTTGCTAGGCAAGCACTATCACTGAAGTGTGTTCCCAACTCTTTTGTGTGCTTTAGGCTGACCTGCGAGCCTCCAGCCTCAGCCTTCTGTGGGCTTGGGACAGGAGTGTTCCTCCTGACAAGAATTTTTGATGTGCTTCAAGTTGGTAGTTTTCCTAGTCTAAGCAGAGGGCTCCTTTCTAATGTGGACAGTTTTCAGTGCTTCTGTCCTTCACCCCACCAACCATTGCAATGATCTTTCAGCTGTTGATTCAGAAAAGACATAGGCACATTGGGATTCTAGGACCTCCTCGAAATAACCATGGCCCCTCAGCAGTGCAAGCAGTGTAAGTCAGAACCTTGTAACAATCCATCAGGGTCACTCCAGAGGTGTGCGGGGGCTGGGCACACAGTGGACAGCCAACGGGGAGATGACAGGAGCCCAGGCCTGCTGGAGAGGAACCTGTGGTGTTCTCAGTTAGGCCTCTGTTTTCTCTCAGGAGCTTATGGGGGCCTCTCGGACCGGCCGTCAGCGTCCTTCTCCCCTAGCTCTGCCTCCATTGCTGCCTCCCATTTTGACTCAATGGAACTGCTTCCTCCAGAATTGCCCCCTCGCATTCCTATTGAGGAGGGGCCCCCAGCAGGAACAGTTCATCCCCTCTCAACCCCCTACCCTCCCCTGGACACTCCGGAAGCAGCCACAGGTATTGGATGCATGTGTATTTGTCTTTGGTTTGTGGTGCTGTATTGGAGCTGTCTGGGGAAAAACTGTCTCAAGGGGAAAACAAGGCTAGGGAGAAGCCTCTGACGCCCTGGTTTTCCCTCTCTTTCCTTCCTGAAGGGTCATTCCTGTTCCAGGGGGAGTCAGAGGGAGGTGAGGGGGATCAGCCCCTCTCAGGCTATCCTTGGTTCCACGGCATGCTCTCTCGACTCAAAGCTGCCCAGCTAGTGCTGGAAGGAGGTACTAGCTCACATGGTGTCTTCTTGGTACGTCAGAGTGAGACAAGACGTGGTGAATATGTCCTCACTTTCAACTTCCAGGGCAAGGCCAAGGTGAGTGGCCTTGAAGGAGAGCTCTGTTTGGCAGTGTTTGGGTGGACCTGGGAATGCCACTGTACAGGGGAGGATGGACTGACAACTGACAGGGACCTGACCTCCCTCCTCACTTGCTCATCCTGCCCTCAGCACCTGCGCTTGTCACTGAATGAGGAGGGTCAGTGCCGGGTCCAACATCTGTGGTTCCAGTCCATTTTCGATATGCTTGAGCACTTCCGGGTGCACCCCATCCCCCTGGAGTCTGGAGGCTCCAGTGATGTTGTCCTTGTCAGCTATGTGCCCTCCCAGCGGCAGCAGGGTGAGCAGAGCAGGTCTGCAGGGGAGGAGGTGCCCGTGCACCCAAGAAGTGAGGTGTGTGTGCCAGGAAGACGGGGTGGGGGGCTGGAGGAAAGGCCCTGTTAGTGGGGAACAGGGCAGTCAAGGGGCCTGGGCAGGGGCCTGAAAGGGACAGAAAAGGCTGACAGGATGCAGGCAGGCAGAGGCTCCTCCCGGAGCCAGGGGCAGTGGAGAGTCGGGTGCTGCATTCCCATTCCATCGGACCCTCCACTCCATCACTGTCTGTCTCCTGGACCCATCCTCCTTGGCCTTGTCTTTGACCTTCTGGGGGATTCACGGTCTGGCTCCCCTCCTTCCTCCCTTGATGTCTGATGTCCCTGTCTGATCTCTCACTTTCCCCCACCCCACCATCCCATCTATCCCCACGTTGCCCCCCTCCCCCAGGCCGGGAGCAGGCTGGGAGCCATGCAGGGGTGTGCGAGGGCGACCGATGCTACCCCGATGCCTCCTCCACCCTCCTGCCCTTCGGAGCGAGTGACTGTGTGTAAGTGTGGTCCTCTCACCACCGCCCATGATTCATCTTCCATGGAGGGGGTTGCTCAGGAGCTGGGCTCTGGGGAGATAGCAGTGGCTCCTTGGGGAGGACTAGCAAAGGGGAGGTACCACAAGAACTCACTTCCGGCCACAATCAGTGTGTCTTCTCAACATTCCTATCCAGAACGGAGCACCTCCCGTGACCCAGCCCAGCCCCCTGAACCCGCTCCATGGACAGATCCCCCACATCCTGGGGCAGAAGAGGCGTCGGGGGCGCCAGAAGTGGCGGCAGCCACAGCCACAGCAGCCAAAGAGAGGCAAGAGAAAGAGAAAGCGGGCAGTGGAGGGGTCCAGGAAGAGCTGGTCCCCGTGGCTGAGCTGGTCCCCATGGTTGAATTGGAAGAGGCCATAGCACTAGCCCCTGAGGCTCAGGGTGGTGCTGGCTCTGGTGGGGAGTTGGGGGTGTCCCTGATGGTGCAGCTCCAGCAGCTACCACTAGGGGGCAATGGAGAAGAAGGGGGCCACCCCAGAGCCATTAATAACCAGTACTCCTTTGTGTGAGATACCTGCCCACCTTCCATTTTCCTGCTCCCAGCCTTAAGTTGTGAGACTGGGCTGGGTAGGGATACAGAGGAAAGTGGGAGTCCCCTCCCCACATGCTTCCTGACCCTTGTCACCAAGGGTGTGTATGTTGGTACAAGTAGAGGTTCAAGAGCCCTGTCAAGTCCCCAGCTACTACACTACAGGTGCCCTTGCCCCAAGGCCAAGGACTTGGGCTCCATTACCTCCCTGAGGGGCTCTTATGGTCAGCCCCATCTCTGGGGGCTATTTCCCCACTAATAACCCCCACCCAAGTAAGGGTGGGGGGAAGGGCTGTCAGTTATATTAAGGTTGTTGTTGTTGTTTTAAACAAAATGGAAAAGCATAAATAAATAAAGGGTTTATCTTAGTTCCATCACGATGGCTGTGGCTGATGTTTGGAGTAGGACCTGGGGCAGCAGATAAAGCTGGCTCCTGAGCTCAGGCCAAAGAGCTGGCCTGGGTCCAGCCTTGTTCACACTCTAGGCCTTTCGTCTATAGTCCCCTTCATTTGCTGAGTGTTGCAATGCAGAGTTCAACAGTACCTTTGGGGGTTTCCAGCACATTCTGTTGTTCAGGGTGAAGCTATCTTTTAAGATTCTGTTGTTATGTACCCAACCTTTGTGACCCCCCTGCTTCAGCCCCTGTGTGCTGAGGGGTTGCGGAGCTGCGCCCTACCAACTTGTCTGTTGAATGGGATTTATGGGCACCAAAGGCCTTTGCTTCACTGATTCTTTTTTTTTTTTTTTTTAGATTTATTTATTTATTATGTATACAGTGCTCTGCCTGCATGTACACCTGCACACCGGGAAGAAGGCATTATATCACATTATAGATGTTTGTGAGCTACCATGTGGTTGCCATACTCAACCTCTGAGCCATCTCTCCAGCCCCCTCGCTGAATTGTTTTTGAGTGAAGCTCTTACCCTAGGAAGAGAGTAGGCAGAAGGAAATGTTGGAGTCATGGAGTTGGAGTTGCATGTCCAGGCTGCAGAGGAGCCCAAGGCCAGGATGATTGTCCCCTCTGTCAGACAAGCTGGAGCCTGGATGACAGTCCTGGCTCGCAGTCCTGGTGCTGCCTTTCTTTTGCTGTGTGGACAAAGGGGCAAGGCAAGCAACTCTAGGCCTGGGCATCCTCTGTGAAAAGTGAAGTGTCATCTTAGTTGATATTGCTGACACAGGTTGGCCTAAGTGTTTCTTTACACATGTCTTTCATACACGTCTGAGTTTCATGTACATGTCACACACAAGTCACACACGTCACACACACATCACAAGGCCTCCTCTGAGAGTCACAAGTCCCAGCTTCTGCACATTTACCTTTCCTACTCGATTGCATCCCTGAGGTATGGGCTTTCGGTTGGCATGGAATTTGCAGCCATCCCTACCATCGCCTCCAAAGTCCTGTTTTTAAATATAGATCCTGTCCTGAATACATCTTTTGGCACGGCATCTATGCTCTCCAACGGGGCCCCTAGCTTCCCAGCTTGGGGGCGGGGCAGGGGTACAAGAAGGAAAGCAAGATCTGAAGACTCCCACCTACTGTGTTACCCTCCCTTCCACCTTCCACTGTCTCACCCCCCCTCCCCTGGGAAAGTGGAACAGCCTCTGCCCCACCTCCAGGAGGACCTACCCACGCTCATGACCTTGCTATTCTGGGCCTTGTGTCAGTTCTGTGGGGAGATGGACGGGAGACAGCTGAGCTGACAGGCTACCTAGGATGGGGGTTGGCTTGGGGAAGCCTGCTGGCTCTTGCTTTACCTTATCCCTGGGGCTCCCCAAATCTTGGCTTTGACTAGGGATTCAACTGGCCCTGTGGTAGAGGTTGGGTGGAAGGCAGCTGGAGACCTGGGTGCTGTGTTCTCCAAGTGAGATTGTTGGAGCTAGCCAATGGCCAGTGAGGGCTGTAGCACCTCAGAGTGGGAGGCCTGATCCTTCCCTAATCTCAGGGCAACTGGTGCTCAAAGGCTCCCCTTCCCCATGCCTTGCCACCCACAAGGACTTGCTGTCCTGGGGTGGGCAGAAAGACACCCCCAGACTGCCATGTCCTGGCTAGAAGAGCCCAGGAGACAGTGAGACTCCCTGTAAGTCTTTCTTTGTGGAACTCAGGAGTGGGCCAGGCTCTGCCCCATGCCCTTCACAGGCAGCCCTCTCCTCAGAACCTGGGAGCAAGAACACCTTCAACCTTGATGTAGTGGGAAGTGGTCTGTAAAATTGCCTCCTCTGCCCTGTCCCACCACAGATGACAGTGCAGGAAGGTGTCTCACCACAGATCTGGGCTGGTAGCTGTCTCCAGCCTCCATTTGCCTGCCTGGGAAGCTGAAAGAGGTAGAAATGAATAACCTCAAAGAGCCTCTTTGGCCTGGGTGTCCTGCAGAGCCCGCCTCCTTTCCTCACTTAACTTCTTTGAAGCTCTCCCGACAACCCCCCTCTCCATGTTTGGGCATTCCTGCTGCTGGAAGGCAGTGCCCCTGTCACTCCTCCAGGTACTGCTGGGGACAAGCCAGCTAGGGCCCGAGCCTCCATGGCTGCTGAGCCCGCCTCTGGCCCGAGATGGAGGGTCCTGGGCCAGGTAGAGAGGCCTGTTTATGTGACCCCAACATTGTCACCCATTGTCTAAGCCCCTCCGCCTCAGGTCACAGCAGGACTCTACTTCAAGGGAGGGGTTTGTGGGAACTGTGAAAAGAGGGCGGGAAGGAACGCCTTGTCCTTACTTCACCCCTCCCCCAGGCCTGGGCAGAGGGCAGGATGCATCCGAGGTCCAGTCCTGCATTTTTGTCTATCCATGTTGACCAGCTCTCACCCCAAACAAGAAGGGGGGCCCCCTCTTTTTGTTTAGCCGGGCTCTGCTGCTGCTCCTGTCATTCTGTCTGTGGGCTGGAGCCCTGGTGTGGGAAGTGCCCCTTGGTTCTTTTCAGGGAAACTGAGGCCCAAGTAGAGGTGGGACCTGTGCTCCAGGGGCTCCAATGCTGCTGGCCCTTGTTGACCTTTTAATCCCTACTCGCATGGAAACTTCTCGGCCTCACATTCCTCTCTGCTTGCATCCTGGCCTGTGTACCCTGTCTGCTCCTCCAGCAGCTGCTTTGGTGGAAATCAGAAGATGCCCCAATGGTGAATCGGGGTGGGGAAGGGTGACTCGGAGCAGCTGCTTTTCGGAGGAAGCTGACACCCAGGCCAGCCCTTCAGCAACAACTTGTGGCTTTGCACCCAGCCCCCGGGGGGGCCCCGCCCACCTGACTGCCACCACCAGCACCCGCTGTGTCTTTTCCCTCTTCTCCTCAGACTTGGGGAAGTCTTTGCTGTCTCTGTTCCTAGCTCTGTTCTGCCCTCATTTGTTCATACCTACCCCTCCCTCTCTGGAATCTCTGCTTTACCTAGCTTCAGGGGTCCTGTCCTTGGGCACTCTGGCAAGGGGTCGGCCCAGCTCCAGAACATTCTTACCAGGCTTGAGCCTCAATCCCTCTGTGGGCTGTTGCATCAGGGTCGGAGCTTCTGAGAGCCCCCAGCCTCTGGGGTCAACCATGAAGCCCCTGGGGTTGAAGGCCAGTGTGGGATGAGGAGAGCTTTCTTCCTTTGCCCCTCCCTGAGACACTTACCCCTCCCCCTCTGCCATCAGCACATTCTGCAACCTCTTGGGTTACCTGGCTGCCTGGGTGTCCCATTTTCTTCAGGGGGGATTCCCTGCCAGTTTCAAGGGGGAGCTAAAGGCTGTGTTCCCAGAGGCTGAGCTAAAGCGGTAGTGGCGGGGGGAGTTTAGGAGAGACAGACAGTCCTGGCTTTGCTTACCAGGGCCTGGACACTAAATCCCTTGTTGATGGCTGCAGCAACCCCTCCCTAGGGTAAGGTTACCATCTGCCCTGTCCCCTTGACCAGCTCCCTTCCTTATTTCCCCTGATCTCACTGGAGCCACTTCCTCTGTTTCCCCAAAGATGCTCTCCCTTCTCACTTGACACCCCCACCCCCCCAAAGGCCTGGAGTACCTCCTTTGTCCTCTGAACACATTAGGCAGGGGGGAGGAGAATGTGACAGTAGGAAGGGGCTCAGGATGGTCAAGACAGGAAAAAGATAAAGAGTGATGAGGCCTACGGGCAGAGAGGGCTTAAGGGGAGACCTGGGTGGGGTGAGTTGGGAATTGGGCATTTAGTGTAACTGGGGAAGTTGAGGCAACTGGGGTCAGCAGATAACAGAAAGTGAATTTACTCCCTGCTCCCCCCCCCTTCCCTAGGGCTGGGGCCACCTTTGCTTCCCTCATGAGTGACATCTCAGGCTGCAGCCCTACTGTTTCTCTCTGTCAGCAGAAACCTCTCTCTCTTCTGACCCCTCCTGCTGGGGTCTTAGCCAGCCAATCCCTGATCTGGAGGAAGGGGGAGCCTGCTCCCCCCCCACTCCCTCATAAGGACCAGCTGGGGGCTGGGGGGGTGGCCGGCTGCTGCAAGTGGGACTGGGGTCAGAACTTTGTAGAAGGAAGAAGAGTCTTGGGGGGGGGGCAGGCAAGAAAAAGGAAGAAGCCCAAATCAATAGGCAGGTGGACACGCTGAAGAAGTCCCCCCACAAGTGAGAGGCCCTTAAGAAGGAATACATCGCCCCCGGGCCCCCAAGAAGGGAGCACAATGGAGGCCGCACACTCCAAGTCCACAGAGGAATGTTTGTCCTATTTTGGGGTGAGCGAGACCACCGGCCTTACCCCAGACCAAGTTAAGCGGCATCTAGAAAAATATGGCCCCAATGGTAAGTACCCTTCAGAGGGGAGGCTGGTGTGGCTGCCCTTCTGCCGTCACCAGTGGGAACTGCCTCCTCGGCATCTGAAGGCTAGCAGGGCCGTGGGCTGTTTCTTGCAGGAGGAGGAGGAGGGTACTAAAAAGAGTTTTAAGATCTGGAATTAGGGAGGTTTCATGGGGGTGACCTTGAACTTCGGATGCCGTTTTGATAGCCTGACTCTCTCTCTTGTCTTGGCCGTAGAGTTTGGGGTGTGGGGGGCATGAGAAGTAGTAGGACCCTACTAAATTTATCCTTTTCTTCTTTTTCCCCTGGATAGAGCTCCCTGCTGAGGAAGGTGAGTTACCTGAGCCCTCCTGTGTGCCTCATTCCTGGCTCCCTGCCTTCCTTATCCAGACCCGCAGCCCTTACCCAAAAGGCAGAGACCCTTCCCAAAGCCGAGTGTCTGAGGTCTCCAGACACTTTTCCTTGAGGCCTCTAGCCCTGGGACAATTGCCGTCAATCAATTTGAAGCACCTCTTTGGCTGTTTCATCTCTTTCTGTCATGCCGAGCTGGATTACCCATCAACCTAGACCAGCAGGGCACTCTAGGCTTTGGACCCCAGCCCATCCAGAGGCGCAGAACTTCATCTTTCGGATCTTAACCCCTTGGACTCATCTTCTTGTCTCCTCCCCCAGGCAAGTCCCTGTGGGAGTTGGTGGTAGAGCAGTTTGAAGACCTGCTGGTGCGGATCCTTCTCCTGGCTGCCTGCATCTCCTTTGTAAGTGGTGTGTGATGTGTGCTGTGTGATGCGGGGGCCTTGCGATCTGCCTGTGACTCCTACCAACCTAGATGCCCTCATCTAAGCCCCAAACACCCTAGTCTCCACGGTGCAGCTGGGGGTGGGCTGCTAATTTGCTTCCTCCCCAGCAGAGACAGTTTATTTTAAGCCCTGAGAGTGTTCTCAGCCAATACCCTGAAACCAAGCCACCTTCCCCGCCTCAAGGGCTCAGGTTACCCTCTAAGTGCAGGGCTCCTGGCTTCAGTGTGGTCTGCAGTGCCCACTGTGGGGCCACTACCACTCCCAGCCTGCCCTGGTTGGTGTCCCTCCCCCCCCCCCATCTGCTTCACCAATCCTGCCCTGCCCTCTCCAGCTTGTGATGTTGAGTGGCCAAAAGAAAGTGGGGAAGGTGCTGTTGATAGCGGGGTAACTGCCAGTGTGTCCCCCAGCCCTTACCGCCCTCCACACCCTACTCCTCAACAGTCTCCACAGGAGGCAGCTTTACCACAGCCTACTTCCACTAGGGCCAGAGCCTGTATCCTTACCTCTTCCCCCAGCCCCATGTTACATCTCGAGTGTCCACAGCCCCTGCTGCTGGCTCCTTGTCACCCTCCTTCCCAACAGTCCATCTTGCCTTTTAGAATTTCTTTGGCATCTTAGCTGGAAAATAAGACCTAGGAAGCAAAAACCAACCAACCAACCAAACAAACAAACAAACCAAAAACAAAATTAATTAATTAATTAGTTAGTTAATGAATTAAAAAAAATCTGTGGAGGCCCCATGCACTCCTGGGCCTCAGCTGGCAGAGCTTCCCTTCCCTCTCCTCAGATTTGCTCCTTGACATTTGCCTGTGGCTGCTGCCTGGCAGTGGCAACAGCTGGGGTGGGGTGGGTGCAGGACGCCTGTAACCCTACCTCCCTCCTGTTCGCTCATGAAATTGGAGCTCCCATGCCTTGGTGGTAAGGGAGGGCTGTGGGTGGGCTGGGCCCTCCGAGGACCATAGGGATTTTCCTACTGGGCTTGGGTCCCTATGGGATGGCTGTGGCTGTCGGGGTGGTTGACCCTGGGTGTCTCAGAGCTTTGCTTACAAGCCAATAATTTGGTCAGGGAAACCTGAAAGCACTCCCCATTAATCCCCAAGTGTGTGTGTCTGCCTATTTGCACAGCATCATCAGGGTGGCTGGGTATGTGTACTTGGAGCCTTGCCATGTGAAGAACCTCACATAAATGTGGGTCTGCAGTGCTCCACCGGCCCCTTATCTCTGTACATCGGCTGGCCTCTGCAGTGGTCTTCCGAAAGACTTTGTCACCACCTGCTGGTCTCCCTTTCCCCCTCTCAGGTACTAGCCTGGTTTGAGGAAGGAGAAGAAACTGTCACTGCCTTTGTCGAGCCTTTTGTCATTCTCTTGATCCTCATCGCCAACGCCATTGTGGGGGTCTGGCAGGTTAGTTTCGACCCCTCCCCACCTTCATGTCTGAGCACTGAGCCCCCTTCCGGTCCACTCCTCCTCCATTGTTTCCCTAGCCTTGCCCACTATTCTGGTCCCCTCATCCAGGTTGGGAATGGATGGCGTGTTGGAAAGAGCTGAAAAAAAAAAAAACGCATTTGCTTACTGTGTGACCCTGAGGCAGTTCTCCATGCCCCTAAGCCTGTTTTCTCACCTGTGAAATAGGGCTTTTAAGCTAAGTGGAGTGACACAGACTTACAGCACTCCACAGGCAAAGGCAGGAGACTGTCCACTTCTAGGCTAGCCCAGACTACAATGTGAAATTGTCTTTAAAACAAAACAAAACAAAACAAAACAAAAAGCTAGACAGGGTGGCACACACTTATAATCCCACTACAAAGAGACAGGAAAGGGAAGGGGACTACGTCAGATGTGGTGACACACACCTTGAGTCCCACAGTTGCAGGGGCAGAGGCTGGCAGGGCTCTGTGAGTTTGAGGCCCGTCTGGTCTATAAAGAGTTCCAGGCCAGGCTACATTGTGAGCTCCTGTTTTGTTGTTGTCGTTGTTTGTTTTGTTTAGTTTGTTTGTTGTTGTTTTTGTTTATTTTTCAAGACAAGGTTTCACTGTGTAGCCTTGGCTGTCTTGGACTCACTTTGTACACCAGGCTGGTCTTGAACTCACAGCGATTTGCCTGGCTCTGCTCCCGAGTGCTGAGATTAAAGGTGTGCACCACCACGCCCGGCTTGGTGTGATTGAAAAAAGAATATGAAAGTTCACTGCACATAGTAGGCACTCAATAAAGTATTAGTTATCTCCTTGGGCTAACATCACCACGTTACTTTCCTTGTCCCTTGCTTTCTGGTTTTTGTTTTCCTTTTTAAAATTCCTTTCTTCTCAGCCCACGCCCCTCTCTCTTGTGTGGCCACTGGTGACATCTTCTGCCACAGACACACCACTGCTGTGATGTGGGGCTCTGTCCATCTCTCCTGTGCCGGCCGGAACTGCATAAGCCGGTCTTTTCTGCCGTGTTCCTATTTCTGGCTAGCATCGCAATCCTTCTTCCTCTATCTGTGTGTCCTTCACTCTTCCTGCATGGACCCAGACCAGCCTTCTGCTGCTCCGGGACTCCGCTCTGCTCCTCTCTTTTCCTCAGGAACGGAATGCAGAGAACGCCATTGAGGCCCTGAAAGAATATGAGCCTGAGATGGGGAAAGTCTACAGGGCTGACAGAAAGTCAGTGCAAAGGATCAAGGCTCGGGACATCGTCCCTGGGGACATTGTGGAGGTGGCTGGTGAGTGCCAGTATGGATGGTCCAGGAGGGCAGACCTTGGGTCTTGAGGCCAAGAAGAGAGCAGGGGGCTGCTCAGCCCTGACCCTGCTATCTATGAGGGTGGTGGTGTCTTTGCTTCTCCTTCCCGGACTCCTCAGGGGTCACTTCAGGACACTCGGGCCACAGCACCTCTCCCTACTAGAGTCTCAATAGGAACAGCTAGTCCTGTCCCCAAGGCAGCAGACAGACCCCCGTCCCCCCTCCTCTCAGCCAACACTTGCAAGCAACAGGTGGAAGGCAGGCCCTGCCAATGGCCCCATCTCCACCCCTTCCCGGGCCTGGCTCCCCTCGCCTTCCACCCACGAGTGGTCAGCTTTCAGTCTTGACCCCTCAGTGTCCTTGAGGCCTTTCAAAGCGGGAAGGAATGAAAGCAGAAGGGAGTGGGGGGGGTGGATGACAACCCCCACCACCATGTAAGGGTAACTCCTAGTCCTCTCCCAACTGGGAACACAGGACCTATGAGGAGGGCGCTCAAGGAGGGCCCTGCCCCCTCAGGGACACTTAATGCCGGCTCGGGGAGGGGTGCGGCTGGGTAGCTAAGATTACTAGGATTCTGCCCCCTTCAGCGCTTTTTATATTTGCCCTGAGCAGGACTTTCCACCTCCCTAGGTCCCCAGCTTGGCCAATGTGTATTTCTAGTCCCTAGTCCCTCATACTTTGTCACCCTCTGCACCTTGTCACCACCAGGAGAAGCACAGGATGGGAAGCTGGTGGGCTACAGCCCCTCAGCTCCATTACAGGGCCGTCCTGCTATGGTGACAGTTTGGGGTCAGTGCCATGAATGTCTATAAATACTACTCGGGCTTCAGTGACAAGCGTGTCTGTCTGACCCCATTGCTGACCTCTTCCCTTGTGCTTGCTCTGACACTGGAGGAGGAGGGACCTTAGAAACCAAGAAAAAGGAAAGCAAGTGAACTTTGCCCCAGTTCCACTCATGGGACCAAGGTGGCTTTAGGCAGAGGCCTGAGGAGGTGTGTGTATGTGTGTGTATGTCCCCCAAAAGAGTGTCTGGTCTGGCAGACTGCTCCCCTCTGCTCCTCCCAAGGTGCTCTCACAGTCTGGCGCCCACTTCCCCTCTGTGAAGCCCTGAGCTGCAGTCAGGGACGCTCCACTTCCACCCTCGCTTGGCCTGGTTATCCTGAGCGTCGGCCTTGCTCTCTGATCCTCCGAGTCGCCCTCTTTTCTCTGTGTTACAAAATTACATTTCCTTCTCTGCCTTCCCCTTGTTTTTCCCTTTCTCAGTTCTAGCTGGCTTGTCCCTAATTCCCCTTTCACTTGTTGAGAGTACATTTTAATGAGTACACACCTCACGCCAGGAGGTTCGTGAGCGTCCCCTTTACAGGCTTGCGGCAGGTGGGGCTAGAGTGGGATAGATGCTGGTGGAGGCCTATGAAAGGCAGGGCTGGATGCTCTAGGATGGATGATGAAGGAGACAGAGATTGGGAAGAAAGTGAAGTCCGTTCCCAGCTGAACCCCCTCCTCTCTCTGCAGTTGGGGACAAAGTCCCCGCAGACATCCGCATCCTCTCCATCAAATCCACCACCCTGCGGGTCGACCAGTCCATCCTGACAGGTAGGCTGACTTAGACGGGAGGGTGTAAGGAGGGAGGAGCTAGGTAGACAGACATGGAATAGATCTTGGGTGGGTGCAGGAGGACATCCCGCAGCGGGACCTCTTTCTGGTTCTGAGGCAGTGTCATCCGTGTGGCGTGGCCTTCATTCTGTCACAAGGGGCGTGGGAGAGGATGTTTATGACTGTTTTCCATATAGCCTTTGCCCTACACCTATATGGACATAGGAAATCACCGCTGCCACAAACTGCCCCATCTTCTCCAACATCCCAAAAAGCCTTTGTATGAGGGATTCTAAGATAGACTGTGGACTTTGGCTACACTTTAAATTCTGGGAGGGAAACAGTGTAAACTGGTCCCTTAGCAGGAGGACCTGAGCCCCTGTCCTTGGTGGGAAGGGCACACCAGTACTGGGGACTTCTGTCTCCTAGGAATGAGATACACTGTAGCCAGATGCTCCACACCCACTGGCTCATTTGATTTCCACCAGGACATGGAGAGCAAATGGGAGTCGAGCCATCAAAGTCACACGCTCTAAAGGCAGTAGGCTTCCTATTTGTCCCATGCGTCTTCCTCCAGAGGCAAGACCTCTGCAGGAGTGCTTGCTTGCTGATTGGGAGGGGCCAGAATGCTAAGGAGAGGCACATGACAGCACCCGCCAACTCTCCGGCCCTTTCTCTACAGGAGAGTCTGTATCTGTCATCAAGCACACAGACCCTGTCCCTGACCCCCGAGCTGTCAACCAGGACAAGAAGAACATGCTCTTCTCGGTAAGCGGTCACACAGCCAGCCAGAGGACCAGGCTGGAGGAGGGAAGCATGCCAGAGGAAGGAGATATAAGGGCCCCCAGCTTATAGCGCAAGCATCGCCTGTTGCCTGACCCTGTCTGTCCCTTCCTTGCCTTCTCAGGGCACCAACATTGCAGCCGGCAAGGCCGTGGGCATTGTGGCCACCACTGGCGTGAGCACTGAGATTGGCAAGATCCGAGACCAAATGGCTGCTACCGAGCAGGACAAGACCCCGCTGCAGCAGAAGCTCGACGAGTTTGGGGAGCAGCTGTCCAAGGTCATCTCTCTCATCTGTGTGGCTGTCTGGCTTATCAACATTGGCCACTTCAACGACCCTGTCCATGGGGGCTCCTGGTTCCGGGGGGCCATTTACTACTTCAAGATCGCTGTGGCCTTGGCTGTGGCGGCCATCCCAGAAGGTAAGACGGCCAGCCCTTGTTCATCTGCTGTCTCCTCGGCAGACTATTTCCAGAGAAAGTAACAGTGGCAGTTCCCCTGGGGAGGGACCTGACAGCTTTGGCGGCTGTCTGTTGTCGTTTGGTGACCACATTAGGTCTCTCTTGTCCTGGTTTTGTTCGCCAACACCATTTTTGTCCCCCATAGGGCTCCCTGCTGTCATTACCACCTGCTTGGCCTTGGGTACCCGCCGGATGGCAAAGAAGAACGCCATCGTGAGGAGCTTGCCGTCTGTGGAGACCCTGGGCTGTACCTCTGTCATCTGTTCTGACAAAACAGGGACCCTCACCACCAACCAGATGTCGGTGTGCAAGGTCAGGAGAGGCAGAGGCCGCATGCCAGATGAGAGCCTGCCGTCGGGGGGTGGACTTCCTCAAGATGGGCGTCTGTATGAGTGGCTTCTGAGCGTGGCCTGGAAAGTGCTCAGGGTTGATTAAGCGCTACCTTTAGATCAAGGGAAGGGCCATGGTTCTGTTTCTTTCAGAAAACTCTAAAGCCAGCTTCGGGGAGGGAAGGGCTTGTTCGGCTCACCTGCTCCAGTCATTGAGGGAAGAAGGGAGGGGGGAACTCAAGTGTGGGAGCCCAGGCAGGCACCATGGAGGAGAGCTGGCTGCTGGCCTGCTTTCCGTAGCTCTGATAAACACCATGACCAAAGCAACTCCGGGAGGAGAGGGCTTACTTCATCTTGTAGCTTACAGTCTATCGTCGAGGCAAGTGGAGGCGAGAACTCAAGCTCAGTGCTTGAAGCAGACTCTGAGGGGAACACAAGAGTGCAGCTTACTGGCTCACCCAGCCTGCTTCCTTATGCACCCCAGGACCACCTGCTTGGGATGGCACTGCCCACAGCGGTCTGGACCCTTCCACATCAGTCATTAGCCCAGAAAATGTCCCTACAGCTTAATTGGTTGGAAGCAATTGCTCGGTTGAGTTTCCCTCTTCCCAGGTCTCTCTAACTTGTGTCAGCTTGACAAACAAAACAAAACATAAAACAAAAACAAAACAAAACAAAACAAACGCAGCCACCGTAAGCTGCTTCCCCGTGCCATATGTCTCCTGTCAGTCCATTCGGGGACGTCCTCTTTAACCTCACTTTTCATGAAAATAAACTGGCACCTAGGGAGATTTAGGGGTTCACCAAAGATACAATACTTATAGATAGCAGAGCCAGGCATAGTAGTGTGTACTCAGGAGGCAAAAGCAGGAACATTTTGAGTGTGAGGCCAGCTAGACTTTGCCTCATGTATCTGGAGTCTCGACTACTGGGAGGTTGGGGTGCAAGGATCGCTTCCACTGAGGAGTTTAAGGCCAGCCCAGCACCAGTGAGATTTTTGTCTTTAAAAAAAAAAAAAAAAAAGTAGCAGCTGGGTGGTGCTAGTGCACACCTTTAATCTTTAATCTCAGCACTCGGGAGGCAGAGGCAGGTGGATTCCTGTGAGTTCGAGGCCAGCCTGGTCTACAAAGTGAGTTCAGAACAGCCAGGGCTACACAGAGAAACCTTGTCTTGAAAAACCAAAAAAAAATTTTTTTTTCACAAATTAAAATAGATATGATCACAAAGTAAGCTAATGATTGAGATATGGCTATCAAAATATTTTTAAAGCAAACGTATGATTTAGCAACATTATTCACAGTAAGCTCCAGCAGTGGGTACAGAGTGCAAGGACTGACGAGTGTGAGGTGCTATGAGACCAAGGGCATGATGGACAGGCATCTGTGGTCCTTTCCTACAAAGTCAGTCTTGCTTTAGAGGGTTTTGTTTTGTTTTGTTTTGGTTAGGGTTTTTCCAGGCTTGTCTTGAACTATTGGCCTCAAGTGATCCATTTCTGAGCCCCGATGCGGGGGCCTGCGTCTGTGTCACCCCCACTCAACCAAGAATCACAGGTGTTGCTAACACTGATGTGGTCCATGGACTGTACTCATAACTAGAAGGAAATGCTACACATCAGAAAATAAGAGATTTGAATTTTCTAAGAATACTCCCCCTCCCTCTTTCTCTCTCTTTCCAAGATAGGGTCTCCTGTAGCACAGGCCAAGGAGGGCACTGAACTCCTCATCCCCCTGTCTCCATCTCTCAAGAGCTGGGATTGCGGGCCTACACTCCCATGCTGGGCTTTAGGCTCGCTTAGATGCCCCTGCCGAGCCCTAAACAGAGTTCAGTATAATGTACTTTTGATGTAAAAAAAGCTTTTCTGAGCCGAGTGTGGTGGTGCAGGCCTTTAATCTCAGCACTTGGGAGGCAGAGGCAGGCGAATCACTGTAAGATCAGCTGGTCTACAAAGTGAGTCCAGGACAGCCAGGACTACAAGAGAAACCCTGTCTAGAAAAACCAAAACCAAACCAACTCCCAACCCCCCCCCAAAAAAAAACCAAAAAACTGAATTAAGAACCTGTCTCAAAAAAACCAACCAAACATACAAACAAACAAAAAATGAATTAAGGTTGCAGAGCAGTGGTGTTGCACACCTTTAATCTCACTACTCAGGAGGCAGAGGCAAGTAGATCTCTGTGAGTTCAAGGCCAGCCTGGTCTACAGTGGGAGTTTCAAGACAGCCAGAGCTGCACAAAGAGAAACCTTGTCTCAGAAAAAACAAAAACAAAACAAAACATACCCCCTCCCCATAAAACAAAAAACCCCAAACAATGTCATATCAAAAAACCCCACACTCTTAGGTCTACCTGCCGGAAGCCGTGGTACCACGGCTGGAGCTGTAAATGTACCTGCTGCTCACAGGTGTGCTTGGCCCCAGTTCCTACCACACCCTGGAGTAGACATCTGTGCACTGACCTGAAGAAGGCCTTACATAGACCTCAGTAATTGTGTGTGTGTGTGTCTGTGTTGGGTTTGGTTGAGACAAGTTTCTCTGTGTATCCCTGGAACTCCCTGTGTAGACCAAGCTGGCCTAGAACTCAGAGATCCACCTGCCTTGCCTCCCAAGTGTTGGGATTAAAGATATGTGCCACCGCCTCCTGGCTCAGCGACTGGCTTGTAAGGCCACTGCCAACATGAAGAATCATTACAAAACCAGGAGTGACAGGGAGCAGTACAGAGCCTCAGGGAAAAGGGAACCTGGGGGAAATGCTTGGGGATTTGCTTAGTCTGGACTTGGGGCGGCCTACACTTAGGGATGGGGATGAGGAGTCTGTGTGCGTGGTCTTCTCTCCCCTGCAGATGTTCATCATTGACAAGGTAGACGGCGATGTTTGCCTCCTGAACGAGTTCTCCATCACTGGTTCCACTTACGCTCCTGAGGGAGAGGTGTAAGTCCTCAGGGGGCTCCTCAGGGCTGTGTGCACACCGCCACCTCCCTCCCATGGGATCTCCTGCTCGGTTCCCCTTCCTTCTTCTCTTCCCTGCTGTCCCAACCTGGTCCTCTCCCACCCACTCCTCCATCTCCACGTTCACTGTTGTCTCCTGTTTCTCTGTGCTCTCTGCATCTCATGCTCCGTTCTCCACTGTCTCTCTCCTGCCTTCCTCCCCACCTTGCCGCCAGCTTGAAGAACGATAAGCCAATCCGAGCAGGGCAGTATGATGGGCTAGTGGAGCTGGCTACCATCTGTGCCCTCTGCAATGACTCCTCCTTGGACTTTAATGAGGTAACCTTCTACTGCCCCCCCCAAACCCACTCCTTCCACTCCCTGTGCTTCCTGGACCTTCGAGTAGGAAGGGGACTTAGGAAGCAAACGTAAATGCAAGAAGGCAGTGGTTGGCTTCTTCTTGTCCCATTCAGATGATGATGTGCGTGCTGGCTGAGGACAGAGGGCGGGGGACCGAGGCACACACTTCCTCTTTCTCCTCTGTCCGTTTCAGACCAAAGGCGTCTATGAGAAGGTGGGCGAGGCCACGGAGACAGCCCTCACCACCTTGGTGGAAAAGATGAATGTGTTCAACACAGAAGTGAGGAGTCTTTCTAAAGTGGAGAGAGCCAATGCTTGCAACTCGGTGAGTTAGGATGCCCTCCACAGGCCTAGCCCCAAGATCCAGGGATCCCAACTGGGTAGGCAGTTGCTTTACCCCCCCCCCCAGCTTTTCCAACCTGGCCTGGGCTCTGGGGAAACCCCCTTTTCCTCACAGTGATATGGCTTCTGCTGTCTGACCACAATAGCCTGGGAGGGCACTTCCTCTTGTGGCGGTGTTGTGACCCAAGGTTGGACACAGCTGGATGGAAGCCATGGTGCCACCTGCTGGGTTGGCCCTGACTTTAGCCACAGCACCTTGGTCTCCATCGGCTCTCAGGTCTTGGTGTTGGGTCTGGGCTGTGCAGCCATGGATCCCACAAAGTGAGATCCAAGGGACAAGGTCAGCGCCCGTGGTGCCCCTCTGGCTGGCTTTCCTCCATCTCTCTCTATACTTCATTATTCATTAATCCTACTCGTTATAGGAAATGAAACCCAGAAACTTAGGCAAATATTTTTTTTCCTTTTTCTTTTTTGTGGTTTTCAAGACAGAGCTTCTCTGTGTAGCCCTGGCTGTCCTGGAACTAGCTCTGTAGCCCAGGGTGACCTTGAACTCAGAGATCTGCCTGCCTTTGTCTCCTGAGTGCTGGGATTAAAGGTGTTCACCACCACTACCTGGCTTATTTTTTTCCTTATTTTTTTTTTAATCAATTCTTTTAAAAGTTCCTTTCTTGTGTAATATACGCAATGCTATTCTGTTGATTCTTTAATTGTGTGTGGTGAGGGTGTAGGATGTGTAGTGGAGGCTGTTACTATGTGTGAATGTGGAGGCAGAGAGCTTTTGGGATTCATTCTTGCCCTGCACTATGATTCTGGAATCAGGCTTGCATGGTCATCAGGTTGTATGGCAAACACTATTCCCACTGAGCAATATCTGCCTTATTTAAAATATTAAACATTAAATAGTAAATATAAAATATTTTATATAATATATTAAATTTAAAAGTAAAAATTTTTTCAGTGTTAAGGATTGAGTTTGAGGCTTCATGCCTGCTAGGCAAATGTTATTTCATTGTCACCTCCCTGGCTCTTGTTATTTTAATTTGATTCTATGGACGGTGGTTTATCTGTTTATTTATTTGTATGTGATACTGGGACCAAGCCTCGAAGCCTCTCACATGCTAGGTTGGGCTTTACCACTGAGCTAGTACTAGTACCTTAGTCCCCTCTGTGATAGAGTTGGTAATTAAAGGCTATCCTTTTTTTTTCATTTTGTTTTGTTTTGAGATAAAGCCTTGTTGCACAGCCTGGATTGGTCTTGAAGTCACAGCACTATTCCAGCTTTAGTTTGCAAGTGTAAATTACTCTTGGCCTTGCTTGACCTTGGCTCTCACTCATTTTTCACTGTGTGCTAGGTACTAGGCCCACACTGTCTAATAAAGCATGTATTATTTATATTCAAATTAAATAGAGGTGTTTGGGAAGCAGAGGCAGGAGAATTACCATAAGCTCAATACCACCTGGACTATAAGGAGAGACCCTGTTTCTAAGAGAGTTTTGGTCGCTGGGCTTGGTAGTGCACACCTTAATCCCAGCACTCTCAAGGCAGAAACAGGTGGATCTCTGTGAGTTCCAGGCCCTCCAGGACTGTAAAGAGAGACCCTATCGCAAAAAAAAAAAAAAAAAAAAAAAAAAAAAAAAAAAAGGCTTGGTCAAAATGGATGCACTTCCCACTGGCAGTGCGTCGGACAGTGCAGACAGTACATTTCTTTGGTCACTGAATGTTCTTTTGGGCAGCAGCGTGCAAGGCCACTCTGTTTCTATTGTGCTTTAAACTGGACACTTGAACTTTGCGTGTGGCTCAATGGTAGAATCCAGCCTGTGTGACCCGTGAGGTGTGTTTTTTTTGTTTGTTTGTTTTTTGTTTGTTTGGTTTGGTTTTTTTGAGACAGAGTCTCTCTGTGTAACAGCCCTGGCTGTCCTAGGCTCACTTTGTAGACCAGGCTGGCCTCGAACTCAGAGTGATCCAGCTGCCTCTGCTGGCATGAGCCACCATGCCCAGCTGACCCGTGAGTTCTATCTTCAGTACTACAAAAATGAAAATTGAAGAGCCCACTGTCCAAATGGTAGGCACCAGCCTGGGTTTGTGCATTTGCCCTGTGGGCAGCAGGCTTTGCTTTAGGCTCAGCCTCAGCAATAGGGCTACACTGACATCTCGGTCCCTTTGAACTGTTGTAAAGAAATCTGGTCTTTACCTCCCAGGTGATCCGCCAACTAATGAAGAAGGAATTCACCCTGGAGTTTTCCCGAGACAGGAAATCCATGTCTGTCTACTGTTCCCCAGCTAAGTCTTCACGGGCTGCTGTAGGCAACAAGATGTTTGTCAAGGTCAGACATCTTCACCCCCTGACACTGGGGCCCTTCCCTGTGCCTACCCTCTGAACCCCGGAAGGTGAGCCAGGGACTCTGCTTTTCTAGGGTGCCCCTGAAGGGGTCATCGACCGCTGTAACTATGTGCGTGTTGGCACAACCCGTGTGCCACTGACGGGCCCCGTGAAGGAGAAGATCATGACAGTGATTAAGGAGTGGGGCACTGGCCGGGATACCCTACGCTGCCTGGCCCTGGCCACCCGGGACACACCCCCAAAACGGGAGGAGATGGTTCTAGATGACTCAGCCAAGTTCATGGAGTACGAGGTGAGCTGAGCCGGGGAAGGCCCCTGTTGTCCCAGGAACTGTGTGGAGACAGTTTTCCCAGTGGCTCCTTCTTGTCTGTTACTGCTCTTGTCATTCCCCCCTGCGTCAAGTCCATGGTTGTGTCCTATGGATCCCCAAATCACAAGGCATTAAGATGTGACACGAAACAACTAACCCTGCTGGGCGTGGTGTCACACACCTATAATCCCAGCACTCAGGAGGCAGAGGCAGGCGGATTGCCGTGAGTTCGAGGCCAGCCTGGTCTACACAACGAGTCCAGGACAGCCAAGGCTACACAGAGAAACCCTGTCTCAAAAACCCCCCCCAACAAAAAAAAAATGAAGAGAGAAAGAATGACCTAATCCAGCTAGATTTGGTATCTCAGCCCTCAGGAGATAGAGGTAAGCCAGCCTCAACTATACAAGCAAGACCCTGTTTCAAAAACAACCACCAAAACAAAAGCCAGGAAAAGCAGACACGGGCTGGAGAGATGGCTCAGAGGTTAAGAGCACTGGCTGTTCTTCCAAAGGTCCTGAGTTCAATTCCCAGCAACCACATGGTGCTTTACAACCATCAATAACAAGATCTGGTGCCCTCACCCTCTTCTGGCCTGCAGGAGTACCTGCAGGCAAAACACTATACACAATAAACAACCTTTATTTAAAAAAAAAAAAAAAAAAGAAGACAGGATCCTTCAGTCCTGTGCTGCCCTTGTGTGTGGTCCTGGGGCTACAACCCAGGGCAGACAGCTCTGGCTGTCCTGGAACTTTGTAGACCAGGCTGGTCTTGACTCACAGAGATCCGTCTGCCTCTGCCTCCTGAGTGCTGGGATTAAAGATCGCGCCTCCACCTTCTCACTGAGCTCTTCTTATAGCAGCAGACTGTGGCACTGCTAGGATATGCGGGCACTATAAGGAATGAAAGTGCTTCCTCCCTCTGAGCTCCCTCCTTTTTGTCCCAAACCACACCCTGACTTGTGACCATCTACTGTCTTTCCAGATGGATCTGACATTTGTTGGTGTTGTGGGCATGTTGGACCCACCCCGCAAGGAGGTCACAGGCTCTATCCAGCTGTGCCGCGATGCTGGGATCCGAGTTATCATGATCACTGGGGACAACAAGGGGACGGCCATCGCCATCTGCCGCCGGATTGGCATCTTTTCGGAGAACGAGGAGGTGACGGATCGCGCCTACACTGGCCGCGAGTTTGATGATCTGCCCCTGGCTGAGCAGCGGGAAGCCTGCAGACGCGCCTGCTGCTTTGCCCGAGTGGAGCCCTCACACAAGTCCAAGATTGTGGAGTACCTGCAGTCCTATGATGAGATCACAGCCATGGTGAGAGTTCCCAGAGGGCTGCCTGGGTCAAGGCTCTGAGTGTCCCCACGCATGCCCAGAGGCCCCACTGACACACATGGGAGGGGATGGGGGGGGGGCAATTCAGTTTTTGTATGGAGTCTGGGGAGGGGAAATACAGGCGTCTGTAATTTGTAGTTTCACACTTTCTCCTTCCACCTTCAGACAGGGGATGGTGTCAATGATGCCCCTGCCCTGAAGAAAGCCGAGATTGGCATTGCCATGGGATCTGGTACTGCTGTGGCTAAGACAGCCTCCGAGATGGTACTGGCTGACGATAACTTCTCCACTATTGTGGCTGCCGTGGAGGAGGGCCGCGCCATCTACAACAACATGAAGCAGTTCATCCGCTACCTCATTTCCTCCAACGTGGGCGAGGTGGTCTGGTGAGCAGCCAGGGTGGTGAGCAACAACAGGGCTGAGAGTGGGTGACCATGGCACATGCAACAGGATTGATGTCTGGCCTCCTTCCTCTTGCAGTATCTTCCTGACAGCGGCTCTGGGGCTGCCCGAGGCTCTGATCCCTGTGCAGCTGCTTTGGGTGAACTTGGTGACAGACGGACTCCCTGCTACTGCCCTGGGATTCAACCCACCTGACCTGGACATCATGGACCGCCCCCCCCAGGAGTCCCAAGGAGCCCCTCATCAGCGGCTGGCTCTTTTTCCGCTACATGGCAATTGGGGGTGAGCGAGAAGGGACTCAATAGCCCTTCTCAGTCCGCCCTTGGGACTGACCTTGTCCCTAATACCAGCTTCTCTCAATTCAAGCTGCCCTAAGAGGCTTCCTCCTTAGCCAGCTGTCTCCAGCTGTATACGGCTCTCCTGATACCTCTTGTCACCTCAGCCCTGACCCCAGCTCCTTTCTCCTCCCCACCACAGGCTACGTGGGTGCAGCCACTGTGGGAGCCGCGGCCTGGTGGTTCTTGTATGCAGAGGACGGGCCTCATGTCAGCTACCACCAGCTGGTAGGGAGGAGGAGGAGGAGGAGGAGGAGAGGTGGGCACTGGGAGGGCACCTTGAAGGCTCCTGTGGATCTTAGGCGTCCGTCTCTTCCTCTGTAGACCCATTTCATGCAATGCACTGAGCACAACCCTGATTTTGATGGCCTGGACTGTGAGGTCTTTGAGGCCCCTGAGCCCATGACCATGGCCTTGTCTGTGCTGGTGACCATTGAGATGTGCAATGCTCTCAACAGGTAGGTCCTGCCCCTGTGGATCTTCTTGCCCCGCCCCCACCTCTCTTTCCACTCTACCTCATCACACCTTTCTCTGTGTCCCTGTCCCTCTATCTGCCTGGCCTCTGCCACAGCCTGTCTGAGAACCAGTCCCTGCTGCGGATGCCGCCCTGGGTGAACATCTGGCTGCTGGGCTCCATCTGCCTGTCCATGTCCCTCCACTTCCTCATCCTCTATGTTGACCCCCTGCCGGTGAGCCTTCTGCTGCCTCTTCTCCCCTAGCCCAGGGAGCCCCCACAGAGCCTGTGGCCATAGGGTGCTCACAGCGGAGGGTAGTCCATGTCACCCTGGCCCCCCCTTTTCTTCTTGTCCTGATGGCTGCTGTCCCCACCCCAGATGATCTTCAAGCTTCGGGCCCTGGACTTGACCCAGTGGCTCATGGTCCTCAAGATCTCCCTTCCAGTCATCGGGCTAGATGAGCTGCTCAAGTTCATTGCTCGGAACTATCTGGAGGGTGAGTGACATCCCGCTTCCCTTTACCCAGTCCTGAGTGGAGCGCCCCTGCCCTCTGCGCCGCGAACGCGCGTCACAACTCACCCCCTCTTCCTTTGTAGGTGGGTAAGTTCTTTTTGGCCCTGGCAGGACCAGTGTCCCCAGGGAAGGCAGCCCAAGCCCTGTCCCCACTCCAGCTATGACTGGTGGGACTTTCCCCTAAGCTGCTCAGCCCTACGGCCCTGAGGGCCTACTTCTCCCTTGATAACGGCCTCTCTCTGTCCTCTCTGGCCATAGGATAACCACCCCCCTCCTCCATGTCCTTGAACCGTGTCACAGGTATTTCCTTAGCCACCTTGCCCCAGCTGCTGTACTTCGCCGCTCGCCCACCAGCCCCCGCGCACCCCCATCCCATCCCCCCCCCCCCCCCCCCCCCCCCCCCCCCCCCCCCCCCCCCCCCCCCGCGGTCACTTGCGCTCGCAGCTCCCCTGGAGCCACTGCTGCTGTTGCCACTGCGCGCTTCCACATGAGGGCCGTGCCATTACTGTGGACGCTGGCAGCTGGGAGGCTGTGACCTGGCCTTCCAGTCTGCTGGGCTGCGCTGCGTCGCGCTGGCTGTCTCTGCTGCTGGGGCTGTGGTGGCTGGGGTGGGCTGGGGTCTGGCACACCGCAGGTGAGTAAGGAAGGAGGCCATAGGCTCCTCCAGGTGCGTGTGCTGGAGACGCACAGGAGATGCAGCTTTCCCTCCTGTGCCCACCTGCTCCATCCCTGCCTTTCTTCTTCCAGATCCAGAAGATGAAAGAAGGAAGTAACCAGCCCCTTCGCCCTGCCTTCCCCACCCCACAGCAACGCCTCTTCAGCCAGAGCTGAAGCACAGACCCTTCTCCCCCCTCACTTCCGTTTATAAACAACTTCCCGCCCTTCATCCCCTTCAGTAACCTGCTCCCCCTCTGACCTTGTAAATCCCCTTCCCAACCTCAACGGGGCTTGGGGCTCGCAGGGACAAGGCGACTGACTGAGCTGAGCTGCTTATTTATTGAAAATAAATGACAGAAAAGTCTGGCCTTGCCTCCATGTTTCTTGGGATCTATTTCAGTTGCCTGTGGACAAATACCTTAGTGTCCTCCAGCCCAGAAAGCAGCTGTGTGTCCCAGGGCCTGTGTGTGAGGCTTCTAGCCACAAGCTGGACATGCCACAGAGCGGGACTGGCTGCTGGCCTGAGGGGGCAGCCTGAGAGCTGCAGGGCTCAGCCTGCACCTTGGGACCCTCATCTAGGTATCATGCCTGAAGCAGGCCAGCCATCCTCAGTGGAAGTAGTGGCCCTGGGGGGACACCACCAGCCAGGTTTGGAGCGGGTGGGCTCCATTCTGAGACCTGTAGTCCATGCCTCACAGTTCTGGTGCAGAAAGGGGCAGCTTTACCAGCAGGAAAGCTAATTGCCTGGCCCCTCAGGAGTCCTTAATGTCCCTGATGTCCCTGAGGGGTGCCTCGTCCAGGATGCTGCGCACTTGCTCCAGAGTCTCTGCTTGGCGGATCTGCTCCAGGCGCACCTGTGTGGTTGGGTGGACGCTGTGGAAAACCCCGCCTGACCAGCCAGCCCCTCAGGGGTCAGGTCTGCACAGGCCGTCTGTGTTCAGATGGGGGTCAAGGGAAGGGGTTTGGCCTGAGGAAGTCTGGGTGTTGGGGGCCACTGGTGGGGCTGACGACGTGAAGCTGTCATGCAGCAGAAGTGTGCACGAGAGCCTCCATGTTTTTGATCAATAAAAAGCTCATGGGAAAAGACCATCCAGGCCTACAAAAAGGACTTCTCCTAATTAGGGGCTGTCCTGTGAGACCTAGGATGAGTCACCCAGAGCCATTCTAGCGACGCAGGAAAGGCAGGGTCAGTACCTGTAGGGCCTGGGACAGTCGCACAAAGTCCCTCTGCACCTGTTCGCTGGTCTCCAGCTCGGCCTGCAGCCGTAGCGCCTTGGCCCTCTGTTCAGAGAGGAGGTCTGTGAGCTGGGCCTGCGGGGACAAGACATGGGGCTGGCCCTGACTCATCTTGGGCTAGATGAGAGAGTGGGTGGCCACAGCCACAGGATGACCCACATTGGTGTCCCTTCAATACCACCAGACTCTGGCCTCCTCTGGCTCGACCCTGGTGGCTGCTGTAGTTTGCCACCAGGTCTGAGGGTGACAGGAAAGGTGGCGGGGGGAGGGGGGGCTATCACCACACAGCTGAATTACCCTAGCCAGGCCACGATGCCACTCACCTTGTTTTGTTCTTGCTGGACCCGCTCTGTCTCTATCCTCAGGCTGCACAGGGATGCTGGGAAGTCAAGGCGCAAGGACACTAGAAGTCAGGCCCACACGGTCCCAGCCCGCTGCTGCAGCCCTTCACAAGGCGCTGACCCCTACTCACCCTCTAGCACGTCTGTGGGAGTAAGAGAGAGAGAGGTCAAGGCTGGGTCTCCACTGCACCTCCTCCTGACGCAAGAGGCCCAGTGGGAACTTGCTGTCTTCCCTCACCTGTCTCTTCTCGCTGCACCCTCAGCTGTCCCTCCAGGCTAGCCTTGGCTGCTGTCTCCTCCTCCAGGGCCTCCCGCAGCTTCACGATTTCAATGCGCAGGCGCTCAGCCTCGTGCTCCTGTGCCTGTTGCCGCGCACGCGCCTGTTGCTGGGTATTCTGCACCAGCAGATGCAGCTCCTGCAAGAGACACAAGGGGCCTGCTAGGCGCAGGGCAGAAGAGGAGGGCGGGAAACACTGGTCAGATGGACAGTGTGAAAAGAGGGATGGGAGGGAGTTGAAACAAAAAAAGAAGGCAAATGCCACAGTCAAGAGGTAAGCAAGAGGCAGATGTACAGAGGGGAGTGAAGGAATGGGAGCCTGTGACTGCCACAGGACACACAGGACTTTCAAGAATAGTATAGAAAGTTCCAGAATACTTAGAAGCTTCCAAACAACTCAAGTTAAATTCTCCATTATGTATGTAATGAAAACTACAATAAAAAGGGGGTAGGGAAGCTGGGCGTGGTGGCACAGACCTTTAATCGCAGCACTAGGGAGGCAGAGGTAGGTGGATCGCTGTGAGTTTGAGGCCAGCCTGGTCTAAAAGCGAGTCCAGAACAGCCAAAGCTACACAGAGAAACCATGTCTCAAAAACCAAAAAAACAAACAAAACCCCTACATCAAACCAACCAACCAAAACCCCGAGGGAGGTGGGAGTGCGGGCCTGTAATCCCAGCACACCTGAGGTGGATGATCAGAAGTTCAAGGCATCCTTGGCTATCCAGGGAAGTCCAGGCCAGCTGGGACTCTAGAAGACCATCTCAAAAAACCAAACCAGCCAGGGCTGGAGAGATAGCTCAGTGGCTAAGAGCACTGTCTGCTCCTCCAAAGGACCAGAGTTCAATTCCCAGCACGTACATGGCAGCTCACAACTGTCTGTAACTCCAGTTCCAAGGGATCTGACACCCTCACACCAATGCACATAAAATAAAGTTAAAACAAAACAAAAAAAACCCAAACCAACTAGCCAAGAATTTAGGAAGGGAGAAATCAAAGACTACAAGGTCACACTGAAGTGGATGTTAGCCAGAGGAACTAGATGACCTACTAGTTTATGAACCAATTATTTACAGATTAAAAGAACAAAGGCTTTCAGGGAGGGCGGGGTCAGAGACTCTGAGGACCTCAAGTCACTTGAAAACAGCAAACAGCAACTGGTGTGGTGAGTGGGGGGGGGCCTGTGACCCCATTCTCAGGCCAGCTTGTCTCAAAAAAAAAAAAAAAAAAAAAAATCAAGGGCTCAAAATGTGTTCTGCTTGTCCTGCATTAACCCCAGCAGTGAGGACAGTGCAGGCAGCAAGGGGTGTGGTCAAAATGACAAATATAACCATTGACTGCTTCACTTGTGGCCAGCCCTTTTTAATTCTTTCTCTTCATCCCAAGCCTGGGAAGATGGTACGGTTCCATTTATCAGATGAAGAAAATAAGTTGTAGACACAGCTAACACACAAGAGCCAGGGTCTGGCCTCAGGTCTCCTTTGAGAGGAGGCAGCCACAGGCTGTTGACACTAGGCTCCTAGTGCCATTTACCTGTATGGAGTTTGGCAGCACCTCGCCCTCGTCCTCCCACTGCCTCGGGCTCTGGAGGGTGGAGGGTGGCAGCTGCTCAGCCCGCAGCCCTTGATTTTCTTCATTTAGCCTTTTAACCTCATGGTGCAGGCACTTGTGAGAAGTGGCCAGTTCTGCCTGGGGACAGACCAAAGGAGGAGGCATTTAGAAGGATGGGTGTCTCTAGTTCCTGAGGCTAAACTTGGGGCCCCACAGGAAGACTGACACTAGGAAGCCCTGGATGGCCTTCTGTCCTGCTCACACAAGCACAAGTATTGTGGAGGTCGGAGGACAACTTACCAAGTCAGTCAGGTCATCAGGCTTTGTGGCAAGTGCTTTTACCCACTTGAGCCAGCTTGCTAGCCCCTGAAACATGCTTTAAGTGCCAAAGTACCAATTCTCAAACTGGCAGGTGATATTCCATTTCCAGATCTCTGACTTCTCTTTAAAACCAGGACATCAGACCAGGCTGACCTCACACACTTTTGGGTGGAGCTGGCCAGTGTTGATCCCGCTAGCTCTGTTCACAGATGGTGAGAGGCACACTCAGGGTTGTGGGGCTAGTTAGTTCAAGATTACATAGCTCGAGCCAGTCAGGCCACCCCCAAAATCTTCACTCACCTAGTGAGAGTAGCTGGATGGGGGTGGGCAGGAGGGATACCCAGACTTTCCATGCTCTCTGGGGCCCCAAGTGGTCCTGACCTTTCCTCTTAGCCCAGGCCCAGCACTCACCATCTGCAGCTGCACACGCTCTTGGGCCTGGCTCACAGTTCCTTGCAGAGTTCGAAGCAGCTGCTCTGAGTTCTGGACCTGGGCCAGGAGCACCTGCATCTAAGGAGGGAGGAGGGTGAAACGCGAGGGATGGTGAGGGGCAGCGGGAGGCTGGAGGGCTCTGCGGCGCTTGACATGTGGCCGGACTCACTTGCTTGGCACAGTCCTCATTGCTCCTCCTCAGCCCCTCCTGCAGCTCGTCCCGCTCACGGCTGACACTTTCCAGGTCCTTCTGCAGCTGCTGCCCCTGCCAGACCCAGACCTCAGCTCGGCTGGCAGGGGATTGTGCCCACTGTTCCCTTCCCCATCCATCCCTCAGCCCTGCTGCTCCTCCAACAGTGGAGAGATGGAGAGACATATTTCTCCATCTCTGCTGCCATCTTCTGGGCTAGCTGCAATTTCTTTTTTTTCTCCCCTCCCCCTCCCCCCTAGTACTGGGGACTGAATTCAAGGTCTTTTTTTTTTTCCTTTTTCCTTTTTCTTTTGGTTCTTTGAGACAGGGTTTCTCTGTGTAGCCTTGGCTGTCCTGGACTCGCTTCGTAGGCCAGACTGACCTCGAACTCATAGCAATCCGCCTGCCTCTGTCCCCCGAGTGCTAGGATTAAAGGCATGCATCACCAAGACCAGGCTTGAATTCAGGGTCTTGCACAGGCTAGGCAAGTGCTCTACCACTAAGCCACACCCCACTCCCTTTCAGTTTTGTCCTGGGCACTTCTCACCATAACAGTATCTTCTACAGCATTTCTATGTATGCTATGCCTAACTTCCTTTGCTAGGAGGAGACTTTTCTCTCTCCCACTAGCCTCCCCATTGTAGCTTTAGTTGCAGGCCCCTACATAACCAGGGAGGCAGGAATGCCCACAGGCCCTCGCCCAGTCCACTCACCTCTAGCTGCAGCTGCTCCCACTGGCTATCTGGAACAAGCTGGTACCCAGGAGGGGGTAGGTAGATGCCCTCTGGGACCAGAGTGCCGGTAGACACCAGAGAAGCTGTCTCCTCTTGCTCAGGGCTGAGGCCCTGAGGGCCTCGCAGGGAGGCACTCCCGGCTGCCCCACCGAGGGAGAAGGAAGAGATGGAGGCACTGTCATCGCAGTTGTGGGCAAAGGCCTCAGCAGCTGGGCCTGCATCTCCGCTTGGCTCCTCCAAGGGTTCCAGTGGGGGCGAGGGGTTCCCTGATAGTGGAAGCAACTCCGTGGAGCCGTGCAGGGAGGCAGACTGCCTTGGCCGTCTCTAGGAAAGGTTGCAGGGGAGAGGTTGGGGCCAGTGTCCCCGGCACCCCTTCTTCCCTAAGCACCCCTGGCCATCCCTCACCTGGATCTCTTGGATCAGCTCCTCCGCCCTCAGCAGCTTCACCTTCAGCTCTGCAATCTCCTGCTCCATGGGTACCACAATCTCCCGGAGCTTCTCTGAGTCTTCATGAGCCTAGAGGGATGGGGCAGTGGGCAGTGACAGGCCCTCGTCACGAACAACAGCCACTAATCCTCCTTGAAGATTATGCCTACCCACTTGAGACTCCAGAACACAGGCTTTTACTGTTTTTATGGAAAAAGAGTCAGACCCACGACTAGCTTCCTTTTGTCTACTTATTCGTCTATTCTTCGCACAGTTCTGCCCCCAACACCCATCTTTTTTCTTTTTTTAGATATTTTAGATATTTTACAGACAGTTGTGAGCTGCCATGTGGGTGTTAGGAATTGAATCCTGGTCCTTTGGAAGAGCAGGCAATGCTCTTAACTACTTAGCCATCTCTCCAGCCCCTCCAACATCCATCTTTTAAAACTGTTTTCACAGCTAGGCATGGTGGCACACGCCTGTAATCCCAACGCTAGGGAGGCAGAGGCAGGCGGATCGCTGTGAGTTTGAGGCCTGATCTACAAAGTGAGTCCAGGACAACCAGAGATACACAGAGAAACCCTGTCTCGAAAAACTAAACCAAACCAAACCAAACCAAATAAAACTGTTTTCACTTATTTTTTGAGGAAAAAAAAAAGATTTATTTACTATGTATACATTGTATATAGTATTCTGCCTGCATGTACACCTGTGGGCCAGAAGAGGGCACCAGGTCATTACAGATGGTTGTGAGTCACCATGTGGTTGCTGGGAATTGAACTCAAACCTTTGGAAGAACAGCCAATGCTCTTAACCTCTGAGCCATCTCTCCAGCCCCAAATTGATTAATCTTTTTTTTTTTCCTGGTTTTTTGAGACAGGGTTTGTTTGTGTAGCCTTGGACTTGCTTTGTAGACCAGGCTAGCCTCCCACCTGTCTCTTCCTTCCTAAATGTTGGGATTCCAAACCCCCTGCACCCAGCTATTCTTTGAGAATTTCATACATGTACACAAGTATTTTGAGCAAGTCCCTCTCCAGCTCCAACATGCATCTTTTTTTTCCACCAAGACAGGGTCTCTCTGTGTAGCCTTGGCTGTCCTGGACTCACTTTGTAGACCAGGCTGGCCTTGAACTCACAGCATCCGCCTGCTTCTGCCTCCCAAGTGCTGGGATTAAAGGCGTGCACCACCACCACGCCCAGCCCAATATGCATCTTTTTATAACACAGGACCTTGGGTTTGTTTGTTTGTTTGTTTTGAGACAGGGTTTCTCTGTGTGGCCTTGGCTTTGTAGACCAGGCTGGCCTTGAGCTCAAAGGGATCCACCTGCCTCTGCCTCCCGAGTGATGGGATTATAGGCGGGCTGGCTAGGACCTTGGGTTTTTAACTGGGCATAGCTGAAGATGGTTTCTGTTTTCCAATACCATCTACACCTCTCAGGTGCTCTGGAACAAAAGTGATCACACAACTTTGTTCTAGGTAATGAGATGTAAAAGCACACGTGCCATATGTGAATTTACAGGCCAACTCCTTAGAGGAAGGTGTGTCTTCTTTTACACCGCCTTGCTGGCTGGGATGTACATGTGACTGCTTAGCATTCAAGCAATCATCTTGGACCATGGGGTAATCTACTAGCGACAGTCAAACAGCAATGCAGAAGCCTAGGTTTCTTTTCTTTTTGGGTTTTTAAATTTTATTTTTATTTTATGTACGTTGGTGTTTTGCCTGAATGTATGTCTGTATGAGGGTGTTGGGTCCCTGAAACAAGAACAAGAAGGGAATTGAACTCAGGTCCCTTAAAAGAACAGCCAGTGCTCTTAACCGCTGAACCATCTCTCCAGCCCCCCTTTTCTTTCTTTCTTTTTTTTTTTTTTCCAAAAAATTTAAATATTTTATCTTATGTATAAGCATGTTTGGATGGCATATATACATACACTGTGTGCATATCCGGTGCCCTCAGAAGCCAGAAGAGGGCATCTGATCCTCTTGAACTAGAACTGCAGACAGTTGTGAGCCACCAAGTAGGTGCAGGGAACTGAACCCACATCCTCTGGAGAAGCAGCAAGTGCTCTTAGCTGCTGAGCCGTCTCCCAGCCCCAGAAGTATTGGTTTCCAATGACCTGCTGAACTGCTTTATCAGTCTGGACATTAAACAGAAAAACTCCCATCTCATTTAAACGGCCGCTGCTTTGTGTTTCCAGTCACATGCAGCCAAACCTCATCTTAGCTGACATGCCTTCCTGTTCTTACACCCCAACCATAAAGCTGACCATTTCCTGACTGTCTCCTTTCAAGCTTGGGAGCCTGCAGTGGGGACAGTAAAAACCGGTCCTGCCCCACTACCATATGCTCCGGGCAACACGTGCTAGTCACGCATCATGTTACCACCACCTTTCCCAATTCACTCCATTTCAATCTCCTGAATCCCCCCAAAGTCTCCTTAAACAAACTAAGTTAACTCTGCACATGTCACAGACCGGGTAAGCTGTCTGCAGCCCTGGAACCCACACTCTATGTACATGCAAAATACACAACACAGTTGAGTGCCGGACAGCAGCATCCAAACCGGAAGCTCCTTATGCTGTCCGAGGGGCTGCCATTGATGAACCACACCCTGTCCTCTGCCCAGAGGAGGCCTAAATGGAAACAACAACTTTATTGGAAGCTGCCAGTTAAAGGCTTTCTTTCCTGGGCTCTCATTTTGCTGTTTGGACTTTTAAGGTGGGGTCTCAAATCCCAAGTGGCCTTAAGCTAGGGTTTCTGATTCTCTTTCCTCCACAATGCTAGGAGTACAGGCATGTGCCACCACGATGCTAGGAGCACAGGCATGTGCCACCATGATGCTAGTACAGGCATGTGCCACCACGATGCTAGTACAGGCATGTGCCACCACGATGCTAGGAGTACAGGCATGTGCCACCACAATGCTAGTACAGGCATGTGCCACCATGATGCTAGGAGTACAGGCCATGTGCCACCACGATGCTAGGAGCACAGGCCATGTGCCACCATGATGCTAGTACAGGCATGTGCCACCACAATGCTAGGAGCACAGGCATGTGCCACCACAATGCTAGTACAGGCATGTGCCACCATGATGCTAGGAGTACAGGCCATGTGCCACCACAATGCTAGGAGCACAGGCATGTGCCACCATGATGCTAGGAGCACAGGCATGTGCCACCACAATGCTGGTACAGGCATGTGCCACCAAGCCTAGTTTTATGCAGTGCTGGGATTAAATCTAGGGCTTTGTATATGCTAGGCAAACACTTTAGAAACAGGACCACAGCCCTAGCCCCAGACTCCTGTTTGATCTTTTTTTTGGGGGGGGCCAGTTTTCGAGACAGGGTCTCTCTGTGTTAGCCATGGCTGTCCTGGACTCGCTTTGTAGACCAGGCTGGCCTCAAACTCACAGCTATCCACCTGCCTCTGCCTCCCGAGTGCTGGGATTAAATGCGTGCGCCACCATGCGGCTTTTGTTTTCTTTCGTAAGGAGGAAATTTACTCCAGCTCTTGTTTCCTCCTGTTCTAACTGAATAGCTAGCTACCTCACAGAGCTTCTGTGAAGATCAAATAAGGTAAGAACGCATACTGATTATAAGAGGGAGAATATGGAAATATACGTACCTTAGAGTTTATTGTTATTGTCTTTGAGATGGAGGTGTTACTACATATCCTTAGGCTAGCCTCAAACTCAAAATTCTTCTATCTAGCTTCTCCAGTGCTGGGATTATAGGTATGTACCACCACATGCAGGTTTTTTTTTTTTTTAAGTTTTAATTTATGTGCCTTGGTGTAGGAGTGTCAGATATTGGAGTTACAGACAGTTGTGAGCTGCCATGTGGGTGCTGGGAACTGAACCCGGGTCTTTTGGAAGAGCAGGCAGTGCTCTTAACCACTGAGCTATCTCTCCAGCCCCCACATGCAGGTATTTTAAAAAATAAGTCTTCACGGGAGGTGGTGGCACACGCCTTTAATCCCAGCACTCGGGAGGCAGAAGCAGGTGGATTGCCGTGAGTTCGAAGCCAGCCTGGTCTACAAAGTTAGTCCAGGACAGCCAAGGCTACACAGAGAAACCCTGTCTTGAAAAATAAAATAAAACAAAACAAACAAAAAATTCTTGGCCAGTCAGTGGCACACGCCTGTAATCCCACAACTTGGGAGGCTGAGGCAGGTGGATCTGTGTGTTTAAGGCCAGCCTAGTCTACAGAGAGAGTTCTAGGACAGCCAGGACTGTTACATAGAGAAACCCTGTCTCAAAAAACAAAAACAAAAAAAACCTTCCAGGTTTCTAGGTGGCCTATAAATCCCAGCACTCAAGAGAAGCCTTCAGCAAGTTCAAGGTCACCCTGGGCAAGATCCAGTCTCAATGTGGAGGTGAGGGTGGGGGAGGGACAGGGAGACAGAGAGGCAAACACTCAGAGTCTTAATATATTATCCAGGCTATCTTGAAGCCCTGGGCTCAAACTCCTCCTGCCTCAGCCTTCCAAATAGCTGGGACAACCAGCAGTTGTCACCATACCCAACCTCCGTTGTTATTCATGATAGTAAAGGAGGCATTATACCACTGGGGCTAAGAACAAGAACAGTTCACGCTGTTGCGCACTCAGCAGTGCCTAGCACAGAAAGGGTTAATTCCCTTCCTTGGCACTGCACAGCTGACCTTGTTTCTATTAAACAAAGGCAGTCACCTCCAGCAAGGATCCTGCTAGGCTCTGGTTCTCCCTGGAGTCATTACTGTGTCCTATGACAGGCAGGCAGAGATGACAGCAATGTCTAGGGTTCCACACCCCAGGGATAGGGCAGGCCATCCCACCCCAACCTTTTCCATCTGCTTCTCCAAGGAGTCCAAGGGATGGGCCCGGGCCAGCAGCTGTTTGAGGTGGCCTAGTTCTCGCTCCTTCTCCTCAGAGTCCTGCTGCTGCTGCTGCCGCTCCCGTTTCAGGGCTGCGATCTGGGTCTCGTAGCTGCTGATGGAGTCTGTGGGCGGGAAGGGTGGGTGCTTGGTACATGCCCTCTCCCAGGTGACCAACTGCAGCAGTTATCACGGTAAGCTGGACAGAAAGGGCCCTTGGCAAGGCCTCAGCACCTCTATGCGCCAGTGCCCTCAGGAGCAGGAGGGAGTGTGTGACCCTGGGTGTTCCGGGATGGAGCAAGATGAAGGATAGAAGGTGTCAAA
This sequence comes from Acomys percivali, assembly GCA_907169655.1. NCBI lineage: Eukaryota > Metazoa > Chordata > Mammalia > Rodentia > Muridae > Acomys > Acomys percivali. Next base: position 6,840,906 of record OU015757.1, on the reverse strand, counting down.
CACCAGGCACACAGTGAGGACCAATTGGACAATATGTTGCTCAGAAATATTCCAAATGCAGAACTGGCCCCAGAATATTTTTACTAAAACCAGGCAAGTTTGAGGCCTTTTTTTTTTTTTTTTTTTTTTTTTTTTAATTTTTATTTGTGTGTTTTTGTTTTCTCTGTGTAGCTCTGGTTGTCCTGGAACTTGCTCTATAGACCAGCCTAGCCTTGAACTCAGAGACCCACCAGCCTCCTGTGTGCTGGGATTAAAGTATGAGCGTGCACCTTTAATCCCAGCACTTGGGAGGCAGAGGCTGAGGGATCTCTGAGATCGAGGTTAACCTGGTCTACAAAACAAGGATACAAAGAAACCCTGTTGGGGAAAAAAAAAAAAATGGTGCAAGCCATCTCTGCCTGAGGCCTTGTTATTACTAAAAGCAAAGGAAGCAATATGTCATAAAGGCCAAGAATCCATTGCCATCCCATCCCAGCAAACACAAACAGACTAAGATCCCCTAAAACCCAAGTTGAAAAGTCAGTCAACAGGAGATTGTTCTGGTACGTGCGGAAAAGAAAATTGAAATCATTCCTTTCAGATCATTCATCACACACACATTCACTCAAATATGAATCTTCTATGTTGCTAGGAGGTAACCTGAAGAGAAATTGATTTTATGGTTATTAGCCTCAGCATGGGGGAAGCCAAGGAGAGATGAATATCCTGAGACACAGCTGAAGATCAGAGTGAATGAGAGAGCTGAGTAAATCATGCTTTGACAGATAGCCGAGTTGGGCAGAGCAGTCAGCGACAACTTCCAAACAGCCAGGGTCCCCAAAGGCCCTCTGCCCTCCCGCAAGCACAGGATGAGATTATGCTTGACTGGGTGGCTAAACAGGACCTGGACCCTAAGACACGCCAGATACAGTTCAAGGCCCCGCTTACGCAGCCTGTGACACAAACTGCAGACACGGATTACAGTATGAGCTAAGCAGCCCCCCCCCCACCTGACTCAGGGTGCCTCTGTATAGGCCTGGCGGTCCTAGAATTTGCAATTTAAGACCTGGCTGCCCCTGCCTCCTGAACCCTGTGATTAAAGGTGTGTGCCACTGCATCTCCCCCACCCTCCACCCCACAAACTGGAATTCTTGTTATGGCAATTGTCACTTTCTATGTGACTTCAGGGGTAAACTGCACAACTGAAGAATCAATTATGGTAGCAGAGAGCTGGGCATGGTGTCACAGGTCTTTAATCCTAGCACTCAGGAGGCCGAGGCAGCAGGGTCTCTGTGAATGAGCTCCAGGACAGCCAGAGCTCTGTAGAAAGACTCTGCCTTAAAAAACAAAACAAAAAGGTGGGCAGTGGTGGTACATATCTTTAATCACAGGAGACAGAGACGCAGGTGGATCGCTGTGAGTTCAAGGCCAGCCTGGTCCACAAAGCGAGTCCAGGACAGCCAAGGCTACACAGAGAAACCCTGTGTCGAAAAACCAAACCAAACCAACGAAATTATGATAGGCCTGTAACTTCAGTGCGTGGGAGGCTGAGATGGGAGGAGTACAAGAGTGAGGATAGCCTAAGCTGCACAGTGAGACCCAGTGTCAAGCAAACCAAACTAAACTAAGCTAAAAATATCACAAATGTAGGGCTGGGAGATGGCTCAGATGGTAAAGTGCTGACCTTGTAAGCATGAGGTCCTGAGGTTCAAATCTCAGGTATCCACACAAACAAACAAACACCAAACAGACAAGCTCGGTGGCTGCTTCTCTAGAGAATTTGGTTCAATTTTCAGCACCCACCTAGCTGCTCACAGCCACCTGTAACTCGGGTCCATCCTTTCGTGACTTCTGCAGGCACTGCATGCGAGTGGTACAGACATACACACGCGACACATACACAAACACCCATACACATAAAATACAAATAAAAGTAAAAATATGCACAACAGCATGTGCTTATAATCCCAGGGGTGAGGAGGCAGGGACAGGCGTAGTTGAATGGTGAGCTACAGATTGAGTAAGAGAGCCTGCCTCAAAAATAAGTAAACAAACAAATAAAGCAGAGATCAATGAAGGAAGACACGTGACACTGGCCTTTAGTTTACACATGGAAGCACACCTAGGAACACACACCTGTATATAAGTGTGCGTGCGCTGCACACATACACACACACACAGAGCGGGGGAGAGAAACACAAATTGCCCAGTTATTAGCAAAACAAATGCTGAAGGTCTGATATCTGTTCTTATTAATGTGTCTGGAACAATAAGTACTTGGTAATAGTGATAAATATTTACTCTGGGCTCTGTAGATACAGCAATTGATCAGACAGGCCACAACCTGGCACTCACAGCTCAGTGAAGAGAGCCATGACCAGAGTAAGGATGTGGGGTGAGACGGCCTCCTTGCCAACTACGGATCCCAGAGGAAGGAACATCGGTGCTCGGTGGGCCTGGCAGGAGGCGGTGCTGGGACATAAACAAGGGAAGACAGGACTAGCACGGCTGGTGTGTCTGCACATGCTGGCTCATCATCCAAGCCCAAATATAAGGATGAACAAGGGATACAGGGAAGGCATGGCTCTGAAGGCTTTGAATGCCACACCAAGAGGTCTGGAAATTAAGCTACGGATTAGCAGTAGGTGGAAGTGATTCTAAGTAGACATTAATTTTTTTCCTTTACTTATTCAATTGTTTTGGGTTTTTTTTTTTTTTTTTTTTTTTTTTTTTTTTTCAAAGCAGGTCTGGAACTTGAGATCCTGCAGGCTCTCCCTCCTAAATGAGGTGTCCACTACCATGCCTGGCCAAATATTTGTTTATCTTTTTGAGACAAAGTCTGACTATGTAGCCCTGGCTGGCCTGAAATTCACTATATAGATCAGGCTGGCCTGGAACTCACAGATATCCCCCTGCCTCTACCTCCCAAGTACTGCTACTAAAGGAATACATTTACTATGCCTAGCTCATTCACTTGTTTTGAATTTTCTTAGTGTAGGTGATCATGTGCCAAGTCATGCATGTGGAGGTTAGAGGATAATTTACAGGGCTTGGCTCTCTGGTTTCTGCTGTGAAGGTAGAGGTCGGAGCACAGCTTGGGGGAACTGGCTCTCTCCTTCTGCCTCGTGGGATCTGGGGATTGTATTCAAGACATCAGGTTTTACCCACAGAGCTATCTCACTGGCCCCAGGTGCAGATGCTTAACATGTACTAGCATTAGACAGAGAAGTTGCTAGACTGCCTGGGTTCAAATCTGCTGCCGTGTGGCTACATCACACGCTACGCAGGTTAACCTGTGTCTGTGGTCTCTGTGCTTTCTGTACACAGTCAGATAATAACTCCTACCTCAAAGAGTTTGCTATGGAGAGTAAACACAGGCAGGGATGTTAGCTCCTACCCATCACCCTAGTACCTGGGAGGCTCAAGTAGGATGCTCACCTTGAGTTCCAGGCCATACCAGACTATAAAATGAATTCCAGGCTAGCATCAGTGTAAGATCCTTGCAGCAAAAACAGAAGACAAGAGCGGGGCTGGGGACACAGCTCAGTTGGCAGAGGGTTTCCCTAGCATGCACAAGGCCTGGCTTAGACTCCCAGTGTTGCACAAAGCCAGGTGTGGTAGTGTATGCCTTTAATACTTGCCCTTGGAGGTAGAAGATCACAAGTTTAAGGCCATTGGGATGGTTCATTGGTTAAAGGTATTTGTCACAAAAGCCCGGATGACCTGAGGAGTTCAATCTCTGGAACCCACACAAAGGCAGAAAAAGAGAACTGAATCCACAAAGCTGTCCTCTGGCTGAACAGGTGTACCACTGTACATGTGACACCCTCACAGTTCTCTCTTACACACACACACACACACACCCCTAACTCAAGAAGAAGAAGGAGGAGGAGGAGGAGGAGAAGTTGTTGTTGTTGTTGTTGACACACAGAGTATGAGGCCATCCCTGCCCTGTCTCAAAAGAAAATACCAGCTTACCTCATAGAGCATTAGCTCTGTGCCTAGCTTATCCCAAGTGTTTGATAAAGAGTAGCCATTGTTCTAACTTAGGATACCTTTTCTTTTGTGTGTGTACACAAGCCAGAGGTCACTATGAAGTGGCTTCTGTATTTGCTGTGTACCTTATTTCTTTGAGCGGGGCTGTCTTATTGACTTTGGAGCTCTCTGTTTTGGCTAGACTGGCTGGCCAGCAAGCTGCTGGGGATATGCCCAATCTCCAACCTCCAGAGCTGGGGTTACAAAATAAACTGCCACGCCTGGTCAAGTGAAAAGAGAATTTTCGGCAGTTTACCATGAAGCCAAAGTCAAGGGCAGACCATAGAGGGAGATCTGTGAGGGGCTGAGGCAGTCAATAGTCCAATAGAGCCGGCCAGAGTAATACTAATGCCAGGACACAGAAAGGGCAGGTCTGCCATCCTCGAAGAGACTCCGACTTCTGCCCAGAGGAGAGAGGGGCAGGAAATTGGAAAAGTTCAAGGACCTACAACCAAGAAGGCTGGTGTCTACCAATCCACAGAGACTATGAGACAGAGGAGAAGGAAGGAGACACATGCATTTGTGTAGGGTGCTGTGGGGGTGCCTGGGAAGGGAGGGGACCACAGGGCTAAGCTCAGAGAGAACAGGCTGAGTTTAGAGCCCCGAGGCTGAGCATAAGGGTGGTCCCGCGAAATGAGAAGTTTCTGGCTCATACACAGGGTGCAGCTGACGTCAGCAAGGTTGAGAAATGACAACCGTGAGACACGGGTAAAGATGGATGCCACACTTAGCTGTGACTTGACCAGAGTTGCTGACAACACTTGTGGTGCCTCTCTGCAAAACAGAAAGAGGTACTTAAATCTGGTACAGACTCTTCTCTATTGAGCTACCTGAAGCTCATCTGAAGCCTTTCTCATCCTGCATTCCTGGTTAGAGGGACGCCAAGGTGGGTGTGTTGGGGACGGGTTCCTCACCTTTCAAGATGGCCTGTAGGGAAGCCACCTCCTCTTGGCACTGTCTCTGCACTGCAGCCACCGCCTCCGCCTTGGTGCTCTCGCTCACCTCCGCCACAGCCTTCATGGTCTCCATTTCTGCCAGTGCACCGGCGAGTTCGGCACGAAGCCGGCAGAGCTCACTTGACTCGGATGCATCATTTTGCTCTTCTTGGGGCTGGGGATCTGGCGCTGTGGGGGACCAGGGACCAACCTTTCTTCCCATGGTTGTCCTAACACCTCAGACTACCTAGCAGTCCGGTAACCTAGTCCCAGACTCCATCTGCACAGGCCTCATCCCACTTACCTCGCCTGCCCCTTCCCACCTCCCATAGCGTTCTTGGCTCGACTGTCCAATCCCTTCCAGTGGTCCTGCCCCTTCTTCCGCCCCGCCCCGCCCCTTACCTGCCCAACCCTCTGGCCACGCCCACCGGTAAGACCACGCCCATCGCGGTGGGCGCTGTGCCCCGCCCCCTTCCCAAGCCTCCGTGCTGGCAGGCTGCCGCCAGCCGCGACATTCGGCTCCGCCCCCAGCCCCCTGCTCCCCACGTGCACGGCGGAGGCCTCACGCACCGGCCACTGGCCGCCGGTGCCTCGGGTCCTCACCTAGGGTTGCTGGCGCAGCTGCTGCCATCGTCTCAGCCCAAACGGCGGATTCCCGCACTCACTGGTAATGGCACTCCCGCTTCCGGGTCCGCTCGGCTGTTTCCGGATCCGCTCGGTTGTTTCCGGATCGGGTCTGCAGGGACCGCGGAGGTTAGCGGGGGGTATAGTCGAGAGAGGCCGAAGGCGTTCGTGTGGTTGCGGTCCCTGAGTCCGCCTTTCCTCGCCCGCGCTCCTTCGCTCCCTGGAAACTCGGAAGACTTCTGGTGTGCAGTAGTCTTCCCTGGTGCCCACGAGTCTTCTGAGGCTCCACTCGAGCTCACCTCCGGGAACGCCGGGCCTTAGCTCCGGAGGAGGCAGCGCGCGACCTCCCTCTTCCCTCCGCCCGGCCGCCCTTCCGCCGCAGTCAGGCTCGCCTTACAGCGAAGCGCTGCCCTGCCCTCCCAGCACCTCCGCCCCGCGGGCCAGGGCTGGGTCCGCGTTCTGAAGCCTGGCGCAGTCAGTGACAGAGGTGCGAAATCTGCGTGTCTCCACCCCCATTTTCAGACGGCTTCTTGCAAATCCCTTTTCCACTCCCACGGCTGTAAATCTTTCAGCCTGGGTCTGGGTCAATCTCTCATTATGTATGACCTCTTGCTTTGGAGGGTCACAGCAACTCAAAGAAGTAAGAGCCTGACTTGTCTTGCCTCCAAATCTGTTTTCTATAAAGGACGCTTGAACCTGGGAGTCCTTGATTCTTTGCGGCCACCTTGGAAGTCCACGCCAATTAGTTATACCAGGATGCGTTTCTCATTTGTTCAGCTCCACACCCAGTCGGAGTATCCATCCCTCCTGCACTAGCAAGATAACAGTCCCTAATCTCCTTCTATGTCCCTCTAGTGGGCGTTTAGCTTTACAGGGAGCCCACCGCAGATGATCGCCCACACACAGTCTATAGCCAATTGAAAGACTATTCCAGCAGGTTGGGACTACACTCAGGTAGCACTGAGCATTTAGAGCAGGTTCCTTTTATTGGTTTTTTTTTTTTTTTTTTTTTTTTTTCCGAGACAGGGTTTCTTTGTGTAGTCTTGGCTGTCCTGGACTCACGTTGTTGACCAAGCTGGCCTCGAACTCACAGCAATCCACCTGCCTCTGCCTACCGAGTGCTGGGATTAAAGGTGTACATCACCACACCAGGCGCAGGCTCCTTTTAAAGGCAAGAACCACATCCTGTTGTCTTGCTCTGCAGCGGCAGGGGGAGGTTTTGCACAAACAATTGGTTTAACAGAAGCTGAGATAAGCAGTTAGCAGAAGAGGTTTGACCAAGCAGGGTTTAACTGAAGCTGAGTTAGCTGAGCATCTTGATCTCAGGTTCCTAGAATAGTGTAGGGTTGCTTTCCACAGCCTTCTCATCAAGGAGATCAAATTCTAGTTAAACTCAAAATGCCTTTAGCAAGAACATGAGATAGAAGAACCTCTGCCCTGTCACATTAGTCCCTTTCAATGTAGCACAAGGGATCTTCCCAACACACGAATCAAGTCTCATCTCATCCTGGCTTAAAGTGGTCTAGTTGGAAAATGTGGGAAGGACAGACTGATGTAAGTGATCTTCCCAGTGCACGGATCAAGCCTCATCCTGGTGTAGAGCGAAGAGAAAATGTGCAAAGGACAGACTGTTGTACACCGATGTCACAGGTGGCAAACGTTCTTACGAAAAAGGGCTTAACTTTTTTTTGTTATCATTAGCTATTACAGAAATGGAAATCAACACTTAAGAGAGCTGTCACTACACACCTCTCAGAATGAAGGAGTGATGACACCAAATGCTGCTGAAGATGTGCAGTACAGATGACAGGCATGTGAACTGATGCACCATTCCAGGGGGAGGGGCATACCAGCTTCTAACAAAGGCAGACAGGAGAGGCTGGGGAGATGGGCCAGTGAGTAAGAGCACTTGTTTTGAAAGCAAGAGGGCCTGAGGTCACAGCACCCACATAAAAGCAAGATATGGCAGATAGTGCCTCAAATCTCAGCACTGGGAGACAGAGGCAAGCAGATTTCCCTGAGTTCTGGGCTAGCCTAGCCTATATTAAGAGTGTTTCAGACCAGCCAGAGCTAATTAATAAGTCACTGTCCCAAAAAGCAAACAATTAATTTCTTTTTTTTAAAGCAAATATACCAGCAGAAACAGTGATGTAAGAATATAAGAGTTCACTTGGAAAGCTGAGGCAGAAGAAGTTCTGGTCCAGTGTGGGTTGCATAGCAAGACCCTGCCTCAAAAATAACCCCCCTCCCAAAAGCCAAAGCTTAGTAGCTCATATCTGTAATCCCAGCACATGGAGGCACAGGGATCAGGATGCTAAGGTCATCATGAACTACTTAGGGAGCTTGAGGGCCACCCTGAGTTACATAAGACTGTCTCAAAAAAAAACCCCAAACTTAGCAAAAGAAAAGAAAAGAAGCTGGGTGGTGGTGGCGCACGCTTTTAATCCCAGCACTTGGGAGGCAGAGGCAGGTGGATCACTGTGAGTTCAAGGCCAGCCTGGTCTACAAAGCGAGTCTAGGACAGCCAAGGCTACACCGAGAAACCCTGTCTCAAAAAAACAAAAAGAAAAAAGAAAGAAAAAGCTCACCTTCAGCAAAACATGAGGCCAACATGAACTACATGGGACTGTATTATAAAAAAACAAACAAACAAAAAACAAGAGGGAAACGGGCTATATTCACCTCTTCCTCCTCTCCTCCGCCTCTGTCCCCCACCTGCTGCGGCCTCCTCTCCCAGCTTCTACCATCTCCAGTACATTTCACAGATCTTCCTTCCACCTGCCTCAGCCCATCACTCCAGCCCTCTACAGCAGCAGGCGCCCCTGGGAACCCGCAGGCCACTCTGGCCAGGGAAGCAGGTAGACTGACTGCAGATCTTCACCTCTTTTCCAGGTCCAGTCCCCTAGTCTCAGCCCCACCTCTGTAGCAGACTTCCTGTTGTAGCCTCTCCTCGCTCTCTGTCCCCATTGCCTGGGGAGTCAACAGATCCTGGCAGAAAGCCTTGCTTTTCTCTTTCCTGTGGACCCACTAAGCCCTCACCTCCTAGGCATCCCCACATGTCAGCTCCCAATATATAGGAATACATTTTACCCAGAATCCCCAGTGGTCACACTTAGCCTGATCCCAGAATTCCCTACCAGCAACACATAGACACCACAACCTCCAAAGAACCAGAGGGGGCAACAGAAACTAAGGAATGAAATAACTGCCCAACAAAGGCAAGACCAGACATCAGTATCTAGAGTTACAATTTTCTCAAGCCTAGATGCCTAGATGTGATCATAAAATACAACCAATAACAGCCAGGACAATAGGTCTCCACTAGAGCCCAGCAGCCCTACCACAATAGGCTCTGAAAATGACAACAGCTGAAGCACAAGACAGAGACATTAAAATAGCCTTTATGGATATGATAGAGATCTGTAAAGTAGAAATGAAGAAATCCCTCGAAGAAATCTTTGAAAACACAAACTGTGGAAGGAAATGAATAAAAGTGAGCTGTGGTATCGCACAGGTGTTGCACACCTTTAATCTCAGCACTAGGGAGGCAGAGGCAGTGAGATCTTTGTGAGTTTGAAGCCAGCCTGGTCTACAAAGTAGTCCAGACTAGCCAAGACTACACAGAGAAACCCTGTCCTGGAAAACAAAACAAGAATGGATGTAAAATCAATAAAGAAAACCCAAGCTGTGGGAAATCTAGAAATGGAAATTTAGGGACTTGAACAGGAACCTCCGAGGCAAGCTTCACCAACAGAATACAAGAGAGACTCTCAGGCATTAAAGACATGATAGTATACCAGACCCCCAGACCTTAGCATGACTGACTCCATGATGGAAATACCATTCAGACCGTAAAACTCAGCATGTAGACTGTATCACCTGCCAAAATGAAAACAAGGACCTAATCCATCAAAGCCCATAGTTCTGGGAAAGTCTTTAAATGTACTAACATTGTTTTTTTGACTAATTTTTATTGTTAACTGAAGTATGTCAACCCAGAACATGGTTTTTGTGCTTAAAAGGTCACCCTGAGAAAGGATTAGTGCTACACTGGGATTCCCAAATACCCAGTATAATCGCTTGCTAGCTAATAAAGACATTTTATTGACTTAAACCTATGTCTAGCCAGTATTCTTTTCTGAATACTCCACAACAATAAAAGAAATGAATACCTCAGTCAAAGAAAAAATTAAATCTAAAAAAAAAAATCTGGCACAAAACACGCGGGAAATCTGGCACACCATGAAAAGACTAAATCTAAGAATAATAGGAATAAAGGAAGAAGCAGCCCAGGTCAAAGAAAATACAAATTTTTCCTTTTCTTTCTATTATTTTCTTTTTTTTGTTTGTTGTTTTTGTGAGACAGGGTTTCTCTGTGTAGCCCTAGGTGTTCTAGAATTCAGTGTGTAAAACAGGCAGGCTTCAAACTCAGAAATATGCCTGCCTCTGGAATTAAAGGCTTGTCTCACTATATCCAACATTTTTTTTTTAAGATTTATTTTATGGGACTGGAGAGATGGCTCAGAGGTTAAGTGCACTGACTGCTCTTCTGGAGGTCCTGCGTTCAATTCCCAGCAACCACATGAGTGTCCTTTTACCTGCATGTACATATGTGAACTATATTTTGTGCCCAAGAAGAGAGTCAGATCTTCTGCAGTTGGAGTTTGAGATAGTTGTGAGCCTCTGCTTGGGTGCTAGGAGTGAACCCAGATCTTCTACAAGAGCAGCCAGTGCTTTTAACCACTGGGCCATCACTCCAGTCTCAAAACATGTTTTCGACAAAACCATAGAAAAATATTTTCCTAACCTAAAGAAGGAAATGTCTATCAGGGTCCAAGAAGCATCCAGAATAGTAAATAGACTGAACAAGAAAAGAAATTATCCTAGGCACAAAATAATTAAAATGCTAAATATACAGAACAATGAAAGACTATTAAAAACTGCAAGGGAAGAACACCAAGCAACTTATAAAGGCAGACCTATTAGAATAACATATGATTTCTCAGAGGAGATTCTAAAATCCAGATGGGTTCTACAGACTCTCAAAGACCACAGATGCCAGCACAGACTATTATACCCAGAAAAACTTTCAATCACAATGGAGAGATTAAGATATTCCATGATATAAACCAAATTTAAGCAATAGCTATCTGCCAAGCTAGGCCTACAGGAAGCCCTAGAAGGAAAATTCATAGTGCTGGGATTCAGACCTGGGTGTTAGGGGATGCTCTTGTGCACTGTGTATTCAGATGCTGGTTTCTGAGCCCAGAGATCTGGTTGCAGTCAGATATGGCCACTGTCGTTTCTTTTCTTTTCTTTTTTCTTTTTCTTTTTTTTTTAAGATTTATTTATTAATTATGTATACAGTGTTCTGCCTGTATGTACACCTGCACTCCAGAAGAGGGCACCAGATCTCATTATAGATGGTTGTGAAGCACCATGTGGTTGCTGGGAATTGAACTCAGGACCTTTGGAAGAGCAGCCAGTGCTCTTAGCCTCTGAGCCACCTCACCAGCCCGGCACTGTCATTTCTGTGAAGCATCTCTGGTCTCGATGTTGTGTAAAAGTTGTTCTTCATCACCTCTGGTTGGTTAATAAAGAAACTGATCAACCTATAGCTGGGCGAGAGTGAACTGGAGGCCAGTCACGGGTCTCAGGTAGGGACCAGGGGAAAAAAGAGGAGAGCCAGGTAGGAGAGAAGTTGAAGGGAAGATGCCATGAGGAGGTTGCCGTCAGGACAAAGGTGGAGCAAGAGCAGCCAGGCACATGGCTGGGAAGTGGTCCAGACCAGCGTAGATGGGTTAGAATAGCTGAGTGTCTGTCCAGCTTTGTGTGCTAAAGCTTATATTAATAAACATAATAGGAGCTGGGCGTCATATAGGGCAGCATTTAATTTTCAGCTGCCACACTGAGTATAACGAGTCTTTGGCTACCAGGCCCAGAAACTCTGATTTTCCTGTAGAGGAGGAACTTGGGGGACTGACCTTACTTTGATCAAAGGAGGGCAATCAACCCCAAAGTATCCACAATTTGGTTTTTTGTTTGTTTGCTTGTTTGTTTGTTTGTTTTTGATTTTCCAAGACAGGGTTTCTCTGTGTAGCCTTGACTGTCTGGACTAGCTTTGTAGACCAGGCTGGCCTCGAACTCACAGCGATCTGCCCACCTCTGCCTCCCAAGTACTGGGATTAAGGATACCTGGTTTTTACCTCGTTGCAATTTTGTTAGCTGGTTAACACCGGGTTAAGGTTTTGTTGGTTGACCACAGCTGGTGGTGCATACCTTTAATCCCAGCACTTGGGAGACAGAGGCAGGTGGATCACTGTGAGTTCAAGGCCAGCCTGGTCTACAAAGTGAGTCCAGGACAGCCAAGGCTAGCACAGAGAGACCCTATCTAAAACAAAAAAAAAAAACAAGGGCTGAAGAGATGGCTCAGAGGTTAAGAGTACTGACTGCTCTTCCAGAGGTCCTGAGTTCAATTCCCAGCAACCACATGGTGGCTCACAACCATCTATAGCATGGTCTGGTGTTCTCTTCTGCCATGCAGGTGTACACGCAGATAGAGTACTCACATACATTAAATAAATAAATAAATCTTAAAACAAAAACAAAACCAGGTATCCAGGTATAAGAAGCAACATCAGAGCAATTTGACTAGCTAGACAAAGCATTTCTTTCTTTGTTTTCTTTTTTTCTTTTTCCCCGAGACAGGGTTTCTCCATGTAGTCCTGGCTGTCCTGGACTCACTATGTAGACCAGGATAATCTGGGACTCATAGAGATCCACCTGCCTCTACCTCTAGAGTGCTGGGATTAAAGGAGTGTGCCACCATGCCCAGCTTAGACAAAACATTTCTAACTGACCTTTAATTTGCTTGGTCTGTAGTTGGGGACTTTATAGAGTATTCAGGTAGCAAAGTATACAAAGTTTGAGAAATGAAACCACAGAGACATAATCACTAGGAAGGCAGAGCCTGAAAACTTGAATTTAATTTCACCCTATAATCAAGATGGAGACTAAAAACCAAAATGGCTACAATTATGCTCTATTAAAGGCTGAATAATTTCTCAACAGTGTTCTCTGAGGTAGCCCCAGAGGGGCTAGCTCCAGCTAGTTCAGCATTACAGACTGCTACAATGAGGCCTGCGCTACCCTAGGCCCCAGATGGTGCCACATCGCCCAGACAGCAAGTGAAACACACAGAACTCCTCTCTCTCCAGGCCTCGGCCAGCATTCCAGCTTTCTTGAGTCCCCAACAATGACACCCCAAAGTAGTAGTCATAGGAAAGATTTATCACCCAAAATGCTGGGACATTAGGTCTCACATACAACATATCAAAAGGGACCTGGTCACCAGGTTCTCCCAGCATCCTTCAATCCCTGCCTACTACAAGGTATGGCTGGCATACCCTGCCTCCTACCCTGAGCTCTCAAGCTGGTCTGTCCTTCCCCCAGCTGCTCTTCCCTATACAATCCAGCCATGTGACTATGTGGTCTTTTTTACCTTTTCCTCTTTTGGCTTCCTGGCTTTCCCTTCCCCCTCTCCTCACATGGCCCAGCTCAGGGTCTCATTCACTCTGGAGTTTCCCAGATGTCTCTGCTCTGGCTGTGTTCTCCCTCATATCCACAATAAACTTTCTCCTCTACCACACTTACGGGGTCATCATATCTTCCTTTTTTTCTTTCTTTCTTTTGTTTATTCAGGTGTGTGTGTGTGTGTGTGTGTGTGTGTGTGTACATTCATTTAGAGGCCCTACGTAGATGTCAGAATCATTCTCCCCTGTTCATCCACCTTATTCATTGAGTCAGGATCTCTCAATCAAACTCAGAGTTCACTGATTAAGGCTGGTCTTGCTGGTCAGTCTGCTCTGAGAAGGCTGAGAATATAGGCAGGCTAGTTGGCATTTCCGAGGGCTCTGGAGATTGAACTCTGATCTTCACACTTGTGCAGTAAGCCCTTTCCCACCACACCATCTCCCCAGATCATGCCTGGCGTTTTTACACAAGATTCTGGGGACTGAATTCAGGTCCTCAAGCCTTGAAGCAGGCTGTCTCTCCAACTCAAGGGAAGAGTTCCTTTATTCTTCCCAACTTCCCTTCTTCCTCTAGCCAATAAATGCTTATTAATCCCTCTCTAAACCAGAGCCCATCTATGGACCTCGAAGAAGATCTCTATCAGCAAGGACAGCCTAGGGCTGCGGATCCTCCCTTCCTCCTAGACAGCCCTCACTCAAGGCCCTGGCTCAATTTGCCAGTGCCTTAAGAAGTGAACAGTCCGCATGCTGATTCAAGATGTACATAGAACATTAACTAATAGCATGTGTAATTTAAGACTGGGGCAGATGCTGGAAGAGATAAAACAGGGGTGTGAAGTACCTGGGGGTTCTGGGCAGCCCTTTCTGAGGAAGTAACATTGGAACTGAGAACTAAGCCATGACGGGAGCTAGCCAAGCGGGAAGGCGGGGTGTGCGAAGGCCATGAGAGTGGGAGGGATGTGCGCTGAGTTAAATATGACAAAGGAGAAAGAGAGCTGGAGGGCTAAATGGAAAATGGCACCACCATTTGCTCCCAACACGGGCTGGAGTGTTTTTTTTTGTTTTGTTTTTGTTTTGTTTTTTAGTTGGATGGAAAGCCTTTGTGGAGTCTTAGAAGGGAGAAACAAGGCTGCTGGGTGCTAGGCAAGTGGGGGGGGGGGATCTGCCTACTATTAGAAGTCTCTGCTTCCTGCGTCTCATTCTCCCTTCTTGCCCCCTTAGCTCAATCAAGGGAAGTGAGGGCCCCACCACCTGTGATGTCCCCTGAGGTTTGCCCGGGGCAAACAGGAAGTCACAGCCCAGTAGAGATAGGCCTGGGACTCAACTAAGAAAGCAGGTCTCTTGGGTCTCTGGTCTTTCCTCTGCATGCTGTCATCAGTGAAAGGCACGCGCACGCGCACACAGGCACACTCATGCACAACACACACACATACATAGACACTGTACCACCCCTGTGTGACTTTAGATAGTTTCCTCCCCTTCTTGAGGCCTGAACTTTGTCTCTGTGAGTCTCCTCCATAACTGAAGCAAGACTTACCTGGAGGATAGAGACCTTAATCAGAAGTCATTTCTAGCAAAGAGCAGTGCCTCTTGCCCACCGCACAGCTGTCCAGCCCTCTCCCAGCTTTGACTGCCTTGTCCCCAGTCTCTGGGATCAGCTCTCTTACTAGAGATGAGGAAATTTAACTATGGCTCTGGAGCAGCTGCGTGGGCTCCACCATGGCTCTGCAGCAGCTGCATAGGCTCCACCGTGGCCCTGGAATAGCTGCATGGGCTCCACCGTGGCTCTGGAGCAGCTGCGTGGGCTCCACTATGGCTCTGCAGCAGCTGCGTGGGCTCCACCATGGCTCTGCAGCAGCTTCGTGGGCTCCACCATGGCTGCTGCTGTCTTTCAGAAACTGAACTGTAAGCTAGGACAAAAAAGCCACACTATTAAGCCTGGCATGGTGGCACACAACTTTAATCCCAGCACTCGGGAGGCAGAGGCAGGTGGATCATTGTGAGTTTGAGGCCAGCCTGGTCTACAAAGTGAGTCTAGACAGCCAAGGTTACAAAACACACACACAGACACACACACACACACACACCACTTTTTTTTTTCTTGTGCTGGAACTCAGGTATATGGTATATGGTATATGGTAGGCAAGTGTTCTACCATTGGACTATATTACATATCAAGCTCACAATTCCTTTTTATTATTATTATTATTTGAAGATGATGGAGGCAGAGTCTCACCATGTAGCCCTGGCTGTTCTTGCCTCCCAGCTGCTGGGATTAAAGGTGTGTGCCACCATCCATTTGCTTTTTCCTTTTCTGAGGTGGGGTCTTGCTATGTAGCCCAAGCTGGAATCAGTATGTGGGGTGTGTGTGTGTGTGTGTGTGTGTGTGTGTGTGTGTGTCTGTCTGTCTGTCTGTCTGTCTGTCTGTGTCTATAGCTATGTGCCGCAGGTAGCAGGGATTAAATCTAGGGTCTTGTGTATAGTTTATCACTAAACTACGTCCTCCACTTTTTGTTTTTTTGAGACAGGGTTTCTCTGTGTACCCCTGGTTGTCCTGGAACTCACTCTATAGAACATGCTGGCTTTGAACTCAGAGATCCACCTGCCTCTGCCTCCCAAGTGGTGGAGTTAAAGGCATGTGCCACTGCACCCAACCTGCTTGCTACTTTTAAATATATATATATATTTTAAATTTTCAGATAGAGTCTCCCTAAGTACATTAGGTTGACTTTGAACTCACTCTGTAGTCCAAGCTGCCTTGACTTTTCTGATCCTCTCGAATAGCTGGAACCATAGGCCTGGATCACCAGACCCAACATAAAATCCTAATACTAGCCA
Organism: Acomys percivali; assembly: GCA_907169655.1. Classification (NCBI taxonomy): domain Eukaryota; kingdom Metazoa; phylum Chordata; class Mammalia; order Rodentia; family Muridae; genus Acomys; species Acomys percivali. The sequence continues at coordinate 6,824,963 of OU015757.1, read as the reverse complement.
GGCACAAGCCTTTAATCCCAGCACTTGGGAGGCAGAGGCAGGCGGATCGCTGTGCATTCAAGGCCAGCTTGGCCTATAAAGCAAGTCCAGGAACAGCCAAGGCTACACAGAGAAACACTGTCTCAAGATAAAATAAAATAAAATAAAATAAAATCCTAATGCTATCCCAGATGACAGAGAAAATGTGGAAGCCAGGCATCCCACCACTTTGGAGACAGAGGTATGAAATAGGGTCAGAGCCTAGAGTCTGCTGAAGGGAAGAGAAAGGAGATCCCTAAATCTGTATCCACTCATTTGACAAATATTTACCAGGTACCACTATGTGGAAAGCACTGTGGCGGGCAATGGTGAAGACGTTAGCCTTAGCTGATAGGACTTCCATGCCAAATCATACAAAAAGTCATTTACTTGGGCTAAGTTCAGGGTGACAGGGAGAGGACAAGTGTCGTGGATTTGGAAGAGTGCCTGCAAAAGGAGGCCTAAGGTGTGACCACCCCTTTCCTCTATAGAAAGACTGCCACAGCCACCACCCCCACAGACACCCATGGTTCATTGCCCACCAGGCTCCTGCTTGCCCAGCATCCTCTGCGCGGCCACACAGGAGCTGGGTGCTCCGGGGAGCCTGGCTACCATGCCATCTCCTCTCCCCCTCTCCTTCTTCCTCTTCCTTACCTTTGTAGTAGGCACACCCCAGAAGCAGTTACTGGTGGAGGTAGAAGGTATGTATGTCTGTATGTCTGTATGTCTGAGGGGAAGGAGCTAGGCTTGGAAGCTTGGGTTCTGGGTTGAGTAACTGGCCTTTTTTTTGATCCTCTGTCTTCTTATTTGTAAACTTCTGGGATACTCAGAAAGACCCTCAGGGCTTCCCATATGGTGGACTTCCGGGATCCTTTGGTTTATGAGGAGGGAAGGGGGGCTGGGGCTGCCTTCTTCCTCTCCCCACAGAGGGAGGCAATATTGTGCTGCCGTGCCTCCCGAACTCAACGGTCTCTTCTGAGAAGCTGGCCTGGTATAGAGGGAACCAGTCAACACCTTTCCTGGAGCTGAGCCTGGGGTCCCCAGGCCTGGGTCTGCATGTGGGGCCCCTGGGCATCTTCCTAGTGGTTGTCAATGTCTCGGACCATATGGGGGGCTTCTACCTGTGCCAGAAGAGACCTCCTTTCAAGAACGCTTGGCATCCTGCCTGGACAGTAAATGTGGAGGGTAGTGGTAAGTGCCTGGCAGGGCTGGGTGGTGGGGGTTAGTAGGAAAAGAAAGGCTCTCCATGGACCGAGGAAGTTCTTTGGTTTGGTGGGGCTCCTTCGGCTGAGGAGGATGGGGTTGGCTCTAGGCAGCTGGTTTCTATGGCTTGGTAACTGCTCTGAGCTACCGCTTGTCTCCGTCTCACTTTTCTGTCTTTAGAGTTGCTTTCTCCCTGTATCTCTGGCCCTGCTTTTCTGGGTTGCTGTATCTGCCCCCCCCCCCCATGATCTGTGTCTAGTTTGGGGTCTCTTCGCAGGGGAGCTGTTCCGGTTGAATGCTTCAGACTTAGAAGACCTGGGCTGTGACTCAGGGAACAGGTCCTCGGGGAGCCACAGGCCTGCTTCTGGTTCCCCGCTGTATGTGTGGGCTAAAGACCATCCTGAGGTTAGGGGGACAGTGCCTGAATGTCCCCCACGGAGACTCAGTCTGAATGAGAGCCTAGTCAACCGAGGTAAGGGGACAGTGCTGTGGGGATGCTGGGAAGTGGAGGCCCGAGGGTAGGGATGGTGCTGGGAACTGGGGGGGGTTGGGGAGACAGGACCCCATGGATTATACTATCCTTACCTTTTCTCTCCCTGCTGTAGATCTCACTGTGGCCCCTGGTTCCACACTTTGGCTGTCCTGTGATGTACCCCCTGTCCCAGTGGCAGGAGGCTCCTTCTCCTGGACCCATGTGCATCCCAAAAGGACTAATGTTTCATTACTGAGCCTAAGCCTTGGCGGAGAGCACCCAGTCAGAGAGATGTGGGTTTGGGGGTCTCTTCTATCCCTGTCCCAGGCCACAGTTTTAGATGATGGTGGTACCTATTATTGTCTCCAAGGAAACCTGATGATGGAGATGCATGTGAAGGTCATTGCAAGGTCAGGTAGGGTTTCTCCCAATCCTGGGAATCTGTGTGGACCAACTGGAAGAATTGGAAGGGTTAGGGGTGTGGTTCTGTGGCAGAGTGTGTGCTTAGCATGTATGAGGCTCTAGTTTCCATACCTAGCACTGTGTGTGTGTGTGTGTGTGTGTGTGTGTGTGTGTGTGTGTGTGTGTG
>OU015757.1:6779963-6818160 GCA_907169655.1 Acomys percivali | reverse complement strand
TGTGTGTGTGTGTGTGTGTGTGTGTGTGTGTGTGTGTGTGTGTGTGTTTTGAGATGAAGTTTTGATATGTATCTTTGTTAGGGCTTCTATTTCTATAATAAACAAGCAACTTGGGAGCTGGGTGTGGTGGCGCACGCCTTTAATACTAGCACTCGGGAGGCAGAGGCAGGCGGATCACTGTGAGTTCAAGGCTAGCCTGGTCTACAAAGGGAGTCCAGGACAGCCAGGGCTGTTACAGAGAAACCCTGTCTCGAAAAAGCAAAAACAAAAAAACAACAACAACATCAAAAAACCCAAGCAACTTGGGGAGGAAACAAACTGTTTCATCTTACAGTTTGTAGTCCATCTTCCAGGGAAGTAAGGAGCCTGCAGGCGGGAGCTGAGGATGTGGAGGCCACAGAGGAGTGCTGCTTACTGCCCTGCTCGCCACAACTTGCTTAGCCTGCTTTCTTATACCATCCAGGGTCGACTGCCCAGGAGTGGCACTGCCGACAGTGGGCTGGGCCCTCTCATGGTCAGTAATCAAGAAAATGCTCCCCAGACCATCCTGACGGAGACATCTTCTCAACTGAGAGTCCCTCTTCCCAAATGACTCTTTGTGTCAAGGCAACAAAACAAACAACAACAACAAAACTAACCAGCACACATGTGCCCATCCTGGTCTTAAACATAGGGGCTCAAGTGATCCCCTCGCCTCATGACTAGCTGGAACTACAATTGAATACCCGTATGTTTCTCCTTTTTTTCTTGTACCAAACTAGTTTTGTGAAATATATGTTTGCTTTCCACTTGTATTTCCTGTTGTTGGATCTCTAGAATTCTTAGCATCGCTGAAGTGATGTGTGTGTGTGTGTCTGTGTGTGTCTGTGTGTGGGGTCTCTGTGTGTGTGTCTGTGTGTCTGTGTGGGTGGGGTCTGTGTGCGTGTGTCTGTGTGTGTGTCCGTGTGTGTCCGTGTGTGTCCGTGTGTACCAGTAACTGATAGGTGGTAGCACTGGGGTGGCTTCAGGATGAGAGAGACCAGGTACGATTAGAGGGTTGGGAATTTGAGCCCACCCAGCCTCCAGGAAGGGGAACTGAAAGGTTAAGTTGATGGCCACTGAAGTAATCAATCTTTCCTGTGCATAAATATGGAGGGATGACAAAAGAGGATCATAAGTTCCAGGCCAGCTTGGACTATAGAAACAAAAGCAGAAAAGAGAGGGCGGGCTTGGAGGACGCCTAGGCTGCTCAACTGAACACCTGGAGCCTTTCTAGCATGAAGAGTCTTGTGGGAATGAATCCTGATTTGTATCAGTTTCTCAAAAGCACAGGCGTGGCGCACAAATGGGCAGTCTTAGGATTTACCAGCCTAAGGCAGAAAGATGGGGGGGGGAAGGGGGCATTTAAGGCTGTCTGGTCTCAAAACAAACACAACTGCACAAGTAGAACAACTGGGGTCTGCAGCAGGGGCCAGCCATGGGGTTGCTGCCCTCATCCCGTGAGATCTAACTTCTCCAGGTAGACAGTGTCAGTATTCAACCAGATCGAAGGCTGTTCCTGGTGTCCCTGAAAAATTAATTAGTCACTTGGTGGTAGGGACAAATCCCCACACAGTTTTGGGATCATACGGATCTGTGCGCATTGTTGCTTTGTGAAAGTGTAGGAGGAGAAGAATTTGAATGTATTTATTCCTTTATGGGTTTTTGTTGTTGTTGTTGTTTTGAGACAGGGTTTCTCAGGGTGCAGCCTTGGCTGTCCTGGACTCACTTTGTAGACCAGGCTGGCCTCGAACTCATAGTGATCCACCTGCCTCTGCCTCCCAAGTGCTGGGATTAAAGGCGTGTGCCACCACATCCGGCTCAAATGATTTGTTTTTATTTGTGTCTGTATGTGTGTGTATTTGGTTGTTTGTTGGTGCACCACATGCATGTAGGTACCACAGAGGCCAGGAGAGGGTACTGGATACCCTGAAACAAGATAAGAGTTCTAGGGGGGTTGTGAGCTGCCATGTGGGTGCTGGGAACTGAACCTAGGTCCTCTGAAAGTGCTTTTAAATGCTGAGGCACCGCTCCAGGTCCGTCGACATCTGAACTATTTTATGGTAAGTTGAGGACAAACTCTGTTAGCTAATTGGCTTTTGCGGGGGTGGGGGAGCAAGAGTGACGCAACAACTTTATAATTTGTGGCAGTGATAGCTGAAGGTTGGAACAAGCGCTCCTCTGAATCTAGGCTCTGACCCTTTCTCTCACTTGGACCAGGACACTGGGTAACTAACTCCTTCCATGTCTGCATTTCAAAGAGAAGGCTGTGGCTTGAGTTGCTGAGTTTTGAAAAGGCAAGGGGTTTGCTAAGCCATCAGAAGGATTAACATATGCACAGTCATGGTACTGACTGGCAGTAATTGCATGTCTCCATCGGACAATCTACACGCATGAGAAAATGCCAGCAGGATATTTGGTTCTTGTACATAGAAAACCCACATTTTAGCAAATACAAAAGTTTAAATAGACATTGCATTTGTCAGATGCAGTTAGGTGTATTCTGAAGAGATGCTTGGATGTGCCACTAGAAGCCTCAATAGATAAGAAAGCTGAAGAATGGGCAGTTCCTGCCTGTTTTAAGGCAAGTTTCTTGGGAGAGGTCTTGTGGTCTTTGCTCTATGACCTGAGGCAAAGTTGAGCTATCCCATTATAAAGGTGAAATGCTTCGGTCCCTACTGACCTGGCTTGGAGCCCCTCATGACAGTGACATGGGTCACCCTGCCAAGGGTGTAGGGGGGCAGCTACAGACTTCTTTTATAAGCAATTGGACCTTTCAGAGTGCCCCCCTCTCTGTCTCTCTGGTAGTCTTGAAAGAGCCTTTATGGAAGGAGCTCCTGGTAAGAGATAGGGACCCTCTTATTGGCCTTGCAGGAACAACAGAGAAGCAGCTGGCAGGACCCAGGTGGGACAGAATTCTAGGAAAGGGAGCTAAGGAGCCCTCCTGGGTTTGGAGAAGTCAAGAGAAATGAGGACTAGCTAGGCTGAAGGACACCGAAAGAGATCTCTAAAGTAGTTTACTTGTAGAATCAGGCTTATTAATAGATATTTTGTGTCACCCTTCCAGTGGAGTCTGTGTGGCAAATGTTACCCTTGCCCAAGGGAGAGCCTCCTGGAATGGGTCTGATGTTCCTGTCAGGAGTAAATGATTGCAGTTTTTCTTCTCACTCGTTTGTTTTGGAATATCCTGTCTTTGTTTTTGTTCTTCTGACCTACGATCATATCAAGAACTTTTCAAACGTAACTGTGTTCCTAGGAGACGCCTTAACTTAAGACTGCAGCCAAGGGTCATTCAGGTGGTTTGACCACCAAGTTCAGTCCCACTTGTTAATAAAAACATGGCTAAGGATTAATCATAGTTTATATTATGACTTACAAATAAAGTGTTTAAGAAAGCTCCAGATAGTGATGCTCAGCTAAAAAGAAGAGCCAAGGGAAAAAAAACCCAAAACTGTCTTGACTCACAGATGTTTGGCATAATGAGAGAACATTGACCTTTGATAAAGAGAGCACATGGACTGATACCAAATCTAATGACTTAAGAATGATGATTCAGGCTTGATGACCACACTATTACTCTGTATTTTGAATTATATGAAAAAAATGTAACCATAAAAAACACTTCCCATTTCAAAAATGTATAAAAACCTAGCTTGCTTGTCTGCAAAATACACTCAGATTCAAATAGTACCTCTGGGTTTGTCTCAGTTTGTCACTCGCCTATCTCTGCCCACTGACACTTCGCGAACTCTCGGTCCCAAGGACCTATACCCTACTGAGACCGGTCCACGACAATTTTGTATATAGTTCACAAAATAAAGATACCTCATTGAGCTAGCAGGATTTTACCTCAGTTTTTTTTTGTTTGTTTGTTTTGTTTTAGTTTTTCTGTGTAGCCTTGGCTGTCCTGTACTCTCTTTGTAGACCAGGCTGGCCTCGAACTCACAATGATCTGCCTGCCTCTGCTTCCTCAGTGCTGGGATTAAAGGTGTGTGCCACCACGCCTGGCTGATTTTACCTCAGTTTATGCCTCCTGTGTCTTTATTAGTATAACTATTGCTTGGTAGACGTCTCTGGTTGTCCTCCCTCCCCAACATGATGCAGTAAATTTCATTCTCTCTCTCTCTCTCTCTCTCTCTCTCTCTCTCTCTCTCTCTCTCTCACTCTTTCTCCTCTGAGGAAAGCCTCCACATTCCTGGCATTCTGAGAACTGCCCCAACTCCCTCACTTGGAGCAGCCACCTTCCCAAGCTGCCCCCAGATGACTATACCTGGGTGTTGGTGCTATTTTTTATTATCAATTTAAATAGCGTTCTTTAGACCTCTACCTCTCTTTCTTCTCTACCCCTTATTCCTCCTAATTCCTTCCAACCCCCAACAATAGGTAGGAGAGAAAAGAGGTTAGTGGAGAGAGGGGGCAGACTTATCTTTGGCTACTTCTGGTTGGTTAGGGTGGTGGGGTTCTTTGGGACAATACCAATCTCAGTTGTCAGGATATACAGCAAACAGCAAACAGCAACAACTTTCTTCCTCCAACAGTCTGTTCAAAGTGTCCTTCTCTCCCCGGGCACTCACCGATATTTATATCCTCCCTGAGTCCTCAGAATTCCACTAACTGTGGCCGGCAAAGGCCACGCCCTCTCTCAGCTTCTTGAGGCAATTATCAGCTGTGGACAAACTAAAAGCAGCTCCATATCTCACACCTGTGATTAAAATAAAAACCTGTTTCTATAACATAAATGAGGGTTTTTTTGTTTGTTTGTTTGTTTGTTTTTTGTTTCCCTCTTATGTAGCCTTGACTGTCCTGCACTCGCTTTGTAGACCAGGCTGGCCTCAAACTCACAGCAATACTGCCTGCCTCTGCCTCCCAAATGCAGGGATTAAAGGCGTGCACCACCAAGCCCAGCTCCATAAATGAGTTTTTAAAGAAACCAAAACTTCCACTACAGCTGGACACAAGTCCAGCATGTGGCAGACATTTCATTTTCCTTCACCTACAATCCTTAAGAACCCTGCCCACCATAGTCTGGGTGCTACTTTCTCTGGCCTCATGTCCTAAGGCTGCTGACCTTGCCCAGAAGCCCCAGGTCTCAGACATACCTGCCCTTTTAATACTTGTAATCTGGCTTGGATTAGCTTATTTTGTTGGAAGAGGTAACCTATCAAACATTAGGTAATTTTTTTTTTTCCGAGACAGGTTTCTCTGTGTAGCCCTGGCTGTCCTGGACTTGCTTTGTAGACCAGGCTGGCCTGGAACTCACAGTGATCCGCCTGCCTCTGCCTCCCGAGTGCTGGGATTAAAGGCGTGCATCACCACCACCCAGCTTTCTCTTAGTTTATTTCTTAATCTAGCTATCACACAAATAATTGAGACTCTTTTATATTTGTTTAAAATTAAGCTTCACCACACAATCTTGAGCAGTTTATGTCTATTCTTAACCCTCTGTGTTATTTTGTCTTACACCCAGCAAACATCCTCCCAGAGGGTACTTGCACTTTGTAGCTTTGCTCAGCTCCTTTCTCCTGATCTTTCCAGCACCTCTCTCCCTTTGGCTGAATACCCTGGCTCGATCCCTTACTTCCTCCTCTAATTCCTCCTCAGCTACCTGGCAGGAAGTCCAGCCTTATTCTCTCCCCTGCTCAGCGATTGGCTGTAAACTGCTTTATTGGCATACCAGAGAACAATTGGAGAACAGTGTTTACCCAACATTGAGATGGAAATCATAATTTAAACTACACAATAACCTTACACCTACAAACAGTTGTTTCATATGGTATACACTGGCCTTTTGTGAAGCAGATAGTAAATTCTTGGACTATTCAAAATAGAGTAATCCCTCAAGACTGGAAAGATATGACAAAAGCAATATTAAAAGCTGGTCCTCAGTTACAGTGGCAATCATGATGGAAAAAAGCTAAGGACATAAAAACAGAAATAAAACAATATTTCCCAAGATCAATTGCTAGATAAAAGTCATTACACTGAGGTAAAATGCAGATTGAATATGATTATGTCACCTTGGCACTATGTCAAACAGCAACTTTAAGTGCTTGGGACAAGGTTGGAGAAACAGAAAAAGGTCTGAGTCATTTACTAAAATCATACAAATTCCAAAGGAAGCATTCATTGATTTTTATTTTTCAAAAAGATTGACTTCAGCTATAAATACAAGAATATCAGATATTTCAATTAACTTACCAGTATGGCCTAGGGCACCAATAACTCACACAGTGAGATTATAGTGTATTTTAAAGCTGCAACCACTACTCTGGGCAGAATCTAAACTACTCTAATCCTATGGCCTCATATATACCAATAATTTGCCAATCTGATGACTCCTGGGGCGCTTCTTTCCTAACAGTCAACTGTCCTGCTATCTGCTCTTCCAACCTCCTCTCGGAAGCTCTGCCTTCCATGTCCTTCTGCCCAGCTGATTGGTCAAACAGCGCTTTATTGACAACTGCTACATCCACTCAAGGCATTCCTCCACAATCAGATTCAGAAGTTAGGCGAGTAGTAATTGAATCTTTGGCTTTTGAAAATGCTAATTATGGCCAGCCTGGTCTACAAAGAGAGTTCAGGACAGTGAAGACTACACAGAAAAACCCTGTCTAAAAAAAGAAGAAGAAGAAGAAGAAGAAGAAGAAGAAGAAGAAGAAGAAGAAGAAGAAGAAGAAGAAGAAGAAGTTAATTCTGCATGGAAAAAGGTGATTAGGTCTCTAAAGGCAAGGAGATCACCGCCAATAGATGAATGGGTTAGAAATACAGTGGATATTGGAGCTCATACATATGATGCAACTTTAATAGGAGAAGGAATCTCTAAAAGTTTTAAGAAAAAAATCAAACTGTCATACATTTTGACTATGGCAAGCACGGTCATTTTGAAAGGAATTGTAAGCAGAGCCAAGCTATTCCAAAAGAAGGCCTAACCCTTCTGGAATATGCAGACGGTGTAGCAAAAGCCGGCCTTAGACTAATGAATACAGGCCAACAAGGGACAAACAAGTTAAACCCTTGTGGGGGGAAATGCCGTAGGGGCCCCTTTGTAGTTTTAATTTGTCTTGAATTGGTTTATTTCTTCGGCCGAGATAACCTATTAGCAAAACATAAAAGCTTATGTGAATATTGTGTCTGATTCAGGTATGTCCTGAAGAGATGCAGCTTGGGTGTGCCTCTAAAGGCCTCCATAAATTTAGATCATTTAAACACTTATAGTGTAAGGGTCCGAAAACCGCTCAAATAGTATGTAAAAATAGCATGCAGGGGTTTACTATCTGTATGACCCCCGCGGGGGAGCTCACAGGCTCTGTTAAAGGCTTCTAGGGGAATTCTATCTGTGGCTGTGTGACTGGGGCCTGCGGAGGCTACGTGATTCCAGCCATGGCCCTTCAGCAGCGTCCAGCCCTCTCAATAGTATTGACCAGCGGATAAGCAGTAGACCAGCACTAGGAACTCCTCTCCGAATTTCGAAGTTGTTGGTATCTTTTCCCAAACTAGCCAAGCACGCATAGCGCGTTGTGCTGGAGAGGAGCCGCTGGCCACAGTTCCCAGTCAGCCTGCAGTCGTCAACCCCGTGCTCTGTCCACACCGGTAGATCTGTAGGCTAGGTATAGCAAATGCAAGGCTTTTTTCAAGAGTAATCTCGCTGTAAACCGCAGAACATCTGTGTTTCAAAGGGCAGAAAGGAGAAGAGCCCAAAGCCTCTTCTCTTCGCAACAGGGAGAAACAAGCACCCTATTTTAGTTTGTGTTTGTCCTAAAAGGTGTTTTGTTTTTGTTTTTGTTTTTTTTTTTTTTTGGTTTTTCGAGACAGGGTTTCTCTGTGTAGCCTTGGCTGTCCTGGACTCACTTTGTAGACCAGGCTGGCCTCGAACTCACAGAGATCCTCCTGCTTCTGCCTACCGAGTGCTGGGATTAAAGGCGTGCGCCACCACCGCCCGGCTCTAAAAGGTGTTTTTAAGTTGCGCTGTGCTATGGTGTATGTTGTGTTGCTATTGTGTTTGTTGAGGATGTCCGAGGTGACATGTATGAAAGTGTTTAGTGTTGAACGTAACTCCTGTCACATCGAGGTTGAGGAGACAAAGGGGTGACATAGGCCTCAGCTTCTAATATTCGGCCTACTCGATACTTCCGAGTACGAGGACTACAATTCCCAGAGTGCCCCAGTCTTTCACCAACCTGGAAGATTGAGTCTGAAGACTGATTCTTCCCCCAACCCGGAAGACTAATTCTTCCAATGGGCGGTTCCTGGGGAAAGTTGGATTAGAAGGAAGTTTAGCCAATGGGTGAACTGTATAGAATCGAAACCTTTTTTGATTGCACCAAAGGGATTGGAATCTTTGGCGCCTTTGTTTTAGTGGAGGGTGCGTGATAGACGGGTACATTGACCAATGAAAAAGTGGATAGGCGGAGCCAGAGGGTGTGGGCGGGAAGAGGTTCTGACTGGCAGGCTGTTCGTCCAATGAAACGTAGAGTCCCTTAGGGGGGGGGTCTAGCGACGCTGTCGAGGCCGGTGTGTGTGAAAGCTGTGTGAGAGATGGCGGAACCCGGGAGGAAGCGGGGTCCGAGGTCCCGCGGTGGCGGCGCCGGCCGAGGCTCTCGGGGAGCCCGCGTCGCCCGTGGCCGGCGTCCTCGTGCCCCGCAGTCTCCGTCTCGGCTCATTCCAGACACGGTGCTAGTGGATTTGGTCAGTGACAGCGACGAGGAGGTCCTGGAAATCGTCGCGGACCCGGTAGAGGTGCCGGCCGCCCGCCCCCCTGCTCCGGCCGCCCCCGGGCAGGACAACGACAGTGACAGTGAAGGGGCGGGCGAGGGGCCTGCGGGAGCCCCGCGTACTTTGGTTCGGCGGCGGCGGCGGCGGCTGCTGGATCCCGGCGAGGCGCCGGTGGTTCCTGTGTACTCCGGGAAGGTGCAGCCAGGTTCCCAAGGAGGGTTGTTGAGGGAGTGTTAAGCCCGGCGTTGTGGGTTTGGTTCAGGGCGGCGGGAGGTTTGTGTGTGTGTGTGTGTGTGTGTGTGTGTTGGATACTTGGAGATCGGGAGGTGTGTGTGTGTGTGTGTGTGTGTGTGTGTGTGTGTGTGTGTGTGTGAGAGAGAGAGAGAGGGAGAGGGAGAGGGAGAGGGAGATGGATACCTGGAGATTGGGGATACGAGGGGCTTCGGGAATGTTGGAAGTATAGAGTTACCCAGGTTTGTAGTCTTCAGGCAGTGGGAGGCTGAGGGACTAGGTACCAGAGAGGATCTGGGGCATCCAAGCTGGATGTTGGATATTAGGGGGTGGGATGGAGGCATCTATGGGGATTCAGAAAGGACTGGGGGGTTCCAGGAACCAAGGGTCCTTAGGTATTCTGGTGAGCTAGGTGGCCGGGGCTAGCAAAGTGGTTAAGAAAGGGTAACTAAGCCTGCATCCTCAGAGAGCCTTAGGTGAACAGTGTGGGAGGAGGGTACTGCATCTTTGTGGATCATGAGGAAGCCAAATGCCCTTCAGAGGTTGGAGTCCTTAGAGAAGACAATAGCTAGATCTGAGAGTTGAGCCATTCCAGTCTTGAGTAGAGTTGGCAGGGTGTGAGACCCACCTTCTCTCCCCGTTTTGTCTTTGTAGGTACAGAGCAGCCTCAACCTCATCCCAGATAACTCATCCCTCTTGAAACTTTGCCCCTCAGAGCCTGAAGATGGTAAGGGAGGGCTTGCAGGGAGTGCCCAGCCCGGGCTTTCCCAGGCTTCCTAGAGTTTACATCCCTGCAGTCAGTGTTGTTTCTCTCTCTCTGTGCTTTAGTGGAATCTAGGGTCTGGAGAGTGGTGCTTGGGTGCTGTCCCATTGACACATGTCCCTGATAATAACTGGGATTGGGGAAAGGGACGCCTGCATCTGACTGAGGGAAAAGTTCTGGTCCAGAAAGGAACTGGCTCATTAATCAGAAGGCACAGGAACGTACTTAGTAGCCATGTCTACCCCTTCCCCCCTTCATACCCTAACAGGCACAGGGATAGGTTGGAATGCAGATCTTGAGGTTCCTCCCCTAGCCATTCTGATTGTGTTATCATAATGGAGGCGCAGGGAGTGCTGAGACCCTGTGTTCTAGTAACTCCCGACTCCTACAGTGTTCTGTTCCCTGGGGACACGGGGGTCAGAAGACGATTCTTAGAATGTTATCAGGGCTGTTCGCTCTTTATTCTTCCCTACTGATAGGATTTTTTGCAAACCCTTTGTAAAGGCTGGTGATTAAAAAGTCAAGGCCAATAGGGGAGTAATCAGTCTGCATAAACCTGGGACCAAGACTTCTTCCTGTTAAGTGAGGGAGTGTAATAAGCTGAGCACAAACAAGCTCAGGAGTCATGCGTTTGAATCCTTTATGACTGTGATCATGGGCAAGTTTTCCTCATCAGGAACATATGAACAGTAGTGGACCTATTAAACAATTTTTGGGAGAATTAAAGGGGTTATATATGTTTTATTTTCCGTGTACATGGTTTAGGACAGCACCTGTAACATAAAAGTGCAATATAAAAGATAATGGTGTCCAGTAGTGCAGAGTGTCTCTGGGAGGTTTTTAAGAGTATAGAATTGGAGTTGGGCAGATGGCCCAATGGGTAAAAGCACTTGCCACGTAAGCCTGATGACCTGATACCCACAGAAAGCCAGATGGGGTGGTGCACATCTGCCACTCACGTTGGGTACAGGAGGAGACTCTGCTGGAAGCTCATGCACCCAGTGGAAAAACAAAAAACAAAAAACAAACAAAAAAAAAAAAACCAACAACAGTGAGATCCTGACTCAGAAGCAAGGTAGAAGAAAGAAAGTTGTCCTCTGACCCCAACAAATGTGTGGTGGCATAAACTATGCCCTCCCTCCAGTAAATGAATCTTAAAGGGGAAAAAAGGCAGGATCTCAGTCCTACAGCAGCTGCCATATTTAGTTAGGACAATTTTTTTTTTACAAGATTTATTTATTTATTATTATGTATACAGTACTCTGCCTGCATGTACACCTGCAGACCAGAAGAGAGCATCATAACGTTATAGATAGCTGTAAGCCACCATGTGGTTGCTGGGGATTGAACTCAGGACCTCTGGAGGAACAGTCAGTGCTCTTAACCTCTGAGCCATCTCTCCAGCTGCAGGACAATGTTTCTTAACCTCAGTGTCACTGACGAGTTAGACTGGAAGATTCTCTGTTGTAGGGGGACATTGCATGTAGAGAGGGTTTGTGCCCTACCTTGGGTGCCACTTGTAGGCTCTGTTTCTCAACAATTAAACTTTATTATACAACCCAACTAGCTTACACAAGAGGGAAAAAAGGTTAAAGGGAAACAAGAGTGAACCTTCTGGTATCCGTTCAATGGGACGGGTCCCTAGGTGTCTCTGGCCTGCAAGCTGGTCCAGCCTGTTCGCTGATCCACGTGTGCTCAAGCCAGGTCTCAACCTGCTGTTACTTTCTCCTCACGGCCTGCCTTTGTCACGTGTGAAGGGCAGTCTCCTTCTCCCATTGAGGGTCGATTAGAAAAACAATAGTCCAGGTGGTGCCTCAGGTCCACTTCCTGAATTCCAGGCCCAGGATATCTTAAGGTATCCATGGTGTGGTCAAGGGTAAAGCCCACCAAGTCTGCTTTCACCTGTGACAAAGCATACAATCTTTCCCACATAGAAGTTTTAGGATCCTAACTGCTAATGGTTAGATGTCAGTAGCAATCTCTAAGCCCCTTCTTCTCTGTGGTTTTTTGTTTTGTTTTGTTTTGTTCTTTTGGTTTTTCAAAACAAAGTCTCTCTGTAGCCTTGGCTGTCCTGGACTTGCTTTGTAAACCAGGCTGGCCTCGAACTCACAGCGATCCGCCTGCCTCTGTCTCCCAAGTGTTGGTATTAAAGGCGTGTGCCACCATGCCCGGCTCCTTTCTGTGTTATGACAGCCAAAATCAACTTTAGAGACTGTGACTTTAGACATCTGGGAGGCAAATTTGTCTCTGACTGAAAACTACCATGTAGGTTTTTGTTTTTGTTTTAAAGAGATTTATTTATTGATTATGTATACAGTGTTCTTGACTGCATGTACACCTGCACACCAGAAGAGGATACCAGATCTCATTATAGATGGCTGTAAGCCATCATGTGGTTGCTGGGAATTGAACTCAGGACCTTCGGAAGAGCAGCCAGTGTTCTTAACCTCTGAGCCACCTCTCCAGCCCTACTGTGTAGTTTTTAAGCATAGTAATGTAAATGTAAACAATTTTAAAAACCACCCCTCAAATGCACCTTTTTTGGGGCGGGGCCAGGTTCCAGACAGCGTTTCTCTGTGTAGCCCTGACTGTCCTGGGCTCAACTTGTAGACCAGGCTGGCCTCAAACTCACAATGATTCACCTGCCTCTGCCTCCCAAGTGCTGGGATTAAAGGCATGTGTCACCACACCCTGCTTAAATACGCTTCTAATATTGAAAAGTGCTACATAGGGATTGGGGGTGTTGAGTCAGTAAAGTGCTTACTAAGCAAGCTGAAAGACCTGCATTTGAGCCCCAAAACCCAGGTAGAAAAAAGCTGAACATGGTGGCACCTGCTGAAGGCCCCAGCACTGGGGAGCTGAAGACAGGCAGATCCCTGGGGCCTGCTGGCCAGCTGGGGCCAGTGAAAAACTATCTCAAAGACCAAGACGCATGGTGCCTGAGGAATGACACTTGAGGTTGACCTCCGGTCTACACATGTACACATTCACACTCAGACGTGCACTTATACATGTGCACACATACATTCACACTGCTATGTGGGCCTCCTATCTTTTTCTTTTAGCATGCTGCTCTGCCCTCCTCTTTAGTCTGTGGAGATTGAACTCAAGAGCCTTTGGATGCTAGACATGTGCTCCTTCACTGAACTACTCCCTACCTCTTGCCTGCCCATTCTCAGAACCAAAACTCCACAGTCTCTATGGTCCATTGCGGGCCCCCAATTCCTGACGTCTGGCTCGGCCTCCCTAGTACTGAGTTTTGCACGTGCCACCACACCAGGCCTCCTCAGCCATCTCTTAAGCTAACTCTTTCCTCTCTCTCCTCTGCCCCTAGAGGCAGACATGACGGATTCTGGCAGTCCTCCCCCTGAGGACACCCTGCTTCCAGGTTCTCCCTGGAAGAAGAAGCTGAGGAATAAGCATGAGAAAGAAGAGAAGAAAATGGAGGCGTTTGCGTGAGTGAGGCTGGGGCAGTCAGGCCCTGGGAGCAGGAAGGGCACTGGAAGGGTAAGCCGAGGAAGCAGGACTTTTGGGTGGCTCCCAAAAGGCTAAGGAGAAGGGATGGAAGGTGAGGCTCAAGTGTAGAAGGGGATGGCTCATCCTGGAGGGTGACACAGGACCTTCTAGACCGTCCTTAGGCATGGTGGTGAAAATGTGGGGTGTGGCTCAGGTTCCGCCTGCTGTCCCTGTCCACACTGCTTCAGCTTTCTCATCTGTAAAACAAGGCTGATCACGCAGCGTGGCAATCAGTGAGTAGCTGAATAGCCAGTGCCTGGTGTCTGCTGGATAATTGACATTTCCCTGGAAAGGGACAATCCTAAAGTGAGGTGTTTCCATTGCTGCTTCCTCTTGGTCCTCCACTCAGGTTCCTGGAGGTCCCCGGCCCACGAAGGGAAGTGTGGGCTGGAATCTCTCCTTTGCTGCCATCCTGCCCTTCTCTGCTTTCTGTAGGGACCAGGCCATTTCTCCTTCATCCCGACCCTCATCGAGGAACAAAAACAGAAAGCACACCGAGGCGCTTCAGAAGCTAAGGTGCGGGGGCTGGGGGCTTCAGCTGCCCTGCAGCAGGGCATTGGAGAGGGCTTTAGCCTCAACTGTGCCAACGTCCTGTGCCCTCCCAGGGAAGTGAACAAGCGCCTCCAGGCCCTCCGCTCCTGCCTGAGCCCCAAGCAGCACCGTACTCCAGCCCTTCAGAACGTAGATGACGAGGTGGTCCTAGTGGAGGGGCCTGTCTTGCCACAGAGTCATCGACTCTTTACACTCAAGATCCGGTGCCGGGCTGACGTAGTCAGACTGCCTGTCAGCACGGTGAGTGCTTGAGACCAGCATGGGCTGGATCAGTATCTTCCTTTGGAGACACGAGCACTGAAATGTAGTGTGCTAACAGGAGGAGCCCATCTTCTTTTCCATCCTGCTCTCTGGGGCTACCCCTACTTTTTCATCTCTCTGTGCCTTAGACCCGTTGTTCCCTTTGTGTATAGCTTTCCTCATTTTTATCTCTTTTTGGCCAACTTTACCCAAGGCTACTTAGTATACCATCTTCAGGCCAGGTGTGATGTTGGCACATACCTGTAGTCTCAGCACTTGGGAGGGGAGGCATGAAAATCTAGAATTTGAAACCAGCATTGACTACATAGCTATACCCTGCTTGAAAAACAAACACACAGAAATACATGGTATTTTTATGAGGCATTTTTTAAAAAAAGATTTACTTTTTAATTATATCTAGGGGTTGTATACACCTTTAATCCCAGCACAGAGGCAGGTGGATTTCTGTGAGTTTGAGGCCAGCCTGGTCTACAGAGCTAGTTCCAGGACAGCCAGGGCTACACAAAGAAACCTTGTCTTGAAAAACAACCTTTCCCCACAAATTATATCTAGGCCTGTGTCTACGTTTGGATATGTGTACAAGAGTGCAGGTACCTGTGGATGGAGGCATTGAGTTCCCAGGTGCTAGAGCTACAGTCGGGTGTGAGCTGCCTGATACAGTGCTGCTAGCCAAAACCAGGACTTCTGGGAGAGCAAGCAGCAAGTGCTCTCAGCCGCTGAGCCGTCTCTCCAGTACCTGAAGCCTTTTAAAGGAATTATTCTCTAGGCTGAGTCTTCTGCCTCTCTCCTTCAGGGCCCTGTGCTTCCCTCTTATGCTCTTACTGCCTTGGACATAGCAGATAGCACACAATGGCTCCTGAGCTCCCCAGCTTCCTGGCAAAGGCTGCTATCTGTGTAGGATGGTCAGTTCAAGAGGACTAGCAGAAATGAGCCCTCATGAACACGGACCTGGCATGGGCAAGCAGCTAAGCCCAAGATGGCAAATTGGTGGCTTGTGGCCTTATCAGTGTTGCTCTTTTGCTCTGGAGGGTGCTTCTAACATAGAGATTGGTTGGAGTTGTGCCTCAGTGACAGAGAACTTGTCATGGTGTATGTGAGTTCCATCTCTGGCACTGAAGAAAAGAATGAGTTTACCAAACTTTGTAATGGGAGATTTCCTCAAAGGCCCAGATTTCTGATTTTAAGGAAGGGAAAAAAAAAAAAAAAAAATGGTAGCAGTGTCTGTGGTATATTTGGGGCTTTACCCTCTTTTCCTTTTTTTACCTCCTAGTCCACAAATCCATGTCTGCATTTATCTATTTGATTATTTGTGTGTGTGTGTGTGTGTGTGTTGCCCTTATGGATATGTTCCTGTGGGTGTGTGTCTGAGTGCAAGTGTGAGTGTGCATGCATATGCTTGTGGAGGCCAAAGGATAATGTCTGGGGTCTTCCTCACTTGCCTCTTCCTAACCCTGGAGCTCACTGCTGCAGCTCTTATCTTCACCTCCTCAGCGTGGCCATTGCAGGGGCTACCTGTCACTCCTAGCTTTTCATGGAGCGCTGGAGATCCAAAATCAGGTCCTTTTGCTTGCATGCCAGGCACTTTGCTGAGTGAACCATCTCCTTAGCCCCAGCAGTTTAATTTATCTGTGCTACTTGCCAGGTAAATGTGGGGAATTTTCACAGCGGAAGTGTTCAGCCAGTAGCTCAGGCCAGGAGCTTTTGTTTGGGGTGGTGACTCAGGGTAGGGTGAGGACTTTCACAGCTGGGGACTCAGGGTAGGGTGAGGACTTTCACAGCTGGGGACTCAGGGTAAGGTGAGGACTTTCACGGCTGGGGACTCAGGGTAGGGTAAGGACTTTCACGGCTGGGGACTCAGGGTAAGGTGAGGACTTTGACGGCTGGGGACTCAGGGTAAGGTGAGGACTTTGACGGCTGGGGACTCAGGGTAAGGTGAGGACTTTGACGGCTGGGGACTCAGGGTAAGGTGAGGACTTTGACGGCTGGGAGATCCCTTTGTCTTCTAGTCGGAGCCCCTTCAGAATGTGGTGGACCACATGGCCAATCATCTTGGGGTATCCCCAAGCAGGATTCTTCTGCTCTATGGAGAGACAGAACTGTCTCCTACTGCTACCCCTAGGACCCTAAAGCTTGGAGTGGCTGATATCATTGGTGAGTGGAAGGCAAGGAAGAGGAGCCTTGAGGAAGCTTTGCCGTGGGTGGTGGTAGTGGGGCTATGGGGAGACTTCTAGAGGCAGGTTCTGTTTCCAGTACTCTCATTTCAGCCTGGTCTCTCAATCCTCTTCTCACAGATTGTGTGGTGCTAGCAAGTTCTTCAGAGGCCACAGAGACACCCCAGCAGCTCCAGCTTCGGGTGCAGGGGAAGGACAGACACCAGATGTTGGAGATCTCACTCTCTCCTGTGAGTAGAAGTGCTGTCCATGCCCCACCCCTTTCCTTTCCAGTCTCCTGTCAGTTGGTCAGTTGGCAGGACATAGACTCCTCCCAACTCTGATGCTGCAAATTATCCTATGTCTGGGTGCCTACCCAGCCTACGTCATGGTGAGAAAGAATATTGTTCAAGTTCTATATTAGTTACTCTGTTGTTGCTCTGATACAACACCATGACCAAGGCTTTTATATATGAGAATAAGATAATGATGGATACAAGGCACCAGATACTGTGTTATATGAGGTTTATTAAGTGAGCATGGGGAGAGAAGAAAAAGGGGCAGGGTACCCCAGAGAGAGACAGAGACAGGAAGTGTAAGAAGAGAGAGAGGAGAGTAAGAGGGAGTAGAGAGAGACCACCAGGAGGGTCTGTTCTTTCTATGGCCCTGGGCAGGGCCACGCCCCCGTGGCAGGTAAGTGATGACATCACAGGTAGGCAGACTGAAGCAGAATCCAATAAAGGCAACTTACAGAAGAGGGTTGGTTTTCGTTTTTTGTTTTTGGGTTTGTTTGTTTGTTTATTTGTTTTTTGCTACGGTTCCAGAGGTTAGAGTCCATGGTGGCTGAGTGGATGCAGCCTGTGAGGCTGCTGGGACAGCTACTGAGAGCTCCCCTTGCTAACCAGAGTAGAAAACACCTAAAGGACAGGAAGGTTTTTTAGTTTTTGTTTTTTTGTTTTTGTTTTTTCGAGACAGGGTTTCTCTGTGTAGCCTTGGCTGTCCTGGCCTCACTTTGTAGACCAGGCTGGCCTTGAACTCATAGGGATCCACCTACCTATGCCTCCTGAGTGCTGGGATTAAAGGTGTGTGCCACCACACCCGGCAGGACAGGAAGTGGTTTATTTTTTTTATTTTTTTAGGACAGGAAGTTTTTAAACTCCCAAAACTCTGTTTCCCCCAACAAGGCCACCCCTCCTTAGCTTCCCCAAACAGTGCTACCAACTAGGGATCAAGTATTCAAATGCCAGCAGCTATGGGGCGCTCTCACTCACACCACACGGCCTCCTTCCCATTTCTGCTAGCACCCTGTGTCCCTGTCTTAGTTAGGGTGCCATAGCTGTGAAGAGACACCATGACCGCTTCACTCTTATAAAGGCAAACATCTCATCGGGAGTGGCGTACAGTTCAGAAGGCTTCAGGCTGTCACCATGCGGCATGCAGGCAGGTGTGGCACTAGGGAGATAGCTGAGAGTTGTACAGCAGTCAGTAGGCATAGGAAGAGCCTGACTCTGGGTCTGGCTTGGGCCCCCTCAGTGACTCACATCCTCCAACAAGGCCATACGTACTCTAACAAAGCCACGTGCCCTAACCCTTTCAAATAGTGCCACAGTTATGAAATACAATGCAGTGTGGGGCAGGTTCCTTTGGTGGGCTGAACCAAGGTGAGCCCCTGAGAAATTAGGCATGCAACAGAGCTGGGGAGTGAACGAACGGGAGGGAGGACCTGGGGAAGGGGGAAAGGCAGACATGCAGACAAGCACCTGGTGGTGGCAGTGGCAACAGCTGAGGTGGGGCTGGAGGTCATGATGTAAGGAGCTGCTAGGTCCCTGACAACAGGCTAGTGGAATTGCCCGCCATGAGGCTATGGGGGCCATTTTCATTCAAACCACCACAGTTCCCCTTCCCATATCCTGACTTCTCATCAACTGGAAAGGACCCTTGTATAGTAACAATGCTATACAGTGATAATGACATTATTTATTTATTTATTTGGTGATGCTGGAGATTTAATTCACACCTTGTGCATTCTAAGCTGTCACTGAGCTAGTACCATAGCCCAGAGTTATACTTCTTACTTTTGTTTTAGTTTTAGGGTTTTCTTTGTGTTTGTATATTTGTGTGGGTGCTTGCACCACAGTGCATGTGTGAAGGTCCGAGGACAGCTGTGGAAGGTGGCTCCCTCCTTCCACTGTTTGGGTTCTGGAGGTTGAACTAGGCCATTAGGCTTGGCAGCAAACACCTTCACTTTAAAATTTTTTTTCTTGTTTCATTTTTGTATAATCATAATTCTTACTACATACATATCATATTGTTAAAATTCTGATTTACCAGATGTGATTACATTCCTTTAATCCCAGCACTCAGGAGGCAGATCTCTGAGTTTGAGGCCAGCCAAGATATATATATAAATAATATTTATATTTATATATAATGCATGTGTGTCTATGTGCGCATAGGCCATGGGATATGTATGGAGGTCAGAGGACAAGTGGAGGGCATCAGTTTTCTGTTTCTACCATGTGAATTGGAACTCAGGTCCTCATGCTCCAGGTAGTGCCTTCACCTTCTGAGCTGTATCACTGCCCGATTATACTTGGTTATAACTTACACTGTCACAGGCATGCACTGCGCATAGCGCATGTGAGGTTTGGTGCTTTCCTTGACTTGAGGCACCAGCTAAGTGTCTTGAATATATCGCTTCTGAAGAACAAGGAGTGACTCTACCACAGCTGGTAGGCTTAGAACAACAGACATGGATTCTTAAAGTTCTGTAGACTGAAGCTCCACGTTGAATCTTCTTTCTCTCTTTGTAGCTTTGGTGGTAGCCAGAGTTCCTTGCTGTACTCCTGGTGTCTCTGTTTCCTCTTGTGAAGACCTAAGTCATAATAGATTAGCCATGTGAATGAGGTGTGAGCACATCTCACCTTGATTCTATGCCCTAAGTCCAATAAGGCCACATTCACATGCACAGGACAGGGTGTCTTTGGTGCAGACAGTTCAACCCATAACACTCTTCTAAGTCACACAGAACAGCTTACTTTAGAATCTGTGTTCATGGGCTGTAGAGGTGGCTCAGAGGTTAAGAGCACTGGCTGCTCCTCCAGAGGTCCTGAGTTCAGTTCCCAGCAACCACACACACACATATATATATGTATAAAACCATCTATAATGAAATCTAGTGCCCTCTTCTGGTCTGCAGGAGTACATGCAGACAGAGCACTGTATACATAATAAATAAATCTTTTTTTTTAAAAAAAAGAATCTGTGTTCACTTTTTCCTTGCTTCTGCTTCAGAGGGGCCGTTACTGAGGCTTGCACTTTTATTAGCCTGCACCCTGGAGTCTTATCCTCCATGGCCCCACTCCACAGTTCCTGAGAGACCAGTGGCTAGTCCCTAGAGAGGAGTCTGCCTTCCCCTCCAGGAGTCTCTGTCTCCTGATGTGCCCGTGTCTTCCTTGTCTTATGTTCTTTTCTTGCTTTGTTTGTTTTGATTAGTTTATTTTCAGACAGGGTCTCCTTATGTACCCTAGGGTGGTCTGGGAGTCACTTTGTAGCCCAGGCTAGCCTGAAGTGCACTCTGTCGCCCAGGTTGGCTTGAATCTCACTATGTAGCCCAAGCTTGTCTCAAACTTGGGCTCTTTCTGCTTCCACCCCACAAGTAATGTCATTTCAGCCAGGTGCGGCATATTGGCTAAAAGTTAACTTTTTTGTGACTTGAAAGCGTGTGTGTGAGACCCCTGCACTGCGCTCACGGTCACTGTCCTACATTCTCTGCCTGTCCCTGTAGGTTCTCCCAGCCTACCTTTCACAGTTTTATATCTGTTGTTTGTGTCTCCATACAGGACTCTCCTCTTAAGGTCCTCATGTCACACTATGAGCAGGCCATGGGACTCTCCGGGCGCAAGCTCTCCTTCTTCTTTGATGGGACAAAACTTTCGGGCAAGGAGCTGCCAGCTGACCTGGGCATGGAGTCTGGAGATCTCATCGAAGTCTGGGGCTGAAGCTTCCTTCCCTGTTTGGATGCAGAGCCAAGACTTGGGGACAATAGCTCCCACTTTTACTTTCATTATTTTTTGCCCCATAGGGCTAACAAAATGAATTAGAACTTGTTTAATTATTTATTTTTGGTGTTGGAGATTGAATCGTAGACTGTGCACATGCTAAGGATGTATGAAGTTGAGCCAAAACCAAGGCGTGACCTTTTGCCTGTCTTGTTGACCATAGTCTCAAGCAGTTGACTGTTTGGTAGTTGTGTGGCTGTGGCTGCCCTGGGTGGCCTGTGGCTGTGTATTTGGCAGCTCCTGGGGCACAGAGAAGGGATGTTGGTTTCCCTACCATTTCATGTTCACTAGTGCCCTTACTTCATCAAATATCTGTTCTGTAAAACTGCATATATTGAGTGCGTTGAACTAAATGGCCATTGCACTTGGGTGCCCAGGCCTGGGATTTATGCCACAATTGGGAACCAACAATGACTTTAATTCTCATTTGGGGCAGAAGATGCCGTTTGAGGTACCTTCCCTGATGGGATACTTGGTTGTAGGAAAATGAACAAGTGATGGCATATGCTGAAGCAGAGGAGTGGTAGAAAAGTGGGTTCCTTTAAAAGGCTAATGACAGTCGTGTCTTTAGCCAGGGCATCCACTCTTCCAGGGCTCTAGCCAGTGTCTGGTGCGCACTTCATGGCATGTACATCTAGCTACATCTGAGCACATGCAGCTGTCAAGGTTGGGTCTGCTCTGGTGTTTGGTCCTCCCTTGCTCATGCTCTCTCCTGTTAGCACCCACTTAGTATATTTATATCTTTGGATATTTCTGAATGCGTGTAATTTTACTGTATTACATTGTTGTGCAATAGACCTTCTGTCACCCCTCAGCTTGGGTGATGCTCTAGCCATGTTAGCACCTTCTGGATCCGCTGTTGCTCTGCTGTGGTGCTACATAGTGGCATTAGATGATTTTACTCACACATTGCCTTAAGTGGGAGATGTCTGAGTCTCCAGCTCCGTGGAACCATATTCTAGGCCACAGCATATTCCATATATAGGTAGTTCTCTGGCGTACTTGTCCACGGAGGGGCTGTTGGTTATACAGGTTTATTTTTCTGGTTTTTCCAGAGTTTTTTTCAGAATGTGGACTGGCCTTTCTTGGGGCTTCTCTTTCCTATCTTTACCAGCATTTGGTGCTGTTAAACTTTCTGATTGTAGCAGTCCAGGTGTAAAAAGCACCACACATTAATGTGCTTTATCCAGCCACCATCTCTATGCCTTTCACCTTATGGGTCTCCTTGTGAGGCTTCCTTTTGTGTGTTTCTTTTTCTTGAGGAGTTGCCTGTGCTCTTTGGGTAATGGCAAATACCCTGCAGAACAGCACTTTGTGTCCAGGGGAATTTTCACTAAACAGACATTCTTAATTTTAATGTAGACAGTTGGCTGTTGTTAGAATGCTTGTTGCTTTGTTTTTATTTATTTTTAGGGGAAAATGAAAAAGACCTTCTAGAGTGGGAGGGCTCCAGTGGGGAATCCTTGGGGTTGAGACCTTTGGACATCTAAGCTAGTTTAAGAAACTTCCCTTTTCTTCTCATAGCGCTATAGCTTTTGTTCTTTGGCTTTTTTCCTCTGTCACACTGAGATCACTAAGTGAGACTAGAGTTCTGACTGGTCTGCCTTGGTGTGGGTGGACTGTTCTGAACCTTCAACCTGCTCCTCGCTGGTTGCTGCTGGGCTGTGCTGCTTTCTGACTATTGTATGTCATTTTTAAACCATCTGAGATGCACCTTTGTGTGGGAGAGCAAGTGTTATTTTAATTATAATGAGCCAGTTTTCTAAGCGTTGTCTACTAAAAAAAAAAAAAAAACCCTTTAGTCTACTAATATGTAGTCTGTTTTTCACAAAAGTATGTCAACTTCTTGATTTTTTTTTTTTTTTTGTGAGATTGTCACTTTGGATTTTATAATGTTTAAGTAATCCATGATATGATATATCTTCCAGGTTTTTCAGCTCTTGTATGCCCATTATTGAATCTGAAGACACTAATATGTATTCAGTTTCAGCTCAATAAAGGGAGATGTCTTTAATTTAGGAACACTTGATGAGTTTGGTCTTTGTGGCTCTCATGTGATCCAAAATGAAGTTCTTGTGACAGTGACCCTTAGTTATTCCCAGACACACATTCTTTCTTGTCCTTGCCTAACAGAAACCATGGCTTTTTTTTTTTTTTTTTTTTTTTTTGAGCAGGGAGATTTTGAGATTAGGTTTCTCTGTGTAGTCTTGGCTATCCTGGACTTGCTTTGTAGACCAGGCTGGCCTCAAACCCGCAGAGCTCTGCCTGCCTCTGCCTCCTGAGTGCTGGAAAGATATGTGCCAGAACTCTTATAGACCCCTCCTCCTCACTACTCCTATAAGATTTGGTGTAACTTAACAGCACTCACACTGTCTTAGCTGTTAGGAGGACTCTAGCTAGGTGAAATTCAGCCTCCTGGGGTGGAAGGGCAAGGGCTGCCCTCCCAGGAGGTCTGCAGAGGCATGTACACCCCTCCCTGCATCTGTCCTGACCACTGGAGGTCAAGTGCTCCATGGCCACAGAGATTTTCAGAACTGGAACTCAGTGGGACTCCAGTGAGACAGGGAGCCTGTGTAGTCATGGTCTCCATGCCATACCTTAGGAGAACCATAACACTGAAATAACTGCCTTGTTGAAGTCACTTAAGGATTACTGTCACTTACAGCAGCACAAGATGTAGCTGCTACAAACAACAGTGCAGTGGTTCTCTTTGGGTGATGGACTGGTTTCCCCAGATGTCTAGTTGCAGGAACAGGATGGGTGTGAATATTCACCTATCTGGTCCCTGGGTGGTACAGGCCTATAATCTCAGTTACTCAGTAGGCTGGGGCAGGGTGCTAGAAGGCTCAAGGCCTGCTTTGGCTAGAGTGAGTTCAAGGCCAACCTGGCCAGTACACTGAAACCTTGTCTCAAAAACAAAACAAAACTGAGTCATATTGCTCAGTGTAGTGCGCTTACCTGGCTTCAGGTCCAGCCCCAGGTCCTTAAGTTCTATAGTGCTGCTCATCCACGTGGTGGGACCTTTGGCTCAGCAAGTGCTAGAAGGTGCAGTTTCTCTAGTTTCCCCCAAAACTGTCCTTTGAAATATTAATGACCATTTACTCAATGTCCCAGGTCAAGTGTGGCACTACCCATAACCTCATTCCTCAGAGCAACCTTAGGAAACGGAAGTTTTACAGAGAAACCAAAGCTAATGCAATTAACTGCTAGTTCTCACAGTCACCCACTGCAGAGCCAGCGTTAGATACAAGTGGGCCTGCCTGAGACTCCGGGTTCTTGAGATTGGCATACTTGAGTGTTCGCACAGGGTCCTGGGATCCAGCTAAGATGCTGGAGAGACGAGTGGTGAAGAGTACTTGCTGCTCTTGCAGAGGACCAGAGTTCAGTTCTCAGCACCCCCACATCAGGCAGCTCACAGTGCCTGGCACTCAGCCCAGGGGATCCAGTGCCCTCTGCTGGCTTCTCTAGGCACTTGTACACATGCAGCATATACATATGTACACAGGTGAGTACACAGGCACACACACACACAAATCTTTTTTTTTTTTTTTAATGAAGGGCCAGGTATGGTGGTACACACCCTTAATCCTGGTACTCTGGAAGCAGAGGCAGGGGGAGTCACTGAGTTCAAACCCAGCTTGTTATATATCAAGTTCCAGGCCTGACAGGGTGACATAGTGAGATCCCATCTTAAAAAAAAAAAAAAAAAAAAAAAAAAAAAAAGTAGAGGAATGGTAATTTAGAACATTGCTGTTTGGCAAGAGATCATATCCAAAGACCTTCTAGATCTATGTGATCCAGCCGGAATACAAACACACCTTTAATTCAGGAGACAGAGACAAGCAGATCTGAGTTCAAGGCCAGCCTGGAATAGAACAAGTTTCAGGTAAAGAAAAGCTTAGGTCTACGCCTGGTGGTACACAGCTTTAATCCCAAACAATGAAGGTTAAGATAGTTTGTAGAAGCACCCAACATTCGAAAGTGATGTTTAATTGAGTGGCAGAAAATATGACAAATCAGAGAAGATTTGACAGAACAGGATATGCCCAACTCTCATGAGAAGAGAAAGGAAAGGGTAGCTACTTAAGGGACAATGCAGAGAGGAAGAGGAGGCAGTTTACCGAGAGAGGTTGAAGGCAGAACAAGCCGGAGGATGAGAAGGAGCCAGAGCATAAGTCAGCAGGGAGGAGTTTGAGCTAGAACAGCTGAGTTGAGGCAGCCAGCCCAGAGCTCAGTGAGAACAAGAAAGGGTTGGCTTATTAAGCAGAAAGTCTCAGAGGCTGGAAACATTCTAGGCCTAGGGTTAGGTTGTACGGAGGCAGAAGCTTCCAGGACTAAGCCTAGGTTAGCAGACAGAGGCAGTAAGCCTTCGACACAATAATTGAAACAGCCAAATAAAAGTTCCTTTTACAAAAAGTGGATAGGGGCGCTAGAGATACGGCTCAGTGGTTAAGACCCTTGCTCTTGCAGAGGACCCAGGTCAGTTCCCAGCATCCACATGGTTCCTTACAAACACCTGTTAATTCCAGTTCCAACGGATGGATTCGGTATCCTCTTCAGACCTCTGAGGGCACCAGGCACGTACATACACGTAGGCAAAACATACTCATAAAAACATACATGTGTATGTGTGTACGCACTGAAGCATATGCTTGCAAAGGTGAGGCTCTGTTCCTTCAGACGCTCTGAGGAGGAGCCAGGGGTGCTTATCTTTGATGAGCAGTGGTTTTTCTATGTAGCCCAGGCTATCCTCTAACTCAAGATCTTTCTGCCTCGGCCTCACAGGTGCTGGGATTGAAGCTGTGTGGCTCCACACTAGCTATTTCGCTTTTTCTTATGTAGCTTTACAATCCCCGGTCTCAACCCCTGATACCTTCTGATTCAGAAGTTGGCTCCTCCTAAAGGCTTTTGTAGAGCTGGCCACACCATTTTGATGTCCCACCTTAGCATTTGGTTGTGTTTCTTGCTTCCCCGTCAGTATGTGAGTGCTCAGCAAACACTGCCTTGTTCTTTTCAACCATGTCTAGCCCCAGTTCATGATCTCACACACCTGTTGCCAACCAAAAGCTTACTGACGGAATAAGTTTCATGTCTCAGAGAATCCCACTGCCACTCACCTCAGTGAATGAGCCAGAAACAATGTCACCCCCTCCCCTTTTGTGGTAAGGAAGGAAACCGGGCCCTCATTCAGGCTGGGCAGGGGTTCTACCACTGAGCCACAATCCAACCAGGCTCCCTACTTTGTTTTGTGATGCTAGGGATGGACCCTGGGGTCTTAAGAGAGATGGCTCAGAGGTTAAGAGCACTGTCTGTTCTTCCAAAGGTCCTGAGTTCAAATCTCAGCAACCACGTGGTGGCTCACAACCATCTATAATGAGATCTGGTGCCCTCTTCAGTCGTGCAGGCCAAGTACTGCATAAATAATAAATCATATATATATACATATATATGGATATGGAAGTACAGCCGGGCATGGTGGCCCACGCCTTTAATCCCAGCACTTGGGAAGCAGAAGCAGGCAGATCTCTGAGTTCCAGGTCAGCCAGGTCTACACAGAGAAACCCTGTCTCAAAAACAAAACAAACAAACAAAGAATGTGGAAGCACTTCCCACGCTTTACCACTGCAGTGCACCCCTTGCCCCACAGCCTCATCCTTGATACTTGCTTTTTCTTCCTATCTATAGAAGGATTGACTCCCACACCTCCTTTTTTGGGGGTGAGGGGGCTAGCCTCTAACTCACAGCGATCCACCTGCCTCTCCCAGAGTGCTGCGATTATAGTCGTGAGCCACCACGCTTCTATTTTTATTTGTTTGTTTTGTTTTTTGAGACTGGGTTTCTCTGTGTAGCCTTGGCTGTCCTGGACTCACTTTGTAGACCAGGCTGGCCTTGAACTCACAGCGATCCTCCTGCCTCTGCCTCATGAGTGCTGGGATTAAAGGCGTGCGCCACTGCCTGGCTTTTGATGTAGGGTATTTTATTTTATTTTTCTAGACAAGGTTTCTAGACTGTCCTGGACTCGCTTTGTAGACCAGGCTGGCCTTGAACTCACTGAGATCAGCCTGCCTCTGCTTAGGGCGTGCTGTAGTTAAAAGGTATGCACCACCACAAAGTAGGGACCGGGTTCTTCAAGTTCCGTTCTGAGCCCCTGCCTGTCTTACAGAAGAGACGCCAGAGGGCGCGAACACTCCAGTCTTGGTTGGCTGGAGGAAAACTGCGGCCACAGCTGATGCGCCCGCTTCTCCTAATCTATAGGAATCTTTTGTTTGCATCCGAGTCTCGCGCTGTATGTAGCCCCGGCTGACCTGGAACTCGCTATGCAAACCAGGCTATCCTTGAAATTGCAAAGATCCGCTTGCCTCTGCCTCCTGAGGCCTGGGACTAACAGCGTTCAGTACCACATCCCACTCTATAAGAATCTTAAGCGTTCACTGTGAACTCTAAGGCTTGGGAAATAAAAGGGGGCAGGTGCTCGCGGTTAGTCATCCAACAATTACTGAGCAATGAAGCTATCAGCCAGTCACTGAAGAAGAAAGAGGAAATTGCTCACTAGCATCTGTAGAGATGTGTTATTTCCAAACCTTTGTGATCCACTCGGATAAATTGACATTCGGTCTAAGGCGCTCGACTTCACCAGCGAGGCCCCCTGGAGGCTGCTGATGAAGTAGGATTGGGCGTCGGGTTGCCATAGTGTCCAGCCTTGCGTCGTGCTACAGAGCCCAAGAAGCCCCGGAGGCTTCCGTAGTCGGCGGCAGGTCACGTGTTCAATCATTGCACTGGGTGACTTTCTCCGATAGGGCTCCCGTGTCACATGATCTGCTCTGGAGCAACATGGTGTCAGCCTTCGTGCTGCTCCGGGACTGAGCGACAGCGAGTGTGGCGCGCTCCTTGCCGGCGTGAGGAGTGCGTTAGCGTAAGAAGCGGGGGCTGGGTCCTCGTCTTCCCGCTCCTCTCCCCAAAGTTCCCTGCACCTCCGGTGTCCTCTCCTCTGTCGGAACTAGAAGGAATGACGAAGCCCAGGGCTTTCCCCAGTTGTGCTCTGTGCATCGGAGCAAGCTCTTAGCCGACCGTGGGTAGCTCTCCTCGGCGTCCTTTCTCCAACCTCTCTCCGTGGGAGGTGGGATCGGAGCGTGGCCGGTTGCTTTTCCCTCCCTGGGACCATGGCCGGGTCGGACACGGCGCCATTCCTCAGCCAAGCGGATGACCCCGATGACGGGCCGGCGTCTGGATATTCGGGGTTGCCAGGGCCCGTGGGGAATCCCAAGTCCGGGGAGCCCGAGGTTCCGGATCGTGAGGGGCTGCAGCGCATCACTGGGTTATCTCAGGGCCATTCGACTCTGATAGTGGCGGTGCTGTGCTATATCAACCTCCTGAACTACATGGACCGCTTCACCGTGGCTGGTAGGCACTGCCGTTCTGAAGAAGGCACATAGGCAATGGAGCAGGCCCCCAGGATGGGGCCCCCTTTCCGCGCTCATTCTGAGGTTTTTTTCTTCCTTCCTTCCTTCCTTCCTTCCAGGCGTTCTTCCAGACATCGAGCAATTCTTCAACATCGGAGATGGTAGTTCTGGGCTCATCCAGACTGGTGAGTGAGGCTCCTTTCAGAGGGAGTCAGCCGCTTACTCTGTGACGGTGGGCAACACGCTCACCCTTTCTGAGCCTCGTCTTTCTGGTCTGTTGAATGAAGAGAGTGATAAAGTGGGCTAATTCTTTGGACTGGCGTGAGGACAAAGAAATGACGGTCGAGTGTGGCACATAGTAGGCACCAGTACATAATGGCATGGACACTTGGGGGCTTCTGTGGCGGGAAGTCTTCATGTCCTTCATTTTTTTCTGAGAACCTACTTTGTACCTAGTAGTGCACCCTAGAAGTGGTAGGAGCCCGAAGAGGACGTTGGCCAGGCATTCTTGACTCCACACCCTTCAGTCAGCGGAGGAGAAGTCTTACCATCTCTCCTTTGTGTGCAGAGTAGACTGAGCTACCTGTGTTTTTATAAGCAAACTCAGACTTTTTGGTTTTTCGAGACAGGGTTTCTCTCTGTAGCCTTGGCTGTTAGACTCACTTTGTAGACCAGGCTGGCCTCGAACTCACAGAGATCCGCCTGCCTCTGCCTCCCGAGTGCAAACTCAGACTTTGAAAAGACTTAAGCTTTATCCAGGGCCACATAAGCAGATAGGCGAATAGGAATCAGAATCAGAAACCAGGTCTTTTTTTTTTTTTTTTTTTTTTAGGGAGGGGTTGAGACAGGGTTTCTCTGTGTAGCCTTGGCTGTCCTGGACTCGCTGTGTAGACCAGGCTGGCCTTGAACTCACAGCTATCCACCTGCCTCTGCCTCCCGAGTGCTGGGATTAAAGACGTGCGCCACCACGCCCGGCCAGACACCAGTTCTTGAAGTGTTTTTTGTTTTTTTCCTATTCCATGCCAATGAGGAACTGGAGGCAGTTAAGTGTGGAGAAACAGAACGAGACCATAGGTCAAGCTGGTTTTGCCTTAGAGAAGTAAATCTTTCTAGGCAGCTTCGTTTAGCTCTCTCATTCAGCCTGTGTGACTCGAACACCTGTTTTGTACTAGGTTGTGGATTAAATGAGAGACACAGTCACGGCCCACACAGGAGCTGGCATCCTCCTGTGCCTGAGGGGGTTAATTAAACTGGGATAATTTTCAGATGGATAAGTGCTACAAAAAAAGAAGGCAGTGTGTGGTGGCACACTTCTTTATCGCAGCACTTGGGAGGTAAAGGCTGGAGGACCACTGTGAGCTTAGGGCAGCCTGTGTTCATAGTGAGACCTGCTCTCCTTCCTCTCCCCAGGAAAGAAAAGGCTGCTGGGTAGTATGGTTAAGTGTCTGAATTGGAGTTCCAGACAGAGGGGACACTGGGTGGTGAACCCTAATGTGGTGTTGATCTTGCCATTTGCCATGGAAGTTCAGAGAAGAAAGACAGGAAGAGGAAGAGCTGGATTAGATAGGACACTGTGTGTGTGTGTGTGTGTGTGTGTGTGTGTGTGTGTGTGTGTGTGTGTAATGTGGATTTTGTTTCGGGCTGGGTGGAAGGGAAGGACCTCAGCTGTAGGATTTTGTTAAAGACGTTTTGGAAAGTTATGAACATGGATGGCGCTGGCTCATCGCTCTGGCCCTGATAGGCTGCAGTGTTGATATGGGGATGGCGTGATATCAGTGAAGAGGAGGATGGAGACTCTCCACTTAGGCATTTCTATTCCCTGATCCCTAACTGGAGTGGGGGGGGAGGAGCAGGGGAAGGGGGAGGGGTGATGCAGGCTGCGAGGGACCTGGACTAGGCTGTGACTCTCTGCTTCCCCCCAGTGTTCATCTCGAGTTACATGGTGTTGGCACCAGTGTTTGGCTACCTGGGTGACAGGTACAATCGAAAGTACCTCATGTGCGGGGGCATCGCCTTCTGGTCCCTGGTGACACTGGGGTCATCCTTCATCCCCAAGGAGGTGAGGTCCTGCACTTTCTCCCCGCTCCCCATCAATATTTGCTGTTGCTCTTGGAGTCATTTTGGATTGAGTGTGGGGGACCTCTGTCGTTTCCTCGCTCTGTGCCATGTTGCACTCTTCCATCGCTTGAGTTAACCTGCCCACTCCATCCTGTTCAGTTTCCTTCTCGAGCCTTCTTCCACTCCCCACGTCGCTCATCCCCTAACTCCCACTGTACATCTAGACATACCGGTCACCGTGCAGGTGGCCGTCATCGTCCCCCCTTCCTGGTGCTGGCCTTACCTCCTAAGCCTGGTGCTAGTATGGGTGGGTGGGAGAACAGCTGGGGGTCAGCTGTCACTTGGCCTGCGCTCCCTCAGTTCACCCGCCATCAAGCGCTGCCCCTGCCACTCTGTTGGCTCTGTTGACAGCAGTGTTCTCCTGGTTGCTTCACGCGGCTCCCTTTCTCGCCCCCGTTCTTGCTGGGTCTCTGGGGAGCCTCTGACACAATGACCCACTTCTCCCTTCCACTCTGAAAACACACGATGCCCCACCCCCATGCTGCCGTTTCCCTCCCTCTTCCCTGGCTGATGCCTTTTTGTGTTTTTGAGACCTTCCCTTCTGTGTTGCCCTCGGCCCCGGGCCCTAGTGCCTTCAAGTGATCATGCACCCTGGCCTTAGCTCCAGGCATCTTTGGTGAGCAGATGACCCCCAGCTAAGATGTGGGGTCTTAGGTGGGAGGGCAAAGTAGGTTTATTTTGCATACACTGAGTGCAGAGTCCTTATGGTGTCGTCGTGACCAGATTGTCGCCCTTCTCCTTTTTGCAGGTGGGGAAAGTGGGGCTCAGAAAGGTTAAGTTATTTTCTCAAAGTCACAGCTAGTAAGTGGAGGCAGGATTCCAGCCAGGTCTGTGTGACTCTAAACCCAGGCCTCCCTCACTGTCCGCACTGTCTCTCCAGCGCTAGCTGGTGAGGTTTCCTGGGAGGCTGGCTCCAGGGTGGGGTACCACCTCCCCCATGTCTCCTTTCCCAGCGTTTCTGGCTGCTCCTCCTGACCCGGGGCCTGGTGGGGGTCGGGGAGGCCAGTTACTCCACCATTGCGCCCACCCTGATCGCCGACCTCTTCGTGGCAGACCAGCGGAGTCAGATGCTCAGTGTCTTCTACTTTGCCATTCCTGTGGGGAGGTGAGTGGGCTGTGGGCCTGAGGTGGGGCATGCGACTGACCAACACGTGCACTCTGACCCCCAGGCCTTCTGTCCCTCCAGCGGTCTAGGTTACATTGCTGGCTCCAAAGTGAAAGATGTGGCCGGAGACTGGCACTGGGCGTTGCGGGTGAGTCTGGTTATAGTTTGGGGAGTCAGCCACCTTCTTACTGATCTCCCTTTCTGACCGTCAGATACCCTCTTTTTTAACTCTTAAAAAAAAAAAAATGTATGGATTGGAGAGATGATTCAGTGGTTAAGAGCACCAGCTGCTCCTCTAGAGGACCTGAGTTCAATTCCCAGCACCTACATGGTGGCTCACAACCATCCATAATGTGATCTGATGCCCTCTTCTGGCATGTAGGCGTACATGCAGATAGAGCACTGCATATATATATATATATAAATAAATCTTGAGGAAAAAAAAGAACTAGGGAGAAAAAAATGTGTGTTTATGTGCTTGCTTGCGTGCATGCATGTATACACATGTGCCTGACCGGCTAACTCTGTGAGTCAGAGGTCAACTTTGGGAAGCTGATTTCCTCCTCACCCGGGGGTCCTGGAGATGGAGCTCAGGTCGGCGGGCTTGGCAGCAAGACCTTTTACTCACTGAGCCAGCTCTCTGGCCCTGCATACTCCCTGTGTGTGGCAGTGCTCACCCGGCTAAGCCTGCTGCCAGCCTGGTCCTCAATAGAGAGCCAGAAGTCTTGCTTACAGGTGATAGGAACGCACTGTAAAACTGTAAGCTCCAGAAAGGGACAGTATTACTTTTCCTAGTGGAGACTGAAGCTGACCAGGGCTCCCGTTCCATCACTGGATCTGCTCAATTCTGTTTCAGCTCTCTGCCCCTCCCCCCCCCATTCAACTCTGGCACCTTAGATCCTTGAACAATAGTCATGAGACTGTCTCTGATTGGATGACCCTGAGTCACATGCCTTTTATAATCAGTTACTGAAGGCAGGAGATTAACAGTCTTCCTGGTTAGGTCTTAGAACCATGTAAAGTGAGAGAAATTTGTCGGGGGGGGGGGGGGGGGGGGGGGGGGGGCAGGGGGGACGGTCCCCGAAGCAAAATCAGGGTGTTGTTACCAAAGAAGCAGCAATGTTAGGCTTGTAGAAACAGGGTATCCCCAGTAGCAAACTTTCCCAACCCACTGAACCAGTACTGTAGGGTGCTTAAGACCTTGGGAGCTAAGTTGTACATACTCCGTAGCCCCAGGGGTCCAGCTATACCCTGTGTCCCAGAGCTTGTTTGTTCCCCAGGTCACACCAGGCCTAGGAGTGCTGGCTGTGCTGCTGCTGTTCCTGGTGGTACAAGAGCCCCCAAGAGGAGCTGTGGAGCGGCACTCCGGTTCCCCACCCCTGAGCCCCACTTCATGGTGGGCAGATCTGAAGGCGCTGGCACGAAAGTGAGTGAGGCGGCCTCAGCTGGGGCTAGAGTCTTAAGCAGGCCAAGTTTTCTGCCCTGCTGGGAGGCCATATTTAAAACCAGGGATGTGGGTCTACTTTTGCCATTTACCTAAAATGCAAGCACAGACTACATCCAAGTCCTGGAAGTAGAATAAGCCGGGGCGGGGGGGGGGGGGGGGGGAGAAGAGGACACGTCTGTGGGGTCCGACTTCCTCCCAATGTCTGCAGCCCTAGTTTCGTCCTGTCTTCCCTTGGTTTCACGGCCGTGGCCTTTGTCACGGGCTCCCTGGCTCTCTGGGCCCCAGCATTCCTCTTGCGCTCACGCGTCGTCCTGGGAGAGACTCTGCCCTGTCTCCCCGGAGACTCATGTTCCTCCTCTGACAGGTACTTGTGAGGGACTGGATGGGGTGACTGCATGGTGGGAGTGGGGGCTGGGGGGCAGGGGTAGGGGGTGGGGTGAGGAGTGGGGGGCAGGGGAGGCATGAAGGGAATTTAGACTCAAGCCAGGAGTGTTTGGACTGTGACTCTGCCAGCTACCTCCACTCTTGGAGTCTGTTTCTGGTTGTAAGGACATTGTGATGAGGTAACACCTGAGGGTCCTGGGGGTCTATGCTGGATGGATTTAGGTATGAGGGCAGTTGGGGTGGGCTGTCCTCTCTAGGTCAGAGGACCTCGCAGGAGAAGGACTAGCCCCCATGCCCCCACCCCACCCCTAGTCTCATCTTTGGACTCATCACTTGCTTGACTGGAGTCCTGGGTGTGGGTCTGGGTGTGGAGATCAGCCGCCGCCTCCGCCGCGTCAACCCTCGGGCGGACCCACTGGTCTGCGCAGCTGGCCTCCTGGGCTCCGCACCTTTCCTCTTCCTGTCCCTGGCCTGTGCCCGTGGTAGCATCGTGGCCACCTATGTGAGTGGGATACCAGGGTCTAGTGCATATCTTTGCATAGGGGGTGGGGAGGGGGCAGTGTGGTCTTCCTGGGCACTTCCCTGAGGATCACCACCAGCAGCCAGTTGCATGTGCAGGGTCAGCCAGCAGAGTGGTTCAGAGCCGACTGAAGCTGGAACACCTGCTTTCAAATCTCAGCTCTAGGCCTTCCCAGCTGAGCGATACTGGCAGGGCTGTTCCCTCAGGTGTAAAGTAGTCCTGAGGCTAGTATGGGGTGTGATGGAGACTGAGTTAACCACGATAGGCCTGGTCACGCGATCCTCTCCCCCCCCCCACTTCTGCTACCCAGATTTTTATCTTTATTGGGGAGACCCTGTTGTCTATGAATTGGGCCATTGTGGCTGATATCCTGTTGGTAAGTAGCTGGGCAGATACAGGTTGGTCCAGGGGCTGATGGGAGCAGGGACGGGGGTCAGGGAGGTGACCCCTTCAAACTCCAGCCTCATGGGTACTGCAGAGGGGCCCAGTGGGCCCAGCCCATCTCATGTCTGCCTGCCCTTAACCTCAGTGACAAATCTGTCTTGGGCTTTGGCCTTGGTTTCTGTTGGGCCTTCTTACTGAGAACCCTCCTGAGTCCCCCCACCCCCACCCCCAGTATGTAGTGATCCCAACTCGACGGTCTACGGCTGAAGCCTTCCAGATTGTGCTGTCCCATTTGCTAGGTGATGCAGGGAGCCCTTACCTCATTGGTCTAGTAAGTGCTATTCTTGGCTGGGATGGGTTGGTACTGGGGACCTGGTACTCCTTACCCTGGCTGGGATGGGATGGTACTGGGAATCTAGTACTTCTTACCTTGGCTGGGATGGGATGGTACTGGGGACCTGGTACTCCTTCCCCTGGCTGGGATGGGATGGTACTGGGGACCTGGTACTCCTTACCCTGGCTGGGATGGGATGGTACTGGGAACCTAGTACTCCTTACCTTGGCTGGTGGCTGGTGGTTGGTGGCATGAACCTGGTGGGTGGGATAGGCTCTGCATCCCTGGGTCTCTGACTCCTCTCTCTCTGCAGATCTCTGACCGCCTCCGGCGGAGCTGGCCGCCTTCCTTCTTGTCCGAGTTCCGGGCCCTGCAGTTCTCGCTCATGCTCTGTGCTTTTGTTGGGGCACTGGGTGGTGCGGCCTTCCTGGGCACTGCCATGTTCATTGAGAATGACCGACGGAGGGCCCAACTCCATGCGCAGGGTCAGTGAGGGCCACTGTTGGTCCATCTTCACAGAATTGCCTATCTGACTATCCATCTGTTGGCCCACACGTATGCACCCCACACCTCTTAGTCCACAGTTCTCCACTCAGACCATCCCATGCATGCGACCAGCCACCTGCCAGGTTTGAGAGCACCAGCTTCCCAGGCCCATCCCACTCAGCTTTGAGTCTGTCTAAAAGCGGGTCAGGCTTTCTGTCAGGACACAGTTCTAAGGGCTCTTTGCTGCAGCTTCGTCTTTGCCCCTTTGCCTGTTTGTCCTCTGTCCCCTTGCTGGCTCTTATCTGACTGGCCTTGGCTCCGATCCCTTCCTTGCAGGTCTGTTGCATGAGACGGGGCCCTCAGATGACCGGATTGTGGTGCCTCAGCGAGGCCGTTCTACCCGGGTCCCTGTGTCCAGTGTGCTCATCTGAGAAGCTGTTGCTCCCCCAGCCACAGATGCGTCACAGCTGGTCCTGGGCCCACCACAGCCAGTGCCCAGGCATAAGCCCTCACCAGACCCAGGTCCAAGGAGGAGACCCTGGGATATGTCCCAGCTCCCAGACACTACATGAGCAGCCCAAGGAAGAGATGGGGGGGGGGCCCGAAATGGGGGGGGGGGTGTCCTCTCTACTAGGGCAGCCCAAGGGGTTTGGTGCTATTTGTAATGGAATAAAATTTATAAGCAGACTCCAACTGACTGCCTGTCTCTATGGGTGCCACTGGGTAAGGGAAGGTCTGTACCCTCAGGACTTACCAGGGACTGTTGGGTCACCCTGTGGGTGAAGTCCCTGCCTTCTGGGCTGTATGATCTAGGAGGACTGCTCTTTTCTGAGTGAGCTGGCTCAGTATGACTGTGACTCACTGTGGTCCCCTGGAAGTTGGTCTCCCAGAAGGCAAGCCTGGGGGTGGGGGCAGTGCTGCTCTCGCTTACACAGGTCCTGGCAGAGCCTCATAGTTCTCCCATCCAGAGATGGGGAGGAGGCCACAACTAGCCTGGTTGGCACGCCTCTCCCTTCCTAGTGGAGGGGTTACCTCATCCTACAGCCTCAGACCCTTTCCCTCACACAGTCCCTCTGCCTCCTCCCCCTTCCCACAAATGGGTGGGGGTGAGTGGGCAGGGGGCAGGCGCAGCCGGCTGAGGAGCCTGATGATTTCCTGCCCTCACCACAGCTTCCTGTCGCACGCGGGTGGTGAGAAGGAGAGGCAGGCGGGGAGCAAGAGACGGGCAGGTACAGCTGGGCACGGGGATCCTGCAGCTGGTAGCTGGGGCACAGGCCCCAGCTCAGGCCCTGGAACTAGCATCTTCCAGCGCCAACGCTGATCTCAAGGAGTGTGGCCATTGCGCCCCCCCAAAAGAGACCGCAGCTGCCTCCTACCAGATCTCAGGCTGGGGCCCACTCAGCTCTACACCCCTGCTGCCACTCTGCCTAGAGAGGCTGCAGTGCAGCAGGGTGCCGGGCAGGTGCTCTGCAGATGGAAGTGGACACTCTGAGCCCTGTGGGGCTGGGCCTCCTGCTGCTGCCTTTCCTGGTCACGCTCCTGGCTGCCCTGTGTGTGCGCTGCCGTGAGCTGCCAGGTAAGTAGGGAGTGTGTGGTACTAGATGCTGGGCACTCCATTGGGTCCTCATGCCCTCCTCAGTGCCTACACCTTCTATCTCGACCTCAGTCCTGCTTGGGGGTGGGAGGGTGTCTTGAGTGTCTCTGTCCCCGGTGCACCCTGATCCCGCCTCATTGGCTCTCTTTCCTCCAGCCTCCTATGACAGTACTTCCACAGCGAGGTGAGTGTGCAGTCCCGTGTCCCCGTGTGTCTTCCCTATGTTCCGAGGAAAGGGCTTGGGGCTGGGGCCCTCCTGGTCCTGTACCCAAGCTGTCTCTTTCCTGCCAGTGGGAACCCAAGCAGCATCCTCTTCAAACCACCTCGTGAGTTCAGTGTCTTTGGCCCTTCCCTGAGTGTGCCTTTGTCCTGTTTACCCTAAGCTGTCTGCAGGCCGATTGATTGTCTGGTCTGGTCTGGGCTGGCGGGCAGGGGTGGGGGGGGGGGGGGTGTGGGTCTCCCTCGTTCAGAAGTGGGAGCCGCCATACCTGTCTAGGGCATGCTTTTTAGGGGTACGTTTGAGGCCATGACGAGGGTTGGGGGGGGATGTTTGGAGTTATTCCCTACAGCTTTGTTCTGTGTCCTCAGAAACAACCGTCCCCCATACATTTGCCACTTCCTACCCTCTTGTGACTTCCTTCCCACCCCTGAGGCAGCCAGACCTGCTCCCTATTCCGTGAGTACCCCTCAACTCCCTCCCCCTGACCCACTGTGCCTTCCCTCTTTTTAGCATGCCTTTTCCCTGTTGTAATCCCCCTTTCCCCTGGAGTCCCGCTCAGACACAATCCCTGACCTTTGACTTCCAGGAGATCCCCACAGCCCCTCGGGGGTTCTCATCGGATGCCGTCTTCCCGGCAGGATTCAGAGGATGGTAAGGGTGTAGAAAGCTGGAGGGCAGAGGGGAGGATGTGCGACGTGAGCTGACTCGGTCTTCCTCTTGCTCTCTCTTTGAAGCCAACAGTGTGGCGAGCTACGAGAACCAGGGTGGGTCTAGGGTCTGGGGTCCTGGGTGGGGTGGGGAGGCTAGACCTGCCCCAGGTCATGTTGACGTCCCCGTGTCTCATAGAGCCAGTCTGCGAGACTGCGGATGAAGATGAGGATGAGGATGACTACCCCAACGAGGGCTACCTGTGAGTGGGGAGGCGGGAGGTCTGAGGTGGGAGTGGGGGTTGGGTACCCTTTCTCAACTCCTCATTCCTTCCCTCCAGAGAGGTGCTTCCTGACAGCAGCCCTGCCGCCATTCCTGCTGTCTCCTCGGCTCCTGTGCCCAGCAACCCTGGCTTCCGAGACAGCGCCTTCTCCAGTGAGTCAGGGTTTCTGTCAACCTCTTTCCGCCATGTGCTGCTAGCTACTCCTCTCTCCCCTCTCCTTTCTGCAATGATTGCCGCCCTTCCATTTCCTCCTTCAGATGCTGGACTTCCTGCTCCTCACTTCCGATTGTCTGACTTTTCCTTTCTTATTATTTTATCTTTTGTCTAAGAAATTTCCTGGCTTTTCTTTAACCCTTCCATTGAAATTTCATTTCTCAGCTGGATATGAGGGTACGCGCCTATAATCCTAGAATTAGGAGGCTGTGACAGGAGGGTTGAGTTTAATGCTAACCTGGGCTACCTATTGAGATCCTGTCTTGCTGAGTGTGGAGGAGCTCGCCTTTAATCCCAGCACTTGGGAGGCAGAGGCAGGCAGATTGCTGTGAGTTCGAGGCCAGCCTGGTCTACAAAGTGAGTTCAGGACAGTCAAGGCTACATAGAGAAACCCTGTCTCAAAATAAAGAAATAAATAGAAAAGAAAAGAAAAGAAAGAAAAAAAGAAAGGAAAAGAAAAAAAGAGATCCTGTCTCAAAAACCAAAACAACACTACCATCAATAAAAAGAAAAAAAACTTTTATCTGAAAGCTCTCTCGCTTTCTTTTCTTTTTTCTTTTTCCATTTTTGACTTCTCAGTGTTCTTTTTGTATAGGACCCTGTTCTTGTTTCTTGTTTTTTTTTTTTTTTTTCCGAGACAGGGTTTCTCTGTGTAGCCTTGGTTGTCCTAGACTTGCTTTGTAGACCAGGCTGGCCTTGAATTCACAGTGATCTACCTGCCTCTGCCTTCCAAGTGCTGGGATTAGAGGTTCTCTCTCTCTCTCTCTCTCTCTCTCTCTCTCTCTCTCTCTCTCTCT
>OU015757.1:6760260-6779953 GCA_907169655.1 Acomys percivali | reverse complement strand
TCTCTCTCTCTCTCTCTCTCTCTCTCTCTCTCTCTCTCTCTCTCTCTTTCTCTCTCACTCACATACACACTGAAGATTTTTTTTCTGCTTACCATGTGGTCTTTGTTTCTCTTGGGCTGCTTTTCTCTGCTTTGGTCTCTTCCTAGTGTCCTTCCTTGAACTTTCCTCAGGGTCTGGTGATCGTCAGCTTTCTACCCTCTTCTCTCTGTATAACATGAGTAACCCTTACCTGAAACACTTAGATACAGACTTGGGAATATTTATAAATATATAGTGAATTCTTTTGGGGATGAAACTGAAGGTTAAACACGGGTTTAAAAATTTTTTTAATGTACTATATATTGTATAGATAGATGTGCAGGTAGATTGATAGGTAGATAGGTTTTTGTTTTGTTGAGGCAGGGCCTCATTAGATATCCCTGGCTGTCCTGGAACCTGATATCCAGACCAGGTGGCCTTGAACAGGTAGAGATCAGCCTGTCTGCATCTTGGGTGTGCTGGGATTAGAGGTGTGTGCTACCATGCTCAGCCTTGAAGGTAGTTTTATGAAATTTTTAATTAATGTTTTGCATGAAACCAAAATTTCATGGTATGAAATTTT
The DNA here is from genome assembly GCA_907169655.1 of Acomys percivali. NCBI lineage: Eukaryota > Metazoa > Chordata > Mammalia > Rodentia > Muridae > Acomys > Acomys percivali. The sequence goes on along the minus strand of OU015757.1, from coordinate 6,779,352 downwards.
CTATTTGTGGCATCACACCAGTACTTAAAAGGTTTTGTATTTTGGAATATTCTGAATTTTTGAGTTTTAATTCAGGAATGCCCAATCTTCTGTATTTACCCTAGACTATTATGTCTGCTCTCTGGCTCTGTTTGTTTTGTTTTGTAGGTTTTTAAATTTTGTTTTGTTTGAGATGGAATCTCTCCGTGTAGCCCTGGAACTTGCTTAGTAGACTAGTCAGGTCTTTAATTCATAGAGTTCCAGGTGCCTCTGCCCTCTGAGTGCTGGGATTCCAGGTGTGTTCCCTCTTGTTCTATTTGTGGTTTTTGTTTGTTAGTTTTGTTTCAAGACAGGGTCTCACTGTGTAGCCTTGGTGTCCTGGAACTCACTTTGTAGACCAGACTGGCCTCGAACTCAAGAGATCTGCTTGCCTCTGCCTCCTGAGTGCTGGGATTAAAGACGTGCACCACCACTGCCCAGCACTCTTGTACCATTGTAATCCAGATTTCTAATTTGTTATTTCTCTCTTGAACCCCAGATTTTTTTAAAGATTTATTTAATTATTTATACATATTCTGCCCACATGTGTGCCTGCATGCCAGAAGAGGACACCAGATCTCACTATAAATGGTTGTAAGCCACCATGTGGTTGCTGGGAATTGAACTCAGGACCTTTGGAAGAGCAGCCAGTGCTCTTGACCTCTGAGCCGTCTCTCCAGCCCCGAACCCCAGGCTGTTTATGTGATTCTTTTCATCCATCCATCCATCCACCCACCCACTCTCTCCCTCATCATTTCCTGGGTAGGCCTGCTGGATTGTTCAGAATTTAGTGAGCCAATTCAGCAAACTTGTAATGATAAAAGACTCATTTTTAAAATTTTTATCTTTTTATTTTTTTGGTTTTTTGAGACAGGGTTTCTCTGTATGTAACATCCCTGGCTGTCCTGGACTTGCTTTGTAGACCAGGCTGGCCTTGAACTCACAGAGATCCTCTGCCTCCCAAGTGCTGGGATTACAGGCATGCGCCACCATGCCCGGGTGATAAAAGACTAATTTTAAATTCAGGGAGAGACCCTGTCTCAAGGGTCTAAGGTGGAGTGGATAAGCCACGTTTATAGTTGTGTGCATCTATATAACATACACATAAAGACACTAAGGGAACTACTGTTAACTAAGGACCTGCCTTATGCCCTTGTGGTATATACAACTTATTAAAGCCTACAGTTCCTGGGTGCTCTGCTGAGTATACCCCTTCCTCTCCTGCCCCCCACTTCTGTCTCTGTACCATGCTAGGGTTTATTTATTCATTTGTATTGATTGATTGGTTGATTGACTCATAGTCTTGCGGTTGTGATGCCCAGTATAGCCTGTAACCCCTGAACTTAAGTTACCTCCTGCCTCAGGCTTTGGGGACCACACCCTGGCTCAAGGTTTATAAATAGATACTTGGTAGCACATAGTGTCTAGCAGGCTCTATTTTTTTATTTACTATTTTAATCCTCACTATAGGCCTACAAGGCAGGTCCTGTTATGTACTTCATTGTACAGGCAAGAAACTGAGGCACAGAGTGTTTAGGTAACTTATCTGAGGTTACATATAGCTGCTTAGTGCTAGAGCTGGGATTTGAACCTGGATATTTGGCTCCAAAGCCTAGCACATCCACATGCTAATACAGAAATCAGAAAGCAAAAAGCCATGGAACACTGTGAGTGGTATTCATGGGCCTGGGAAGGTGTGGTGTGGGCAATGGCTGGTGATATTGAGAAGCCAGACAGGTCTGATGACAGGGGATGCATCTGGACCAAGTGTGCCACCTCCTCCTCATGTCTCTGAGCTCTCTGTATTCTGAGCTCCCATGATCCCAGTGTCCTGTGCTGCCGCTGCCCTATTTCCCCAGTGGCACTGTCCAGTGGATCTCCATCCACCTCCATGCCCTTGCCCAGGCTGCTCCCCTTGCTTTTCCTGAACATTCTTTCTATATTGTGGGGGGAGGTTGTGTTTGGAGTCCTGGATGTCTGAGTTAGCGGGGATGTGGGGGTGGTGGTGGGACTTCTGGGAACCAGTGCTTGGCCGAGGGTCTTCTAGTAACTGCAGTGCAATGCCTGTCCTACAGTGGAGTCGGGTGAAGATTACGTGAACGTCCCTGAGAGTGAGGAGAGTGCTGAAGCGTCTCTGGGTACGTGACTCTGTGTTCCCTGGACGTTCGCTCCACAGCCTCTCCCCATGGCCTGCCCTGCACATGACTGACTGTTCCTCCTGATCTGTCCCCACAGATGGGAGCCGGGAGTATGTAAATGTGTCCCAGGAGCTGCCACCAGTGACCAGGGCTGAGCTGGGTGTGTACCAAGCTGTGAGGGGGGCAGAAGCTGGCCAGCTGCCTGGAGCAGGCTAAACACCAGTGTACTTCCGCCTTTCCCTCTAGCCACTGTGAACTCCCAGGAGGTGGAAAATGAAGGAGTGGATGGAGAAGAAGCTCCAGATTATGAGAATCTGCAGGAAGTTAACTGAGAGCCTGGTGAGTGGCCTCTGTCCCCACCCCTGCCTTGGACCCTCTTCCCAGGACCCTCTTCCTGGTCACCCCCAAACGGTTAGGCACATACCTTGTGGCTCTGGATGCCCCACTGGTTTCATGAGTTCGTGACTCTGTCCTCCCTGTCTCCCCCACCCTGCTGTGTTTTAGCTGCTGCTGGTCCGTCCTGGAACTGGACTTGCTGGGAAGGATGTCTCTAAGGGAGTCCTGTTTGACCTCCACCTTGCCAACCGCCTGAGAATCTCCCATAACTTATTGTCACTTTGGGGTCTGGTCTGTGTCCCCAGTATTCTGCATCTTCTGATGAAGTCTGAAAATGAATCTAGTTCCAGCGTGACGCTGTCATGGAATAAAGGTCATATGGCCCAAAGTCTTCCTTTTGTATTTTGTTGTTGTTGTTTAATTGGGACAGGCTCTTGCTATGCTGATCAGGCATCAGGCTGGCCTTGAACCTGTGGGCGATCATCCTGCCTCTCACTCCTGCGTGCTGGGATTGCAAGTGTGCGCCGTAATGCATAGCTTCCAGCAGCCCTGCTGGTTTGGGGGTCCTGGAAGGCTGGGTGGGATGTTTGTATGCATGACACGTGTGTGTGTGTGTGTGTGTGTGTGTGTACACGTGTACATGCAGGTCTGCACAGCTCTGCCTCTCTGTGTGTTTGTGGGTCTCCCTCCTCTAAGGGGTTTTGGTTAAATACTGTTACAGTACACAGTGACCTGGACACAGCCACGTTCTGAGTGAGGCCTATGACCCACCCAGCCTGGCCGTTCTGGGCCTCAGAATGTATCTCCCCAAAGGTAGTTCGTGGATGTGCATCTGCTCATCATGACAGTGGCAGAGCAGGGTACAGGACACCTTTTGGGTGGGGAGCGTGTGTCAGCAGCGAGACTCCACCTAGATGACTGACTCTCTTTCCCTAGACTTGCCAAACAAAGGGCTGGCCTTGATGACCTCAGCGAGTCTCTTGTCTCTTGCCTCTTTTATGGTTCTCAGTGAAATAACTGAAGTGGTCTGAACAAGTCAGACAAGGCAGTCTATGCTGTTCCAGGAGTTGAGGTGGGAGGATTCCTGGAGTGCAGGAGTTCAAAGCCATCCCAGCACACACAGTGAGAATCTCTTACCCCCCACCAAAGCGGCTAAGGCAACTTCAGCTCAGGTGCAGCCAGCAAAGCTTCAGCGGCTCGGGGGGGTGACACACCTGCAGGCCACTCTGTCGTGTCAGCTTAACTAGGTTTGTAAGTGGGTTATGGCATGGTGTGTGGCCTGGTTGTTTCCCTGGTTCCCTTGCCTGGGTTCTGGAAGTTTCCTCTTGGTCTCCTTCAGGCCCCATTTTTGTCCTAGTTCTGTGTGGGTTTAGAGGCCCAGCCCTCTGTCCTGGGATGTGAGCTGGGCCTTTCCTGCATCACACGATGGTTTGGGTTGCAAATTTTGTAGCTACATTTCACTTCGACCCATTGGGCAGTGGGGTTGGCCTGGGGTTTTTGCAGGAGACGCCTTTTCATCCCAGCTCTGACTGGAGGAGTTCTGGAGACCCTATCTGCATGGCCCACCTGTAAATGAAGCCATAGGGAAAGAGAAAGGTGGCTTAGACATGGATATTTTCCTGAATCTAATCACTTATGAGCGAGACGACCTCCACAATTTCTGGGTCATGGGGGCCAGTAAGTCACAGCGTGTTAGTGACTCGCTTGGCTTGGAGTGTCTGTTGTGTGACCAACGCTGCCCTGGTGGATGCACAAGAGGGTACCAACTGTCTCCCATGCTGTCATTTAATCACCATGGCTTCCCTGCTGACAGTTACATGGCTAGTGTCTGCATTTTGTAGGTACGGGAACAGGCTCAGAGAAGTGAGGTAACTTGCTCCATGATGCACAGCCAGAAAGGTCAGTCTATGATCAGATCCTGTCCTCCAAAGACACCACCATGCTTCTGGGCAGCCTCTTTGTTCTGTTTGTTTTGCAAAATGTCAACAATGGGAGGGGGAGGGGCAGGGGGTGGGGAGGCAGGGGGGCAGGGGGTGGGGGTGAGGAGGTGGAGGGGCAGGGGGGCAGGGTCCTCCATATACTCAGCAGCAACAGATTGAAGAGGGAGCATCTAGGAAGTCTTGGCATAAGGTGATGGGCTTAAATATTCTTATTTGAGTTGTTGGGGCAGGAGGAATAGGCAGAGGAACCAACGGCATTGTACTAGTGAAGGCAAAATGGCAGAACAGCCTGTCGTACAATCTAGCAACAAGACTGAAAGACAGGCAGGCCCTTTGCTTACTGGGTTTGCTAAGTAGGACCTTGGCCCACCCCATGGGATGGACAGGCACAGGCTGTGCAAGGCAGTATCTCAGTGGGCACAGCAGGAAACAACAGAGGGACCGGTCAGCCTCAGGATGCTCAGGCCCATCCGCAGGAGAGGCATTGCTGACAGCACATGCATGCATCAAGGCAGCAGTGCGAGCCATTTGTAGGCAGTTAAAGATGTGGAGTAGGTTTGTGGGTCCCTTGCCAGAAGTTCCATGCTCACTTGGATTTGTTTGTTTAGACAAGGTCTCACTGTTTAGCTGTGGCTGCCTTGGAACTCAGTATGTAGATCAGGCTGGTCTTGAACTCATAGAGATCTCCTGCCTCTGCTTGGATTTTTTTTTAAATTTATTTATTTATTGTATATGTGTACTTTATGTGCAGAAGAGGGTATCAGATCACATTACAGATGGTTGTGAGCCACCATGTGGTGCTGGGAATTGAACTCAGGGCCTCTGGAAGAGCAAGCAGCGCTCTTAACCACTGAGCCATCTCTCCAGCCCCAGGATTTTTTTTTTTTTTAATAGAAATGTTTGGCTATTTTGGGAATGAGATCCAAATGTAAATAAGGAATTCTTGTGTTTCATATGCACCTTATACACAAAGCCCGGTGGCAGCTTTGTTTGTTTGTTTGTTTGTTTTTGTTTTTCGAGATAGGGTTTCTCTGTGTAGCCTTGGCTGTCCTGGACTCACTTTGTAGACCAGGCTGGTCTCAAATTCACAGAGATCCACCTGCCTCTACCACCCGAGTGCTGAGATTAAAGGTGTGCGCCACCATGCCCGGCCCAGTGGTAGCTTTATACATTACTTTGAATGTACCTGCATTTGATTGAAACCCACCTTGTGAAGCCAGAAGTGGATTTTCCACTTATATTTTGGAGTATCTGGAGTGTTTGGTTTCGGGTGTTTGGATTAGAGATGCTGTCTGTATGTGTTGCTCAGGGACACACATATGTCGGCTAGCAAGGCGGGTACAGCAGTGAAGAACACCAAGTTTAAGACAGTGTTACCTTGGGTGGAGGGAGAGAATTGAGACTGGAGTGCAACAAAGGCTTCAGTGGACGGTACAGTTTTGGCCTGGGGTAGTCAGCGGTGTGCTGTGCACTTGTGCATGTGGGAGTGAGTCCTGAGTTCAGACTCCAGTGCTGCCTCCCCCAAAACATTGTAATGGAGGGGGGGAATCCCACAAGTGTTTAATGAATATACTTAAAGTGTTTTTAGATCGAGTGATTTCATAATAATACAGATCAATGGCTGGAGCATGGTGGTGCCTGTCTTTAACCCCAGCACTTGGGAGACAGAGGCAGGCAGAGCTCTGTGAGTTCAAGGCCAACCCAGTCTATGTAGCCAGTCTTAGGCTATATGATAAGACCCTGTGTGAAAAACAAGCAAACCAAATAATCAAACACAAAACAAAAATAAGATCAAGGTCCAGGTAGGAATGGGTGAGCGTGTAGGATATAGCATAAGCAGCCATAGGAGCGTCACTGGTTGGTGTGTGACAACTGGATGGCTAGCCTGAGATGCTCCAGGCTTTAGGGGCATTGGATACTAAAGTCTTGAGTTGAGCTTGGAGAACTGAGGAAATACCAGGCTATGATACTGGAGAAGGCATAGATCCAAGGGTGGACAGATGGGTTAAACTCTTCACTCTGAGACCATGGGCTGTCCCCGGATGCTATGGAGCCCAGGATGACATGGCCAAGTTTGTGCTCTAGCAAGTATCTCTGCGTTAGTTGTTGTGGAGGTTGGCTGGCAGGGCCAGATGCCTTAGAGGTGGGAGAGCAGAGGCTGTGGGCCAGCAGAGCAATGGCCACACACTCCAGGTACCACGGTGACTGGTTGGCTGTGGCTGAGAGGCACAAGGAGTGCCTGGGGATCGTTGCCTTGGTGGTTGAGGGAGTTGAGGGATGTTCTTGAGTCACCAAGTGTTTTCCATTTCATGTTTCTTGGCTCCAGTAGGAGTTGGGCCTCCAGTCTTGAGCTAGGCAGATGGGACAGAAGAGTGAGGACCCTGGGAGTGTGTGTGGAGCACACCCTGGGGAGGGTGTGTATAACTTCCCTTACAAAAGTCACCAGTTGGTCTCCACACTTGGATGTTTACATATGTGCTGGGATCTGAACTCAGGCTCTTATGTTTACAGCAAACAGTTTACCTACTTAGCCATCTCCTCGACTTTCAGCTCTCTTTTCTTCTTTTTCTTTTTCTTCTTCTCCTTCTCCTCCTCCTCCTCCTCCTCCTCCTCCTCCTCCTTCTTCTTTTCGAGACAGGGTTTCTCTGTGTAGCCTTGACTGTCCTGGACTCGATTTGTAGACCAGGCTGGCCTCGAACTCACAGAGATCCACCAGCCTCTGACTCCCGAGTGCTGGGAGCCACCACGCCAGGCTCTTCAGCTTTCTTTTCTATTGATCCATCTTTACACAGCTTTTCCCTGTGTGCTTGGTCATGTGATGGGCTGCTCTAAGGACCTGGCTCTTCATCAAAAACACTAAAATTATTCTGGTTGGGCTATCTTAGGACACGTGACTCCCCAAGCCAATCACTGGCTGATAGAACCCATGTGCTGACCACTCTAGGCTTGCCCATGTTATATATTCTACCCCGGCCTCTAAGGGACTGGAAATGAGAAGGTTTCCAAGGGAAACCAGGCGCTCTACTGCTGAGGTGTGTGTGAGCCACTCCCGATGCATGTACAGGAAGCCCATTCTGTAGACAAAGAAACAGGCTCAGGAGGTTAAATGATTTTCTTAAGGTCACACAACCAGTTCCACAGCTTACTGTGAGGTAGAGGAAGGGGAGCTGTGTACTGTTAGATGTTGGCAAAAGAGAAAACACGGCAAAGCAAAGGAACAACCAGTCAGCTCCCTACGAATTGGAAGACACTCTTTCTCTCCAAGACTGCTCAACAGTACACAGGCCTCGAACATCTCCGGATCACCCCGAAGGGATAGGCAGCAGGGATCGGGCAGTATGGGGGAGGTGAGGGAGGCAGGTTTCTGTGAACTCCACCCAGGCCTGCAGCCACCCTGGGAAGAGGTCAGGTCCACCCAAGAACGACCTGCTACAGGACGTGGCTTTCCAGCATCCTTTGGTCTGGGTGGGCTTCAGTGTGTGTCTGCTGTTTGTAAATGAAAGTGTCCTGACTCACAAAGACAGGATGCTGTGGGAGCATCAGCTGCAGCGAGGGGCCCGGCTTCAGGCACCTGCCATGTGCAGGGCCCCACACTTTACATACGTGCTGTTCAGGTGGGGCCTGTTTGGCAAGTGAGGGAAACTGAGGCTCAGGACAGGTGGTCAGGCTCAAGCCAGCTTAGGCAGGATTGGGGCTCTCCCTCCAGGGATAGTTCGGGGCCAGTCTTGCTTTGACTCTCCTTTTTCTCGCCCGCCTTTGGAGTGGCCTCTAGGGTCCTCTTCCTCCGTGTTGTCCGAGGACATTCCCCACAGGACTTCTCACCAGTGTCACCGGCTTCTTTAGGACAGACACAGCTGTGTGAGCTCACTGGGGTGGGTCCCTACAGCATCAGTTACCCTGGGGGGCTCGTGGGCCTCTGGTGCCTTGAGAAATAAGGTGGCATAGTTGTCCCTCTGCCCTCAAGCTGAGCCTCTGGGCCACCCCTCCTCCTTGCATGCCTGCTAGGTGCTAAGCATTTCTCACTCTCTCCCACCAGGCTCACAAGCTTACTAATTTTCTCTCTGTTTCTGGGTCCCTGCAACACCCCGCACCCCAAACCCTCGTTTCTCCCTCTCCCACAGACTGCTTTCGGTTTTGTCTCACTCGCAATGTCCCCACCTCTGTCTCCCTTTGTATGTGTGTCACACCTCTCTCTCTCTCTCTCTCTCTCTCTCTCTCTCTCTCTCTCTCTCTCTCTCTCTCTTTCTCTCTCTCTCTCTCTCTGTCTCTCTCTGTCTCTCTCTCTCTGTCTCTCTCTCTGTGTGTCTCTCTCTGTCTCTGTCTCTGTCTCTCTCTCTCTGTCTCTCTCTCTCTGTCTCTCTGTCTCTCTCTCTCTGTCTCTCTCTCTCTCTGTGTGTCTCTCTCTGTCCGTCTAATGTAGCCCAGGCTGGCCCTTTACTTCATTTTTTTTGAGACAGGGTTTCACTAGGTAGCCTTGACTGGCTTGAAACTATCTCTGGAGAGCAGGCTGGACTGGAACTCATAGAGCTCTGCCTGTCCCTGTCCCTGTCCCTGGTGCTGTGGGTAAAGTCAACCACCATAACTGGCAACTTTGAACTTTTGGTCCTTCTGTTTTCCCCACCCCAGCACTGGAATTGCGGGGGTGTATTTACCACGCCTGTTGTTTCTTCTTTCTTTTCTTTTCTTTTTTTTTTTTTTTTTGAGACAGGGTCTCTCTGTGTAGCCTTGGCTGTCCTGGACTCCCTTTGTAGACCAGGCTGGCCTCGAACTCACAGCGATCTGCCTGCCTCTGCCTCCTGAGTGCTGGGATTAAAGGCGTGTGCTATCTCTTCTTTCTTGTATGTTTGCCTCTGTTTCTTTCTGTCTGTCTGCTTTTGTCTTGGGAGCATTTTCTCTTTTGTGTGTCTGTCACTGCCCCCTTGGTGGTGGTCATTTCATCTTCCTCTCCTCTCTCTCCCTCCCTCCCGGCCCCCATGTCTCTCTCTGTCTCTCTGTCTCTGTCTCTTTCTCTCCCCCCCCCCCCCCCCTCCCCCTCTTTCTCTTCCCCCCCCCCCCCCCCCCCCCCCATGTCTCTGTCTGTCTTCTCCTCTCCCTGCCCCTCCTTCCCCACATCCTGAGTTGTCTTTGGGGAACCGGAAATCTGGGGGATCAGAGAGATACTGGGAGGCTCAGCTGCTGCCGCCTGGAGATAAAGGCTTGACGGTGCTTGGGGGGAGGGGCAGGGGCCCAGCATCTTTTAGCCTCCGCTCCATGCAAAGGCAGACAGAAGGGTCTTGCCACCAGCCTCCTCTGCAGATCTTTGCTCTTTCCTCTGTGGATGGGGCCCACTGAACCAACTCCCTCAACGTGAGAATTAAGTCAGGGGCCAAACTGGAACAGTTGAGGGTAGTGCTTCCACTACCCAGCTGTGGTGGGTGATCAGACCGTACGGGGTGGGGATGAGTGTGTGTGTGTGTATGGGGGGATCAGCTGGGACTTTCAGGGCTCAGAGGAGGGGCTCCTGGAGCTGGAGAGAGGTGAGGAGCCCATCTGGCCCCTTCCCCTCCCCACCCCCAGTCTTCCCACTCTCACTCTGGTGACCTTATTTGGTGGCACTTTGTGACGCGTCCCACTGTTTTCATCTTACAACTCTGTGAGGTAGGTACTCTTATTAGCTCTATTTTGAAAGTGTGGAAATTGAGGCAAAGAGAATTTGAGTGACCTCTTAAGGTCACACAACCAGGGTGCCTCCTGACAGGACTCTGGACGGATTGAACTAGTCTTTGCCAAAGTCTGGGCTGGCTATAAGCCTGTCCATTCTGTTTGGTTTGTGTATTTATGTAGACAGGAAAAAGCTATAACTTTTGGGGGGTTTTTGGTTTTGATATTGTTTTTTTCAAGACAGGGTTACTCTGTGTAGCCTTGCCTATCCTGGACTCATTTTGTAGACCAGGCTGGCCTCGAGCTCACAGAGATCCCCCTGCCTCTGCCTCTGGAGTGCTGGGATTAAAGGTGTGGCACTGCCGGGCATGGTGGTGCATGCCTTAAATCCCAGCACTCGGGAGGCAGAGGCAGGTGGATCTCTGTGAGTTCAAGGCCAGCCTGGTCTACAAAGCAAGTCCAGGACAACCGAGGCTACACAGAGAAACCCTGTCTCAGAAAAAAACAAAAACAAAAACAAAACCACAAAGGCATGGCCACAACACCCAGACAACTTTTGCTTTCTTTTTTAATAAAAAAATTAAAAAAAAAAAAAAAGATTTTATTGCTGAGTATGATGGCACAGGCCTTTAATCCCAGCTCTTGGGAGACAGAGTCAAGGAGATCTCCGTGAGTTCAAGGCTAGCTTGGTCTACATAGAGAGTTCCAACTCAGCCAGAAGAGAGCATTGGATCCCTGGAATGGAATTATAGACATCTGTGAGCTGTCATATTGATGCTAGGAATCAAACCTGGTCCTCTGCAAGAACAACCACGCTGTTGACTGTGAGCCGTGAGCCGTCTCTCCAGCCCCCAAAGGATGTTGCTTTAACAACAAATTACATGAGCATTAAGTACCGGCAGGGGCAGTAGGTTGTGACTAGATGCAGGAGTGCTGGGTTTGACGTGCTGATTTAAGCCTTCAAATGGGGCGCAGGACCCATGCACGCTTATGCATGCTCTACCAATCCGGACAGCATTGAAATGTTAAAAGACTGTGTTCCCACGTACACGGGATGTGTGTGGAGGGCAGAGGGCAACTTGTGGGAAGGAGAGTTTTGATTATGTGGGTTGTGGGGATCGAAATCAGTTTGCCAGTTTTGGGGGCAAGGGCCTTTACCCTCTGAGCCATCGTACTAGCTCAGAAAGACTAGGGTTTAGGTGACCTTGAGTCGGCGGGGACTTGAGAGGCCTTGTTTGGCATGGTGGGACTCCTGTCTCCCTCTGATCGCCTGCGCTATTCCTTTGAGTCAGACTAGATGCCCTCTTAGTCGGGGAGACTAACCCTGAGTGTCCCATAAGGTGAGTGGGGCCCAGGCTTCTCCCACATAAGCAAAGACCATCAGCTCTGGGGTGCCATTTCCCCAGGTCCCCACCCCACTCTTTAGACTTTGTTTTATCCCAGCATTGCTCTCCACCCCCATCTCTGGGCTTTATTGCACCCACTGCACAGACAGAGTGAAGGCGGAGTGGACCAGCAAACATCTTTTAAGTCAAGCATGCAGTGACAGTTAAGGCAAATGTGGAACTTCGTGAGGCTTTCAGTGACTGGCCCAGTGTCTCTCCAGGACAAAAGAGTTGGTTGTTATAATTAATTTTCTTGTCATATTTGGACTTCACCCTATCTTAGCCCTCCCACCTGCTGCGACCCTGTCCCCCAAATCCAGAATCTCGGCATCTGGGCGGGGAGCTCCTACTCCTGCCTTGACTTCTTCGTGGTAGCTAAAGGATGGCTTTTTTTCTGACTCGTGTGCATGGGGCAGCTGACAGTGCTTTCACCATCTGTCCCCGCCCCATTGGTTCCCCAAATCACTCTTGCTCCTCCTAGTTTCTGCCAGCTCAGACACACTTTTCTCCTTCTGGGCCTTTGCACTTGCTGCTCCTTCCGGTCTGACATTTTGGCCACCTTCCCTCGCTTGGATCTGGCCTGAAGATTCTCCCTTACACAGTCCTTTCCCTCTTGTGTGCCCCCTGTATCTTGTTACACCACAAGATTGGCTTTGTAATATTAATCATTTTATTTTGCCCGGTGTCAGTGATGGGCTCAGGGGCCTTGCACAGGCGGAGGGAGGAGGCGCCTTTGTGCCTGAGCTCCATCCCTCGGCCCTAAGGCTGTGATGTAGCTGGTGCCTCCAGTCTGTCTTGCTCTAGATTGTGCACTGCTCGCTCTCCAGCTCCTCTCCAGGGGTCCACATTGAGCTTGGCCCAGAGTAGGTGCTCAGCCTCTAGTGTTGGATAAATGGGCTCAAAGGAGCTTAGGCTGCTTTTCTTCAAATGTAGCTTGAGTGGCACTTCTTGGCATACCAGAACTCTGTGTTCAAACTCCAACACTGCCAAAGCAAATAAGCAAACAAAGTGCTTTAAAAACTGGCAGAGTGCTGGGCGTGGTGGTGCATGTTTTTAATCCCAACACTCAGGAGGCAGAGGCAGGTGGATCTTTGTAAGTTCAAGGCAGCCTAGTCTACAAAGTGAGTCCAGGACAGCTAGGGCTGTTACACAGAAAAGCCTTGTTTTGAAAACCCAAAACAAGCCAGGCGTGGTGGCACACGCCTTTAATCTCAGCACTCGGGAGGCAGAGGCAGGTGGATCTTCATGAGTTCAAGGCCAGTCTGGTCTACAAAGCAAGTCCTGGACAGCCAAGACTAAAACAGAGAAACCCTGTCTCGAAAAAAACAAACAAAACAAAAAACAAAAAAACAAAACAAAACAAAAAAGAAAACCCAAACCAATCAAACAAAAAAACAACCAAATAGCCAAACAAATAAACCTGGCAGATTACAAGTGTGCTGGTGTACACTTTTAATCCCAGCACTTGGGAAGTAGAGGCAGGCAGATCTCTGTGAGTTTGAGGCTAGCCTGGTCTACATTTTGAGTTCTAGGACAGCCAGTCAAGACTACACAGAGAAAGCCTGTCTTGAAAAAAACAAAACAAAACAAAAAAACCAACAAACCAAAAAAACAAAAAACAAAAACAGACAAACAAAAAACCCAAACCCAAAAACCCTGGTAGATTAGTGCTGGAGCGATGGCTCAGCAGTTAAGAGCAATGCTGCTCTCACCAGAACCTGGATTTGGTTCCCAGCACCCATATGGTGGTTTACAACCATCCCTGACTCTAGTTCTAGGGGCTCCTGACACCTTTTTCTGGCTTCTGAGGGTACTAGACACATATGCATAGATGGAAGGGCAGGCAAAACACCCCTATACATTAATTTTTAAAAAATCATTAAAAACAAATTGTCAGACACGGGAGCTTCACAGCCTTCCAGCTCTAACACATGGGACAAGCCCAGACTGAGGGAAGGCACAGTATGAAACAGAGTGAGGGGGCTGGTGAGATGGTTCAGTGGTTAAGAACACTGCCTGCTCTTCCAGAGGTCCTGAGTTCAATTCCCAGCAACAACATGGTGGCTCACAACCATCTATAATGTAATCTGATGCTCTCTTCTGCAGATAAAGCACTCATATGCAATAAATAAAATAAATAAATCTTAAAAAAAAAGAAACAGAGTAAAAGTGGTAGACTACTCAAATGCTTAGTTTTTAAAAAGTTATAGTAAAATAACTCCCATAGAAAGCTGGGTGTGGCCGGGGGTGGTAGTGGTGGTGCATGTCTTTAATCCCAGCACTCAGGAGGCAGAGGCAGATGGCTCACTGTGAGTCTGAGGCCAGCCAAAGCTACACAGAGAAACCTTGTCTCGGAAAACAAAACAAAACAAACAACAAAAACTCCCATAAAACATAAAATTACCACCTCAGCCTTATGTAAAGTCAGTAGCATTGGGCATGTTCACGTTGCCGAGGGACAAACAGATTTCCAGGCTACTTTCATCTTGCAAAAAGAAAACTCTGTACCCTTTAAACAACTTCCCACTCCCCACTCCGCTCCTGCCAGCACCTAGCTTTCTATTTCCACTTCCCGTCTGTTTTGTGACTGGATTCATTCACTTAGCACATTGTCCTCAGGATTCACGCAGGGTTTAGCATGGATGAAGTTTTTTTGTTTTTTGTTTTTTGAGATGTACATAGCCCATGCTGGTCTTGAACCAAGGGCTCAAGCTCTTCCTCTGCCTCCTGAGCAACCTTGCTCAACTTTTCTTTCCTGAGGCTGAATAACAGCGTACTTCGTGGATAGCCGGCGTTTCGTTTCTGCTGAGTGTCAGAGGTGGCATTGCTCCCTTGTGAGTGACAGTGCTGTCACCATGACAGTATACTCATCTCTTTGAAGCTTTGCTTTTAATTCTTTTGCACATAGTCCCAGAAACAGAAGTGATGGATCATACGCAAGTCATGTGTTGCATTTTTTCAGGCGTGGCCACATGGTTTTCCACGGTGCCCTCACTGCCCTGCGTTCTCAGCAGCAACGTGCAGAGCTCCCAGTTTCTCAGCATCTTGCTGGTGCTAGCTTCCCCCACCCCCTCCATTTTCCCGCCCCCTTCCTCTCTTTCATTTTTACATTGTGTAACCCTGGTTTAGAACTGGTTCAAACTGGCCTAGACCTCTTGATCTTCTGCCTCAGCCTCTTGACTTTGCTGGAGTCAAACTCTGGTTGTCAGACTTGGGAACAAGTGCTTTCGCCTGCTGAGCCATCTTTCTGGCCTTTTGCTGTTGTTGTCATGGCAATTGTTCCAATAGATTTGGGGGTGGAATCTTTACTTTGGTTTGGATTTTCATTTCCTGAGAGATAGCAACATTAATGCATCTTTTACTTATTTTGTTTTTTATTTTTATTTTTTAGGTCTATCTATAAATCTTTTACCTACTTTCAAAACTGGGTCAATTTTTGGTTATTGTTGAGTTACAAGAGCTATATACATTTTGTGGATATTAATTGCATATCAAGTATAGGATTTCACAACTCTTTACTCCTGCCCTGCAGACCCGGATTGTTATATTTATGATAGATTTTTAAAATGCTTGTGGTATATGTGTGTGTGTGTGTGTGCGTATGCACAAGTGTGCATGCCTACAGAAGCCGGAAGGTGCTGGAGCTGGGGTTCTAGGCGGTTGTGAGACACCTGGTGTGGCTGCTCGGAACTCCCCTCCTGTTCTCTGTGAGGGTGGCAGGTGCTCTCAACTGCTGAGCCATCGCTCCAGTTTCTTTTTAATTTATAAAAGTAATGTCTATATGAATTAAAGATTTGAAAATTAGTATGATTTTTCAAATCATAAGCATGTATTTATGGTATGCATAAATGAGCATAAAAATAGCTCACTTTGTTTTTGTTGTTTTCTGAGACAGAATCTCTATGTAGTCCAGGCTAGCGTCAAACTTGTGATCCTCCTGCCTCAGCCTCCGAGGTGCTGGGGTTGTAAGAGTGTTGTCAGCACTGTGCCTGGCTACAGCACATTGTCTTATGCTTGTGTAGAAGCCAGGCCCTTCGTTTGTGAGGCGTTTGCTCTTCCATTAGGCCACACGCCAGCCTTACAATTTAAATTTTAATGTAGGCAATGTTACTGCAGTAGCATAAACAAAATAACAGATTACATTTCTTGGCCAAATTAAAATACACTGGAGGGAAACAGCTGGGTCTTTGAAAAAAACAAAACAAAACAAAAAAGCAAACGTGTTTTGTTTTCTGTTCTCTGTGTTGGAACTATTACCCTGATTTTTGTTAAATGGAATGCTTCCTTCCTATATTCCAGAAAGTTATCACGATCCACCCGTAAATCTGCAGTGTCCCCTGTGTGGGTGATGGACCTTTGGCATAGTCCTCCTCACTTCCGCTTCCGGGGGGGGACAGTCTAGGGCCCAGAATCTTTTTGCTTTTCTGCTTCCTCATCCTAGTTCTTAGCCCCTCCTCAGACGTTGGTGATGGCCAGTGTATAAGTCTGTGTCCTTGTGAGAAGGAAAAGGCCAAGGGAGCCAAGCAGGCAGCCTTCCCACCAGCTTGAATCCTCTTAGAGAGACAGGAAGAGGCTCCACTCAGGAAGGCCATGGCTCAGGCCAGGGCCGGCTGTCGTTGCAGAGATACTTGGAATTGTATTTTTGACTCTGGTCCCATAGCAACCCCGAATACAAACAGAATTCTGTAACTAAGGAGGAAGCACTCAGGCCAAAGAGAGGCATCCATAGGCTGCCTGCTGGGGCCGCCATTTGGAGTGCAGGTAGCTTCTTCACGGGGGCGGGGGGAGGGGGGGGGCTTTTATTTCTGCCTCACACAGATGCGGACCCTCTTCCCTCACAGTGGTCTGCGCCCTTGTGTGTGTGTGTGCTCTTCTTTATTTTATTTTCAACTCTTAATTAAATTTTAATATTTTTATAAACTGGGCAGTGAGTTGCTAGGACTCAGAATTCCAAAGGGGTCAGAGGGTGCTCGCCGTACATGAGCTGTGCATCCGTGGGTGCAGCCAGCCTCCGATGAAAAATGTCTGATGAGGTGCAACTTTAATCCCGCCGCTTTGGAGGCAGAGGCAAGCACATGCCTGTGAGTTTAAGGCCACCCTGGTCTACACGAAGTCCAGTCCAGCTAGGGATACACACATGAAGAAGCTATCTGCGGAAGCAGCTGTTTCTGTACTGAGCATGTGCCGTCTTTCTCATCACCGTTGAAACAATACGGTGCGGCATCGACTTCACGGCGTTTTCACTGTAGGAACGCGTTTGTTACTTTCTCTCCTTCGGGGTGACAAAAATACCTGGCGAAAGCAGCGTCAGGAAGGAAGGAAGGGCTTACTTCGAATACAGGGTGAGGGCAAGTCTTTCATGCTCGGGAAGTCGTGGTGGGAGGGTGAGGCGGCTGCTCATGCGGTGCCCACAGCCGGAGAGCCAAGCGGCATGAAGGCTGTGTGCTCACCTTCTCCCTTTTACTCTGTGTGAGACCCCAGCTCAAAGGAATGCTGCCACCACACTCAGGACCTGTCTTCCGTTCCCTGCTCTCTTAAACCTTGCTAGATACACCTCAGACAGAGCTGGAGTGTGCCTGTTTCCATAGCGACTCTATGTCCCACCATAGCAAGGAGGTGCTAGGGATATTCCGGGGTTGATTTAAGGCGCATGGCAGGACGTCGTAGGCTACATGCAAACACCAGGCCACTTTGGCCCAAGGACTTTGGTATCTTCCGGGGTCCTGGGACCAGCCTCCCAGGTCTAATTCTGAAGGACAGATGTCTGTGGAAAAGAATTTCCCTCCCATTCCATCCCAACGACCAAGTAAGTCCCTGTCCCAGGGCACAGGCGATGTTATTAACCATAAAATAAGTGTTCGTGGATGTGGCTCCATGGGCAAACGTGCTTGCTGCCATGTCTGATGACCCAAGTTGGATGCTCCAAGTCCCATATGGAAGAAGGAGAGACTCAGCTCACGCAAACTGACCTTTGCTATCCACACCCTTGCTGTGACATGTGTAAACACACACTTTCTTTCAATAAATAAGTACATAAATAAATAACATTACTTACAATAATTTACATTTAAAAATGATTTACAATAAGCCAGGCACATTGCCTCCTGCCTGTAATCTCAATGTTCAGCATGCTGAGGCAGAAGAATTACTAGTTTGAGGCCAGCCTGGACTATATAAGTTCTGTTTTATACAACAAGACTAAAAGACAAAAAAAAAAAAAAAAAAAAAAAAAAAAAAGATTATTTTCCATTACTATAGAAGCAAAAACACATGTATACTTATTCCTCATCCCTTCTTCTTTACACAATAGTATAGTTCTGTACCGTTTATATCTGGCATTTTCACTTTATACTCACTCCCTCATCTAGTCTGCCGTTTCACCTGTGGTAAGCTGGGTAAATTCCAGAAACAAACAATTCATAAGTTTTAAATTGATGCCATTCTGAATAGTGTGATGATTCTGCCCTGCACTATGACATGCATGTGTAAAAGGAACTGTTATCCTCCTGTCTCAGTTGCTGTCTCAGAGGCTAACTGCCTCCTTCTGCTAACCTAGGCCTCGTCCTGGAAACTTCTAGCCTCTGTACAATCTAACCTAGGCCTCAAATGTTTCCAGCCTCTGGGACTTACTGCCTAATAAGCTCTTCCCCCCCCCCCTTTTTTTTTTAAGTTCACCCTTTTTTGTTTTTTCTGAGCTCTGGGCTGCCTGGTTCAACTCAGCTGTTCTGCCTCAACCTTCTCTTCCGGCTGACTTATTTAATCTGGCATTTCCCTTGGCCTGGGATTGCTCTGCTTCCCCTCAAACTAACTCAGCAATCTGCTCTAATCTTCTGGCTTTCTCTCTCTCTCTCTCTCTCTCTCTCTCTCTCTCTCTCTCTCTCTCTCTCTCCCTCTCTCTCTCGTCTTGTTCTGTCTCAGCTGAGTTATCACTCTGCAACCCATCTCTCTATTACTGTCCCGGTAAAACTGCCTCCTCTCTGTATTGCCCCTTAAGTAGGCTCTCTTTTCTTTCTCTTCTTGTGAGAGTGTGGTGTATCCTAGTCTGTCGAATCTCTGATTCATCACCTCTTCTGCCACTCAATTAGACATCACTTTCAAAGATGGGTGCTTCCTTCTACAGACTAACTTTACCGTCGTTTGAGATTAAAGGCATGTACCACCAGGCCTGGAACTACACATTTTTTTTTTTAAACCTGATACTTGCTCTATACCAGGCTGGCCTTGAACTCAGATCTGTTTGCCTCTGTCTCCTGGATTAAAGGTGTGTTTGTATTCCAGCTGGATCACACAGACTTAGAAGGTCTTTGGATGTGATCTCTTGCCAGGGCAGCCATGCTCTGAATTAACATTCCTCTACATGCATGGTCTCTTTGTCCAACCAAGGACAACAAAGGTTCCTTTGAATCACTTACAGGCTGGATCAGTTTCCACACAGACTGTGGTGTCTTCAGTTCTGCAGGACTTGGGAGGATATGAGGTTTCAAGTCGCCATTGGCAGTCTCGTGATGTGGCCTGCAGATGAGGCAAATCCATTTTTTTGTTTGTGTGTTTGTTTGGTTTCTTTTTTGTTTTTCCTCCCCAGACAGTTTCTCTCTCTCTCTCTCTCTCTCTCTCTCTCTCTCTCTCTCTCTCTCT
>OU015757.1:6738136-6760250 GCA_907169655.1 Acomys percivali | reverse complement strand
GTGTGTGTGTGTGTGTGTGTGTGTGTGTGTGTGTGTGTGTGTGTGTAGCACTGGCTGTCCTGGAAATAGCTCTGCAGACCCCGCTGACTTTGAACTCACAGAGATCCACCTGTCTCTGCCTCCAGAGTACTGGGATTAAAGGCGTGTGCCACCACCACCACCAGGTACTCCTCCTCCTCCTCCTCCTCCTCCTCCTCATCATCATCATCATCATTATTATTAGAGACAGGATCTCTCCATGAAACCCAGGCTGGTTCTCAGTGGATAGGCACTTAGGAGCTGGCTGCTCTCTCTCTGGATGAAGGGAGCTAGCATGTTGCAGGACAGTGTGCCCCTGCCCGCTTGCTGCCACTTTAGGGCCAGGCCTCTGGCCTCCTGGGTGAGCCTGCAGTCACTCTCTCTGCACTCAGTCCTAAGTCCACAGCAGGTGTGAGAGGCTGCTCCCACAGCCCAGCTGGGCGAGGGGGGGAACCAAGCAAAGCTTCTGGGAAGAAGATGAGAACTGGCAGGCCTTGTGGGGAGGCCTCCCTGAGGGAGGTGCTGAGTCATGTCAGGGCAATGTGACAGGTGTCAGGGTATGCAGAAGCCAGTAGTATAGATGGCTGCGGTAGGCTGCTGAGTTGCCTAGATTCATAGGGGACACAGCCCATGGTGGAAAGACCCCGGGTCAGGAAGATCAACACTTTGTAGCTGTGTGATCTTTGGCGAGCAATTTGTCCTTCTCATACCTCAGTTTCCCCATCTACACTATCAGGCTAATTGCACCTCATCTGCAACCCAGCTAGTTTACCAATGAGCACTAACCTACATTTTTTTTTTTTTTTTTGATTTTGGGGTGCTTCCTACCTCTGGCCCATTCAACAATGTGCAGTTCCTCCCTGCTGGGGGTGGGTAGGAACAAACAGGACACTCTATGGGAAATTTAAAGCCTCTGACTTTTTTTTTTTTTGTAGACCACGCTGGCCTCAACCTCACAGAGATCCACCCACCTCTGCCTCCCACGTACTGGGACATGTGCCACCATGATGCCTGGCTTAATATAAAACTATTAGAGGGAAAATTATGAGAAGCGACCTTAAGCAAAGTTGAAGGCCAAGCTATATTTGCGGCTAGAACAGGCAAGCGAGATGAAACAGCTGAGGAAAAGGAAAAGAGAATGAGAAAGCAGTTTACGAAGAAGCCAATCCAAACAGCAAATAAACACACGGCAGATTTGCAGCATCACTAGTGGCCAGGAAGATGCAGAACAAAGCAGCAGTGGGATGTGTGCAGTGTGTAGTGCCTGTCAGGTAGGGCGCCAATGGGCGAAGGGGCACATGGAGAGGCTGGCGGGAATGCTGGGAAACGTTTGCATATAGGCTGGGCCTGGCAGCACATGCATGTAATATTAACATTTGGGAGTGGGGGTGAGGGGGAGGTGGGGGGGCAGAAGGTCTGAGAGTTAAGGCTAGGCTGAGATATATATCAATTTTTTTGGCTTAAAGAAAACATGGAGCCTGCAGGGGTCTGCACCAAGCCCTTTGTATATACATTTTGGTCGTTAGCTTGATGTTTTTGTGGGATCCCTAACAGTGGAAACAGGTGTGTCTCTGACTCTTTTGTCTGTTTCAAAAAAAAAAAAAAAAAAAAAAACCCAGCAAAACATACAAACAACAGCCACCTCCATTTGAAAAAAATGTGATAAGAGTACAGATGTAGCCGGGTGTGGTGGCACGCGCCTGTCATCCCAGCGCCCGGGAGGCACTGAGCCAGTCCAGTCTACAAAGTCAGTCCAGGCCAGCCAAGGCTACACAGAGAAACCATGTCTCAAAAAAAGAAAGAAAGAAAAAGAGAAAAGATGTAAGTATAGAAAGACAAGAAGCTAAAGTTGTAGTAGGCATTTTGGAAATTGATGTGGCAATAGCTGATGGAAGTTTTTTTTAGAAAATGTAAGATAACTTATATACACCGTCTATTGGGAAAATACAGGAAAAATGCAATCTACAAAGGCAAGACAAAAGTAAGAGACAGACAGTTCCTTGTGGGGACTGGAGCTCCAAAACAGGAAAGAGAAGAGGCTGCCGAGGGAGGAGGATTCGGAGAAAGATGCCAAGAAACTACAGGTGTGGGGGCTGGTGGCTCACCTCCGGGAGGGCAGATTCAGCAGAGAAGTTTCTGGAGATGAAATTTGCAAACCACCTTATCTAGCTGAACTGGCAAGAAGTGAGTTAAATAACTGGCAGAGAGTTTGAAGTTGAACTAAAAGTAAGTACATTACTATTCTAAAAGAATAAAACAGCATCAAATAAAAATACCTCAGGATTGAACTGCTGCACTGATACACTCTCTTGGTTGTATTTTAGTTGTCATATTATAATCAAAAGCTTCCCAGATAGCTCCTTTTTTTTTTTTTTTTTTTTTTTTTTGGTTCTTCAAGACAGAGTTTCTCTGTGTAGCCTTGGCTGTTCTGGAATCACTTTGTAGACCAGGCTGGCCTCGAACTCACAGTGATCCACCTGTTCCTGCCCCCCGAGTGCTGGGATTAAAGGCGTGCGCCACCACACCCGGCTGAAAAATCTATTTTTAACAATAATAATATTAAGAGAATATTACCAATGGGGGAAATCAATATTCTCAGGAAAGGAAAGGCAGCTATACTTTGTTAAATTTTGTAACAGTTCACTAGGATGCTTGAGTGCACATAATGCTCCCATCAAAATGAAGGAAGTTTTCAGCCATTTTTTTCAAATTGTTTTCTGCCTCATAGATTTTTATTTTATTTTATTTTGTTTTTTTGAGACAAGATCTCTCTTTAGCCCTGGCTGTCCTTGAACTCACTTGCCACTGCCTTCTCAGTACTGGGGTTAAAGGAGGGCCACTCCCACCCCCTAAATCTTCCCATTGGGCATTTGTACTTCTTTTGAAAGCTATCAGTTCACTTGTCTGTTTGTTGACAAGATGATTGTTTTGGTGTTTAGGATGTGTAGCTCTTCGTGCGTTCGTGATGTTAGTCCTGTCTAAGGTATAGTGTGCGTCCTCCCCTCTGCAGGCTATCTCCTTACGCTGCGGATTGCTTCTTTGCCTGAACAGCTTCTCCCTTCTCTACCCCCACCGCCTTTTGTGTGAGAAGCTTTCATTTATTTATGTATTTAAAAATTTATCTTTATTTACTGATTGATTGATTCATTGTGTGGGTTTGAGAGAGAGAGAGAGAGAGAGAGAGAGAGAGAGAGAGAGAGAGAGAGAATGTTGAAGCCGGAGCACAGGCATGCAGATCAAAGAGCAGCCTTCAGCAGTGGCTTCCCGACACCGTGTGGATCTTGGTGGTTGTACTCAGGTCCTCCACCTGGTGGCAAATGCTGAGCCTTCTCTCCTGCCCCAGAGAATTTTAAAATCCTAGGTAACTGCTTGGGGGACATTTCCTGTGCTGATGGAATCCTCTTTGGAAAGGCCTTGCCTTTGCCTGTATCTTGAGATGTTTTACGTTTGTTTTCCTCTATCGATTTCACAGTTTGGTTTTTACATTACTCTTTGTTTTCTTTGAGATGATTGTGTGTGTGTGTGTGTGTGTGTGTAAGGTGAGACATAGAGATCTCGTTTCATACTTCCTATTGTGAAAAGTTCAGTTTTCCCAGCCCTGTTTGTTGAGAGCGTCTCTCTTTTCCAGTATATTTTTGACACCTTTGTCTAGCTGTGAGGCTCTAGCTGTGAGGATTTGTTTCTGGGTCCTCAGTTCTATTCCAATGTTCCTCGTATCTGCTTTTGTTATCATGGATCTGGATGAGATCAGGTGATGCCCCCAGCACTGCTCTTTCTACCTAGGATTGCTTTGGCAAGTTAAGGTCTTTTATGCTTTCATGTGAATTTTTTTCTTTTGTATATATATGGTGTTTGTAGTGTGTTTCTGTGTATGGTGTGTGTGTGTGTGTGTGTCTGTGTATGGTGTGTGTGTGTATGTGAGTGTGTGTCTGTGTATGTTTCTGTGTATGCTGTCTGTGTGTGTGAGTGTGTGTTTCTGTGTATGGTGTCTGTGTGTGTGAGTGTGTGTATATGTGTGATTCTGTGTATGCTGTCTGTATGTGTCTGTGTATGGTGTTTGTGTGTGTATGGTGTATGTGTGTGTGTGTGTGTGTGTGTGTGTGTGTGTGTGTGTGTTGATTCTACCAATCCATGAACCTAGAGATTGTTGTATGGCTTTTCTGAACCGTGAACCAGTGTCTGCTCACCTGAGGAGGGTACCGACGGCAGACTCAAGTCTAAGTGACCCTGAAAGAGTGCCTCTGTTGTCAAACAGGGCTTTGTGAGATTACAGATGACCTTGCTCGGTTGTTAGCATCAGCCATCCCAGAAAGGAATGTCTGTTGGAACAGCCTGTCTCCCAGGATGGTCTGTCTCACGTTGGGCAAACAATTTCTGGAAGGGGAGACAGGTAGTCTCCTATAGCTGCAGCAACAGTTTCCTCGCTCTGAAGGCCCTCGCCTTGAGCATATAAAGGATTGCAGACAGGGTTTTGCCCTGGCCGACCCCTCAGTTTTCTGCAGGAGAGCATGTGCCCTTCCCTGTGTGTGATAATAAACACGGTCTCGTCTGCTGAACATCCAACTTGGGTTTCTTTCTGACTTCTTTTTAAAAAAATATTCATTTGAGCCGGGCATGGTGGCGCACACCTTTAATCCCAGCACTTGGGAGGCAGAGGCAGGCGGATCGCTGTGAGTTCAAGGCCAGCCTGGTCTACAAAGTGAGTCCAGGACAGCCAAGGCTACACAGAGAAACCCTGTCTGGAAAAACCAAAAAAAAAAAAAAAATCATTTATCTTTATTTTACTACATTGGTGTTCTGCTTGCATGTATGCATGTCTGTGTGATGGTGTCAGAGTCCCTGGAACTGGAGTTACAGACAGTTGTTAGCTGCCATGTAGGTGCTGAGAATTGAACCCAGGTCCTTTAGAAGAACAGCCAGTGCTTTTAGCCGTTCAGCCATCTCTCCAGCCCCACTTTCTGACTTCTGTCTCTTTATGCTGCCTCCGAAATTTAATAGAACCAGTGAGTTTATTGGGGTTATCTACAGGATCATAGCTAGGGGGTTACTTTCAGGTTCTTGGATTATTTAACGACAGCTGCAGGACTGAAAAGCCCACCTAACATGGGTGTTGGCTCATGACAATCCCATCGCTAGAGTTTCAGGCATGTGTTTCAGGCCACTTGGCAGGATGGAGAGTTTCCTTGTGTGTGTGTGTGTGTGTGTGTGTGTGTGTTTATGTTTTGGGAACCTGTGTGCTGGCTAATTGTCGTTGTTGCTAACTTGACAAAAGTTAGGGTCATTTGGGAAGAAGGACCCTCCATTAAGAAAAAGTTTCTATTAGACTGGCCAGTAGGCAAGCCTGTGGAGCATTTTCTTTTTCTTTTTTTTCAATTTAATTTTATTTAATATTGTTATATTGTTTAATACATTTATAATTTTATGTGTATGTGTATAAGTATACACACAATTTTTAAAAATTTTTTTATTAATTTATTCTTGTTACATCTCTATGGTTATCCCATCCCTTGTATCCTCCCATTCTTCCCTCCCTCCCATTTTCTCCTTATTCCCCTCCCCTATGACTGTTCCTGAGAGGGATTTCCTCCTCCTGTATATGCTCATGGGGTATCAAGTCTCTTCTTGGTATGGAGCATTTTCTTGACTAGTGACTGATATGAGAGAACTCGGGACACTGAGTGGTGCCACTTCCTGAGCTGGTGGTCCTGTATGGCACCAGGAAGAAGGCTGAGCAAGCCACAGGAACAAGCTAGTAGGCAGGGTCCTCCATGGCCTCTGCTTCCGTTCCTGGCTCTAGATTCCTCCTGCCTTGAGCTTCCTTTGATGATGGGCTGTGATTTCCTTTGATGATGGGCTGTGTGATGTATAAACCAAATAAACTCTTTCCTCTGTAAGCTGCATTTTGGTCATGGTGTTTCATCACAGCAATAGAAGCCTAACCAGGACACCGTATGAGCCATGCAATGCTCTTCTTTCTGAGCCTTGTAAGTTTCATGAGCTTCCTGAGTCTCGTGATGAGTCTCATGGGAGAGATTATCTTAATTCAGAGGAAGTAGCTTATGCCATAGGAGATCTTTCCATCTTCTGGGTGTTTTCTTCTGTTTTATTTACTTATAGGACACGGTCTCACTGTGTATTCCTGGCTGTCCTGGAAATCGCTGTGTAGACAGGGTTAGCCTTGAACTCACAGTTATTTGTGCCTTGTGAGTCCTCAAAAGCACGATCCACCATCTTTTACATTTGTTATTTTGTGTGTGTGCATCCCGTCCAGCATGGCTCCAGGAATGGGCCTGACTGTGATAGCAAGGTGGTAAGGAAGAAACAAACACAGACAGATACACAGACAGAAAGCTGGGTCTGGATGTCTGGACTGCACTGGAGACCCCGCAGCACCCCAGAAGCTCAGTGCATCTATTGTAGAGAGCTGAACAGTGGCGGCGTTACTGCATACAGCTGGATGGAGAAAGGAGGCGGGGCTTATGGAATGCAACTGAAACAAGGAAGCAGGTTTAGGTAATCTTAGTAGGAACACTCTGCAGGGGAGCCGTCTTCAGGCTGTTAATTTTCAGGCCTGGGCAGGGAGGTAAGCTGTGGTGAACATTTGCCGCATACACTGTCAGCACTCAAACTTGGTCCCCCACGGAAGGCTTTGCCTATTACCTAAGAGGCTTCGCCATCTCTCATGAGTCTGAGGCTCTGAGGTCTTTGACATGGTCTGCTCATGTTAATACACACGTCAGCCAGGACTTTTCTCAGCTAGGGCTTTCTCCCCTGCCCTCACACATGTGCCCTCATGTGTACACAGGCCACGGCATGTATGCGGAGGTCAATAGACAACTTGGAGGAGTTGATTTTCTTTTTTTTTTTTTTTAAAGATTTATTTATTATTATTATGTATACAGTGTTCTGCCTGCATGTACACCTGCATGCCAGAAGAAGGCATCAGATCACAGATGGTTGTGAACCACCATGTGGTTGCTGGGAATTGAACTCAGGACCTTTGGAAGAGCAGGTGGTACTCTTAACCACTGAGCCATCTCTCCAGCCCGAGGAGTTGATTTTCTTCTTCCACCATGTGGACTCCAGAGCAAGTTCCAGGACAGCCAGGGCTACACAGAGAAAATCCTGTCTTGAAAAACCAAAAGATATTTTTAAAAACGCATTAATTTTATTTATGTGTGTGATTGGTGTGTGTGTGTCTGTGTGTGCACACACACATGCACCCCCATAAGTTTATGTACATCCTGTGAGCAGTACCCTGGGAGGCCAAAAAAGGGATCTGATCTCCTGGAACTGGAGTTCCAGGCAGTTGTGAGCTGTCTGATGTGGGTGCTGGAAGCTGAACCTGGGCCCTCTGCAAGAACAGCATGCCTCTTAACTGCTGAGCCACCGCTCCAGCCCTAACCACTGAGCCATCGCTCCAGCCCTAACCACTGAGCCATCGCTCCAGCCCTAACCGCTGAGCCATTGCTCCAACCCCAAGGGATTTCTTTTAAGCTTATCATGAGCAAGATTTATCCCAGCTTTCCATCTTGGCAAAGCTTCTTTTTGGTTTCTTTCTTTTAGAAAAGCTACCAATTTAATTATTCTTGAGACAGGTTTCAGTCTCCCAGTGTAGTTGAGGATGACTTTGAATTTCTGACCCTCCTGCCTCCACCTCCTGGATGTGGAGACTACTGACTGGCCTGACCACTATATACGGCTTGTTCAGACCCAGGAATCAAACTGCATGGTGCTAGGTGAGCACGCTGCCAACCGAGCCACATCGCCAGCCCAAGGCACTGATTTTGTTTCCAAGTAAGTGTCCTGTTACTTTGCTAAAATTGTTTATCATTAGACTAAGAGCATTTTGGCAGAAAACTTAGGGTCTTTTAGATATAAGACCCTACCATCTAGAAATAGGGATAATTTAACCTTTCCCTTTCCGTTTTTGTCTCACCACCACCACCACCCCTCCTCCCAGACATTGGATTGTGGACAAGAATATAGAGAATGGACGTGGTTGTCTCGTTCCTGGTCTCAGAGGATGCTATTTTCTCCCATTTAGGTTGATGGTGAGCATAGGCTTGTTATATATAGCACTTATTACGTTCAGGACAGTTTCTTTTATTCCTGTTTTCTCCAGGGCATCTGGGAATCAAACTTGGGTTCCCTGCAGGAACGATGCATGCTCTGATTGGCTGAGCTGTCTCTTCAGCTAGCCATGACATCTTTTGTGATCTTAGCCCCAGACAGCTGAACACCAGGGTAGTTCATCAGTCTTGAAAAACAAGCAATTCAGGTGCATGGGTGGTGAGACTTTGATAGCTGTCTGGAGGTGACTGAGTCACCTTGAACCTGCAAGTCTTAGTGATTGTTCTAAGCTTGGTGTTTGAAGGTGTGTGGTCTGGTTTGCATCAAGGCAACCACCCTTTTCACTGTGACCTTTTCTATAGCCTGGGAAGGAGCAGCACACAGGGAAGGGTCAGTGTGGTCCAATTCTACACCTCACTGGGGTTTTTTTTAAAAAAGATTTATTTATTTATTATTATTTATACAGTGTTCTGCCCATATGTGTGCCTGCAGGCCAGAAGAGGGCACCAGATCTCACCATAGATGGTTGTGAGCCACCATGTGATTGCTGGGAATTGAACTCAGGACCTTTGGAAGAACAGCCAGTGTTCTTAACCTCTGAGCCATCTCTCCAGCCCTACACCTAGTTGTAAAGATATGGGGCAAGATGCCGAGGGAGGGAAACAAGGTTTTGGCTTTAAACTCTAAATAAGAATCTCAGGAGAAAATACCAGTGTGAGGCTCACGAAGCTTAAGGGGCAGTGGGGGAGGCAAAGCACATGCCTGTGTAGTCTTACACATATAGCTGATCATTCTTTTTTGTTTTTCGAGACAGGGTTCCTCTGTGTAGCCTTGGATATCCTAGACTCACTTTGTAGAGCAGGCTAGCCTCGAACTCACAGAGATCCACCTGCCTCTGCCTTTCTGAGTGCTAGGATTAGTGGCATGTGCCACCATGCCTGGAGGTAGCTGATCATTCTAATGGGATTGATTTCCCCTTTTCTCCAGGGATTATTTGAAGTGGTCAGCTAAAGAAATTCAGGTTGTCCCTGGGCGGTGGTGGCGCACACCTTTAATCCCAGCACTTGGGAGGCAGAGGCAGGCGGATCACAGTGAGTTCAAGGCTAGCCTGGTCTACAAAGCAAGTCCAGGATAGTCCAGGCTAAAAAAGAAAAAGAAAAAAAGAAAAGGAACTCAAGTCGTCAACACCTTTGATGAAAAGCACTACCGGACCTACCTGGCTCCAGCTTCCTTGCTGGCAGCATGCCTGAAGAATGCACTTCAAATCTAGACCCCGCCCCCGCGGGGGGGAGGATGTTGGGCAACGCTAGGGGAAGCTGTCTGGAGGCCTCCTGCACGGACAACAGAACACTCTGTTAAAACAAGCCCTGGGGATCTGGTGGCTCACTCCAACAAACTGAAACCCAGCGTTGCCACCAGGTTCCCTGGAAGGCTCAACATTGTTGACCTTGAAAATCTACATCTGCACAAAGGTGGGGCTGCCCACTGGAAACCCGTGGCTGGTGCACTGGGCACGGAGGGGCGCTGCGCTTTAGGGTCCAGGCACCAATGCATGGGGCTTGCATGATCATTCTAAGGTGACATTTTACATTGGGCCACTTTATTAATTCACTTATTTCCAGTATTTGTTATCAGGCTCTAGATGTCAAACTTGTGACTATACTAACAAAATAATTGAAAAGTGAACAGAGGGCAAACTGTGCGAAGCCTCCGGTCCTAAGGCGTCAGGGACTGGAGGGAGTTGCTTTGTGCATCCTGTGGGCCTCACCCTCACCTGCATCAATCACCCGGCAGAGGAAGCCTTGACCATCTTATGGAATTACTGGTGGCATCTTGGCGTAAGCACTTCTAACCACCAGGGGGCAGAGCGGCAGCTTTCCGGGCTTGCTCAGTAGCTCAAGCACACACAGTTTAATAATTAAAAATAAGAACATAAGGCCCGGTGTGGTGGCGCACGCCCTTAATCCCGGCACTCCAGAGGTAGAGGCAGGCGGATTGCTATGAGTTCAAGGCCAGCCTGGATCTACGAAGTGAGCCCAGGACAGTCAAGGCTACACAGAGAAACCCTGTCTCGAAAAACCATGGGGAGAGAAAGAAAGGGGGGAGGGGCTCCCCAGAGAGAGAGGGAGAGAGAGAGAGAGGGAGAGGGAGAGGCAGTGGCTGAGGCAGAGGCAGAGGCAGAAGGAGGGAGGGGGAGAGAGAGGGGGAGGGAGGAGGACAGGGAGGGGGAGAAAGAGAGGGAGGGAGAGAGGAGGAAGAGCGGTGAGAGAGAGAGACTCTTCCAAGGATCTGGGGCTGCTCTTCATTTCTCAAATGCGCATGCACAGGGCTGGGAGGGCAGCCTCACAACACAGCCTGGACTCGAGCCTCAGCAACGTCGTTTAGAGATTCACCAGTCTATTAATACATGTTAACAAAGAAGAGGCTTGCATTCAGATTCTGTCGCCAGATCTGCACTGGAGAACAGACCCGAGATTCCCCAATACAGCGCCCAGCCACCTCAGTGAGGGCTTTGTAAAGGCGAAGAATACGAAGTTACAATTTGTTCTGCTGCCTCAGAAGGTCCTCTTGAGCAGCTCAAGCTTGTTTACAGAAGCAGAAAGAGGCATTAAAAAAAAAATTTAACCCTTAACAGCCTTTAACCTTTGGAGGTATAGTCTTGCTCTACGGTTCTCTTAAGCACAGAGATGTTAAACTTTTAAAGTTAAAGTTAGCCATTACCGTTACTGTAGCCATCACATTCCCCCTTGAGTTCTACTCTGAGTCAAATCCTTGACTCTGTTGGATACCTGTTCATATTGGGACTTTGAAGGAAAGATAAACCTGTTTTAGTTATGATCCCAAGTGTGGGATTGGAACTGTCTTGTGAGAACAGGTGAGGTTAATCCACTAGAAGACAAACCACTTCTTGCGGGAGCTTGATTGTTGCCAGCTGAAAAGATCCCGTGAACAGACTCTGGGAGGAGATATATAAATGAGCCCCAAACAGGAGGTGGGGCTTTTGGAGACTTGGGATAGTTTTGGCTGTTCATCGCTGCACTTCCAGATGCTCCTAGAGAGAACCACTAGAGCGAAGGCTTCGGGGCTCCGGCTCCAGCTGAGGTTCTGGGTTCTGGTTACTCCAGGTTCCAGCAGAAGAAATCTTGCTGATTACACCAGGAAAGTCGTTCCTTGGAACGGATATCCTTACAGTTTTGTTATTCTTTAATCCTTTTTTTCTGTCGTTGACGTTAGTCAGGTTATAAGTGACGTACGGTTGGTTAATAAGTTTGTAATAAAATACATTGGTTAAGAAAACTGAACCTACAGGACTTAATTACCAGCAGCTTACTAGCTCCTAAGCAGGAATGTATAGATCTGGTTAAAGTGTTAATGATGCAGGGGCCAACTGTAATGAGCAGGCGTCGGAGAGCTAAGGGCCGTGCAATAGCTGATGGTAGGGTCACCAGCCAGGAAGAACTTGAGAAAGAAAACTGGAGACATTTATTTCATCTCTTTGGGGTGTTTTCTAAAGCTCAGCCAAATTATCCTTGATAATTCCTGAGTGTGCCAGACAGTGGTGGCTGAACATGTGTTTGTTGAATGAATGGACGCAGTCAGCTTTTTACCTTATTGTGAAGAAAGAATGAATCCAGAGAGAGAAAGCAAAGGAAAGATAGGTTTTCTGCGTGTACCATACACTCAGAGGGAATCTGCTCTTCATATCTGCATTCTCCTCAAAGGACCTAGTATACAGGAGATAATTAGTGTATCTGTAAGTGGAGATGGAAAAGAAAACACCTGTCCCATAAAAAGAGAAAATTTAAGAATGCTTCAGAAATAATGAGAGATTCCAGCTGGTGTTTAATGAGTTAGTAAGAGTTCAAAGGGGCTGGGGAGAAGACCCAGAAGCTAAGAGCACACACAACTTTTGTGGAAGAACTGAATTTATTTGTCAGCACCCATTTGGTACCTCACAACTGTCTGTCACTCCACTTCCAAGGGACCCTGGCCTCTTCTGTCTTTTTGTGGCACCACACACTCACATGGTACATATACACAGATGCAAGTAAGCTGCTCGGACACGTGAAAATAAAACAAGCAAATTGTGGGGAAGGACTCAAGGCTTGCCCCGTCCCTGCGCCACAGCTGTGAGGGGTTAGGAGGGAGCAGTTAGCGAAGAGGTCAGAGGGAGAGAAAACTTCACCCTCACCTCACGGCTGGTGTGCAATCTTGAGATATTGCTTAATTTTGTTGATTGGTCCAGGAGGCGAAGTAATGGGCTATGGCAAGAGGGGAGAGACCCAGAGTTCTGCACCGACAGGCTGCAGACGTGGTGGCCTCACTGGATAGTGCTGTCACTTCCCTTTGTTTCCTAAACTGAAACTGTTCTTCCGCCATCTTCAATGGGCTCCATGTACCTGCCGCAGATCGGGTCATGGTCCCTATTTGTTTCCCATTTTCCTTCTTTGAGATTTTTTCTTCCATCTCATGATTATGTGACAAATTTAAGAAATACCTTTATTTTTTTAATTTATTTTTATTTTTATTTTTTATTAATTTATTCATATTACATCTCGATTGTTAGCCCTTCCCCTGTTTCCTCCCATTCTTCCCTCCCTCCCACTTCCCCCCTTCTCCCCTCCCCTATGTCTGTGATTGAGGGAGACCTCCTCCCCCTATATATGCTCAAATACCTTTATTTTATTAGCAAAAGATTTTGGCTGTTTGATCATAATTCAAGGTTCAGTGTTTCCACTTATGGCCCCAGTTATTTGCACTATGCTGGAATTAGTGACCACGGAGTCTTGGTTGCTTTCAGCCGGGATACAGTCTCACCCAGCGACACATTCTGTGCACACCCCCATCCAGCTATCACGTGGTGGAGCAGATCCG
The DNA here is from genome assembly GCA_907169655.1 of Acomys percivali. Lineage (NCBI taxonomy): Eukaryota > Metazoa > Chordata > Mammalia > Rodentia > Muridae > Acomys > Acomys percivali. Next base: position 6,747,284 of record OU015757.1, on the reverse strand, counting down.
AACTGGGTGGTACTGGAACCACATTACACAGAAGCAAAGGTGCCTCCACATGACGGAGCTGCTCTGAAAATATGTCATTTCATAGACGAAGGCAGGGGCATGATTTGTTCTTCAGTGTAAGAACAGTAAGGAGTCTGCACATTCTGAGAGAATTTATTCTCAGCAACATACTATTCACTGACCTTCCTTATGTATACAAAAGTCTTCCCTTGATAGACCAGTGTGGCAAAATCACATCACCACCAAAGAACCAGACTTAAACATGAGCTCATCACGGCCCCTACATTAGTTTAAGAAGTAGACACTCTTTTTTTCTTTTTTTAAAGATTTATTTATTTGGCCGGGCATGGTGGCCCACGCCTTTAATCCCAGCACTCGGGAGGCAGAGGCAGGTGGATCACTGTGAGTTCAAAGCCAGCCTGATCTACAAAGAAAGTCAAAGATAGCCAAGGCTACACAGAGAAACCCTGTCTTGAAAAACCAGAAAAAAACAAAAAACGATATAGCGATACACAAGCTGTAGAAATGGCATCACTAACCATTTAGTGTACCTTGTCATGTAAAAGCCTTTCCCATAGCCATGGTGTCCTTTCCCTCAGCACTGTGGGTAGGGCCTGTAACTTGGTATCCAACTTCAGGATTAAGAGTGTCTACCCTGGGGCAGGAAAGATGGCTCAGTGGTTAAGAGCACTGGCCGCTCTTCCAGAGGTTCTAAGTTCAATTCCCAATAACCACGTGGTGGCTTATAACCATCTATACTTGGATCTGATGCCCTCTTCTGGCATGCAGGTATACATGCAGATAGTGCCCTCATATATGTAAAGTAAATCAAGAAATATTTTTTTGTTTGTTTTTGGTTTTTCGAGACATAGTTTCTCTATGTAGCTTTGGCTGTCCTGGACTAGCTTTGTGGCCCACGCCTTTAATCCCAGCACTCGGGAGGCAGAGGCAGGCCTGGTCCACAAAGCTAGTCCAGGACAGCCAAAGCTACATAGAGAAACTATGTCTCGAAAAACCAAAAACAAACAAAAAAATATTTCTTGATTTACTTTACATATATGAGGGCACTATCTGCATGTATACCTGCATGCCAGAAGAGGGCATCAGATCCAAGTATAGATGGTTATAAGCCACCACGTGGTTATTGGGAATTGAACTTAGAACCTCTGGAAGAGCGGCCAGTGCTCTTAACCACTGAGCCATCTTTCCTGCCCCAGGGTAGACACTCTTAATCCTGAAGTTGGATACCAAGTTACAGGCCCTACCCACAGTGCTGAGGGAAAGGACACCATGGCTATGGGAAAGGCTTTTACATGACAAGGTACACTAAATGGTTAGTGATGCCATTTCTACAGCTTGTGTATCGCTATATCGTTTTTTGTTTTTTTCTGGTTTTTCAAGACAGGGTTTCTCTGTGTAGCCTTGGCTATCTTTGACTTTCTTTGTAGATCAGGCTGGCTTTGAACTCACAGTGATCCACCTGCCTCTGCCTCCCGAGTGCTGGGATTAAAGGCGTGCACCAACACTTCCCAGCTCCCAATGAATATCTTTTGGCAATCTAATAATGATATTAAAAACTTAAGGGATTCAATTCTTTAAAAATAAAAACAGAAAAATTATACATGCACACAAAGAAACAAAATATCAGAAAAAAGATTGCACACTTTGACAATAACACTCTCGTGCTGGGGTATAGTGTGTGAAGTTGTGTCTCTGTGCGTTGGATTGCTGATTGCTGAACAGCACAGGGCTAAGTGCTGGCCTCCGTGCCAGGTCTTGGCATTATTATTTCTACGGCCCATCACCCTGTTGCTATTTTGTAAATATTCATCCTTCCTCGCTTGCCTATTGGATGCTATAAAGATCTGACAACCAATATCTGGGCAGAACATGGAGGATGGAACTTCTGGGAGAGATAAAAGCAAGGATGATGCACGCCTTTAGTTCCAGCACTCAGGAGGCAGAGGCAGGCAGCTCTCTGTGAGTTCAAGGCCAACCTGGTCTACAAAGCGAGCCCAGGACAGCCAAGGCTACACAGAGAAACCCTGCCTTGGAAACAACAACAAAAACCAAGATTCTAGGAAGAAAAAGCAAAGTCAGGAGATTCACTAGTGGGATCAGAGGTGAATGGACAGACCTCAAGAGGAGAAGAGAGGTAGAGCTGGCCATGTGGTGGGACAAAGTGTCAGGTTCAGTCTGGTTAAGATGGAAAGCTGGCTGAGAACCTGTGAGCTAAAATGTCTAAGCTTGAAAATATGAAAAAGCCTCTGTGTTGTTATTTGTACTGCTGGCAGGTCCAAAAGTCCCACTGTATTCTCTGGCCATGCTTTTGAAGCCTCAATAATAAAACATAAATCGAAACTGGAAAGATGCTTGAGGGACTAAAGGCCCTTGACTCTCAAGTATGAGGGCCTGAGTCTGGTCCTTGGAATCTACGTAGAGGTGGAAGAAGAGCACCAACTCCATGAAGGTGTCCCTTGACCTCCTCAGGTGGACTGTGCACATCCACAGCCACCCCACTACCGTACACGCACAATATAAATAAATAAATAAATAAATAGAAAAATCCAGGGCTGGAGCCTGGGGGAAGAGCTCCATGTCCTGTGTAGGATGGAGCTGAAGTTAGCAGCCCAGGATCCTTGAAGCCCAGAGGATCTTAGTGAGTTCTAGGTACCAAGCATTGAACCTTTTATACTGTTGACGCTTGGCTTTCCTTGATTTGATTGACCGTGCCTTGGTCCCTTCCTCTTGGAGTAAGAAAGTTGCTGGGTGTGGTGACGCACATCTTTAATCCTAGCACTTGGGAGGCAGAGGCAGGTGGATCTCTGTGAGTTGGAGGCCAGCCTGGTCTATAGAGTGAGTCCAGGACAGCCAAGGCCACACAGAGAGACCCTGTCTCGAAAACCAAGAAAAAAAAAAAAAAAGAATAAGAAAGTATTCAACTTTCTGTTTTATTTTACAGAAACCCACAATTATAAGACCTTGGATATTTTAAGAGACTTTGGAATTTTAAAGAGACTGGATATTTTAGAGAGAATTTGAATGATGAAAGATACTTTCACTATTTTAAAGAGACTGAACTTTTAAACAGTTTGAATATTTAAATACTATGGGACTTTTAGAAGTTGCAATGTTTTATAACACGGTGTTGATATTAATATGAGATTTTTGTGGATGAACAGAAAAGGAAAGGTTATGGCTTAATAAGTGATGTGTTTCTGTGTTAAAATAACAAGAGATCAATTGTGTTGTTTGTTTGGTTTTTTTTAAATCAACTTGACACACAAAGAAAATGACATATCTGAGAAGAGAGAATCTTAACTGAGAAAATGCCTTTATAAGACTGGCTTATAGGCAAGTAGGTGGGGTATTGTCTTGATTACTGATTGATGTGGGAGGCCTAATCCTATGGCAAGCGGGACATGACACCCCTGGGCAGGTGGTGCTGGAAGGTATAAGAAAGCAGAGTGGGCAAGCCATAAAGAACAAGCCAATGAGGAACACAAGCCAGTGTTCCTCTGTGGCTCCTGGGTCAGTCCCTGTCTGTAGGTCCTGCCACGAGTTCTCACCCTGTCTTCCTTCAGTGATGGAGTGTGGCCTGACCTGAAGGTAAGACAGACCAGATTATTTCATGCCCAAGTTGCTTTTGATCATGGTGTTTTATCATAGCAGTAAAAATCCTAAGTAAGGAAATGTCCATCTCAGGGTGTGGTGCTAATCTCAAGATGACACTCAAGGGGTTTGGGGAGTCAGTGTAAGAAAGCTGTGTACATACTGTGAACTGTGGATGGGGCAGAGGGAAGAATGTTCTGCCCACAACGTGATTATCTAGAAAAAAACTGTGTAAGCTGGGCGTGGTGGCGCACGCCTTTAATCCCAGCACTTGGGAGGCAGAGGCAGGAGGATTGCTGTGAGTTCGAGACCAGCCTGGTCTACAAAGTGAGTCCAGGACAGCCAAGGCTAACACAGAAAGATGCTGTCTTGAAAAACCAAAAGCAAACAAACAAAAGATACCCAGGGAATAGAACACTGGGCACAATACAGAGACCACTAGAGAAACAAAAATGGGGCAAAGTTAAGTGAAAGTTAAGCTTGAAGATTGTCATAAACTATTAAGAGCTTTATTTAAAACATTTACAGCCTGGTATGGTAGCTCACACCTTTAATCCCAGCACTTGGGAGGCAGAGACAGGCGGATCGCTATGAGTTCAAGGCCAGCCTGCTCTACAAAGTGAGTCCAGGACAGCCAAAGCTATACAGAGAGGCCCTGTCTCAAAAAACCAAACCAACCAACCAAACAAAATTTGGAGTATGACTTTCCAGTGAGGACTTTCTGGTTCTGCATAAGTGCATTAAAAGACAATGTTACTGGCTGGGAACATTAAGGGGAAAAGATTGGGGAAAAAGTGGTATGGACTTCTATTTTTTGAGACAGGGTTTCTCTGTGTAGCCTTGGCTGTCCTGGACTCACTTTGTAGACCAGGCTGACCTCGAGCTCACAGCGATCCACCTGCCTCTGCCTCCCAAGTGCTGGGAGTAAAGGCGTGCACCACCAAGCCGGGCTGTGGTATGGACTTTTGACAAGTTCACCACAAGATTCCCCTGTAGATTTGGTCCCTTCATTTGGTCCCTAGCTCTGCAGCTGCTTGAGTCCTCAGCAACTTGAGATTAGGGAGCCCATCAATGAAAGGAAAACTGAGATATATAAAATTTGAAACAGAAAATGGAGGAGCTTGAGCTTAAATCAGATGAAAGTTCATCTGAAGAGTCCTTTAAAATTCCACCCAAAGAGCCAGGCGTGGTGGCGCAGAAATACCTCAGGGATGGCTCAGATGCTATAATGGAAGTTTTGTTTTCCTTGTAAACTCAGTTATGTTATGTAAATATGTTTTTGTTTTAATCAAATGATTATGAATTTTAGTGTGGGCTTTAGTGTGTCCATAGCTGATACTGCCTCTTTTGGGGCATGGTTTTTGCCAGCTAGTAATGGCCTAAATCCTGGGGCATGGGATAAGGGTGTGGTCCCAGAGAGAGAAAGCACATGTGGTGGTGGTGTGTGGTGGCCTGTGGTGGTCTGTGGTGGTCTGTGGTGGCCTGTGGTGGCGTGTGGTAGCCTGTGGTGGCGTGTGGTAGCCTGTGGTAGCCTGTGGTGGCGTGTGGTGGCGTGTGGTGGCATATAGTGGCCTGTGGTGGTCTGTGGTGGCCTGTGGTGGCGTGCGGTGGCACATAGCAGTTTGGAGAGACTAGAGACAATCTGGCAGCTTGGATACAGACAAAAACGTTTCAGTGCAGCAGCTTGGAGCAGACTGCCTGCTGTGTTTGCTGTTGATGGAGATTGGTGTTGCTCCAAAAGAGCCCAGTTGGCCGTAAACAGCAGGGAGAAGTGAAGGGTTCTGTGCCTTGTCTCCCCACTAACATTCCTCCTCATTCCCAAGGCTAAGGGATTGGTGGAAGGGAGGTAGAGGCTTCCATACCACAAATAAAATGGAGTTTTAAAAAAGAGCACCAGCAAGATGCTTTTAAAGTGGGAATACTGGTGGCACCTGGTGACCACTCCCCAGAATCTAATTTTTCATGTCAGAAGGTTTTGAATGTAAATCTATGAACAGACTTTACAATGTGAGTTGATGAAAACAAATAATCTCACCAAGTCTTTCATTTTAAAATGTATACCATTTGGAGCATCTTAAAACAAAAGTTGAGGGATAGTTTTTTTAAAGGCTTTGGGGGGGGCAATTACTTGATATCCCAGCACTTCACAGGTGAATATTTTGATTACTTATATTTCTCCTCTTCCACTCCAAACTACTTGTGAGTATAAGAACGTTCCTTTTCTCACTAGGGCACATGTAGTCATAATTTAAAATTTTAAGTTATTAAGATAAGTTTCCATGAATCAGGATAACTATGATTATTCACCCAGTATATTTCACAGGGAAGGTTTTAGTCTGTTGTTACAGTCATGTACCATTGGAGAGAAATTCTTGAATTTTCTTATAATGTTGCTCAACATGCTATTTTGAATAAGACAAAGAGCTATAAACAATGATTTTCCCCCCTGTGTTCTGAGGTTACATAAGTTGTTATAATAAGTTGAAAAAATTCTTTTTTTTTTTTTTTTTTTTTTTTGAAACGGGGTCTTTCTGTGTAGCCTTGGCTGTCCTGGATTCACTATGTTGACCGGGCTGGCCTCGAACTCACAGTGATCCACCTGCCTCTGCCTCCCAAGTGCTAGGATTAAAGGCATGCACCACCACTGCCCGGCTAAATTGAAAAAACTCTTATGCACAAGAGACATAATAGAGGGGCTGGAGAGACGGCTCAGTGGTTAAGAGCGCTGGTTGCTCTTCCAGAGGATCCAGGTTCAGTTCACAGTACCCACATGGCAGCTCACAACTGTCTGTAATTCCAGTTCCAGGGGATCCAACACAGACATACATACATACAGGCAAAACACCAATGTACCAGTGCACAGGAAAGAAAAAGAATTTTAAAAAGAGACATAATAGAATAAATATTTTTAACTATTAGCATGCTTCCCCAGCATATTGGCAAAAATCAAGAAGCTAGCCTGCTTAAAAACATCTTTGCGGGGGCTGGAGAGATGGCTCCGCGGCTAAGAGCACTGTCTGCTCTTCTAGAGGTCTTGAGTTCAATTCCTGGCACCCACATGGTGGCTCACAACCTTCTACAATGTGATCTGATGCACATTTTTGGTGTGTAGGCGTACATGCAAGTAGAGTACTCATATACATTAAATAAATAAATAAAATTTAAAAATGTTTTTGGGAATACTTTACATACATATATCAAAATGTCATCATGAAACCTATTACTTGTATAATTAATATATGCTAGTGAAAATTTGCTTTAAGGAAAAATTATTCAATGACAAACTTCACATCAGATTATCTTGGTAAACTTGATTATCACTGTCTCTCTGGGAAATTGTTTACACTTCTGAAATGTACTCAGTGGACTCTCCTTTCTAGCCTTGCCACTGCTTACTTCATTGTTGCAACAAAATATTGCAAGGCTGCACTCCTGGGAGCTGATCACACTGGCTTTGTGCTAATTGCCGCTCCAGAGCGCCACCCTCCCCCAGGCCACCCACACCACCTTTACAGGCCTGGTCCTCTCTGTGCCAGAAACAGACATACACACACTCCAAGCTGATCACTGTATCCATATTTTTCCAGGTTCAGCAAATCATTTATTCGAGATAGTCACAGTTCATCATCCACAGGCATGCTCATTTGGGACTGCCTGGGCCTTGGCACACATGAACATGCAGGCAGTGACATTAGTCTCCCCTCTGTCCTTGCTTCCCATGGGTGGATAATCAAAACTGATAATGACCCTGCCTATCTGTCTCATTAGGTCCAACTTTTTTTTTTAACAACACTTGCATGTTCCACACAACCGAGATACCATATAACTCTACAGGATAAGCCACTGTAAAACACGCACTGCACCATTAAATGCTATTTACAAAAACAGAGAGAGGGACTACAGGGGACAGACTATAAGACACAGCAGCTATGGGTATTTAGAGTATTATATACATTAAAGTTGAATTACTACAGGGTCGTGGCCTATCTCTAATAGGGAGTCTCTATATCAATATGTCAAAAGAGCAGGTGTCGGGCTGGAGAGATGGCTCAGTGGTTAAGAGCCCTGTCTGCTCTCCCAAAGGTCCTGAGTTCAATTCCCAGCAACCACATGGTGGCTCACCACCACCTATACTGAGATCTGGTGCCCTCTACTGGCATGTAAGCTAACATGCAGACAGAACACTGTATTAAAAAAAATAATAAATGAATAAATCTTAAAAAAAAAAAAAAGAGAGCAGGTGTCATCTTTAACTCCTGTTTGGTGGTCTGCTCTCAGCTCTCAAGACTCAGAAAAGGGACAGGTTTAGTATGGGGTGAAGGCTTTATTTGTGTTGTTTTAGGAGCAGGAAACAACTTTGGCTTACTCAGTGCAAACTATAAATCCAATATGAAATGTATCAAGACCCTTTGGAAGGAACTTTCTAGGAAGCTGAAGAAATTCTTCATTAGCTACGACACGTGATCACGGTTTATCTTTATTCCCGATGGTGGTGGCCTTGGCTCATGTTAATGCCGCCTGCGCCCTGCAGGTTGCTTTAGAGGGAAAGCGAGTTTAGAAAAATTCTGTTATCTTACTACAGCTGCCCCATAGACCAGCAAGAAACAACGCAATGATTTATAGCCAAATAGATGATGGAGAAAACATACGGCAGAACGCCAGTCATCAGCCCAGACAAAATAATACTGACTCAGCATCTCCAGAGAGCAGTTCTCTGATTTGGGGAACTATACGTGCCAAAATCGGCAGACAGGTGTCAGTGATCCCTTCTTTCAAGAGGATCTCGGTCTCCCAGCGTACAGGTTACATTGGTAGCCAAGACCCCGTGGTTCCGTTGTTCCAGCTGCTGCCAAATGCCTCACTGGAGGTATGCACTTGTCTTGTGGGATGGTCTGAACCCAGCTTCCAGGCGGGAACAGAGGGAACCTCGGAGTCCCGGGTTCTGCTTCCCTCAGAAACAGCTAGAGGGCACAGAGCAAGGTCCGTGGGTAAGACACTGATCTCACCAGGGGTATGGGAAGGAGATTTTCCACTGTGTTACAATTAGCTCTTTTTTGTTTTGTTTTGCTTTTCGAGACAGAGACAGAGTGTCTCTGTGTAACAGCTCTGGCTGTCCTGGACTCTCTTTTTGTAGACCAGGTTGGCCTCAAACTCACAGAGATTCACCTGCCTCTGCCTCCTGAGTGCTGGGATTAAAGGCGTGCACTGCTACCATGCCCAGCACAATTAGCTCTTTTTAATGAGGTTGGTGGTACCAGATGCAGCAGAACCTTGGTGTTTTTAAGCCTGCGGTGGTACCACAGTGTTAGAGCCCTTCAGTTAAGCTGCGTGCTTACGGCAGAGGGTACAGGCAAACAGCTGTGCCTCGTCAGTTCATGGCCAGAACACAGGCTTCAGTGTCCACCAAGGCAGATATGGCTGCCTGTCCAGAAGCCATGCCTGGGCATCCAGCAGTGAATCCTGTGTGTGCGTGTGTGTGTGTGCGCGTGCGTGTGTGTGTGTGTGTGTGTGTGTGTGTGTGTGTGTGTGTGTGTGT
>OU015757.1:6687930-6737351 GCA_907169655.1 Acomys percivali | reverse complement strand
TCTATCTATCTATCTATCTATCTATCTATCTATCTATCTATCTATCTATCTAATCTCTGCATTCACTCCAGCTCTGGACTTATATAACAATTGCTGTCTGCTTTCAAAAAAGAAGCTGCTACCGGGCGTGGTGACGAACGCCTTTAATCCCAGCACTTGGGAGGCAGAGGTAGGCGGGCGGATCACTGTGAGTTCAAGGCCAGCCTGGTCTACAAAGTGAGTCTAGGACAGCCAAGGCTACACAGAGAAACCCTGTCTCAAAACAAAACAAAAAGCTGCTAGCTGGACAGAGAACCCCTGTCTTGGAACATGCCCTCCCCCCCCAAAATAAAAAGAAGCTGCTGCGGGGAGGAGTGAACTGCATGTATCTGTGGGTAAAAGTATTTAGAATTTGGTTAGGAATTCTACTGGCTTACAGAAATGGCCATCTGCACGTGATCTGCCATAACAGCAGGCAGCCTCACCGGTCTCTGGAGGCACTCCAGTAACCAGAGGATGGGAGGTTAAGGGAGCAAGCTCTGTGCTGAAAGAGACTTCCTAGTGATGGGGCTGTTCTGGGATACACCCACACTCTGTAAGGAACCCTAATAAACTCCCTGGTTCTGCAGCCTGAATTCTGGCCTGGAGGAGGGATTCTTCGGGTGGGGATTATACAAACAGAATCTTAGCCACTGCTGAGGGGCGGCTGGCCCAGAGGGAAATACTTCAAGTAACCTGAGGAAGACGTCGTGTGTGTGTGTGTGTGTGTGTGTGTGTGTGTGTGTGTGTGTGAAGGAGATGGCTGCGCACACCCATCTTTTCCACCTCAATTTGGCCATTAGGTAAGTTAAACCGGCTCCCAGGTTTGAATGTAGGACAGCCGGGGCAGGCTGTGTGACAAACTACCGTGGCACGGTTGGTATTATCCTGGTGTTACTATTTTTCTTTTTTCTTTTATTTATCTAAATTTTTTTATATTTAATTTTTTATTTACTATTTTTCATAGAGGTGATCTTTGTATTTTGCTTGTTCACTTACTATTTATTTGGGAGGTGGGCACGCATGTGTTAAGGAGGACAACACTCAGGAGCTGCTTCTGTCCTTCCGTCGCGTGGGTCCCCTGGACAGAATTTAAGCTCTTAGATTTGGAGGCAAGCGCCTTTCTCGGCTGACCCATCTTACTGGCCCAAGGTAGCCGCATTTCCCCCTGTAGTTCAGTGTCCCATTTGCTTTATGGAGTCGAGGAGACAACACTCAATCTCTTGTAAGCCCAGAATCCCCTTTTGTTTGTTTGGTTTTTGTTTGTTTGTTTGTTTGTTTTTGAGACAGGGTTTCTCTGTGTAGCCTCGCTTTGCAGACCAGGCTGGCCAGAATTCCCCTTTATCACAGTGTGAACATCCGATATTTTCCCAGATTTGTCTATTGGCTTCTAGTGCTGGCTTAATTTTGTGATTAGCTTAATATCATCCTGTTGGGGCTTTTCCAGGCAGCTTGAGAAATCTCTGTCCTGTAGACAACTGCTTCTACGGTCTCTCAATCTCAGTGAGGAGATGGGGGCTCCAAAGAGGGTAGACACCGCCACCTCCTGGACCAAAGAGGTACTGCGCTCTTGATGGAACCCCTGCCATTTCCCACAACGTGTTTGCACTGTCCAAATTTAGACCCGACTCAGCTTTATACCAAGACATCTCGGCACTGTCCAGGGAAATCCCAAGGATGCTTCTGAGTAGCCGTATGTGGGCTGTCAGAGTTAGTCGTGGTCTCTCCTATGAAGGAGTGTTGTGGGACCTGGCTATTGCCGAATAGTGTGTTGAGCTGCTGGGGGAGAGCTTTGCAGAGCTCAATTAGGAGAAAAATGCTGCGTGATGGAGGCCACGATTCTTCGCCAGTTGGGTAGACCATCATCAGAGCAGCGTTGAGGCGAGAAAGGACCTACTTTCACCATAGGACTCTGAAGATGGCGCGAGCCTCCATTAAAATCACTAATATAATGATATGATCAATAGGGTGCATAAAGCCACGTGACACTCCGGCCGCTCTGCATTCCTTGACACCATTGACTGTACCCTTCCTTCCACTGTGAGCCAAAAGAGAACCTTCTTCCCTTAAGTTGCTTCTGGTCCAGTTTCGGTCACAGTGGTGAGAAAACGGAGAAGCTGGTGCCGATCGTGGGCGTGGGCGTGTCTAAACAATAAGCTGAGCCTGTACTTCGCAGGCTTCTGGGACTGATTTTTCGGCGGAATGTGGAGGAGTTTGCAGCTGTGGGTTAAAGAAATCTTAAACCGCTTTATGCGGAGTTGAATGGCCGAGCTGGGGGCATTAGGGAGACGAGGGCGCTGAGAGGGATGCAAAGCATGGAGGTCTGAGAGAGTATATTCGTTCCTCTGCTTGTTGCTGCGAGCAAATATTTGGCAAGATGCATTTTTGAGGAGGAAAGGTTTATTTTGGTTGACAGTTTGAGGCAAGGCAGCAGGACCAGGAGGACAGCAGCTGGTCAGCTTGCATCTTTCGCCAAAAAGAAGAAGGGAGTGAGTGATAGTGCCCGGAGAGCTGTCTCTCTTTGATTAAGTCCTAGGCTCCAGGCCGTGGGACGTCACACCCACAGCTAAGGCAGGGCTTCACACCTCAATTAACCTAATATAATTAGATTAATCCTTCACAGGCGTGCCCAGAAGCTAATCGGATCTAGATGATCTTTCACGGGTGTGCCTGGAGTCTTGCCTCCTGGGTGATTCTAGACTTTGCCAGGCTGACATTGTTAACCACAGCAACGCCACCTCTTGTCAACTTGATGCACAAACATATCACTTAAAGTCATAATTTTCCTTCCCTTATCTCTATAGGCTCATGTCCATCTCATAATGAAAACAAAAAAAGCATTAATCTAACATCAAAGTCCTCATAGGTTTTAACAATTCCTATGCCATTCAAAAGTACATTGTATAAGTCATTAGAGACTCAAGATTCCTTTACCTATGAGATCCTAGAAAATAAAAAGTAAGTCACATTTTTCCAAATCACAATGGCACACAATAAACATTTCCATTTTTCTTAGTTACTTTTCTATTGCTGTGACAAAACACCATGCCCAAAGCAACTTATTGAAGAAAGACATAGCCGGGCGGTGGTGGCACATGCCTATAATCCCAGCACTCAGGAGGCAGAGGCAGGTGGATCTCTGTGAGTTCAAGGACAGCCTGGTCAACAAAGTTAGTCCAAGGGTACACAGAGAAACCATGTCTCGAAAAACTAATAATAATAATAATAATAATAATAATAAAATAAAATAAAGAAAGACATTTATTGGACTTATACTTTCAGAGGACTAGAGTCCACGGTGGATCAAAGGCACGGCAGCAGCAACAGCTCAGAGCTCACATCTTGATCCAAAATCTGGAAGCAGAGAGCGAACACTAGGAATAACGTGAGCTTTTGAAATCTCAAAGCCGTCCCCGGCGACACACCTCCTCCCACAAGACCACACCTCCTAATCCTTCCCAAACAGTTCCACCAATGAGAACCACGCATTCCAACATATGAGCCTATGAGGACATTCTCATTCAAACCACACCATCCCAAAAGGGATGAACAGTGTCATAGCAAGGAATGGTTAGACCAAATCCTGCCGTCCATGCCTGGCATCTGGGGGTCATGGTGGGAACATCTGGACTACAAAGGACATGAGTACCCACACTTTTCCAGCTTGGTCACAGGCTGCATACATAACTCCCCAGCCCTTGGGCCAGCTCCACTCCATGCCTGCAGCTTTCCTTGGCAGATGCTCACATCCCTGGTATCTCTAGCACTTGGAATCCCCCTACACCTCAGGCCTCCTCTCCATGGCTTTAAGCAGTGGCTTCTTGGGGGACGTCTTTCAGAAACATCCTTCCCGCCATGCATTGCTTGGCTCTCTTGAAACTTGATGAAAGCCTCTGTGACTCCTTCAGTCTTAGAAGCCGGTACCACTCTCAGTTCCAGACAGAGCCCGTCCCACTGTGCGACACTACAGCGGCAGCTGTGAGGCAGGCTAGCCTCACTGGGGATGAGAAGAGTTCAGTAGGCCAGACAGCCGTCCTCACAGGAGTTTAAAAGGAAGCTGATGGCCGAAGGGGTGGCTCAGCGGTTAAGTGTGCGTATGGCTTTTCCAGAGGACCCGAGTTCGGTTCCCAGCACCCATGTTGCACAGCGCACAGCTCCTGTGATTACAGCTTCTCTGGGATCTCATACACTCCTGTAGCCCCAGTGGGCACTGCACACACATGCACAAATGCACACGCCCATGCACGTAATTTTAAAAATAATCACTTTAAGAAGTTGAGCAGGAACCTTGAGACCAGTATGGGGCTTTGGCGGCTTTGCCGAGTCCAGCGATGGGATCTTTTATCAAGGCAGGCTAGAGCACTCGGGAGGAAACGAAAAAAGGGGAAAAGAGATCCTGGGTCCTCTCTGAGTTACTCAAAACAACAAACATGATAAGATTTGTGTCAAGTTAGGGTTCCTAGGAGAAATTGTTGATAAAAAGTTACATCTATGCTTTAGAGGGCTTGGAAGTCCGACCAGCAGTTCATCAAAGGGTTCAAGACAGGAGTGGAAGATGGGGGAGGGCACAGGTGGGCCCTACTGTAGAGGATGGAGACATTCTGGAAATAGCTCCAGCTGCTCCTCCAATGAGGTGGCCAGGGTCGCCAACCGAGGGCCATGCGCAGTGATCAGAGCTCCGTGTTGAACAGTGGATTCATTTGTCCTATTAATATACAAAATACTTGGGCTTTGATACATAGTGGAGCCAAGTGTGCCTTAGTTCATGGGCGCCCCCACCTCCTGCAAGGGAGACAATGGGCTGCAGAGGGAAGGTATGGAGACAAAGGGGAAGGTTAGGAGGACCTAGGGGCAGGCCCTGGTTACACTCAGTAGGTCATAAAGCAAGTTAGAGGCCAGCCTGTTCTACATAGTGAGTTCCAGGACAGCCAGGGCTACGGAGAAAGATCCCGCCTCAAACAACAGAAATATTATTCCTCAATAGTAAATAATAATAATAATAATAATAATAATAATAATAATAATAATAAAAAAAAATAACTACAGAAAAGGGAATACAAATTAAAACATAAAACTTCATTCTGAGTCCTCTAAAATGATAAGACATTCTGTCATTCTTTTTTTTAAATAAATAAATGCACTTTACTACTAGACAAATTTGAGACATTAACATTCTAAAACTAAACATCACATTACTTATGTTTTAAAAGAATTATCTCACTCGGGAGGCAGAGGCAGACAGATCGCAGTGAGTTCAAGGCCAGCCTGGTCTACAAAGTGAGTCCAGGACAGCCAAGGCTACACAGAGAAACCCTGTCTCAAAAAACAAAAACAAACAAACAAGAAAAAGAAGAAGAAGAAGAAGAAGAAGAAGAAGAAGAAGAAGAAGAAGAAGAAGAAGAAGAAGAAGAAGAAGAATTATCTCAGCCAGGCGGTGGTGGCACATGCCTTTAATCCCAGCACTTGGGAGGCAGAGGCAGGCGGATCTCTGTGAGTTCGAGGCCAGCCTGGTCTACAAAGTGAGTCCAGGACAGCCAAGGCTACACAGAGAAACCCTGTCTGGAAAAACAAAACAAAACAAAACAAAACAAAAAACCAAGAATTATCTCAGACGATACTCCACCTGAATCCAGTGGCTTATTGGCTCATTCTTTCAAACACGATAGCTTACCTTAGAGCTAAGAAATCAATAGCTACATATTGTTGCCATATTTGAGATTGTGCATTTCCCCACTCATATTTTGCTAATGTTGTAGATGCAAAATCGGGTAGTGATATTAAGTTCTTACCCTGACCCCTGGACATTTGCCACCACATCTAAGTCATTTTACAAGTGTTCTAATTTATTTTTGAATGTAGAACAGTTAAAGAGATCTATTGAATTTTGTAGATTTTTTTTTGTCATTCTTTTGATTTGGCCTGGTGTTCAATGTTCATCAGAGACGTCTCTCTGCAGTAGCTGCCCTGGTTAGCTTTTATTGTCAGTTTGACAAACTAGTGTCACCTGGGAAGATGGAAGCTCAGTTGAAGAACTGCCTTGGTCAGATCCGCCTTCTGGCCACGGCTATGAGACTTGTCTTGACTGATGATGACCCCTACAGCGGGTGGCACCATGCCTAGGCAGGGGGGTCTGCACCCTCTAAGGAAACTGACATGGAGCAAGCAAGAGCGAGCCAGAGACGGACCCAGTAAGTAAGTAGGTCTCTTCCAAGGTTTCTGCTCCTCTTTCCTGCCCCGACTTCCCTCAGAGATAGACGGTTACCTGGAAGTGTGCTCAGAAACAAACTCCTTCCTGACTTGCGTTTGGCCATAGTTTATCACAGCAACAGGAAAGCAAACTAGGACAGCTGGCTTCCCTTTGTATGTCAAGAGCTTCTGTGACCCCACTTAATCTGTGGGCTGGGCAGATTCTCCCACCCTCCTGAGTTAGGTTCCTCAGCAGAGGAAGTGGGTAAGGAATGGGAGGCGACTGTTCTAGCCTCCAAAGCATTCTGGAAGCGACATAAAAACAAACACAGATCTGGGCATGCGGACCAGTTGCCATACTTTCAAGACCTGCTCAGCTCTGGGTACCCTGGAGAAGGATGAGGCTGCAGATGCCAGGAAGGCTTTGGATGTCTCTGTGGCCTGGGCAGTGAACCTCACAGCAGCCAGCCAGCTCAGAGTCCCCAGGCTTGGAAATGTGGTTATCCTGTGGTGCCAGGCTCAGCAGCCTCTGAGAATGGAGTTATCCCTGCTCCACAGCTTGACCTAAGCCTTCCCCACGAGCGTCCTTGGCATCCCGCCACCATGACCACCCCTGGGGTCATGGCTGGTTGACTCTTGGCTCCTTGGCTTGTGGTATTCTTTGCTCCCAGTTCTCCAGAAATATCTGTCTTAAAACATTCGGTTCTATCTCCAAATGATGCGCAAGTCTGGTTCTCTGAGAAATGAACTTCTTTCCTACAGCTGACCTTTCCCACCAGAAGACTCCTGGCACCACCAAAACCTCCTGGATTTGAGACATGTAAGGTTGTCGAGTTGCTAAGAGTGTGGGTTCTTTTCACTAGGACCATCTTGAGGCAGACAGAGAGACAGTAAAGACTAAGGGGACATGGGACAGGGGAGAAGCCCCACACCCCAGAATCTGGATAGGAATCAGAAACTGCAATGCAACTGACGAATTAAAACAGCTTACAGATTCCTCATTCCTACAGAAATCATGAGCAAGGATGCTAACGCAATAAACACACCATGCTTACCCAGGGTCAGAGTGCTCATGACCTCTGAGATAAGCCAACAGCCCTCTCTTATCCTTACTGCTAAATTATTTGCCTTATAAACCACCTTACAATTTCATTTGCAAAGGGAAATTCTTTAAGGAAAAATTTTTTTCACTTAAATTTAAATATCAAGAAAGATTTATTTTTTAATGTATTATGAATGTTTTACTTGCTTGATGTAGTATGTATATATGTGTATGTATGTATGTGTGTGTATGTGTGTATGTGTGTATGTACGTACGTATGTATGTATGTATGTATGTATGTGTGTATGTATGTATATATGTGCACCATATGCTTGCCTGGTGCTCTTGAAGGCCAAAGGAAGAACTTGGAGCCCCTGAAAATAGTTACAGGTGATTGTGTGTTACCATGTGGGTTCTTGGAACCAAACTCAGGTCTGTTGGAAGAGCAGCCAATGCCCTCTGCAGTCCCACTTAACTGTTAATCTTGCTTAATCTAAAAGTGTGTTGTAAATGACAGGCTTTGGGCGGTGCAGTTTACACAGCAGCAAGCCAGGCTTGTTGTTCACAGGGCACCATGGAGGCGGAGGCAGAAGGCTCTCCTGGATTTTTGAGGCCAGCCTCTTCTACACGGTGAGTCCCTGACCAGCTAGGATAGACCTTAAAATCTTACCTCGGAGGAAGAGGAGAAATAAGTAAGGAAAGAAAAAGAAAGAAAGAAAGAAAGAAAGAAAGAAAGAAAGAAAGAAGGATGCCCACAGAATTGTAAGTTCAAGGGCAGCGCTCTCTCTCCAGGCTCCCATCTGAAGTGTAAACCACCCTTCATCTCTCTTTAAATGCAATACTTTTATTTCACTCAGACTCTCCTGAAAGGATTTGGGTGCTGGGACGCAGGCTCAGATCCTCTGGAGGAACACTCCTGACAGCTGCCATCTCTCTGGGCCTGTGTGGCTTCTGATCCTATTTCACTATTTCTGGCTTTAGGGTAGAGCAGTGGTTCTCAACCTGTGGGTCGCGGCCCCTTTGTGGAGCTCAATCTTTCCACCGGGGTCATCTGAGACCGCTGGAAAATATATTTACACTATGATTCACAACACTACCAAAAGTACAGTTACAAAGTAGCAACACAAATAATTTAATGGTTGGGGGCGGTCACCAAAACATGAGGAACTGTATTGAAGGGTCACAGCGCTGGGCAGGTTGAGAACCACTGGGATAGGCTGCGGTCACCCGGCTGTTTGGCTTCTTCCTGTGTCTGAATGCCTGCAACCACCACTAGATGGCATATAGGACCTTCAAGCTTGGTTTTGAAATTTCTTCTTCCAATATGCTTTGTCTTGACTTGCATATCAGGGACTGGCAGGGAGTTGGAGGGTTTTGCATAGGACTCAAGAGGAATTTTGCACAGAAAGGGAACTTCTTTCAAAAGTTCAATGTCAACTGTGACTTTAAAATTTTTATTTATTTATTTATTTATTTATTTGAGGGAGCCACACGTGGGCTGCGGGCGGGGCTATGGAGGTCAAAAGACAGCTCACAGAACTCAGCTCTCTCCTTCTACTTGTGGGTTCCAGGGAGCCAACTCAGGTCCTAAGGCTTGGAGATAAGGCACTCTTACATGCGAGCCATCTGATTAACCCAGTTAAAACTTTTTGATACTGAATTAGTCTAGAATGAAGAATCTGGACAGGAAAGGTCACTAAGACCCCAAGTTGACTGCTCAGGGGCCATAGGGACAGCCTGACCCTCTTGCACCATGCTGTGAGGTATGTGTCATGCATGGCAGACAATGGAGGTGCAGGAAAGCAATGTTAGAGTTCACGGCAGGAGGTGGCTCATGCGCCCTGGTGGTAAATACCCATATTCTCCTCTGATAACCTGGGCCGCTTGCTGCTCCCATTTGTAGATTTTCTGTTGCCCTCTTGTCATCTCAGAAAAGTGGCAGGAACTCTGAAAGGACTGTTTTATTTAATCTTGGGTAAGCGGTCTCATCTCTGATCTGTTCCGAGTGGAATTTTCTCTCTCCTCTTCCATCGAGTTTCAGAGGATGGGCTAGGGATGGCCTGTCTTGCTTATCTGTAGACTCTCAGCCCCTAAAATAATAGTCTTGGATGTTCATTCGTGAATGACAAATTGTGATGTAGTTTCCTGAAGTGAAAGGCCAGAGAGAAGCAGCCCTTCTTCTGTCTCTGCTCTTGTGGGACTTACAGTCTGGCCAGGAGGACAACGCACGGCAGCGCAAGGATGATGGATGCAAGGAAGCACTATCCTTCTGCTTCATGGAGACTTCCGGCAGGGGTCGGGAGGAGGGTGGGGAGGAAGGAGTCCTGGGAAGGCCTGGGAGACCGGAGGGAAGCTAAAAGCCCTAGCGTGCAAGCATGCTTGGTGTCCACGGAAGAGCAAGAGGGCACTGGCAGCAAGTGGTACCAGGAGAGGAGGTGGGACGAGGCTGGGCAGGAACAGCCAGCCCATGCGCCCGAGTCTGGGGGGACCACTCTAAGGATCTCAGCTTTGACTTGGGGTGTCATGGGGAGCCATGTTAGGGTCTTAACAAAGTAACAAATCTTTTAGTAGGAGAGAATGGCCCAGGCTGCTAAGAAGTTGAGGGGACCCCTGAGATGCTGGGAGGCCAACAAGGAAACGGTTGAAAGGGAGGAGTGCTGCACCAAAAATGGGCATGAGGGTGTGTTGGGTGATCAATTCTTGATATGACCAGGTTTGAAGGCAGAGCAGGCACAACTGACTGTTCTGCAGGCCTAGTGGGTAATTAGTAAATATTCCTTTGAATATTAATAGTATACTTCCCCACAGCCACCCAGCATCACCTTTTACTTGGCCCCGAGACCACTCCTATGCCCCACTGTGCCCTTGCCCAGTTAACTTCTCTGCCTTGTCTTTCTAAAGCTTTCCCTGACATCTCCAAACCTGATGAGCTCAGTCAAGCCTTCTGAGCAGCACACTTCCACCATTAGACAGGCACTGGGCCCCGTCTATACAACTCACTTCTGTGTCATTGTGTACATCAAAGGTGCTTACTAAATGCTGCCAAGAGTGGTGACCAGGAACCTTCTGTTTTGGTCCAGCTGAAGCTGAATTCCAAGCCAAGATGATTCTCTGCCCCTCCTCCAGTTAGTTTGGGAAGCACACTCCCCCTTCAGCCCTGGCCTGGGTCCACTCAAGCCACAAGAAGCCTAGACATTGCTGACGCTACCTTAGAGCATGCCATGAAAGATGACCTGTGTGCCCCTCCCACCCTGCAGCTGAAACAATCATTTTTCTAAATTTTTATTTTATAGCAATTGTCATAGTTAGAGAGGTAAATAACACATTTAAAAACCTCCTCAGGGCCAAAGGGTGCCAGAGCATTTACAAACACACGGGGTAGGGGAGGCAGGACAGGAGGGCGAGGCCCTGCCCCAGACTTGGACACTGCCGCGAGCCACCAGGACTGTCCTGTGTGCTCAGGGAGCGCCACACAGGAATAGAACTCTGTTCACAGGACCTGGTGGGAGGCTGAGGCCCCACTTCCCATCCAGGGAGCTCCCCTACACCCCACAAGCCAGCTCCAAGGGGCCCCTGGGAAGCACCAAAGGACAGGGGCAGTGTGAGGGACACGGAGACCGGGACAGGTATCAACAGATCTGGCCTGCCCTGGGGTGAGACGGAGACACGCACATACGTGTGCATACACTAACAAACTGTACCTTCACAGAAAGGGGGAGGTTTCTTCTGTGGTTTTTGTCTAAGTCTCCAGTCTATGATGTTATTTTATTTTTTTGCTATTATTATTTTTTGTTTCTTCAACAGTGACAAACTGAGGTAAAACGTCTGTAACCAACACCTCTCCTAAGGGGCAAAGGATCCCAACCCAATCGACAGAGACAGTACCAGCGTTGGTAGCAAGAGCAGGGGCTGACCCAGTCTGAGTCCTGTTAGGGTCAGGCTGGCTGCTGCTTCTAAACAATGGGGCTGGGCTATGTACCTAAAGTCTCCTCTGAGGACTACCATCTTAGATACTACAAGGGAGAAGGCTCCCACACAGGATCTCAACAGAGAGGGCGCACATGGGATGCGGGATGTCTACTGTGGAATCTCGCTTCCTGGTTATTGCAGATCAGGGTGGAGGGGCCTAAGGCAAGAGGAGAAGTAGCGGCTGGGAAGGGGAGCCCAGCGGCTCCAGGTGGGCTAGGGCAGTGATGGGGGCCTTCTGGGATTCGCCTCTTGGCAGGAGGAGGGGTTTGCTACTTACCTGGCATATGTGGGCCCTGTGTCCACTAGGGAAGTGGTGCACCCCAGGAGAGTGGGACCAGGCCCTGGAGCAACCACAGTTTGTAAACTGGACTCAGGCAGGGCAGTGGGACCTATAGCCCTTTGTGGTGGGAGTGGAGGGTTGTATAGAGAGGTGGTGGTGGTGGGGCTCCAGGCTGAGGGGTGGTTGGTGCCCCTTTTAGCTTGCCAGCCAGCCCCAATATGGAACCTCCTTGAATGACCCAAACTTTTGGAGGGATCCTAGGAAAGGTAACCTAGGCTGGCCAGTGGGTAGGGCCAGGCAGATGGCGCAGCTTCCCTGTGCTGAGGTTATTGCAGGGGCTCCTCAAGCCTCCACATTGGGTAGGGGTTCCCCAAGGAGAGCTAGGGCAGGGTGATTTCCTGTTTTGCTGCCTAAGAGCCTGAGCCAACAGCAGGTGTCTCCTGGGATTCCCTGAGGAGTGTGGTAAAACACAGGCTTGGCTCTTGGCAGCTGCCTGGTGAGGTGTCTGGACACTCAAGTCACCTGACACACATCACCCTCACTCCTCTCACTTTGGTGACTTGCTGTCCCATCCACGGATCTCTCCTACAAGGGTACTGGTCTAGGACATGTGACTCCAACAGAAACCCAGGAGCAACTGGCACAATCGTGTCTCTGCTTGTGGAGTGCCCAGGGTAAGGAGCAGCCGGGCTGTGTGTGTGCTCCCTTGCCCTAGGGACGCAGGAGTGCAGGAGCCTCCCGTTCCCCTGCCATCTGCTCCCCTACTCCCAGGAGGGAAGCTTACTGGACTCTGTTCCCAATAGCCTCGGGGTTGCAGTAATAGCTCTCTCCCTCCTAGGTTCAAAGTCCCCATCAGCAGGAGGTGAGGGGGTGTCACTAGGTATTTGGGTCTGTTCCTGCACACCACTTTTGCTACATGTAGGGGGCGTGGCCTCTCCCTCTGACCTCCCCAGACAGTTTCTAAGGGTCTCATGCCCGTATCTGCCCAACACCAAAGCCCCCTTTCTGTGCCCAGGTTTGGATAGAAGATTGTAGGGTGATCTGCCAAGGGGTGTGAAGCGCCAGGAGTGTCCAGGTTCCAGAGCTCAGAGTCTGGCCCACAAGCTCCCAGCCTTCGTCAGGGGCCTCGGCTCCTCTGGGCTGAGGCCGGCCATATGCAGGGTCATCTGCTAGCTAAGTCACCAGCCCACCACCGACCCGGGTGTCTGGGCCTCCTAGTCTACGCTACTCCCTCCCGCCAGCGCCGCGTGCTCCTTGTCCCCAGTACGGGTTGGAGAGCGCGGCTTCCCCCACAAGTGGCTGCGCTGCTCCCGGTGGCTCAGACGCAGATCTCGATGGCTGTGGCCAGCACCACCTGCCCTTTGCTCTTGTCCGGGCGGCCATCGGTCCTGCCTGGAGGCGTGGGCGGGGCCAGACCTGCCTCTGGCACGGGGACTGGCACGGGCACTGGCACCACCGGCCCCGCGCTAGGCGGCGAAGGCCGCGAGCCACTGCCACTCTCCGTGAGCACAGTGCGCTTGAGCGGCCCTGGAGCCTCGAGGCGCAGGGGCCCAGGCAGGCGGTCCCCGGGCGGTTTGCGTGCACGGTGCGACGGCCTCCGCCGCAACTCGGACGTCAGCTCGTGCTTGAGGAAGCGGAAGACCTCCTTGGCAGGACCGCGCCGTTCAGGCTCCAGGGCCAGCAGCCGCTGGAACATGCGCAAAGCGGGCTCGGTGAAGCGGCGCCACTGCGAGGGCAGCCCTGGCAGGCGACCCCGCTGCCAGCGCACGAATTCCTCGAAGAAAGCATCGGCGCCCGATGCAGCCTCCCAGGGGAAGTTGCCGGTGAGCACACAGAAGATGAGCACGCCGAATGCCCACACGTCCACACCCGTGTCCACCGCGAAGCCATCGGCGCGGCCCGCCTGGCACACCTCGGGCGCCGTGTAGGGTATAGTGCCGCTCACACGCTTCACGCGGCAACCCACGCGCCGCGTCATGCCGAAGTCGGCCAGCTTCACACGGCGGCACTCACGGTCAAACAGCAGCACATTCTCGGGCTTGATATCCCGGTGCACCAGCTGCCTGCTGTGCATGAAGTCCAGCGCCAGTCCTAGCTGCTGCACACAACGCTTCACTGTGTCCTCTGGGAGTCCCACCTGCAGAAAGAAGGGAGAGCTGTTCTGGGGTGCCTGCTCTCACCCCAGTTCCTTCTTTCAGGTTCTGTCATGGGCCCACTTAGGGACCACAACTTTCCTGTTGTCACCTGCCCACTTGGTGGGCACAACTCTCGTGCTGTCCTTTGAACCTGCCTTGATCCTAGCGTCTGCTTCTCGTCCCAGCCTGGTGGGTAGCCCCCTCCTGTTCCTTTGCTAGGTGGCCTTTGACCCTGAACCTTACCCAAGTGGAAAGATCCTAACCAAGGACCAGAGTCCTCCCCAGTTTGCTCCAGCACCACCTCCTCTGCCTCAATCCTTATTCACTGGCTCATTTACTATTTGCAGTACCGAGGAGGAGAAAACCCAGGCTTGCATGTAGGCTAGACAAATAAATACTGTACCACTAAGCTACATTCCCAGTTTGTTTTGTTTTTTGACATAGGGTCCCGCTACTCAGCCCAAGCTTCCTGCTTCTGCCTCACTCCCAGCTGCTGGGACTACAGGAGGCATGCACCAGCGCACTCAGCTTACTGACGCATCAAGCGGTCGGACCCCTTCCAGGATTTCATGCTCTGGCAGTCCCAAAGCCCATCTCCCCTCCCTCTGCCACTACCTCAATTACCTGAGGAGGGATGATGTCAAACAGGTCCCCAGCAGGTGCATACTCCTGGGCAAAGACATAGCACTCCTCTGTCTCAAAGACCACATCAAAGACCTTGATGATGAAGGGGCTGGATGACAGGCTGTTGGTGATGCTCACCTCACGCAGGAAGTTCTTCAGCTTTGTCTTACTCTTATTCACAAATTTCAGGGCCATTTTGGTGCCTGGCAGGGCCACAGAAACATCAGTGAGACCCTCTCCCTCACAGATACACTCCCCCTTACATCTGGTCAGCGTGATGTCCTCGTGGCACGGATGGAAAACTGACCCAGTAAAGGGAAAACACTTATCCACATCCACCCGGCAGAGTGGGGCTGTCCTGGGTCTTCTACCATGCAGTCCTTGATGAGAAAAATAAGCCAGGAAAGCTTACTGCCTCCTGGCCTGAGCTATTTCCTGACATACTGTCTACTCATCTGTCCTGTAAGTCTCCCCAGCTAGAACATGGCTCCCCAAACACAGGAACCTG
Source organism: Acomys percivali (assembly GCA_907169655.1). Lineage (NCBI taxonomy): Eukaryota > Metazoa > Chordata > Mammalia > Rodentia > Muridae > Acomys > Acomys percivali. The sequence goes on along the minus strand of OU015757.1, from coordinate 6,722,589 downwards.
CCTCGAGCCAGTATCTCCAGAATTCACCACACGACAGGTGCTCAGCAAGCGCTTGCCAATGGGTGAATAAGAGAAGCCCTTGTGGGACACTGGTCCCCAAAACTGGGCACATATGCAATAGCAATAGCAATAGAACGCTACATGTTCTAGGCCCTACCCTCAGCATTTCACACTCACATCACAGGCTCATCAGTGACCCAATGAGATCAAGCAATTGTTCCCTTCTTTCCTAAATGGAGGAAGTGGGTTATGCTGTCCAGGGTCACACAAAAAGCAGTAAGTCATTCTCACGCACGTGTTCTTCCTGTTGCCTTAGTGATCCCAGAGGCCCCTGCTGCTCTGGCAAGTATAGAGTTCTGTGACTTTGGCTGCCTTGCTGAACATCTGGGTCTGCGTCCTTACTGGAGAAACATGTCCAGCCCTACCGTAGAGGGCCATCTCCCTACACCCTCTAAATAAGTGTCCTGTTCCCAAGGACCTGTCCTCACCTCTGTTCAGCTCCTTAGCATCAGGTGTCACCAATGTTCTCCAAGCACCTCTTCCAGCAGTGTCCTTGTCCCTGGGCTCATCTATCTCAAAGGCACCCAGACGGCCCCAAAGTAGCCTACCCTCAGTTTGGGCACTTTGCCAACTCGTCCTGCTCTGCCCCCTTGCTGCCCCTCTGTCCAGGCATGTCCCCACCTCAACCTTAATACCCTGTCATCCTACCAGCACTCACCTGTGCCCTTGTAAGCCACCAGGTCAACCTTCCCGTAGGTCCCTTTACCCAGCTCCCGGACGAGCTCATAGTGCTTGGTGACATCGCTGGCAGCCAGTGTGCGTAGGGTCAGCGCTTGCATGTCCTCTGTGAGGAGAGGTACGCCTGCACCTGGTACAGGGGCGGCCCCCGGCCCACAGCAAGGCAGGGAGTGGAGCGGTTCTGGCTCAGGGCAGCCCACGCTCATCTTCTCCCTGTTGTGGGGTACAGCATGATGAGTGACAAGCAAGCCCCCTGCTCCATCTACCGCCTACCTCCCCGGCACCTAGGAAATTCCCAGCAGCGCCACAAGAGATGCTAAGCATCATTCATCTTGTCACCACCCCCCCAAGTTTCTGGATGGTCACTGTCCCTCGTTAGCGCTGTTTCACAGGCCCATTTGTCTCACACTCTAACCCACACAGTGCCCAGCAAGCACACAGGTTTCTGTCACAAAGCAACAGCCACACATATGCTCCCATTCACAAGTCTCGGGTTTCTGTTGTGGGCGGTGGGGGGGAGGGGTCAAACCTGGAGTTTTGCACATGCTAAGCATGCGATCTATTGCGGAGCTACAGCCCTTGCCTTATTCACAAGTAATGATGAAGCATCTGCTGTTTGCTAGGTATGTATCAGACAGAGCCTCTGGGGACCCAGCACTGTACAAGTGCACGAGAATCCCTGCCCTTGAGATTTATGTACCAGGAAGACGGACACTAAACACAGAGAACAAACAAATGGCATTTTATAGTCAGAGGCAGAACGGGCTCAAGAGCACAGACTGGGGTCAGTTAATGGCAGCATCTGCCATATCAAATACCTCAGCCACACCGTGTCACCCGACACAGGCGAGAGTGCCAGTGTGGCCAGTGACAATGCATGCAGCCATGACCAACAACCTCCCTGGGTGACAGCACAATCTTCTCTGGTACGTACAATACCTATGGCCCTGGGACCTGCCTGTCCTCTACTTTATGTCCACAGCTGGGATGGTCTTCGTGGATATGCCCCCATGGCTGCTGTATGTGCCCACACAGACCATCGTCCTAGGGTGAAGTCGAAGGCTGGAGACTGACTGTGACAGTGAAACCAACGCCCAATTTGGGGCCCTCATTTTTTTGTTTTCCACCTTATGCTTTGCCTCATTTTTCCTGTGGTTTGACTGGGGCTTGCTTGGTCTATGATAAACTACATATTTAAAACGCGATTTGATGAGTTTTAAAAATGAATATTCATGAATCCATCACTGCAATCAACATAATGAGCATATCTGTCATTCTAAGAGTTTCCTTTTGTCCCACTATGAGCCTGCTCTGTCTCCATCCTTATCTTCCAGGCAGTCGTCCAGAACATTCTCTCCTTTGCGCTCTCTCTCTCTCTGGTTAGCACTCAGGCCTGTCATCCCAGAGACTCCGCCCACATCAGTCATCCTGAATCCTCTGCTCCCTGAAGGACACATCAAAGAGCTCCATCTAACATGAGGCATGACTTCCAAGCCATTCAGGCTGGGTTTGGCCATACACCTGTGCTTATTTGTGCATTTCACCCTCTCTAGACAAGAACTGCAATTGCCAGCTGAAAGCTGGGGGTGCTAGGAGCTCCCCAACTCACTCCATGAGTGCGGCGCCAGCCACTCCCTTCCAGGTCAGGCCCCTTCCCTTCCTTTTAGGCTGCACGACCCAGCCTCCCACTTCGCGCATGGAGAGGAGGAACATCAGGAGGGAACTTCCTGGCCTCCCACCAGCCATAGGCGGAGTTCCATCTGCCATCCTCAGCAATGGCTGGGATGAGCGAGGCCCCCTCCCTGCACTGGCTCCCACCTCTTCTACTTCCCCAGGCTCCTGCTCTCTCCATTCATGAACCAGCTCTGTTCACAGACCCTGTTCTCACAGAGCTGTCCCGCCCCCAGCTTCAGCCTTTTCTGAATTTTATTTTGACACTAGATGCCACAGCATCACCTTGGGTGTCTCATCTGTGGCATGACAATGCTTTCACAACCCCCCAGAGGGTGGTGGGAGAACCAGCTCTGCCTCCCCTGACTCCTTACACGGCTGGGCTCTGTAGCCGGTGTCCATAGAGGCCAGTCCCAGGCTAGGATTCTACCACAGCCGTAAGGGCTATACTGGAGAACTGGGGAGGAGAGTTTCTCTCAGCTTCAGGGCTTCTGGAACCTCCAGCTCTGTCAAATGTCCACCAGCCCCTTGGTGAGGAGGACAAGCTAGCAGCCCATGACTGGCTTCATCTCAAAAGGGGACACCAATGTTGAGTATGTCTTCAGGCCACTGTCCCTAACTGTTAAAGGGCAGTGTGGAGTTTTTCCTGAGGGTTTATGATGAGCACACAGCCCTCTTGATCTGGAGCCTTCCCTAACCACCAGGGAGACGCTGGGCTGCTGTCCTGACCCTCTGATAGGACCCTCCTGGCGGCAGAGACAGACAGCCTAGTGTGCAGGCATGGGTACTCTCAGCCCTGCTCAGTCTCCTCAGATGATTTCCGTGTCCTCTGAGACTTCGAGTGGCAGCTACAAGAGGCTTTGTTCCTTCCAAGGGCGCCTGCCTGCTGGGCCTTGGAAGTGCCTCTGGGCATTCAAGCCAGTGTGCTCTGACCACCACCCCACACTGCCTCTGCAAACTTTAGTAGCTGCTACACAGGCCAGTGTTCCTAGGCAACCTCTACTTTCCACTTCTTGTTACCCTTCCTAGCCTCCCCTGGGTCCCTCTCCCCCATGAACCTCTGCTTCCCCAGCAGGTGCAGGTCACCGGCACTGGAAGAGCTTACATCTCTCCGTGCCTCCCTTGCTAAATGCGTCCGAGTAGATGTCTCAGCTGTGCTCACCTGTGAACAAGCCAAGAGCTCCTGAGGACAGGAGCCAGACCAGACTCTAGCCCCCTGCCCCCGTATCGTCCCCTAAATCTCCTGGGTAAGTTTAGGGCTGCCCAGCCTTCCTCTTCCTGCAGTCCTGTTCTCCACAAGGTGTCAGCAGGAGACAATGTCGGAATCCACATGTCTGTCCCTGCTGTCGCGTCGTCCCTCAGGTACACACTGCTCTGACCCAGTTACCCATCATGACTTAGAGGCACAGTGGGGAGCTACAGAGACAGCAAGAGCCCGGAACCATCTTGACCTTGATCCTATGTGAGCTATTTCAGCTGGGTGACCTACAGCCAGTCCTGGGCTCCAGTTTACACATCCACACACTAAAGAAAACAAAAACATTAACCAAACTGAACCTACTGCAGCCAACTCGTCATGTGGACACAGCTAATCTTCTTAACTCTACAATGAAGTACTGTTATTACATGATTAAACGAAGCCCCAAGACCAAATGGCTTGCCCACAGAAACGCAGCCAGCACTAGAAGTCGATCTAAATTCCACCCTTTGAATCAGTTCTTTCCCAAGACAAGCACTGGGAACGATACACCCAGATCCTGATGGAGCTGGCTGACGGTAGTCTCAGCCAAGGACACCCATGTCATCCTCACAGCTCCCATTTGCTCCTCGCAGTGATGTCACATAGTTCCTGGTGTACATGGCAACCTGAGACTGAGTGAGGCACGACATGCCTAGCTCCCGAGTGGTTGGAAGGACAGAGACACATCTGACAGTAGGGGACCGCTGTCCTTTGGGTTCTGAACGCACTCTTTTGAATGCACTGAGCTGCAGACTGCATACGGCAACTCCCAGCACCAGGAAATAGAGATCTCTGCTGACCTGTTTGCTCCGTGCAGGTGCTCGTCAGGGCATCCACCCACACTCTGGGTGAATGCTGTCTCAAGAGACCCTTGGGGTGGTACACTTCCAGGGTGTGTCCCTACTGGCTCTGAGACCCATCTGTGTAGTGATCTGGAGCTTTCCCCTACCCACTAGGGTACTGCATTGCTGTCCTGACCATCTGATATGTGTACACTCCAGGAGACAGAGATGGACATCCTAGTGTGCAGGCCCAGCAGTCCTGGCTCTGCCACATGCTGGAGGGCCACCATAATGGGGGAGGGTTTCCCAAGCAAGAAGCAAGACTGAACCGCCTACCACTTCCTGTTGGCAGGCAGCCTGGTTTGGGTGCCACCCTGTGATGCTACACCCAGCACAGAGCCCAGCTCACAGTGCTTTAGAACTCTCGTTTCTCAGCATAAGCAGAGACAAACGCACAGAGCCATACACATATGCAGCGGCACCAGCCTGGCAACATTTTCCTTGCTACGTCCTCACAAGAACCCCAAGGAGAGGGCAAGGAGCTGCCTGTGCTTTACAAAAGCAGCTTACCTCACATGCCTGTGAACACGTTAATGATTTCACTAAATGTACAGAATGGGGCAGCCACTGTCATGATTGAGTGATGTTTTCTGTTCAGCTAATACAGGCTCGAGAGTGTGAGGACTGGTCTGTGGCTATGGCAGACAGCCAGCTGCTAGCAAACAGTCTCCTCTTCTCTAGTACAAAGTCACACCCGTCAGTTTCCTTCATGTGGCCATGTGGCTGGCTTCCTCCACTGGGACGAGAACACAAGTGACATGTGTTACTGCCAGCTTAGGACTTTTTCCAGTTGCAGAGACCTTCTGGATGCGGGCTTGAGCAAAGGACCCCCGCGCCCTCAAATGTGGTAGAGCTACTGTGGAGATGCAGCTCAGGTCTCCCAGGAAGGGGTGAAGATTACCCACCCTGTATTGTTTTGTGTGTTTTTACTGTGTTCCACCCCTGAGGCATGGCTTGCCACAACAGCTACTGCTATTCCCAATAAGCGCTATGCAACCAGCAGACATAACAATGTTTTGCACCTGCCTGGAACATGGCCAGACTCCTCAGAATGGTGACAGAGACCAAGGACAAAAATGCAATCACAGGAGTGGGTGGAGGGTGACCCATCTGCAGAGAAAAGGGCTTGCCCTATCCTGTCTGGTGGGAGAATGGGGTCAATATATTTATCAAGCATTCATTCCATTCTGAGTGCTCTATGCACTGTAGGCTAGACTTCAGTCAAGTAACCTTCACAGCAAGTGATGTGGTTGCTGTACCCTCACTTAATAAAAATAGCCCCTCCAAGCCCCACAGTGAAATCTAAATGCCATGTGTGTGTCCCCCAAATCGCCCACGCTGGGTTCAAACTCTTGTTCCTTCTGCCTCAGCTTTCTGGGTATGGGAATTACGGGCCTGTGCTGCCACACTTAGTTCTGACTGCCATTTTAAGAGTATTAAGTGAGACCTGGCCAGACATCTGGGAACGTGCCTTTAAGCCCAGCACTTGGGAGACAGAGGTAGGTGGATCTCTATAAGCTACACAGAATCAGTCTCAAAAATTACTTAGTTGAGGAGAGACCTGGGCGGGGTAGGTGAGATGCCTCAATGGGTAGAGGTGCTTACAGAAAAAGTCTGGTTTGATGCCCAGAAAACACTTTAAGGTAGAGAGAGAATTGACTTCATTCACAAAGTTGTCCTCTGACTGCCACATGCACACTACAGCACGTGTACACCTGCACATAAATGTGTGTCATATATACACGTACCACATACATGCCAATACTAATAAGTATGATTTTAAAAAAGACAGACCTTGGAGACTAGAGACCGGGTTCCTTTCAAGGGCTCATCCCAGGCTTTCCCTGTTTCTCTTCCACTTTCTACCATGGGATGGATGCCTTTGACCTTGCTGTCCTATCCTCTAAAACTGAGAAATACATCTCCACTCATTATAAACCACCCAGTCGGGTCCTCTGTGGCAGCAGCACCAAGCAAACCAAGCTGCTTGTGGGGGGGGGGGCACACATGGACTCAAAGCTGGCATTTGGCAGAGCTGGATTCAGATCTGGGGCTCCTGTCCTACGGGGCTTCTCAAGGCAGACACAGCACAGAAGAGCGCATCCTCCATCCTGGGGGTGCAGCAGAGGCTAGAGCCTATGGGGGAGGGTGTGAGAAGTGAGGCAGGGCCTAAGGATACTGGCCAGGCTTTTCTTTTTTGTTTTCTTGCCCTGAGTCCTGGAACTTGCTATGTAGACCAGGCTGGCCTAGAATCTGGGGTCCTCTTGCCTCTGACTTATAGGAGCTGGAATTAGAGGAGTGAGCCTCAATGCCTGGCACCAGCTGAGCCTTTCTGATCCTCACACAAGAGTCCCAAGACCCACATTGTGTCCCAAGCAAAGGCGAACACCATAGGGACTACCCTACTTCTCTGGATGTGGCTACTTAATGTCCCTGTGTGGTAGAATGTCAGAACTGAGTGGAGGGTAGGCCAGTGACCTCATCCCCTTCCACCAGTCAAACGCAAGGGAGCGGCAACTGTATTCTCCTGGCTTTCGTGATGGAGCCAGCTCTCCACACGTCAGTCTTTTCTCTTCATGCTGCCTCCCTCAGACCTTCCTGCAACTCGAGTCAGATGAACCCCTTTTCTGTATTTTGCACCTGTTTCAGTTAACACATGTAAGACAATGGGCCTGTGGCATTTTCATACGTGTGTCATTGTACCTTGCCCCACATTCCACCCCAGCCAGACTGAACGTCAGGCCTGACTCAATTCTTGCCTTGTTCATACAACTGCAATGAAGTTTTATTCATTTGACTGTTTTTTTGAGACAGGGTCTTGCTGGGTTGGCACCAAATCCAACATCTTCCCACCTCCACCTCCCAAGTGCTAGGGTCACAGGTGTGTACCACATTCAGCCTTGTGCTAGGGTCACAGGCGTGCACCACATTTGGCCTTGTGCTAGGGTCACAGGCGTGCACCACATTCGGGCCTTGCTGTGCTGCTGTGGTTCCTTGATGCTTAGCCTCAGTTTCCCTTTCTTTGGGTAGCAGCCCTGCCCTATGCCCATGCACTTCACGAGGGTGCTCTCCACACTGTGATTAGGCACTCAGGCCTGCCTGACCCATGGGTCCATCATTCCATTGGCCTCAAGATGGACATGTGGCCAGAGGTGACCCACCATAGGCAAGCCCTAGGACTTCTTCTGGAGCTTTGGACGATCAGCATCCTCCACTCTGGGTGTGAGACTAAGCCACAACTGTTAGGACACAGAGCTACAGCTGTTAGGAGCTGCCTGGCCACACCAAGGAGGAAACCTGCCTGACAGGGAAGCAGCAAAGCTGTGCTGACAAGGTGTGCCTAAGGCCAGTTCTACTCCTGGACACTTCAGGAATCACTGGATTTCTGTTCCAGCTTTATTAAGCCAGTTGATTGGGTTTATATAACTCTCAAGCTAGACTCCAGACAAATGTACCTAAAACACAGGGAGGAAGCCACAAGCTCCTTGAAAGCCAGCCCCTGCCTTAATCATCTCTTACCATTCCCAGCACTGAGCCGGGGGTGACAAATGCCGGTGAATAATTCCTTACGTGTTTGCAAAGTTGTGACTTTTTATATCTTGGCTTTCCTGAATGTGACCCTGCAGGCACATAGTTATTTTTCCAGCATCACGTGAAGGAGACTGCTGGCACCATTCTACAGATGGGCAGACTGATGGCCAGGGGCACAAGTCAGGGGCAGGCTGAGCCAGGAGCACCAGGATGTCTTTGGGAGTGAAATGCTGTCACCTTCTAACAGCCCCAAATTAGGAGGCATGAGGAGAGCAGCTACGAGGAGCCTTGGTCACTGTGGATAGACAGGCTGGAGGTACCAACAGGAAGTGACAGCGGTGAGCTGACACCTATGGACCCATCGAATCCTTAGACTGTATCATAGCATGGGGACTAGCACTGACTCCGATTTACAAATGAAGAAACTGAGGCACTGATGTTGTCTTTTTTTCTGTGTTTGAGCGGAGAGCTCAGGAAAGTGTTGTACCTCCAGCCCTTTTTTATTTTAAAACACGAGTCTTGCTACATAGGCCAGGCTGTTCTCGAGCGTTTGACCCTCCTGCCTCAGCCTCCCAAGGGTGGGATGCTAAGCATCGACCAGGTCCAGCTTGGTCACAGCATTACAGCAAAACCCTCCATCCGGGAAGCAGCAGTATCCAGCACCATCATCCTGTGACCCCAGCTTGCCCACCACTTTACTATCTCTAAAGTGAAGTGGTAAAAATTACCATTTATTTTTGCCACTTAATCTCTGTGGCAACACCTTTACAGAGCAGGATGCAGAGGCTCAGAGCAGTCAGCCTGTTCACAGTCACACAGCCCATCAGACACAGGGCCAGGACTGAATCCTTTCTTCTTGGGCTCCACATCCTCTTCTTTACTCTTAAGTCTTCAACTCCGGACCCCGGGTCTCCTTCCAGACCACGTTCAGCACCACCTGCCTGGACAGCACCGCCTGAAGACTAGCTCACTACCTACTAGAGGAAGGGTAGGGGAGCCACCAGCCAGGGATGGGGACACTACAGAGCCAGATCTCCAGTGTCCACAGCCAAAGATCTCATAGTGGACACCCAAGATATGCCCAGCTTTCTACCATTGCTATAGAGAGTACGTGGCCTTGCTCAGAAGTATTTGACACTCAGTGATGCAAGTGTGTCTGTATACAGCTTCTAGAAACGCGCTTGTGAGTTAAAGGGTGGGTGGGTTTGGATTTTTTTTTTCCAGAGTCCCAGACCGAGCTGCCATTCTGCTGGACACCCTGCCAAGTAAGAAGTCTGCTTCTGGAAGAACACAGAAGCGGTCACCAGTTACTCTGTCCCCTGGGCTCCAGGTCACCCCATTGGCCAGACGGTCAGTACACCGCCCTGACAAGGGGAAAATAAGAATGGGTTTCCCATTTGCGTGCACTTATATTAAGAAACTCCAGAAGCCACACATTAGTGACGGTGCTTGACCTTGACCCAAACTGGCTCCCAACTTCCAATCCTTCTGTCTCACCCTTCACAGGAGTCAGGACTGCAGGTGTGTGCCATGGGGCCAGGCTACAGTCTATTCTAGACACAGCATCCACGGAGTGTCACTTCCATCTCCACTCCCTCCACTGGCCTTGCCCCCTATGACTTGCTTCTGTCCCCACCCCAGTTTCCCTGCTGCTCCCAGGTAGTCATATCCCAGCCTGGGGCTGTTCCTTCTGCCTGGACAGCTCTCCCCTCTATGCCTACATGGCTCTTTCCTCGGTGTTCTGCTTGGGTGACACCTTCCGAACCAGGGCCACATCCTGCCCCTCCTTCCCCCGCACCTCGCTCTATTTCTCCCCAGCAGAACGTAGCACCTCTGAATGCGTTACATAATACTGACTATGCTGACATCTATTAACTGTGTCTTTCTCCCACTCGAACTGAAGCGCCCAGAGGGCAGGGGTTTTACCGCCTGGTCTTGTTCACTGTGGAGTCCCCAGGTGCTGGCATGGCACCTGGCACAAAGCAAGTGCTTAGTAAACATCTGTTGAATGGGCAACTGAGTCTCTTGGGGAGGTGGGGACTGGGCTGGGAGAAAAGGAAGGATGAAATGTTACTAGGCACAACCCTGCATGGTCTGGGGAGCAGAAAGAACAGCTGGATGAGGGAGGCTAGGTGGCAGGTGTGGGCAGAGGATGGGCGGGAAGAGGGCGAGCAAATGAGAAAGCCGCCCTGACAGTCCATCAGCGTCAGGACCCCATCCCGAGGGGGTAAGCCACGCCTTACAGGCTATGCCTGGCAAGGTCCCCTCTGTGCCAGGACAGACATCCTAGTCTGCTGACCACTGCTCCTGAAATGGTCTCCCTAAAGGCTGACCCTATGCCCTCCACACTGGCTTACCCAGGACCACAATCTGCCTGCACTTGGGACTCTCCTGCTCACTGCCAGGGCATCATCACAGCAATACGCCTGTTTCACACCCGACACTTGGGGGGGGGGGTCAGGAGCCCCCAAGAAACCAGGGGATTCTAGACAAGTCCTCTCCTTTGTTTTATCTTCTGAGTCAAAGTCTTGCTGCTAAATAGCCCAAGCTGACCTTAAACTCAAAAGCTTCAAGTCTCTTCCTGAGTGCTGTGTGTACGGCCACCATGCCTGGATTGCCCCAGTCCCTTGACAGTCACATATAAACCATAAAGTACTGTATTCTGGTCCAAAAACAGAAGGAAGAAGAGGGTATTCAATGTCTCCTGGCACTGTCCTTTCTCAGCAATGTGACCTTGGGTAGGTTGTACCCCTGCTGATGCCTGAGCGTGCTCATCAGTAAGACAGGGCTAAGGGTGCCCACCAAACACAGTGCGCTACAGTGACAACTAAGGCATTTCTTGCATGCCTGGCGTGAAGTAAATACTTGGTAAGAATTGGCCAGATGGAGGGACCTGAGGCCAGTTATCCTGCCGACTGTGTGGACAAATTTGCCCTTCTATTCCACACACAGAGGCCATCTTTCTGCTGCTAAATCTTACTCCTGAACCAGTTGCATCTGGAAAAGTCTGTGGTCATCAGACTCACCCTCCCTATTCACCAGATCTGAAAGTAGTGACTTAGGAGTGTCCTGGGTCCAGCCATGAGACATAACCTTCCTTACTGTCCTTACCACCAAGGCTGACTAGAGATCGCTGTGCTGTGAGGCTCCAGGGCTGACATAGTGATTCTGTCTGGCAGGCCACCCCAGCCCTAGACAAAGCCTTGGTAGCTATTTAAGTTGGTGGCTTTTTTTTTTCCTTCCCCCAGACAAGATTTCTCTGTACAGCCTTGGCTGTCCTGGACTCACTTTGTAGACCAAGCTGTCCTCGAACTTACAGAGATCCACCTGCCGCTGCTTCCCGAGTGCTGGGATTAAAGGCGTCAACTAAGTTGGTGACTCTTAAGGCCCCCCAAAATTAATCACCTGGAAGATGCAGGCAGTCTAGCACTCAAGACCTGGTACAGAATGGGGGCATCGGCCAGTGGCCTTAGCTAGGCTGGCCCCAATGAACAAATGACAACGCTAGAGAAAGAGAGAGCTCAGTGAGCAGAGGCTCTCTGGAGAACTGAGCCCCAGCCCCAGGTCTCCCCTGAGCTACAGAGGGACAAACAAGCCTGCATCCAGCATAGCAGCCTACACCAAGGCTCAGGTGTTCACTACCGTTCCTAGCCATAGGTCCTGTGCAAGCTGTTTGTCCTCTGAGGCTCAATTTCTTCCAGTTAAATAGGCATAAGAGCTAAAGATGTGGCTCAGCAGCAGAGCACCTGTCTAGCATGCCTTGGGCTCCAACGAGAGGAAAATGGGTATAGATTGGTTCAGGTTCAAGTAGTATTTATACCATGTACAAGCCACTTAAAACAGCTTTATACACACGGACTCATTTAAACCTCAAATACCCTTGGGAGAAGCTATTTATGTCTTATAGCCAAGGAAACTGAGGCTCAAAGAAAAAGTTTAAATGGTTAGGTCCCAGGTCACACAGCTAGTCATGGCTTAGAGATGACCTGCCTGATCCTAAAACACTTCATAAAGACATGTTGTGCACCCACTATGTGTTGGGCACTGCCCCCCCGGATCTGAAATACCTGCAAACCGTGCGGCTCAGGCTTGAGCGCTTACACTGTGCACTAACAGTGAAACAGACACGTGTCAGGCAAGGTGCCATGCCAGGGGAACTGCCAGGGAGCAATGGGGAGGAAGGTGCCAAGTATGGCAGTACAGATCTCAGGGAGGAACCAAAGCCCGGACACACACACACTGTGCTGGGACAGCAGAGGACACAGGGCAGAGGCCCAAAGTGGGACTACGCAGGCGCTGAGGGCAAAGAGGCGAGCAGGTAGGGGTGGGGGAGGCAAGGCTTGGGTTGGACTGACTGGGGAAGGGTGGCCAATGTCGTGGAGGAACTAAAAGACATGACAGGAAGTGGGTTTTCCTCTCTGTACCCTAGAAGTCCTCAAAGAGGCTGGGCCTTGTTCCCTGAGGGGTGAGGCACAGCATCTGGCCCTGACCAGGGTCTTGCCTTGAGACAGAGCTCTGGGACAAATTGGTGACCAGGTGAACATCAGATTCCCAGTCTGCGCCGTGTGTATGAGATAAAAGTGACCAGAACCCTTCCTGAATCCTGACCCCAGGGTGGAGAGAGCGTTGGAGAAGCCCTTCGCCTCAGAGCCCATTTTTTTTTTTTTCCTTTTTTCAGACAGGGTCTTACTATGTAGCTTTGACTGGCCCCGCGTTCACTATCAGACCAGGCTAGCCTCAAACTTAAGAGATCTGCCTGACTTTGTCTCCTTGGTACAGGGATCAAAGGTGTGCACCACCATGCAGGCCAGAGGCCCACTTCATCTCTGAGTGGAGCTCCCATCCCTTTCTGCTCAGGGCTTTTGAGGACTGATACTAAAGGCAAGCCTTTGGGGTACCACAGTTGCTATTCATAGCATTTTATAGACATCTATTTACTCAGCCCTCCCAATAGCCCCTAAGATGAGTGCTAGGATTTTTTTCTTTCCTTGCAGAAGAGAGACTTGAGGCACAGAGAGGTCAGGGACCTTGCTCAAGGCCACACAGCTGCGCCCAGTGGGTAGAGCTGTGCTCCGTCTTTGGGGATTATCCTCTCTGGTTTGACAAGTGGAATGAGGCGAATCTATGATATTCCGGCCCAGCCCTGCCCAGTCTCCCACCCGGAAGCCCAGAAGCGTCTGGTAGATTTCTGGAACTCTCTTCTGACTGTTTAAGCTGCAGAGAAGGAGTGCTAGGCTGTGGGAAGTCACAGCAGGTCCCTTGACTGGGATCAGCGCATCTGCATATGGCAACAGAGGATGGGAGAAGACCCCGCTGAATCAGCCTGCCTCACCCCCACTGGCTTCACCATGGCGGGTACTGGGCACTCCTTCTGCAGAACACAGGCCCGGAGGACTGACTAGTGCAAGGGCAGGTTAGTTACTGGATAGGCAGCTGGTGCCAGGTCAACACCAACACTTGGTGAACACGGAGCCGGAGCCGGGCTCAATGCGGTGTTGGCCTAGGGGTAAAACAAAATCCTGTCCAGAGCCTGGCACTGCGGAGACAGTAAAAGCTGCTCCACTGGCACCTTCCAAGCCGGACATGGATGGTATGGCTTCCTGGGTGGGGGAGGAGCTATGAGAGGCAGGGGTATGGCAAAAAGGAGGAAGGTGGGGGCAGGAAAGGGGACTTTGACCTTTCCGGGCCTGGAGGCTCCACCTCATGGGGCAGAAAGCCTTTGGCTACCTGTCACTAAGACCCTCTCTTGGAGAGAAGCAGGGGACAACAGGGGCCTTCCTTCCACGGACCCAGAGCCCCAGCCCACTGTTCTCTAGGGCAGCTCCCAAAGGGAAGCTCAGCCAGGCCCCTGCAGTGCCCCTTTAAGAAGACCTAACAGTCTCTGGCCCCATTCTATGTGGCAGATCCTGTCCTAGGCTCCTTACTGGCTTTAGTTCACTCTACACAGTATTATCCCTATTTTATAACTAAATAAACTGAGGCCCAAAGGAGGAAGTGCATCCCAAACCCAGGGGAAGTCCGGAGTTGGTGCTCTCCACATGGTACTCTGCCATCTCTTTAGACCCCAGGCTACAGCTGACCTTTGTCCTGGGAGGTCACACCTTCCAAAGCCAAGGCCAGTGGCCGGGGCCTAGTGCTGGCTCCGACTTTGGCCCCGTTACTTGGCAATGGCTATCCGTGTCACAGAGAGGACTAGGCTACTTTGCCTTGTTCGCTGCTTTGGAGATGGAACCCTTGCATACAGTGGGCATACACGCATTCGTCTGCCCAGTGTTCAACCTGGGCCACGTGTTCAAAGCACAGAACTGAATCTTGGAGAACCTTCTGTGGGGCCAATCTGAAGACCTGGCTCTCCTCAGTACTGACCCTAACAGCCCCTGACAGTCACTCTGTTCATCCTCATCCAGCCTTGGGGGTGGCAGGGAGCACGTGTTTGCGGACCACGAACAGTCACTGGTTAGCAATCTGCCTCCCAGCTTCCAACCCACCCCGCAAACCTGGAGGTCAGGCTCTAAGTCCGCATCAAAAACGAACAGGTCAGGAGTTCCTGGGGCAGCTGAGGGCATGTGCCCTCTCCAAAGAAGCTGGCCATTAAGAGGATCCCCAAATCAGCATCTGCATGTGAAATCCCCTCCCCCCAAATTTGAGCACCAATAACAAATGCAGACACATGAAACACACTGATCAGAGAAATGGGGCTCCAAGCTGTATTTTCCAAATGCTAAGACCCCTGTAGGTTCAACAGTGCTGGCGTGGCCAGAACAAGACAGCCCGAGACTCCTGAGGCTGTGAATGGTCTCACAGCACGAGAAGACATATGCCACCCTAAACTGCCCAACTACCAACCACCCAGACCAGGCTCTCTACTATGTGCCCATCAAAGCCAGAATCAAAAGGGCGGTAGAGGTAGAAACAGCTGCCAAGCCATCCTAGAGTGGGGCTCTGGGTCAGGGGAATTTTATATGCTAGAGGACTAGAGACATGAAGATGAACCAGGTGTAGTGGGGGTGCCCAAGGCGTAAACTAGGCCAGGCTGCAGAGAGCTGGGCTGCCAAGCTACTTTATTAGGGCTACTCAACGGGGAGCCACTGCAGGTTAGCAAGAAAAGAAAGTCTTCCTACTGGTCCCCTTCTGGCCCCATAATGGTTCTCTCTGGCTCTAGTCCTTTGGACCTCTGCTCTCCAGCCTCTGCTTCCACTGCCTCGCCTGTGGGGTGTGTGACAAAGCCCTGCGCTCGAACCCACTACACAAACATAAACTTCCAAGATGGCTTGGACACACCTAAACGCTTCTGACCGCCTGACGTCAATCTGTATCCACCATGCTGGCTGCAGAGTGTGTGGTTCACTGTGGCTCTCTCTGGGAAAAGCCACATGGGCTTGATCAAGGTCACCCAGTCTTCAGGGCGACTAGCTTCCGCACATCCTCTTCTGGGGGTGACTGCCTTGACTGTCCTTGAGTTTGCAGGATCTGCGGGAGTGCTGACCCAGGCTACATCCTCACACACGGGGGAAAGCCAGCAGCAGGGTGGAGTGGGGGCAGTGGTCAATGGGAAGGCATCAGCTGAGTCCAAAATGGGGGGGGGGGGGGATCAGGTGTCTCACGGATGCGGGGGAGGAGGGGACCAAGGGCTGGGCAGCTGGTCCTGGCAGCATGGTCTGGACAACACACAACAGCCCAGGGGTCATCAGGGAAAGATGAGTGAGAGGCTTAGACTCCAAGGTTGGAACTTCAGACAAGGCAGAGGTTCCAATGAATGAATTAAAAAAAAAACGAACAAAGGAACTTCCAGAGGTCTCTGTGCCCCGGGTCCTGCCTTCACCAGCCTGCCTACTCACCCAGTACCTGACTTTGCACCAGTGCCTGTCTGTGGAAGGCTTCTCAGGGTACAACACCGGCAGGGTCTTCCAGCGTCCCCTGGGTCCTGGGGTTCAGGACTTCGTTGAGGGCCTCTTGATTGTAGATGCTTTGGAAAACTTAAGCAAGAACCCGGGCCTCACCCCTTCATTGTGGAGGACACAGTGTCCCAGCCCTGGACTTAGCCCTAGGTATTCCCAGGGTCAGGAAAAAGGAAGGGACTCGGGGTTGCTGTCCTTGGGACTTCGAGGGACAGAAAGGTGCTCTGACCCGAAATGGCTTCTTCACCAGGGGTACCTCCCCTCCCCAAAAATTAGCTGCTCACGTTAAGAGGGCTTACCCTCTCCCTGTTCTGCAAGGAACACAAAGAGCCCCACTGAGACCTGAGTTGGGGTACGAGAGGAGTGAGAGAAAAGAAGAGATTTCCACGCGTTCTCTCAAACACGCCCCTTCTCTGCCCTCTCAGACAAAGGCACACACCCAGCTGTCACCCAAAGCTGCAGAATGCCGGCACCTCTCACCTGCAAGTGCCCCAAATTTTCTTTCCTGGGGGTGGGGGGCTCACCAAGAACTATGCCTGACCTTTGGGGGAGGGATATCTATATAGCTCTTTATTCTTCAAGGACCTAAGGTCTAACGCTCCAGGCTTGCTTTATGAGAGAGAATCTCCACGCTCTTCCCCCCTCTCCAAGGCATCACAACTACTCTCTCCGGGGGTCCGGAGCGGTGCCCAAATACCAGGGTTGAGGTGGAGGGTGGGGGAAGGGAGGGGAGGAGGGGGCGGCTCCTCCAAGCGAGACACAAAGAGATGTCCTTCAGCTTCTGGCTCCATGGCGACGCTGAGGGGGAGCGCGCGCTCCGCACTTCCTTCCCCACCTGCAGAGCTCTGGGGACCTCGGTGCCACTCACCTGCCGCCCCTCACCTGGGTCCCACTTACCTGGGCTGGGGCCGCGGGGACGCCGCGGCAGGGGGCCTGGGCGCCGTGTCGGTCTTCGTCAGCCCGGCCCGAGAGGGGCTCAGGGCACCACCACCACCATGAGCCGGGGACGCGGAGGCGTCGCAAGGGGCTCGGTCGCCCGGGTCCCGGGGTTTTGGGATGCCCGCAGCTTCTCGTAAGCAAGGAGATCACGCTGTTCTACGTTTGGGGTTCCTGTGTGCCGGTGCAGCGGGGAGGGCTACCGCCCGAGGCTTGATCTCTCTGTCTTGAGGTGTGCGTTTGTAGCAAGCAGATCTTGGGGGCCCGGGTTGGAGCGGTCGTTGCGCGCTGGGTCCCGGCAGCCGCCTACGGGGTTTTGGGGGTCACTGCTCAGCCGCTGGGGGGCTCGGGCGCCGCCGCTGCAAGCAGCCCGGCCCTACGGGCTCCTGCCCCGGCCTGGCGCGGGCAGAGGCTGCGGCTCCGGCTTCGGCTCCCGCTCCGCCCGGCGCTCGGGCTCCAGCACCGGCGCCCGCCCGGGCTGCGCTCCATCGCGGCCTCGCGGCTCCGCCTCCCGCCGGCGCGTACCTGCCCGCCCGCTGCTCCGCCCTCCACCTCGCGCGCCGCCGCACGCGTCTTTGTCCGCTGCACCGGGTGCGCGCCGCGCGCACGCGCACTCCCGCTGCGCCCTCCCGTCGGGAGCCGGGGACCTGGACCTCCCCCCACCACGCCGCGGGAGCCGCGCGACGCCCCGCCCGCTTTCCGGCCACGCCGGGTCCTAGCGCCCGCCCTTCACCGCTTCACGCTTCCTTTCTAGGTCAGAGCCCACGAGGGGGCTAGAACGAGGTTAGAGAGGGCTCGGGGGAGTCGCAGAGGGTCATCTGGTCCAGCTGCTTAGTCCCCGAGGGGCCAGACTGTCCCAGACTATTTCAGTCTATGCTTGTGGGGCGGAGCCTGGCTCTGTTTCAAAGAAAGAAACTAAATCCGAGCCCTCCTATTTCGAATGCACACACTCATTCAACTACCGGTCCGTCTGTTCACCCGTCTGTCTGCCCATTCATTCTTCCATCTATCCATCCGATTTCCACGAGACCTCAGGCCGAGCTCGCGAGCTCTACTGTAGCGAGACGGTGAAGATTTAAGAAATAGTTGGGATGAAAGGTGTATAGGCAGAATGGAAGAAAGGGAGCTCCTGGCTGACGAAGGAGCTGTGCAAAGCCACCCGGGTGCGAAGAGCTTTGTTCATTAACCGGAAATTGGTAGCCTGGATGCAGGTGGGGCGGACAAGCGGAGATGGCGACTGAATGGAAACAACGCGTCCTTGCGAAGGCCCGATCTCTTCTGTGCCTCATCCCCGAAGCACACGGTTTTCTTCATGGGAAAAAAAAAAAAAAAAAGCCTCCAACACACCCAGAATCTACCCCTCTTTTTAATCTCTAGTCAGATCCGCTTCCCAAGCGGACTGCTTCTAGAACTTTTAGAGCCCGGTATTGCAAGCTTAAGTAACCTTAGGTGGAGCTGGAAGATGGCTTATTAAGTGCTTGTCAGGCAAGCGTGAGGACTTGAGTCCAGTCCTCTCGCACCCACATAAAAAGCCAGTGCCGTGACACCTGTAATTACAGGACTAGGCAGAGAGGCAGGATCCCTGGAGCCAGCCTACTCTGATCAGCGAACTCCAAATTCAGTGAGAGACCCAATCTCAAAAAATAAGAAAGAGGGCAGGGGGTGGGATGGGTTGGGGGAGGAAGGGGAGATGCGAAAATGACAGAAATGATCCTCAGGACGCACAGCATTGCTGGGCAGGTACAGCAGCCCCAGCACTTGGGAGACACACAGGCTCTCCAGAGCAGGCTGTAGCAAGCTGTAGCAAAATCTGTGAGCTCTGGGTTCAAGTAAGAGACCATACATCAATAGACAAAGTGGAGGACAATTAAGAGAAATGCTTCACGCAGCCTCTTTTTCCAGAGGTGCGCACGTGCATGTGTACCCACATACATGCAAACATACGCACACGCACACACACCGCACACGCACACACACCACACATACATACACCCACAAAAATAGAGAGAGAGAGGAGCTGGGGAGGGATTGAAGAGCGTACCTGATAATGTCAACTTCCCGCCAAGCTTGGGTATGTGCCTGCGCGCACACATACTCCACACGCACCCACTGCACACATCACACACACACACACACACACACACACACACATGCATGCTGACAGGAACTGGAGATGGATTTAGTTCTGGTATGTGGAAGGCCCTGGACAGGATCCCCAGAACTGGAAGAAGGGGGAAAAAAGCTGATGCACAGACTTTTGCTCGGGAACGGGCACTATTGTACCTACTACTTTTAATCCTTGAGCACCTTCCTCCCACCTTTACCTAAATTCATTTTTCTGGAAACCCAAGTCCTTTGAGCCCACCAGCTCTGTTGAATGCAATGTTGACTGGGCTGTATCTCTAAGGAACTTGCCAAGCCCTCCTTGTGCCCTCCAGGGTAAAGCCTACCCACCTTACCACAGCAGTGGTTTGAATGAAAACGGGCCCCAAAGGCTCACAGGAAGTGGCACTATTAGGAGGCGTGGCCTTGTTAGAGTAGGCGTGGCTTCGCTGGAGAAAGTAAGTCAGGAGGGATGGATGGGCTTTGACAGTTTCAAATGCTCCAGTCGGGCCCAGTGTCACTCTCTCTTCCTGCTGCCTGCTGGTCCAGATGTAGAACTCTCAGCCTCCACTCCTGCACCACTGCTGCCATACTTTCATGATGATAATGGGCTAAACCTCTGAACTGTAAGCCAGCCCCAATTCAATATTCCCTTTATAGCCGGGTATGGTAGTGCCCACCTTTAATCCTAGCACTCAGGAGGCAGAGGCCAACGGATCTCTGTGAGTTTGAGGCCAGTTTGGTCTACAAAGCGAGTCCAGGACAGCCAGTCCTGTTACGTGAAGAAACCCTGTCTCGAAAAAAAAAACAAAAATGTTTGTTTGTTTGTTTTCCTAAGAGCTGCGTGCTCTCGGTGTCTCTTTGCAGCAATGGAAACCCTAATAAGGCAACCTGTGTTCAAGGTTGTCAGCATCTGGTGCCTGCTTACCCTGTCACTCCTGGGAACCTCTCTTCTCCGTTCAGCCTTAGCATCAGCAAGTTCTGGAATATCCACTGTCTTGCATTTCCACATCTTTGTGCATTTGGTCCCTTCCATCTAATGACACCGCTCCGCTTGCCTCCTGTTTTCCACACAAGCTACCCTCCGAAACAATTCTTTGGCTGCCTGACCTCTTCCACAGCATCATACCCACGTCAGGGCTTTCATTCCTACTACTCGCCAAGTGAGGTATTAGTGCTCCAAACAAGCAAAGTGAGAATGTCTGTGTGGGTGACAGGGTGTAAGAGTCGGTGACTGGGAGAGAAAGGGTGTCCTCCTGTGTCTGGTAACTGAGTCCACAGACAAGAGCTCAGAGAGTATTTCCTCATTCAAGGAAACCAGCTTTAACATGTCCTTGGCTGTGGTTGTTGTTAAAGCTTGGCTCTTAATGTTCCCCCAAAGGCTTATGTCACAACCTTGGCCCCTGGGCTGCAGAGATGGCTCAGTGGTTAAGAGCATTGGCTGCCCTTCCAGCACAGTTTCAATCCTTGGCACCAGAGAGCAGGTTACAACTATCTGTAACTTCAGTCCCCGCCCTCTTTTGGCCTCCCAGAGTGCCACGCACACAAGCAACGCACAGACAACACACTCATACAGGAAAATTAAACAATTAAAAGTATCTTTTAAGACAGAAAGGAAAGCTTGGCCCTAAAGCTTCGTGCTTTTGAATGGTAGGGCCTCAAAGGGAATTGTGGGACTTTTTTTTTCCTCGTCTTGTTCCTGGCTGTGTTGTAAATAGGCTTCCTTTGCCACCCCATCACACCATTCTACGCTACCTTGCCACTGGCCCCAAATCAACAGGGTCAAACAAATGTTTAAAGCCTCCAACAGTTTGGGCCAAAACAAACCTTTCTTCTTTATAATTCTATGACCACAGTCGTTTTGTTACAGCAACAGACATCTGACTAACAGTTGTCCAGAGTTACCCAGCTCAAGCTTTCCTCCTGAAAAACTTCCTTGATTCCTCAGCTGGGGCTTTGGTTGCCCACAATGCAGTTAGAAAAGGCTTGCCAAAATGCACTGTGGGAGAATCCCTTCCCAGTTATTCTCTCAGAAATGTAGAGTGGGAAGTCCTGCTTTCCACGGCAAACGACCCTTGCAGGACATACATACTATCCTTAAATACAAGCTAGGAAACTGTGGGCTCACAGTCTCCTGAAAAAAAAAAAAAAAAGCAGAATCTAGATATCTGTTGATTATGAAAGCCAAGCAGCTGGGCAGTGGTGGTAGCGTACGCTTTTAATCCCACCACTCGGGAGGCAGAGGCAGGGGGACTCTTTGAGTTCGAGGCCAGCCTGGTTTACAGAGCAAGTTCAAGGGACAGCCAGAGTCACACAGAGGAACCCTGTCTTGGAAAAAAAAAAAAAAGAAGAAAGAAAGAAAGAAAAAGAAAAAGAAAGCCACGCCCATGTAGTTGTTAGGACTAGGGGATGGGTCTTGCCACCGTGTCACCCATCACACCCAGCCCAAGCCTTAGTGGTCAGGGCTTCATTCAGAACCTGTGTCGGGGGAGGAGGGATGAGTGTCTGCTGTGACCCCCGCCCCCAGATGCCTGCAGCAAGGTGGAAGGAGCATAGATTGTTTCTATCACCTTCCTCTCCACAGTTTCCACATAGGAGGAGGCTCTTGGGATCCATGGAACTGTGCAGTGAGAGTGGTGAGAGGTGGCCTGCACTTCTGCCACTGAGACAGTGTCATTTGGGACTGGAACCAACCATCATTAGTAGTAGCAGCAGCTGGGAAACCAACCTACAGTTCACGAAGGAGTCTCCCGTTTGTTTCCTGGACACAAGTCTCCTTTAAGAGCAGCTTTCTATCCAGGCCTGCCCGGTGCCCGGTGCCCGTTGGCTTTATTAGAAGCATCCTAGGCTCCTGTTACATGGTTGTCGCCCTCCCCAGCCTGCCCTTCAGTTGTTAGGTCTCTTGCAATCTGCCACTTCTGCAAACCTCCTCTAGTTCCCTCCCGGAGCACTTTCTGCAGTAAATTGTTTGTGTACCTGACCCCACCTTGGCCTGTGTCTCAGAGGCGGAACTAGCTCAGTCTGTGTGGCCAGAGGAACCAGGCAGCTGACTAAAACGCTACAGTCCTCTGTCCTTGTCGCCTAGAAATGCGCCAATCAAAGCTGCGATTTGAACAGTAAGACACGAAGACAGGACTTAGCCACGGTTTCCACAGCCACACAGAATGCTGGAAAACAGAGAACTTCGCCTCCGTCCAGACACACTGCTCTTGTTGGTAACGGAGTCAGTTTTGTTTTGTTTGAAGCGATGCCTCACCACGTAGCTCTGGCTGACCTTAAACCCACCTTCTTCCTGCTTCTACCTCCCAGGTGCTGGGATTACAGGGCACAGCACCCCACCAGCCATGGTGACATGCTCCTGGGTAACTAGGGACTGCTCCTTGCACAAGGAAACACTCAAGGCCAAGAAACCCAGGGTCTTCTGATCACTAAGCTCCCTCCTTCCCTGTGGCTAAGTCAAGTTTCTACTTCTTGGGGTGTGCGTTGGGGGGGGGGGGGTGGTTAAGATTTGGGGAGGAATCACCCAAGTCTGTGCTCTAGGAACCTGTACACCACAACATTCAAACCAGAGTCTGGGTAATGCTACTAGATGAAGAAAGTGACCTCAGAAGAGCTTGTATTTGGTATATTGGTCATCTCCATGTTATTGGGGGGGTGGGGTGGGGGGGTGTCAGGGCATCTCAGGCTCCTTCGTTTGTTCTTGTCCCTGACCTTATGCAGAAGCAATCCTGAGTTGTTGGCCCATGTGACTGTGGTACTGCTGTACAGTAAGAACCCCATCCCCAGAAAGGCCATCTTATGCCCAGAACACTGATGCTGGCGACCAGCTCACATAGCTTAATGGATCAGGGAAACTGCTGGTGATACTGGTGACTGGGTAGTTCAGGGAACAGATCAGGTTTAAGATGACAGATATGCTGTCATTTGGGTGCACAGATATGGAAAGTACAGGCAACTGGAGCAGAAACAGCCAGGGCCCCTGAGGACAGAGCCAATCAGCTGAGGTAAGTCTCAGTAGAACTCAGGCTGGTCCAAAGAGAACAGGGCAGCCAGAGTGCAGTTGCTGGGGGCAGTGAGTGGGTCTCTGAAATCTCTGTTTGGAATGCATCCCACGGGAGCAGCAGAATGTTCCAGCAGTGTTCTTGTGCTCTCTGGCCCATGTGAAAATACAACTGCGACCGTGGGTGGCCAGCGGGAAGCCACTGATGCTGACAAGTGCCGTGTGATGGCAGTTGGAGCAAAGGCCTGCTTCTCTGTGGTTCTGCAGGCCTGCTGTGCTTTGAGGCAGGAACTCTGCTCCTTGCTACTGAGCCAGCCAAAGGCAGACAAACGTCTGTAATGTCAGGGGCGTGGCTGCTTACGGAATAAATTCAAGATCTGGGAATGGGAGGGAGGGGTCTGACCGTGAGTCACCTTGATTATGGTTCTTAGGAAAAATAAGGGATACAGAGATGATAAACTGTTAGCATTGGCTCCAGTGATACTTTCCACTCACTCCCAACTACACATTTTTCAAAACAATTGAAAACTAGTCTGTGAAAGTTTAGATAACTATGATTTTTTTCCCCCCACTTAAAACAGAGGCTCAAACTGGGCACATGCCAATAATCCCAGCACTCCAGAGGCAGAGACAGCCAGCTGGGTCTTCTCGAGTTCAAGGCCAGCCTGGTCTACAAAGTGCAGGACCATCAAGGCTACACAGAGAAACCCTGTGGGGGGGGGCGGGGATGGGAAAGGACAGCCGAGTCTCACTGTATATACCAGGCTAAACCAGAACTCACCATCCATCCTCTACCTTAGACTCCCAAGTGCTGGGATCATAGGTCCCTCTGCCTCCTTCCTCTCTTTCCTTCATTTGTTGGAGACAGAGTCTCATACAGCCCACACTGGTCTTGAACTTGCTATAAAACGTAGCATGAAGCCAGGCAGTGGTGGCACACGCCTTTAATCCCAGCACTGGGAAGGCAGAGGTGGGTGGATCTCTGTGAGTTCAGAGGCCAGCCTGGTCACAGAGTGAGTTCCAGGACAGCCAGAAACCCTATCTCAAAAATAAAATAAAATAAAAATAAAAATAAAAGTAAAAATAAATAAAACTGAGGTAGGAATGCAGGTGTGTATCACCGGGCATAGCCTTGAACTTCTCCACTCTGTGAGCCTATGGTTCCTATAGCCAGTTCCTACACCTGCCCAGGATAAAGCCCAGTGGGGAGGCTCCCATCCTCATCCTTAGTGCTTCAGAGGCTGAGGCAGGAGACGTGCCGCTTGTTCAAGGCCAGCCACGACTATGGAGTGAGACCCTACCTCAAAAATCAGATAAAATACAAACCAGTCACTTACTCAGGGTGACCTCATGCTTTGAGAAACACCAGGAATGGGGAGACATTGACACTGCTGGCCCCTACCGCCCCACCATCCGGTCACCATGGTGATAGATGCTGTACCCTTCAGGCTAGGATGCAGCTGTTGCTCTGAGATGAGGGAATAAGGAGCTGACGGGCCCCCGACCCCAGCCGGGCTTACTGCATCTCTGAAGTCCTCCAACTAAGACATAGATGCTCGGTGCTCACTCAGTCCCTGCTCCCTGAAAAGTGACCCCTGGGAATCCCTTACAGACATTTGTAAGGGACCGAGCGTGTCTAGCACACATCCCTGGAGGCTGTGGGGAGGGGTGGTGGTGGTGGTGGTGGTGGTGGTGGTGGTGGTGGTGGTGGTTTCAACGGTGTCCTAGTTTGAGTTCTCTGACACAGACCCTGAGCCTAAGAGTTGAGCAAGTCCTTTCTTTATCTGGTGGGTGACCTCGGGGAGGGGAGTACAGAGAGAGCAGGAACAAGGCTTGTATCCTGGAGCCCGTCACCATTTCAGAGCAAACACACACGGCCGACAGCATTGAGACAGTGTAGGACATGCTGGCTGCATCCCAGAGGCAGGGATGGATAGGAGCTGCTGGGGGTGGGAGTAGGGATGGGGGTGGAACCAGAAAGCCCTCAGGAAAAGAGATGAAGATGCAGGAAAAGCTGGGAAGGAGGCCAAGGACATCTGGGTGGGGCCTGGCAGGGACTGCCTCACTTGCCCGCATTTGGAACTTTCCTGAGCTTGGCACGATGCCACACAGTCGAAGCGGCACAGTCTCCTGTTACCCAGCATCTGTCCCACACGTTGTGTTCCCAGACCCCTGGTCCCCTCAGGAACCTACGTTCTCGGTCGTACCCTTCCTTACTCAGGTGATCTGATAACGAGGGTGTATGACTCCTAAGTTGGTCTTGGGACCTAGCCCCACCTTTTCCTGGCTACAGGGGTCCTTTCTGAGATGGGTACCTGCCCCCAGGCAGGCCACAGTGAAAGGTCGAGTGTAAGCCTCCAGTGGCCCCCACCAGAGAGAGCTCTCCAGAGCATGACACCAGCACAGCAGGTATAGAACCAAGGCGGGGGGGGGGGGGGGGGGGGGACACAAACCTCATGTCCCTGAAGACTTGGACCTTTTAGTTCTTTGACCCAGTAAAGTCCTCTTTGAGTTTAAATTTCAAAACTTGGGTCTCTGTTACTTACAAACCCAGGCTCTCTGTGCTGTGGGTTTCTTTCTTTCTTAGTTTGTTTTGTTTTCTGAGACAGGATTTCTCTGCGTGTGGCCCTGCCAATCCTGGAACTTATTTCTGTAGACAAGGCTGGCCTTGAACTCAGAGATCTACCTGCCTCTGCCTCCTGAGTACTGGGATTAAAGGGCTGTGCCGCCACTGCCTGAATGAACGTGGGTTTATAAAATGGTTGAAATCTGGAGTGAACAAAACACTCGCTCATCTGCCCAAGGTGAATACCACTTCCCCATTCTCTGTTACCGCTTTTGAAGCAGAGCCTCACGACGCAGTCGAGGCGAGCCTCAAACCTGATCTCCCTGCCTCGGCTGCCATACTGTTTGGATCACAGGTATGTGCCGCTGTGTCCAGCTCTGCATACCTTCTCCTTTCTCCCAGGCCCAGGGTGCCCCTGGAGTATTCCAGACCATAGACAAAGACACGGTACTCTCCTTGGCTATCCCCACCCTTCCTTCAGCCCCTCAAATTCCCACCCACCCCTAGCTCTTCTCAAGGCCACGTACTTACCGAATAAACACAGATTCGTGGCAGATTTGTTCTATACATATTAGCACCTTCCTACCCGGACAGGCCTCTTCGTACAGGAGCTCTCCCTTTACATCAGGGGCATAGAGAGAGGAGAGGCTGCGCAGAGCTTTTGTACAACCTGGGACTCAGACCCATATGGCTCCAGGGTCCCAGGCCCTGGCATCTTCTCACATTCCCTAGCCCAGCCACCCCTTAGCCCTCCTTACCACCCAGTTCAGGCTCATCTCATGTCATTTCCCCTCATGCCATCCACTGCCCTGACCTGTTTTCATCTCTGCCTTGTGCTGCTGCTACAAAAGGCAGAGAGTCCCAGTGTCCTGTGAGAGGGAGTAGGGCCTGAAGTGAAGGCCTGGGTGCTGAAGGCATTCAGACAACAGCTGCCACATCCCCAGCCTGCTGGGGGCTTGGCTGAGCCAAGGCCTGGAAGAGACAGGCAGGGGTGGGAGCTGGAGGGAGCTGGGTGGAGCTGGGCCTGCAAGCCCTAATTAAGTGAGTTAATTAGGGGGGGAGGAGAAGCCTTGTGGGAGTTAATAAGCTTGGCTAATTAAGTGGATCCTAGAGAATGGCTTGAATTCTACTGGCTGGGGAGATAGGAGGGTTTAGCCAGAATGGAGGGCAGGGCACGAGATACGGGCACCTCCCAGGTGTCGCCAGGACTTGTCTGAGGCTGCACTTAAGGTCTGCAGCTAGATCTAAGGACACTATCTTCTCCCCTCCCCAAACCCCCACCTCCCCCCACCCCCTCAGCGGATGATCTGAAGCCGCAGTGTCTGCAGCCCTTGCTGAAGCCATCACCATTTTGGTACATGGGCCTGAGGTCATTACTGAACTCTACCTTGTCCCTTGTCACCCATGGTTGGAAGAAAAAGCTAGACCCCACATCCAGCCGTGGTGGCACACACCTGTAATCCCAGCACTCAGAGAGGTAGAGGCAGGTGGATCTTTGTGAGTTTGAGGCCAGCCTGGTCTACAAAGTGAGTCCACACTAGCCAAGGCTATACAGAGAAACCCTGTCTCAAAAAACAAACAAACAAACAGAGGTTTGGCTCAGAGGTTAAGAGCACTGTCTGCTCTTCCAGAGGTCCTGAGTTCAATTCCCAGCAACCACATGGTGGCTCACAACCATCTATAATGAGATCTGGTGCCCTCTTCTGGTGGTCAGGCAGAACACTATATACTAATAAAACAAGTAAATAAATATTAAAAAAAAACAAGCAAACAAAAACAAAACAAAAAGAAAGAAAGAAAGAAAGAAAGAAAGAAAGAAAGAAAGAAAGAAAAAGCTAGACACCCCCCCCTTTGAACATTTCAAGAGATAAGGATAGACATCTGGTCCATAATAAGTCAGGCCCACACTCCCTGTGATGGCCAAGGACCATGGCCGCCAGGCACTGAATGCCCCACCAGCCCCTGTGGTTCAGTGGGCCAAAGGTTCTTGCCGAGTTCACAGCTGTGACAACACAGACCCAGAGAGGAATCCCGTGGCCAGCTCCAGCAGGTTCTCATTGTGCTGTTTAAGCTACCAGGCCCAAGGCAGATGCTAGTCACCTCAAGGTCAAACACTTGGCCTGCTTCTCCCTAATGTGGGAGTCCAAAATTACCCCAGTAGCGACAGCTCCAGTGGCCAGAGAGTCTAACCTCCACAAACGCACCTGTGCCACTTACAGATGCTGGGCCGGAAGCTGACCTGCTTCCCTCTCTGCTCAGAATGCAGGGCAGAAGCCTCTTTCCTAGGACCTTCTTCCTGGTGGGTTTCACTCTGTTTAATACTACACTCCCTTGGGCATGGGGACAGTTGCAGGACAGGTGCCTAGGTATACCCTGACAGCGATCCATCCCAATCCAGGCCCCAGTAGAAGGGCCCCATTAGTCTTCAGTCACAAAGTCAAAAAGGAACAGAGGGAAAGCGTCAAGAGACCAACCACAGAGTGAGTACTCAGCACCAAAGGCAGGCTCTGTGCTTCTGTGTTACAGGCCCAGCAGCATCCTGCAGCATCCCGCTCAGTCCTGGCTGGACCACTTGGTTACACCCATTGCCTCTGCTGCATGCACTCACCTTCCTGCCCAGCAGGCAAACACTTCCCTTGTTTGTTTTGTCGACACAGGGTCTCGCTGCCCTGGAACTCACTATGTAGACCAGGCCTGGCCTTCAACTCACAGAGATCTGCCTGCCTCTACCTCCCAACGTGCTGGCATTAGGACCTGCACCACCGTGTGCAGCCAGGAAAATACATCTTTATCCTTTTGTTTTTTTTCTGCAGTTCTGGGAATCAAACTTGGGGCCTCTGACATGGCAGGCAAGCACACTGAGCTACAGCATACCCCCAATATTTATTAAGTCCTCCTGTTGTGCGCTAAGCACTGTTTGCAACTAATGTCACAGAAAAGTCCTTGCCTTTGCAAAGGTTCTGCTTTAGTGACGAGAGAAACTGACAAACAGGACACAGAAGTAAATGGCACGGGTCAAGGCATTAAAGTGAAAAGTGGGGGGCAGGAAAAAATGGGGGCGGCATGCTGGGAAGCCCTCAGAGACGGTGGTCTTCGAGCTGAGACTTGAATGAAGTGAGAGAAGGGACATGCAGACAAGGGGTGTGGGGGTGTGGGGGGGGTAGGGGGGGGCGGGGCGGACCCGGTCAGGGAAACAGCTGGCGCAGAGGCCTTGCAGTCAGAGTGTGCTTGGGGCACCTAGCATGACAGGTGCTGGGGCTGAGGCAGCAGGGGCAGTGACTGGTGATGGGGCCTCAGGTTTTAACTCTGAAGGAGTTTAAGCAGAGAAGGGTTGGAGTGTGTAGGGAGACCAACAAACTGTGGGAGGAGGGCACTCAGAAGGACCAGCCAGAAAGCTTCCTGCTTCAGATGGAAGTGGGGGGGGGGGGCGGGGGGCGGGGGCCGTGTGATAGTGCAGTGGCCAGAGGTCATTCATCCTACATCTGTGGCAATGTGTAGCCTGGGTGTGTACTGAGGTCCCTGTGCTCACAGATGAGCACCGGGGAA
This sequence comes from Acomys percivali, assembly GCA_907169655.1. Lineage (NCBI taxonomy): Eukaryota > Metazoa > Chordata > Mammalia > Rodentia > Muridae > Acomys > Acomys percivali. Next base: position 6,693,518 of record OU015757.1, on the reverse strand, counting down.
CCCAGGAATGTTAAACACACAGGGGTGTCTCTTCAAAGGGAGCAGACTGGGAGCAGACATGATTAATAGCCTGGTGACTTTTGTGCTATCTGTGTGGCTGAGACCACACTGGATCCTCCCCCCCCACACACACCCCAGACCCTCATCAGGAGCTGGTCGATCTGTAGAACCCATCTCTATGAAAGATGCCACATGGACTTTACAAAGAGCTTCAGGGCAGTCATGTCTTAAACCTTATTGTGCACATAGGATTTTTCACTAAATTGTGCTATGTTTAAACATGCCTAATATAAACAACTGAGGGTCAGACTTTCAGTGCTTGAACCAGCACTGGCTACTTAGCTGTGCTGAACCGAGCTACCTCCTTGCCTCCTGTGTGTCATCACTCTCCTGGCTGTGGTGGTGGCCGAGACCTGAAGGTGGGCTCTGTGACAGAGCCCCTGACCCATGGTGGAGCCCATCTTCACATGGCTGTGCCCAGGGTCGTCATGTGGGAATGTGGATTCAGGTTCTCAGTGCCTCCCGCTTTCCAAAGAATGGACATTTTGACCTAAGGACAGAATGTCCTGGGTCTTAAGTGTTGGCTCATTTATTTCCTTATCTACACACACACACACACACACACACACACACACACACACACACACACATATTTTCCTCCTTTGAGTCAAGGTCTGGCAGTATAGACCAGGCTGCTCTCGAACTCAGTGTATAGCCCTGCAGTAGCTCAGGCTGGCCTCATCCTCACTGCTCTGAGGCAGCCTCTCCAGAGTTGGGGTAATAGGATGCCTCGCTACACACACTTCTCAGTGCCCACTTTACGGCTGTTGAAACCACATCACAGAACTTTTACATTGCTCTGCCAAGGCCCTATAACACAGAAGTAGTGGACCTGGAGTATGTGATTTCAAAATCTGACCCTGTCCAGACAGTTAGTAGAAAATGAAGCCTCCTAGACGCTCTGCTCCGACGCAGCAGATGCATGGGCGGCACAGTCTCCTTGTGGGTCCGGTAACATGGGGAGTAGGGACTACTTCTGACATGGGCCCTGGTTCCCACTCGTGGATCACTTTCTCCTGGCGGGGTGGCCTTCCCAGTTTGCAGAGGAAGAGGATAAAGACAGTCCAGATGGGGCTTGATAGGCTGAGGTCAGATGTTAGGGGAGGAGGGCTCCCCCTTTCTGAGGATTAGAGGAGCAGGGGAGGGGGGGGAGAAAGGGAGGGTAGACAGAGAAACACAAGGGGGCCTACAATTGGGGTGTAAGGTGAACACATTAAAAAAAAACAAAATAAATAATAAAAATTAAAGAAAAAGAAAAAGAAGCCATGTTGAGCAAACAGCGCCTTCCAGGGCCAAGCCCTGCAAATATGAGCACAGCTCTCCCTCTAGTGGCCAATAGTCTACAGTGCAAGACAGCGTGGGAGCAGCCCCAATCCCCCACCCTAACACACTATCCTGTTGGAGGAGAGAAGAGCGCATTTACATCCTGCACTTCCCGTTGCCCAGGACATTCAAGTCCAAGTCCAGTCTGGCTAGTCCACCCAAAGCCCCTTCCCTGGCTGTGACTGAGCGGTGCCAGCCCCAAGGCACTTTGTTGGCCCCCCCGTGTGTCGTTTTTCCCTGTCAAGAACTTGGTCTCTGTCCACCCTATGGTCCTGAAGCCCTGCTGAACATGGTGACATGCTGGGAGCCTTCAGATGTCCTATACTAGGCCGTGCCCCAGAGCAGATGACTTTGTTTACACTTGCGAGATGTACAGCGTAGAGCGCTTCAAGCCAGCTCGATGTGCTGTCCTTGTGTCCATCCACCCAAAGCTGCAATGGCAAGACATGGCGGACTCTTAGCAGTTTCTTGTCTCTCCTCAAGGTATGACTCTTGCCTCACTGGGGGAACACAGGGATCTGGGATCTGAGTCACTACACTGACTCCTTTTTTTAATTTATTTTTTATTTTTTTATTTTTATTTTTAATTAATTTATTCTTGTTACATCTCTATGGTTATCCCATCCCTTGTATCCTCCCATTCTCCCCTCCCTCCCATTTTCCCCTTATTCCCCTCCCCTATGACTGTTCCTCAGAGGGATTACCTCCCTCTGTATATGCTCATAGGGTATCAAGTCTCTTCTCAGTGACCTGCTGTCCTTCCTCTGAGTGCCACTAGGTCTCCCCCGCCAGGGGACATAGTCAAATGTGAGGCACCAGAGTACTTGAGAAAGTCAAAACCCTCTCTCCACTCAAGTGTGGAGACTGTCCTGTCCATGGGCTAGATCAGGGTAGGGGTTTAAATTTTACCGCCTGTATTGTCCTTGGCTAGGGCCTTAGTTTGAGCGGGACCCCATGACCCAAATCTGCCTATCATAATGTTCTACTTGTAGGTTTCTAGGACCCACTGGATCCTTCTACATTGCTATTCTCCCATTGTTCTCTCATCTAGAGTCCCAATAGGATGTCCTCCCCTCAGTCCCAGTTTCCTGGTAAGGGAAGGCTTTCATGGGACATGCCCATTGGGCTAGTATGCAGATATAAGTGAGTATATACCATTTGAGTCTTTCTGCTTCTGGGTTAACTCACTCATTATGATCATCTCTAGCTCAATCCATCTGTCCACAGATTTCGGGAATTCCTTGTTTTTAATAGCTGAGTGGTATTCCATAGTGTAAATGTACCACAGTTTCTTTATCCATTCTTCTACTGAGGGACATTTAGGCTGTTTCCATGATCTGGCTATTATGAATAAGGCTGCTATGAACATGGTTGAGCAAATTTTCTTGCTGTGTGCTGGTGCATCTTCTGGGTATATTCCAAGGAGTGGAATAGCTGGGTCTTGAGGAAGCCCTATTCCCAGTTTTCTGAGATAGCACCAGATAGATTTCCAAAGTGGTTGTACTAGTTTGCATTCCCACTAGCAATGAAGGAGTGTTCCTCTCTCCCCACATCCTCTCCAGCATGTGGTGTCACTTGAGTTTTTGATCTTAGCCATTCTAATGGGTATAAAATGGAATCTCAGAGTTGTTTTGATTTGCATTTCCCTGATGACTAAGGAGGTTGAGCATTTCTTTAAGTGTTTCTCAGCCATTTGATATTCTTCTGTTGAGAATTCTCTGTTTAGTTCCAAGCCCCATTTCTCAATTGGGTTATTTGGTTTGGTGGTGTTTAATTTCTTGAGTTCTTTATATATTTTGAATATTAGACCTTTGTCAGATGTAGGGTTGGTGAAGATCTTTTCCCAGTCTGCAGGCTGTCGCTTTGTTCTCTTGACCGTGTCTCTAGCCTTACAGAAGCTTCTCAGCCTCATGAGGTCCCATTTATTAATTGTTGACATTAAGGCCTGGGCTGTTGGTGTTCTGTTCAGGAAGTTGTCTCCCGTGCCAATATGTTCCAGGCTCTTCCCCACTTTTTCTTCTAAGTGACTTAGTGTCTCTGGTTTTATGTTGAGGTCTTTAATCCACTTGGATTTGAGTTTTGTGCAAGGTGACAAATATGGGTCCAGTTGCATTTTTTTACACATAGACATCCAGTTAGACCAGCACCATTTGTTGAAGATGCTATCCTTTTTCCATTGAATGGATTTGGCTTCTTTGTCAAAAATCAAGTGACCATATGTGTGTGGATTCATATCTGGGTCTTCAATTCAATTCCACTGATCAACCAGCTTGTTGCTGTGCCAGTACCATGCTGTTTTAATTACAATTGCTTTATAGTACAATTTGAAATCAGGTATGGAGATTCCTCCACAGCACCTTTTATTGTACAAGATCGTTTTTGCTATTCTGGGTTTTTTGTTTTTCCATATAAAGTTCAGAATTGAACTTTCAATGTCTTTAAAAAATTGTGTAGGTATTTTGATAGGGATTGCATTGATTCTGTAGATTGCTTTTGGTAGGATGGCCATTTTTACTATGTTAATTCTCCCTATCCATGAGCAAGGAAGATCCTTCCATCTTCTCATGTCATCTTCAATCTCCTTCTTCAGAGTTTTGAAATTTTTTTCAAACAAGTCCTTCACTTGCTTAGTTAAAGTAACTCCTAGATATTTTATATTGCTTGTGGCTAATGTGAAGGGTGTGGCTTTCCTAATTTCTTCCTCTGCAAGCTTGTCATTTGACTACACTGACTCCTGATAACAAGCTACCACGAACCCAGCAGCCACCCTGAAAAAAATCCGTGTAGAGGTCCTTCAAAACCTGAAAATAGACACCTGTGTAGCCACGTGTATCACTGTGCTACACACAACAGCCAAGATAGGGACCCAATCGGATGCCCATCAACAGGGTAATGGACAAAAGGTAAAACTGTATTTTTAAAAAGGTAATATATATATGTCACAGTGAAATCCATTACTTTGTATACCAAGCAACAATAGTAATAAACTAGACAAAGAAACATGGAGTGCTAAGAAAATGACAGGTGGGTAAAATGTTTGCTGTGTAAGCATGGGGCTCTGGGTTCAGATTTAGAACCCATGTAAAAGCCAAATGTGGCAGTCTAGGCCTGTAACCCCAGCACCTGGGACAGAGAAGAGAAAGATCGTGGCAGGAGGCCTTCCTGGCAAGCCAGTCTAGCAGAAGTGGTTCGCCATAGGTTCCGGGAGAGACTCTGTCTCAACAATTAAAATGAAGAAGACGTATAGAGGAAGTCAGACAGTGTCAGCCCCAAGTCTCCATATGTACGTGCACAGATGAGCGCATCTACATAACCACAAATGCACCAAATGCACCCAAAATGAAAAGGGAGAAAGGAAGGAAGGAAGGAAGGAAGAAAAGAAAGCTATGGTCTCTATATGCAGTAGAGTATTATTATTATCAAGACAAAAAGAGGAATGGATGATGTCATTTCCTGGACAAAGGATGGCACGGGAGGTCATCATGTTAAGAGAAACTGACCAGGCGCAGAGAGGTGACTGTCACCTGTCCTCTCTCATATGTTGAACCTACTTCTTAAAAAAAGGATGTGAAAGAGGGGCATCTACTTAGGAGGAAGAAGGGAATCGGTAGGAGAGGTGAGAGGGGGTTGTAGAGCATGTGAAAAAAAAATCAAAGTGCATGATATGATGTGCAAAATTAGCAGAATGGAACTCATTGTTTTGTATAAATAATATATGCAATAAAAAGTCTTAAAAAAAAAAACAGACGAGGCTACAGAAATGACTCAGAAGCAAAGAGCATGCTCTACCCTTGCAGAGGCCTGAGTTTGGTTGCTAGCACCCACAAGGAATGGCTCCTGTAATTCCAGCTCCAGAAGGATATGGCACCTCTGGCCTCCTTGAGCACTAGAATTTATGTGCACACCACACACACATGCACACACACAAATAAACACACACACAAACACACACACACACAAAATCAGTCTCTCTCTCTCTCTCTCTCTCTCTCTCTCTCTCTCTCTCTCTCTCTCCCCCCTACCCAGAATTTGAAACAAAATACATTTTTAAAAAATTCAGGGCTAGAGAGATGGCTCAGTGCATGCATAAAAAATTAAAATAAAATTTAGAGCCAGAAACCCAACTAGCCCTCCCCAAAGCTTTAGCCTCGTCTCACTCACTGTGCACAGAGCACCCTTCTCAGGAGCAACCCCACTGTGCACAG
>OU015757.1:6669235-6685775 GCA_907169655.1 Acomys percivali | reverse complement strand
TTCTTCTTCTTCTTCTTCTTCTTCTTCTTCTTCTTCTTCTTCTTCTTCTTCTTCTTCTTCTTCTTCTTCTTCTTCCTCTTCATTTTTTCGAGACAGGGTTTCTCTGTGTAGCCTTGGCTGTCCTGGACTCACTTTGTAGACCAGGCTGGTCTCGAACTCACAGTGATATGCCTGCCTCTCCCTCCCAAGTGCTGGGATTAAAGACATGTGTGACTACCTCCCAGCTCTTCTCCTTCTTCTCCTTCTTCTCCTTCTCCTTTAGTTTATGTGCATTGGTGTTTGTCTGCATGTAAGTCTATGTGAGAATGTCAGATCTTGGAGCTACAAACAGTTGTGAGCTGCCATGTGGGTGCTGGGGTTTGAACCAGGGTCCTCTGGAAGAGCAGTCAGTACTCTTAACCACTGAGCCATCTCTCCTAGCTGGAGTATCGTTAAGCAGCCCTGCCGTATCCACTGGAGCTTCGAGCATCATCCTCCTTTCCAACCAGCCAGCAACTTTTGGAGATCTGAAAAGTTAACTGTAGTTCCATGGGCCTGTCTGCTCAGCTTGGGGCTGTGTCAGGGATTGCTTCCTTAGTCTGTTAAGTTAGTTCCCACATCTGCTGCCTTTGTCTCTCTTTTCAGCAAGTGCTTTCTTTCCTCTGATGTGAGCTGTGATGGGCGGAGGGAAAAGAGAGAGAGAACACTGGGTCCCAATGCCCCCACACAGCATGTCCCACAAAGATGTGACATCCTCATGCCAGGCTTACCTCTTTACAACACCACGTCCCAATCTGGGGACCAAGTCATTTACACTTGGGCCCTCGGGGTACATGCAAGATGCAACATTTTAAAAGAGTTACAGGCAAGTCTGTCCTGCATTGCCCACTACTTTCTTTGAAATGTTCTAAATAAACTTATCCTTGAAAAAAGAAAAAAATAAATGAAAGTTTGCCAGAGGCCAGTGGGATGTCTCAGTGGTTAAAGGACCTCAACCGCCAACCTCATGTCCTGAGTTTGATTCCCAGGACTTACATGTTGGAAGAAGAGAACTTACACTTCTACGCTGCTCTCTGACCTCCACACTCAACATGGTACTTTGCGCCCCACCTCACCCTAGAAATAAATAATTGAAAAGATAAAATAAAATTAATCCCAGCTATACCTTATACTGGGTGAGTCAGAATTTTTTTTTTTTTTTTTTTTTTTTTTTTTTTTTTTTTTTTTTTTTTTTGGTTTTTCGAGACAGGGTTTCTCTGTGTAGCCTTGGCTGTCCTGGACTCCCTTTGTAGACCAGGCTGGCCTTGAACTCACAGTGACCCATCTGCCTCTGTCTCCCGAGTGCTGGGATTAAAGGTGTGTGCTACCATGCCCAGCTGAGCCAGAAATTCTTATTTTTATATTATTTTATTTATTTTTCATTTTATCTTCTCATAAATTCTTAAAAAAAAAAAAAAAAGGATGCATGGTGGGTCAGTTCCCAAAGCCTGTGTCCTCTGGCACAACTGTCTATAACTCTGTAACTCCAGCTGGCCTCCAAGGACACCCATACATGCATGGAATACACTTACACAGACATATAGATACGAATAAAAATAAAATTATTCTTTGAAAGAGCCTGTGCATAGGTTTTCACCTTGGAAGCTCAAACAGCATTTCACAGGCCCTGAAGGGACCTGGAAGGTATTGACAAGAACATCATGGCGGAAGTACACGAACACCTGGATAGGCCCGTGTGGCTTCAGGCCACTGTGATTCAGTTATGAGAGGCCCCAGCCTGATGACCTAAGCCATGGAGAGCACTACCTCATCTGTAACACCACAACGACTTTAAATGTCTGTCTTTTGATATTATTGACATAACTCTTTGGGGATTGAACTCCTGTGTGAATTCTTGAGACAAATCATCTTCAAAATGTCCTAGCAGCCATCTTCTTCCCTTGACCCTGGCCTGCCCACAGGTCACCCACTCTGCACATCCCTCCACGATCTCAGCACTGGTGTCCTGTATTCATGCTGGCCCAGCAGCCATCGATTTGCCCAGAGCAGCCCCAGGGATCTTTTAAAATGTCAATCAGATTTCATCTGTCCTCCCACTTAAAAGCTTCCAAAAGCCTCCCTGTCCCGCCTAGTACAAACGCCACTCTCCGCAGCAGGCTACCAGGGACTAATTGACCTGGCCTGTTTCCGTCTCACCCATGTCCCTGTCCCACCATTCTTCCCCTCCCCACACCGGCCTACCAGAGTGAGTGCTCGCGGCCCACCAGTGGCCTCTGGCCCTTTGCCCCTCTGTTCTGTCTGCGGGATGGCCAGGCCCCCTTCCTTTTCCAGGTCCGAAAGTCAGCTTCTCAGTTGACCTTGCACAAAGTGTGTCTCCCACGTGTCGCTGTTCATTTCCTCCCCAGTGGGTTTGAATCTGGTGATCATGTGAACGTATTTTACTTAATGTGTTGTCTGTGCCATGTTAGCCCTAAACCCAGGTCTGCAGAGCTGGTGTTTTTCATTTGGCTCCTAGCTCTCACCATGCGAGATGCCATGCCACTTTGCTGAGGGAACGGATGAGCATATTGGCACCTATTATAAGATGGTTTGTCTTCATACATCAAACTATTCCACTTTCATAATGCCCCAGTGAGGTGGTTGTTGCACTGGACTGCCTTTCCCAGCACCCCTTGCAGTTAGCTGTTATAACCAATGCATGTAGAGGCAAGTTAGTTAAAGAGGTTGTCTTCTGCTGTGTCTCACAAAAACCTTGGGTGAGCCGGCCTCGGTGGCGCACGCCTGTAATCCCAGCACCCGGGGAGACAGAGACAAGTGGATCTCTGTGAGTTCAAGGCCAGCCTGGTCTACAAAACAAGTCCAGGACAGCCAGAGTTACACAGAGAACCCCTGTCTTGGAAAAAACAAAAAACAAACAAACAAAAACTTTGGGTGATGTTTTAAATTTAATGGTTTTCTTTCTTTCTTTTCTTTTTTGGTGTTTTGAGACAAGGTTTCTCTGTGTAGCCTTGGCTGTCCTGGAACTCACTCTGTAGACCAGGCTGGCCTCAAACTCACAGAGCTCCACCTGCGTATGAGTTGTTGTTGTTTGTTTGTTGAGGAAGAACATAGCGCCCGCAATACTGCCTCAGACTCCTGAATGCTGTGCTTGCAGGCGTGAACCACACCTGACTCCTCCACTCTCCCTTCTTTGTCTACCCGTGGGATGTAGATTCTAGCAGTGGATTCTGAGGTTCTGGATGATGCCTGTCCCAAGATGGAAGGATCCAGGGTCAGAGAAAGGCTGCTCGGGCAGACTAGACTCTGTTATATGGATATCAACTGTAAAGAATATGGACCAGTTGTGCGTTCCAGGCTCACGGGCACAGCAGCTGCCTCACCCTAATTAACACATCACAACGGCACGAGCAGGTGGTTGGTGTCACTGTCACTGACATGTGGCACAGTGTGCATCAACCCACAGCGGAGTCCAGGGGCATGATGCTCACATTCTCATTATAGCACACGGAGCTGCATGTTCACACAACCGCCATTTGTGGCCACAAGGCAGGGAGCCTCATCAGGGCAGTGTGTGTATCTGTATCCCTGTTGTTTCTGTGACTGACTTCAGCATCCCAGCCCCAGCAGGCTCCAGGAAGTTTGTTCAGCCTACCAATGAGTGAGCAGGTTGCCTATACCTCTTACAGCCTCTCTGTCCCTAATTTGTCTGAGAAGAGACCCAAAGAGACCTCAGGGTTACACGGAAAAGGACCATGGAAGAATCAGACTGGCCTATGGCTTTTAAAGATGGCAGTTGGGTGTTCTAGAGAGACCCTGGCATGGGAGAAAGGCTGGGAGAGGTGGGGAGGGATTTTGGTGCTCTGCACACTCTCTAAGTCCAAGGTGACCTCACCCAGTCCCGCTGCCCTCCCAGCCAGCTCTGCCTGGCTCCTGCAGCCTGGCTGTCCACATCACTCAGTATTTTTAGCTTCACCACCTGGCACCTGTGGTCACCATCTCTGCCCAGCCTGGCAGTGTCCCCTCCCTAGGCCTTAAAGAGCCAGAGTCTGTCAGCTAGAAAGTATAGCAGCTCCTACCAGCATAGGCCATTACATCCCAGAGTGGAAGACAAAGGACACCAGGAACTCCCAAAGCTGCAGGTGGAGGAAAGATGAGGAAGAGAGGGCAAACGGTCCTGGCCCTAATGCTGGAGCCTCCTTCTGGGCTTCCTGAGTCACTCACCAGCAGGGATTGATTAGCACACACACAGTGCTCCAAGACTTGAAGACAGGGGATGTCAAGGCAGGGCTTGCAGTATGTGCTGTTGACAGTCAGCTCAGGGCTGAAAACTAACCTGAAATTAACCTTGTACATTAACATAAGTGTGCTAGGCTCTGGGTTCCATCCCCACTGAGAGAGAGGGAGAGGGAGAGGGAGAGAGAGAGAGAGAGCGAGAGAGACAGACAGACAGACAGACAGACAGGTAGACAAAGAGAAACAGAGACAGAGACAGAGAGACAGAGACACAGACAGAGAGACAGAGACAGACAGACAGATAGATAGACAAAGAGAGACAGAGAGAGAGAAACAGAGACACAGAGACAGAGAGACAGAGAGAGAGAGTGAGACAGAGAAAGACAGCGATACAGACACAGAGACAGAGAGATACAGGGACATAAGGAGACACAGAAACACAGAGAAGAGAGACAGAAAGACAGTCACAGAAAATGATGCCATTTGTGCCCATTAAAGAACAGGGGGAGAAGCTGGGCAGTGGTGGCACACGTCATTAATCTCAGCACTTGTGGAGGATCTCTATGAGTTCAAGGCCAGCCTGGTCTACAAAGTGAGTTCTAGGACAGGCAGAGCTATACAGAGAAACCTTGTCTTGAAAAAAACAAAACAAACAGCTGGGCATGGTGGCACATGCCTTTAATCCCAGCACTCGGGAGGCAGAGGCAGGAGGATCGCTGTGAGTTCAAGGCCAGCCTGGGCTACAAAGCAAGTCCAGAACAGCCAAGGCTAACACGGAGAAACCTTGTCTCAAACAAACAAACAAACAACAAAAAGAACAGGAGGAGACAATGTGGGCTCCTGCATCTGGGACCAGGTGCAGGCCCTGTCTCCCCCTGTCACGTCATTTGTTCTCTCAGTCGCTCCCCAAACACTCCAGGCCTCACAGTGAAAAGAATGGCTGCGCTGGGGGTGTGAGCCTCTGTGGAGGGAAGAGCAGTCCCTCATCTAGACTCTTTACTGCATCTCCTAACCTGCCTGTTTGGCCTTCAGCCCTCCCGAGGCTGCTCCGGGTGCCCACAGACCAAGTGCTCAGCTCAGACGTCCAGGCCTCTGTGATCTGACAGTGCTGTCTTTGCCATCCTTACCCCATCCCTATCCAGTTACGTTTCCAAACTGTCACCTTTGTCATCCCATAGGCCACCCACATCTTCTCCTGGGCCTCCCGGATTCCCCACAAGACATCTTTACTTCTAGATAGACTTGGTAGATATGCTATGGTGCCTGCAAGCAGAGGTGGTGCATCTTGCATCCCGATTTCATGGGGGCTGTGTACCCACTCCCACTAGTGTGCCCTCAGTCTGTGCCCAACCTGCTAGCAGACCTCGCCAGACCTGTGCCAGGATTCCAGGCCCCAGGTGAAGCCTGGCACTCTGCCAATGCCCAGTCGTAGTCTCCCCTGGTCAGCTGGCAACCAGGTCAGGAAGCATCCTCCCATTTCACAGATGAGAACACAGAGGCCCCCAGCAGGGAAACCACAGATGTAGGGGTCCAAGATAGTCACAAAGGGCACCTGGTCCAGGATGCAGGAGCCCGCATTTCTCTCATCCTGTTCTTTAATGAGCATAGAAGAGACCCTAGCTTGGTCCCCGTGTCTGTTTCTCTCACAGTGGCACTCACTCAGGTAGGCTGGGCTGGAGCAGAACTCACCCTGTCAGCTTGTCCACGTTCAACCACGGCCTAGGTCACAGCTTGGATGATGCACTTAGCCGGAGCCAGGGCTTCCCTGAGGGTCAGGGTGAGGAGAGCTGGGAAAGGCATATCAGCCAGATTCTAGGGTGTGAACCCCACCTGGCACCATGCATAGCTCCTCTCATCACAAAGGCACACCGAACTCACGTGGCTCCCGCAAACCTATATACACAATCACCCTCACTCCCCCACAAACACACAATCCCAACCGCAGAAACCTTCATCTTCTCCCTCCCTCCCTCTCTCCTTCCCTCTTTTACACACATATGAGCGCTCACAGATGCGCGCATGCGCACATACACATTTTTCGCTTATTAATCCAACAAAGACTGAGCACCTGTTAAATGGCAGTGCGACGCTAGAAGGACAGGGGGGTTCTTGGGTTGGGGTGGGCCGGTGGCTTCTGGAAGGCCTTCCTGGAAGAAGAGGCACTTCAGTTGGGCCTGGGTGGAGAGGAGCCAGGATATTCCTGGTAATACAGGGGAGCGGAGTGCTATGGGGCATTAACTTCAGTCACACAGGTGTTGAATGGCAAGTGCTGACTTTCTGTTGTAGAAACAGGGGAGCTATGGAGGTCTGTAAGTAGGCCACAATGGGAGTGAAGGGAGGCGCAAGTCAGTCTAGGGCCAGGATGGGAGGAATGGGGAGAAGGTTGTGGCAACAGCTCATGTGCTCAGCAGGAACGTGGTCCAGCTGGGCAGATAGGTCCCATAAGCATCATTACCAGGCACCTAAGCCCCTGGTAGAGGGCGGCACAGTGGTCCTGCCAGCCCACTGCCCATCCCAGGACTGACCTCTGCAGTGGAACTTCTTCCAATTCCTCTTCCTCTCTGTGGAAGCAGACCAAGCAGAAAGCAGGTACATCATCAGCTCCACAGCCCAGGGGCCAGGCAGGAGGCAGCCGCAGAATAGGGCACGGGTGACTGTTGGTGACTTCCACAGCATCATCCACAGCCAGGATGCGATTCTCTGAGCCAGCGTGCTCCAGGGTCAGCAGCCTGCCGGCCTCAGGACCCTGTCCCTGCCTACCTGCCACCTGTGCCTTCTCTCTCAGGTTACCCGTCTCCTCGGTGGATGGAAGAGCCTGTGGCTCTCTTGGGGCTCCTGTCCTGAGGCACAGGGGTTCCAGCCAAGGGATCCACACTTTGGACAGCAGCTACCAGCTGCCTGGGCTCAAGAGGTGGTTGGTAAGGGACAGAGGTCCTATTGCTGCTTCTGGAGGAGCCCTCCGTACCTCAGTTGCCCACTCTGCTGATGTCTGCCAGAGGCAGGGCTGTGAGCACAGGCCCACAGCTGATTTGGCGTCTGTCTCTCTGTCCAGCAGTCTGTTCCTCCTAGTTGACCAGCAGGCACAGAGGTGGCGGTGGCTGACAAAGTTTCTTCTCCTCTGCTGGAGTGAGTGGTCCAGTGGCCTGTAGGAGAGCCAACTTAGACTTACTGACACTTGAAGTCTGAGGTGAGGGGAGGGGAGGGTGGGTCAGGTGAGACTGGCACAGTGTCTACACTGTCGCCAGGAAAAGTTCTGACCCTTGAAGTCAGGTGCCCCTTAGCCAGACTGGAGGCTAACCCTGCTCCTGGCTCCCTCTGCTCAGCTCTGGGCTCAGCCTTGTGGTAGCTCTAGATGGCTGGGCTGTGGGTATTAATAGCTCCACATTCACGCTGAGAAGCCTGGAAGTTAACTCCTTGTCTGCCAGAGCTGCGAGGCTGCAGCTGGCCACTATGAGGAAAGCAAGGACCACGCCTCTGCTGGGAGGCTGAAGCGCCTGGTAGACACTTCGTAATACCTCCTGCCTGTGAGCCTGTGCTGCGCAGTCCCTGGGGCTTGGTCAGATTTCCTGTGCCACCTGGACCCTCCATGCACAGGTAGGGAGGACCCGGGTGTGACTCAGAGCTCTGAGCTCCAGGGAGCATCCTTGGGAGCTCTCCAGTTCACACCTCAACTAGCCAAGTCCCTTAACATTCCCAGAAATCGTCACTGCTGCCGCCGCCACCGCCGCCGCCGCCGCCGACTCTGGGTCTAATTGCATGGCCACTTTGAATGGGAGCCAGAGATGAGGGCAACCTTGTTTAACAGTACACTCAGCTTGGGGGTACCACAGTGGACCTTGTTTGCCTGTTTTCTAACCATCTCTGTGTGTCTATCAGTCACTGGGCGGGCGGAATGCTCAGTCAGGAGAGGCAGAAGCTCCTCCTCCTTTGGTGGGCTTGTACTCCCCAGGCGGCTGAGGGGCTTGTGGCTCCTCTATACAGGGCCAGTGAATTAGAAAGGGTGCTCCCTCCAGGTAACCGCAGAGCACCTGCCTGCAGTGGGGAACTAGGCTGGGTTTCAGCAGCCCCCCTCCCCCCTCCTGTGCAAAATTTGACAGCACACGCAACCATTCCCAGTGGTCCTGGGAGCAGAGGAAATAAAAGATCAAAAAATTCAGGTTGTGAAAAGGCTGTGTGTGTGTGTGTGTGTGTGTGTGTGTGTGTGTGTGTGTGTGAGAAGGGCTGATGTTGGAAAGGCTGTTTGAGAAAGAACTCTCAACAAGGTGACATCAGGGCAGCGACCTGAAGGAGAGGGAACCAACCCTAAGATCCAGACTCTAGGGAGAGAACCTTCCACGCCAAACACAGGAACCAGCTAGCACCTGGGAGGAGAGTGAGAGGCAGGAAAGGTCTTTAAGCTGTTTTTGTTTGTTTGTTTGTTTTTTTAAATGGAGAAGAGCTTTCCTGGGGGCTCAAGAGTTGGGGCAAAGCTGACCAGACAGTATGACGGGGCTGTACAGAGCCTTACAAAACAGGAAGAGATAAACATTGTCAGAGGTGTAGGAAGTGTTTGTTCTGAGCCACTCTGCTGCTCAGCGTAGGGTGATGAAGATGGAGGGTGGGTGGGGAAGATGAAACAGGCGCATGGCTTGAGGCTGAGGACCTGGGGAGCTTGGAGGTGGGATAGTTAGAAGCCTGGAGGGACCATCTGATCTGAGTTTCACTAGCTGGAGGAACAGGTCTGGACCTTCTTGGCCAAGAAAAAAAAAAGGGGGCTGGCTCCTGAGCAGTACACTACACAAGAGCATGCTAGGGGCTGGGAATCCAGGTCTGCCAACCTGTGTCTCTTTCTAAATGGCACACCCCAAAGGGAGGGCTTTTCTTGTTGAGTAGCTTGAAGGGTTGGCTCTTCCTCATATCAATCCTTCTCTTTTCTCTTCCTCTTCTCTTCTCTCTTTTCTTTCTGACACCTCACTGTGTTGCCCAGGCTGACCTTGAGCTCAGGATTTCTTGTGTAGGGTTCCCTCAAACTGCCAAAGGGGATAGGGTCTCTTCTCAGCTTGTCTGCTCTGACGGCCTGCTTTCATCTACTCTTCTGGACGGAGCACCTTCTCTGAATTGGCCTGCCCAAAGCAGGTGCTTCTTTCTGCTTGCTCGAGATTGAGCCGGGAAGATGATCTGGGGCCTCACACAGGCTCTGCTGCGGATCCACTGTGTGTTTTTCGATTTCTGCCCCTGACTAGAACCACAGACCGACAGGCATATCTAGAGGCCAGATGGTCCAGTCCCTGCACTGCATAGCAGAGCAGAGTGTGTTCAGCAAGGAATAGCATCTCCCTTAAGGTTGTGACACTCGGGGCTTCCCTTTCCTGTTCAAGGGTCAACCTGAGGTCTCTGGCTATGCAGACTCCACAGGGTGTCCCCCCAAAAGGAGTAGGTGGAATGGGACGGGGCAAGAGACAGGGTGGAAGGAGAGAGTGAGCCCATGCTACGGTCCCTGAGGTAGGAGTCAGAGGGGTCAGATTGGCTCTGGCCTCTGGATGTCCCTTTCCCCCTCCCCCCAGGCCCCATGGGGATGTCATTTGTAGATGTTAATTATTCACGAAGCTGTGCTTTGCCTGGTTTTAATGCACTCTGATGGCGTTCTTTAGCTAATGGGGAAAATCGATAGCTTTTAATTCTTAGTGGCTGTGAAGCTCTGTCTGTCTCCTGTTTGGGTGACGGAGCCTGGATCTTGGGTTAGGGGCAGGGTGTGACCTTCGACTCAGGCACAAGAGCCTCAACTTCAACCTTCACGTTCCTTCTCCTACACTTTGCTGCCTTCTGCCTCCAGTCTGGGGACAGAGGACTGTGGTCACTATGGCACTCCAAACTGCCCCAAACGTCATGGAAAGGCCAAGCCCTCTATCTCAGTCACTTGTCATCCTCCAGGATAGATGATAGTTATTCTGGTCTTTGAGTTAGACCTATGGATCAGATAGGGCACCAGCTTTGGGGGCTGTTGTCACCCCTGCAGCCCTTGACGTTGGAGTTGGGGGACCTAACGGGAATGTAGCTCCTTCTACTCCCCACTCAGGGTCAGGCCTGGTCACCTTCTAGGGCACAGGGAAGCTGATCTGAGTCCCAAGAGCTATAAACACAGACCGCTTTGTGGGCAGTGACACGGATGGATACACAGGCTGACAATCTTTCTGGCAGGACCGAGAGTCAGCAGCCATCAGTATAAGCACATCCCATTCCTAACCGCATCCTGTTCCTGAGTACGTGCCCTTCACAAATTCCTGTAATTATCTAGAGAACAGAGCCACCACTTGCACTCTGTGTGTGTGTGTGTGTGTGTGTGTGTGTGTGTGTGTGTACTTGCTAATTAGACAAGTGTAAGCCTTTCAGATACATGACGGTAGTGATAATACTGTTCTTTTAAAAAAATTGTTGGTGCTTTTAACACATAACAAACCTCAGAAAATGAGAAGTCTCTCGATAGGGGTGGAGTATGGGGGTGGAGTGTGTTCTGCCTGTTTCCCATAATCCTGCCTTTCCTGATGGCCCAGAGTCCACTCCTGCTGGTTGGAAGGGCTCTGACCATCTAAAGGGGCTGCCTTGTGGGGTCTGAGCCAGGTGCGGTGGTCTCCATGACCTGGACTTGAGGAGTGGTAATGGCCAGGCCTCATGTGGGATATGAGTATTCTCCTAAAAGCTTGTGCATTAAAGGTGTGGTTCCTAAGGTAGCAATGTCCCATGGCGGGGCTTCTGGGAGGTGACTGAATCAGGACCCTGCCTTCTTCAGTGGCTTCCTAATACAGTGGCACTGCTGGAGGTGGCGGGAGTAAGATGTGGGGCTCTGTTGGAGGAAGTAGGTCACTGGGAGTGTGGCCTGGAAAGCCCTAGTCTGTGGCCCCTTCTTGTTTCCCTGTATGCTTCCGGCCCTCCACAAGGTGTGTAGCTGTGCTCTGCAATGCCGTCTACCGTGCTGCTCTAACTCAGAAGGAGCTAGGGAGGCAACTGACCACGAGATGAGATGAAACCTCTGAAAGCCTGAGCAGAGGTGAAGCCATCTTCCCCTGCTGGTGAGTTGGTTCAGTTGGTAAAGGCACTGGCCACATGACAGTCAAGCCTAACAGCCTGATTTCAATCCCTATAACCTACAAAAGAGTGGACAGGAGAGAACCAACTCCACAGAGTTGTCCTCTGACCTCCATGCACGTCGTGGCATGCACACACACACAAATATAATAAATGCTAGTTGTTTATTTTTATTATTTATTTATTTATTTTCAAGACAGGGTTTCTCTGTGTAACCCTGGCTGTCCTGGAACTCCCTCTGTAGACCAGACTGGCCTTGAACTCAGAGATCTGATTGCCTCTGCCTCCGGAGTGCTGGGATTGAAGGCATGTGCCACCATCACCTGGATATTATTTTATTTATTTATTTATTTAATTTATTTGTTTATTTATTTTATTTTATTTTTTGGTTTTTCGAGACAAGGTTTCTCTGTGTAGCCTTGGCAGTCCTGGACTAGCTGTGTAGACCAGGCTGTCCTCAAACTCACAGCGATCTGCCTGCCCCTGCCTCCCAAGTGCTGGGATTAAAGGCGTGCGTCACCATGCCCGGCTATTATTTTATTTTTTAATTTAAAATTGATTTATGTATCTGATTTTTTTACAGGCAGTTAAGGGTCACCTGACATAGGGGCTAGAAACTGAGATCAGGCCCTCTGCAAGAGCAAGAAAAGCTTTTAACTGCTGAACATTCTTCCAGCCCCTTAAATTAACTTCTGGTTAATTAAGTAATATTTTGAGACAGGGCTAATGTGGAACTCATGACGATTCTCCTGTTTCGGGGCCCTGACTTCTAACCACCTCCAACTCAGTGCTGGTAATTCAGGTATAAAAGAGCACCAGGGGCTCTTAACTGCTGAGCCAGGCGCAAACAATGTTTGTAACCCTGTTCTCTCTATGTCACTTCTGCCAGATAGTTGGTCACAAAACCTTCACACACCTCCCCAACCCATCTGACCCTAAGCTGGCTTCTTCCCTGTCCCTTCAGGACACAGCGGACAATCCCAGTTTGAACAGAGGCTTTGGGGGCACAAGCGTCCCACTGGAAACTTCCTGGGGGTTCTCTTCAGGATTCCTTCACACACGCCCATCTTCCCTTCCTGCCCTTGAGTGTGCAGAAGGCTGAGCGGCCTTTATTCGCAGTTATCCATGTAGGACCCCTCCCTCATTTTAATCCATAGTTTGATTCCCCCATCCCACCCACCATGGATGCTTGGCAGGAAAAAGCCACTGAGGTTTCCTCCAATCCCTACCTCGTGTTACCACTGAGAAAATTATATTAGCCCAAAACATAGTAAGCTTAGGTTGCTGTAAGCACATGGCAACTGACCCCATACAAAGCCCTTTACTCTCTCCTCCCATCATAGGGACCTTGGGGGCTCAGACAAAGCACCTTCCTGTTTGGTGCACTCAAAGCTCACTATAACCCAGGCGAACCTCTGGGAAAGAATCTAGCTTGCTCACAGCTGGAAGAGAGACAAATACTGTTGCAACTAGGGCTCTCTGTCTCTCTGTTTCTCTGTCTCTGTTTCTCTGTCTCTGTCTCTGTCTGTCTGTGTGTATGTGTCTGTCTGTCCCTGGCTCTACATTTAACCTGAAATTTGTTATTATGTAGCCCAGGCTGGCCTCTAATTTGTGATTCTCCTACCTCACTCTCTTCAGTGTGTGCCACCATGACCATCATAGTCCTCCCCCCACTTTTGTTTTTAATTTCGAGACAGGGTTTCTCTATGTAGCCCTGACTGTCCTGGACTCACTTTGTAGACCAGGCTGGCCTCGAACTCACAGCGATCCACCTGCCTCTGCCTCCCGAGTGCTGGGATCAAAGGCGTGAACCACCACACCTGGCTCTCCATCCTTTCCCTTTTATATAAGAGTGGTTAGATATTCCTTGTTCAATTAAAAAGAAAAAAAAGAAAGAAAGAAAGTCTGGTTCCTGATCGCTAACGACCTGACTGATGACTGACAGCAGTGTAGAAGGGAAGCCAGCTTTCCTGGAAGAGGTCTGACTTAAAATTTATCAGAATATGGCTTAAGCATCGTGGCAAGAATGCCAGTGTCTTCCTAGAAGGAGCTTGTGAATTATCCCACATAGATAAAAAATTATACCCCAAATCAGATTTGGTCCAGGTTTTATCACTGGAGAGATCCTGCCTCTCCGTGGCAGTGCAGAGGCTGGTGGTCCTCTTACCTTACGGCACCTTGCTTCTGTTCCAGTCCTTAAGAAAGAAGATGGGGGATGCACAGGGTACTCTTGAACTTTCAGCTGTTTCTGTCAGCTAGCTGCAAAGGAGTCTAAAAAAATTAGTTCCCAGCTACACAGCCAGGGGGAACTGCAAACATCTGGGACAGAGGTGGTGTTATCCAAAGGAGGGGGCAATCACAGGAGCAGCAGTCAGGAGAGCATACATTAGAATGGAGACCCTGAACCCTCCTACCTGCTCCTGCCATGTGTATGGGGCTCTAGGGAGTAACTAGTCCCTGGACCTGGAGGACAGGGCTCTAACATGTAAGGGTTTTTATACAAACTCTTGCTATGCAATCTTGGACAGTTGGAAGTTGTTATGTGGCTGGCCTCTAACTCATAAAGATCCACCTAAAGCCGGGCGGTGGTGGAGCACATCTTTGATCTCAGCACTTGGGAGGCAGAGGCAGGCGGATCACTGTGAGTTCGAGGCCAGCCTGGTCTACAAAGTGAGTCTAGGACAGCTAAGGCCACACAGAGAAACACTGTCTTGAAAAACCAAAAAAAAAAAAAAAAAGATCCACCTAAGCCTGGAGTGATGGCACACACCTTTGATCCCAGCACTCAGGGGCGCAGAGGCAAGTGGATCAATGTGAGTTTGAGGCCAGCCTGGTCTATAGTTCAGGACAGCCAAGGCTACACAGAGAAATCCTGTCTCGAAAAACCAAAGCCAAAACCAACCAACCAACCAACCAAACAAACAAACAAACAAAAACCAAAAATAAAATGAAGATCCGCTTGACTCTTGCCTCCCAAATGCTGGGATTAAAGGTGTGTACCACACATTCAGCTTTTATCTAGATTTTGTGGAGCATTTGGGTCTACTAAACAGAGGTTTTCAGTTTTATCTGGAAGTTTTGCAAATGCTTTAATGAAGGTAAGATGTGGGAGGCACTCAATAATAACTCTAGGAAAATAAAAATAAATTTAAAAGCTGAACAAGAAAGGAAGTGTAATAATAGGACAGTATGCAGCCAAGGGTGGATATTATCTACAAAGATATAAGAATATAAACACTAGGGCCAGGCGTGGTAGCGCACGTCTTTAATCCCAGCACTTGGGAGGCAGAAGCTGATGGATCGCTGTGAGTTCGAGGCCAACCTGGTCTACATAGTGAGTCCAGGACAGCCAAGGCTACACAGAGAGACCCTGTTTCAAAACAACAAACAAACAAACAAAAACCCCAAAACAAAACAAAACAAAATAAAACAAAGAATATAAACACTAAAAACTAATTGGACCAAAGAAAATATCTAACATTGGAAGGATGAAGACAGGATTTGGGAAGGGAGGGATAATGGTAGAGGAGAAATATGATTTCATTTTCTACAGTAGGAAGTAAGATGAAAACCAGAGAAATGGGGGAAATATCTGTGTTAGCATCTTAGTTCTTCTAACCCAGCCATTCAGAGAGTGGTCCATAAACCATCATCACCACCACCACACCAGCAGCAGCAGCACCACCACCACCACCAGCAGCAGCAGCAGAACATCAGAGTGTTATTGGAAATGTGGAATCTTGAAAGCTGCCCTAGGCCTGCTGAATCAGACCCTGGTTTATAGAGGGGAGAGGGAGGTGACTCCTGGGGCATCATGCATGCCAGGCAAGTGCTGTCACTCAGCTACGCCCCAGCCCTAGAACCCAGAGTTATCAAGAGTTATCAAGATGTGCATCACTTGGGGGCCTGAGCATCTAGCTTGGAACCTGATTTAGAGCAGCAAACAGAAGGGACAGGAGTGAGGGCAGAGCTCACTGCCTTTAGCCATAGAAGAATGCAAGCACAGGGTGGTGGAGAAGGGACTGTTTTGATAAGTCCTGAGACTTTGTTTTAAAACTTTCTGGAAAATTTACTTTGGGGGCAATCTTTTTGTACACCGTGTAAAGGTCGTCTTTGTTGATTCGAATGTCCATTTGGGTACCGGCAGAGAGTTGAGTCCTGGCTGGACTTTGGTACTGTTGTCTTTATGGATCCTCCTGCTCCTCAGTAGTTTGTAAGCACTCTTCTCCAACACCTTCTAATTGGTTTAATAAAGATCTGATGACCAATAACTGAGGTGAGAAAGGTAGGACTTCTGGGCAAAAATAGGAACTGTGGGAAGAATTGAGAGGTACAAGAGTTGCCAGCCAGACATGGAGGAAGCTGGACGTGAGAGGTAACAGGCCACATGGCCAACGTGGACTAACTAAAACGGGTTAGTTAAGTTATACCAGCTAGTTGGGAACTAGCCTAGGCTAAGGCCTAAGTGATAATAAATAGTAAGTCTCCAGGCCTTATTCAGGAGCTGGCAGGTTGAGACAGTACGGCAATTGCTTATATTGTTTTTTTTTTTTTTTTTTAATTGCTTATATTGTTGAAAAGAGAAAACCATGTACAAGATTTTACATTTCAACAATGCAAAGTGGATAGAAATGTCCTGCTCTGGCTAGAGACTCCAGGACCCCCAGAGTCTCCTAGAACTTTTCTCTGCACATCCAGCCTTGGCATGTATGGTCATTCTGTTTACTTCTTTCTTTTGAAAACACCTGCAAAGCACTCTGGGGCTAATAATATCCTTGAGATGATTCCATATAAGCACGCACAGATCTGTGTTAATTCATTTATGGACTGTAACAGGAGGTGTAACCCTGTAACTTATTTAACTGTTTCCCCTCAGGCCCCACCCCAGCCTTCCATACCACATAAGTGCAGTGATCAGCACTGTGTGGCCACAGAGCAGTGTTTGCTAAGTGCACAGAATATCTAGGCTTGGAAAGCCAGGGCTGCTGCTAAAGGCGAGCGTTTTCTCTGGAAGCCTCAGTTTTTGTAGCTGAGAGATGGCAATAAAAAGATAGCCTGGTAGCTACCATGTGCACTCGCCTTCCAGACATGAGACATTTGGCACCGAAGAAAACAGATCGGAATTCCTGACCCTGGGGAGCTTCGTGTCTACTGGCAGAAGACAGGTCACAGACAGGCTAACTGAGTAGAATAGGTGATGCTGAGAGCTAAAGGAGGGGGAACAAGGAGGGGGGACAAGGAGGGGGGGACAAGGAGGGGGACAAGG
>OU015757.1:6638833-6662109 GCA_907169655.1 Acomys percivali | reverse complement strand
TGTGTGTGTGTGTGTGTGTGTGTGTGTGTGTGTGTGTGTGTGTGTGTAAGCAGAGGAAGGTTAAGTGTCATAGTGACAAGAATTTCAATCCAGGGCATCCCCCAAGTGAATTGAGAGATTTGTGGTAGAGAAGTGTTCCAAATCACTGAGGAGAGGCATCTCTTCCCAAGTGATAAGAGGGCCCAGTAGGGCGAGAGGAGCTTTCTAGCACTCTGGTATAGCTTTTGTAGTAAAACAGAAAAAGCAGGCAGCTCTGGGGTGACCCTTATCCAATAGAGAAGAGGTACACACTGGGAGAGGCTTTTGGGGAAAGGGGAGGGGGTTAAGTATAGAGGTGACCTTCACTCACATTGTACTAAGGTGTGACTCCGTATAGTCAATTGTTAATTGCTGAACTGTCAGTGAGCTAAATGCTAACAGATTCTGGTATTGTCGTTGCTATGGAAGGATCTCCTGTCTCAATGTTGTATAAAAATTACTCCCCAGTTATCTCTGATTGGTTAATAATGAAGCTGAAGAGCCTATGACTGGGCAGAGGAGACAGTAGGCGGGACATCGTTCCCAGTGGGTGGATAGGAGATGGGGAAGCAAGAGAAGGTCCCCGTGTCTTTTGGAGGTGCTCTCCTAGGAGGAGTCGCCATGGGGACAGGATGGAACAGAGGAGGTCAGGGCAAGATTAGAGGCCAGAGCTGGGCATGGTAGTGCACGCCTTTAATCCCAGCATTTGGGAGGCAGAGGCAGGTGGATCACGGTGAATTTGAGGCCATGAGGTCTACAAAGTGAGTCCAGGAAAGCCAAGGTGACACAGAGAAACCCTGTCTAAATAAGTAAGTAAGTAAATAAATAAATAAATAAATAAATAAATCGGAGGCCAAGTGACAGGGTATATGGCTGGGAAGTAGGCCAGGCTAGCACAGTTCAGTTAAAATAGATTGATATCTGCCCAGTTATGGTCCATGAAGCTTATTATAAGTGTAACAGGTCTCCATCTCATTATGTGGGGGCGAGAGCAGGCATAGGAATGACCATTAATGCCAACACCTAAGTGTCTTTAGTAGAGAGATGCCCACATGGGCATAGCAGGCCAGAGAGGTGAAGAGATGTGTCTGGGTAGAGCACAGCAGGCTCAGGCTCGGAACCAGAGAAGCACAGAGGAAGAGCAGCTGAAGAAGCAGACTCTAGAATTTGTAGTTAAAGTTGGTGGGTGGCAGAAGCCAACAGAAACAAAAGATCCGTACACACCTTAGGACAGGCAGGTCAGCAGCTTGGTTCAGAGAGGTCAAGTTCCTTGGGAGGGAACTCACAGATGCCACTACCGGCTTTCAGCACCAGATGAATGAAAAAAATAAGGGCGTGGCAGCTCCCAGGTATGCTTGAAGGTTTATTATAGATATGAGGGAGAAAACAGCCAAAGTCATCTGGAAGGGTCCAGACTGAACGGGGCTAGCAGACTGAACCAGGCCATTGTGGAGGCAGAGGAGGGGGAGGGGGCATCTGGGAACCAAGAGACCAAGAAGGCACATAGCCAAAATGGCTGGATTATATAGGGGTCTGAGAGGCTGCAGGAAGTGAAGTGAGGCTCAGGGGCTGGAGAGGTTGAGGGTAGAGGACAGGGCATTCCAGCAAGGATGACTGTAGCAGGTCCCTGTGAGTAGGGACAGACCGGTGGCCAGAGTCCTCGACGTGTTAAATAGGCCCCTCAGTTAGCTGTTTGCCCTGGGTTTCCCTTCTCTCTTTATATCAGAGGTTTCATTATAGTGAGGCAAAGCTGACTAATATGGAAGGTTGGTTTCCACATTTCCTTCCTCTCTAAGGATATGAAAAATGCCACAGGGATACCACGGAGTTCTTTCTAGAAGTTTGCTTGTGGAGAATAGAAGAAAGCCAAGGTAGTTCCTGAAGGACTCAGGGCAGATACTCTATAAATATTGACAAATTGTCTGTCTAACTTTTGGCATTTATTTTTTGCCAGTAAGTAAAAATGGCCTCTCATTGTGACATTTCTCTGCTTATGAATGACCTCGGCATCTTTTCCTAGGTAGGGGAAGTTTCTCTTTAGAGACTAGCCTTTTCTCTTTGGACCATTGATCTTTTTATTATAATTCCAAGGATTCTGTGGAGTAGGCAGAATGCCCCTTCATTGGGAATATGAGCTGCAAGAGTTTGCTGTTTTTCTCTTGACTCCAGCTGTGACCAGTCCACTGGCTTCACCTGGGTAGAAGTTGTGAGTGGGTGAGGAGACATGTCCAGGACTGGTCTCAGCAGCAAGTGGTGGCAGGAAGCACACAGAAGCAGGGACAGTCCTCCAACCACTGGTAACCCAAGAACCTCTCTTCTTACTTTGCTGTCTCCTTGTTTTTCTTTTGAGACAGGATCTCATGTATCTCAGGCTGGCCTCAAACTGTCTATGTAGTCAAGGATAACGTTCTCCTGTCTCTATCATCCAAGTGCTGGGATTACAGCTTTGGGCCACCAAGCCATCTTTATGTGGTATGGGGGCTTCATGCATGCTGGGCAAACACTCTACCAAGATTAATCCCAGCACTCTGGAGGCAGAGGCAGGTGGATCGCTGTGAGTTCAAGGCCAGCCTGGTCTACAAAGCAAGTCCAGGGTAGCCAAGGCTACACAGAGAAACCCTGTCTCGAAAAACCAACCAACCAAACCAAAACAACAACAACAACAACAACAACAACAACAACAACAACAAAAAACCACTCTACCAAGTGAACTACAAACAAAGCCCTCTCTCTTAAGGTTTGTGCAAGAGAAATTTAAGAAACTGTGTTCGAGGAAAAACTGGACATATGGACTAGAGGTCTTGTGAGAGCTACATTGTTGCTGTGGTCGGAGTGTTTGTGTCCCTCCAAAACCCATGTGTTAAGGAAAATTTGCATAATAACATTAAAAAGGAAAGGGGACTCGATTGATTGGTGGAGTGCCTGCCCTGGATTCAGCCTCAACTACACACTAACTTCAAGGCCAGCCTGAGGTAGACAAGCACCGGTCAAGAGCAAGTAGTGGTGTCTTTCGGCAGCCGTTAAGTCATAGAGACAGAGATCTCATAAATGGCATCGGCATCTTCACTTGCTTGAATATGAAATGGCAACTGTTGCTGATGGTGTTACTTTGGAAGGTTCTGGGGCCTTATTTGGAGGAAGCCAGTCATTCATGTTGGACCTCTGGAGGTTATGCTTGGTCCTTGGTCTCTTCTCAAGCAGCTGGTTTATGATACTTTGTGTTTGGAATGGACTGAGATTTGGGCTAGGCTGGAGAGGTTCTCCTGCCCTCTTCCCCAGCTCTGGGCCTCTTTTGATGACATGAATCCCGTCTCCCGGTAGAGATGGCAGACTGAGGGCTCTTCTGTCTGAGCGGTCCCTCCTTTAGTATTGCCTTTCAACACTGCCTGTCATCATCTCTCACCAGAGCTTGGAAGGTGTGAGTGAGAGCACAGATCTGACCACAGTTGGACTGTGTATGCCACGTAGAACCAGAACTTCACGTCAGATTTTGGCCAGTTCCACAGTCATGGCCCAGAATGAGGCCTAAGTCTCTCTCCAAAATAGTTTGGTCTTTTTTTTTGGGTGGGGGGGGGGGCCAGCACCAGACTCCTTTCCTTTAGACTTAATCCCAAGAGGCTATCAGTCTTGAATAGCAAGGGTCTGTCACTAGGGGACAAAATTTGCTTAAGAGCAAAGCAAAGGCTAAGAGACAGACCAAGTCCTAACACCATGGCAGGAACCATGAGGGGTCCAGCCTTGCCTAAAAGCTATGAACAGCTAGATTTTGAGTCTATGTGAGTCATAGCACAGCTTTGTTTGGTTGAGGCCAATCTGAGTTGCTTTTTTAATCACAGAAACTTTCAAACCACCTCATGACAAACACTGGAATGCAGGCCACTGGGCTGGGATTTAAAGCCCTCGCTACCCACTGTGAGATCCATTTCAATGCACTGAGCGGCAAGAGGCTGATTCTGAAGTGTCCCCAGGATGACTTACACACGCAGAGTGCATCCTGATGGGCTCTGCCTGGTCTCTGAGGATTTCCCCGACTGTTGAGTTCAGCCTAAAGTGCACCATTCTGCCCACACTGCTGGAGCTGTGCTTGGCACTGCGGTGTGTGCCATCTCCTCAGTTGCTGTCCTGAGCTGATCTTTTGGCAAATGGACTGCTGTCGGACTTTTCTGATACGAACTCCTCCAGGCCAGGGCTAGCTCTTATTGATTTATTCTCCCACACAGCTCTTAGCACAGGCCTCTGCATATGGATTGAACTTTTAGGTGGCACCATGGTGCAGTGGGTGGGACTCTGGCTTGGAGTCCTGGCTCTGCTATTTTCTAGCTTGATGGCCTTTGGCTTCTTACTTAGCCTATTCTGAGCCTTAAGAGAATTATTATGGAGACAGACATGATCTAACTGTTTCAGTGCTGCAACAAAAGGCTGTGGACTAGGCTTTTTAAAAAAAAAAAAACTATCTATCTATCTATCTATCTATCTATCTATCTATCTATCTATCCTGCTGTGTTGAGGATGAATCCAGGATTTTGTGCTAGGCAAAAACTCTGCCACTGTTGCTACAGTCCTTGTCTTCTCTCCTGACCTGGGCCTCTTTTAAAGGGCACTAATCCTATCCTACTCCTGAGGGCAAAGCCTTTATGGTATAATTAGCTCCCATAGGTCCCAAGTCTTTTTTTTTTTTTTTTTTTTCCCTGAGACAGGGTTTCTCTGTGTAGCCTTGGCTGTCCTGGACTCACTTTGTAGGCCAGGCTGAATGCAAACTCACACTGATCTGCCTGCTTCTGCCTTCCGAGTGCTGGGATTAAAGGCATGTGCCACCATGCCCAGCTAGGTCCCAAATCTTAACTGATACCATCACCTAAGTGATTAGATTTCAACGTATGAACTTGGGAATGGCATAATCAGACCACATTCAGCAACAGTTTATTTACTCGTTCCTTGTTTATTTTTTATTTTTTTTGTTTGTTTTTGTTTTTTTTTGTTATTTGAGA
The DNA here is from genome assembly GCA_907169655.1 of Acomys percivali. Classification (NCBI taxonomy): domain Eukaryota; kingdom Metazoa; phylum Chordata; class Mammalia; order Rodentia; family Muridae; genus Acomys; species Acomys percivali. The sequence continues at coordinate 6,657,103 of OU015757.1, read as the reverse complement.
CAGGGTCTTGTTGTGTCACCCAGGGTAGCCTGGAATCCACACTCCTCCTGCCTCTGCCTCCCAAGTGTTGGGACCCCAGGTGTGCACTATCACATCCACTCAACCGTTCACACTATGCATGCTTGGTGGTACCCAAGAGCACAGCCATGAGGTTCTGCTGGAAATAACTTTCCCTTGAGGGACTGGAAAGATGGTTAAGGGCACCTACTGTTCTTGTAGAGTGCTTGTTCCCAGCACCACATGGCAGCTCACAGCTGTCTATAACTCCAGTTCCAGGGCATCTAATGTCCTCTTATGACCTCAAAAGGCACCAGGCACACACATGATGCACATATATAAATCCAGGCTATATACGTATACATATATACATATATACATACATACATACATACATATATATATATATATATATATATATATATATATATATTTATATCCAGGCTGGTCTTGAAGATGCGCCTGTCTCTGCCTCCTAAGTGCTGGGATTAAAGATGTGTGCCATCACACCCAGCCTAAAAGTAAATAATCTTGACAAACTATTAAAAAAAATACAGCCAAGTACAGTGGCGAATGTCTATAATCCCAGCACTTGGGAGGCAGAGGCAGGTGGATCACTGTGAGTTTGAGGCCAGCCTGATCTACAAAGTGAGTCCAGGACAGCCAAGGCTACACAGAGAAACTCTGTCTCAAAACAAAATAACAAAGACATTTTGGTTGAATGTTATTGGCCAGGCATAGAGGCACACGTCCTTAATCCCAGCACTTGTGAGGCAGAGGCAGGCAGATCTCTGAGTTCAAGGACAGCCTGGTCTACAAATTGAGTTCCTGGATAGCCAGGGCTACACAAAGAAACCCTGTCTTAAAAAACAAAGCAACAACAGCTGGGTGTGGTGGAGCACGCCTTTAATCCCAGCACTCGGGAGTTGGAGGCAGGTGGATCGCTGTGAGTTTAAGGCCAGCCTGGTCTATAAAGCGAATCTAGGACAGCCAGACAACCAGGCTATTACACAGAGAAACTCTGTATAAAAAAAAAAAAAAACTAAAAATGAAAAATAAAAAAATAAATAAAAATTAAAAGAGTAAGTAACCTCAGGAGTTGAGAGGCTGAAGCAGGAGGATAGCTATGAGTTCCGTCCCAACCTGGGCTGCAGAATAAGACGTTGTCTCCAGTCTTCTTTGGTGTCTTTCAGCAGCATTTGGAAGTTTCCTTTTGTGTGGATTTTGTGCATTTCTTATTAAGGCTATTCTTAGATCCTCTGTCTTCTCTGTTGCTACAGTGAGTGTGGTCACTGCTTCCACTAAGCCTTTTAAGTGGACTGTGTTGGTATAAATGGAGAGGTTATTGATTTTTAAAATTTTAATTTTAGACCAAGCCAACTCACTGAATTTTTCCACCTTTATTTTTTTATTTCTTGTAAGTCTCACTATGTAGCCTAGGCTGTCTCCCAGCTCACAGTTCTTCCATCACACTGCAGGTGTGCTCCACCGCCCCTGGCCTGAGTATTTTATTTTGCTGCAAAAATCTAGGTATATAAATGATACCGCTGCAAGCCATGTTGATTTTACCTCCCTTGTTTCGGTACTCATATAACACTGAAAATCAAATGTTTGATCCCTGTGCGTTCAATGAGGACAAAAGAGAGGTATTTGCATATAGCTTGTGGCTTTATCAATGCTCTTTCTTCCCTTCACAGCCCCTCTCTTGGTCCAGCAAGTCTTTCTTTCCTGTACATATTCACCATATATTGGAGGAACATGTGACTGGTGCGGGAGCAGGAAAGCTATGAGTTTACTTTAGAAGCCTTCCCTGTGTCTACCTCTCTTTTATTTCCTCTCGAAATTTTCCTCTTCTCATTAATTACAGTTAGTGGGAATTGAGATCAAAGGCCTAACCAGGCATGCTGGCTCACGGCTGTAATCCCAGCACTTGGGGAACTGAGGCAGGAGGAGTATTGGTTTGAGACCAACCTGAGATACATGGCCAGATTCTGTTGGAGCTCACTACAGGGCCTCACTACAGAACTTTCTAGGACAGTTCTGGCTGTCCTAGAACTCACCATGTAGACCAGGCCTGGCCTCACCTCAGAGATGTGCCTTCTTCTACCTCCCAAAATCTGGGATTAAAGGGGTGTGCCACCACACACACCCAACTTCTGTCCATGCTGTTTGACTAGTATGTCATGACTGAGCAAAGCTCAGAAACATGTCATCCATCATAAGTTCAAGGCTAGCCTTAGTCACACCGTGACACTATCCTTTTAAACAAAACTCCCAATCAAACAAAAATCTAAAACAAAACAAAACAAAAACAAAAAACCCCAAACATCTGTTATCTTTTAGGCGAAGAGAAGAACATCTGATCAGCTTGACCAGATGGGCCCTTCCTTCCAGGAACTTTAACAACAGGACTAAGAGATGAAGATGGTTGGACTGTCATTCCTGCAGTAGCATGTCTCTTTGTAACAAGCCCATCGTTTGCCACTCCCGGTCTCTACAGCTGCCGATTTCTGAGCCTTTTGTTGACCCCGTGAGCAGCCTGCTTCCTTTCTGGAAATGTACCTTTGCTTAAGTTGGCCCTGGCTGTGGTTAAGTTGGCAGGGTGGGCTGTGCTGCTGTAACACAGAGCTTGAAGTACCAGGAGACAGTGCAGTGAAAACGTGTTCCTTGTTCATGTCCTAGTGGGAGTGGGTTGGCAGCGGGACTGGATTCAACACTGTCATTCAGGGTCCCAGGCTCTTTCCACCTTTGGGATCAAAATCTCTGTAAGTCCTTTGAGTTCTTCAGTAGATCTCCTGGAGGTGGTTTAGAGGAAAGGCCTAAAATGAATAGATCTCACGTTTGCCCAAATTCCATAGGTCCAAACTTTATAGCCCTATCCAATTGCAGAGAGGGCTATGAACCGTAGTCTATGAAAGGTGTTGGAGAGCTAGCTCAGTGAGCACATGCACTTGCTATGCAAACACAAGGACCCAAATTTTGATCCTAGCACCCACATGAAAACAAAACAAACCCAAAAACTAAAACCATGCTTGGTAGCACACACCTTTAATCCCAGCACTCAGAGGCAGAAACAGGTAGATCTCTGTAAGTTCAAATCCATCCTGATTTACAGTAAGTCCCAGGACAGCCATAACTACATAGAGAGACTCTGTCTCATAAGCAGCAACAACAAAACAACAACAACAATAAAACCCCAAACAAACCAAAACAACAACAACAACACTCCATCCAAATACTGATGTGGCTGTGGATATGTTTGTAACCCCAGCAGTGGAGAGAAGGGAGTGAAGACAAAAGGCTCACTGGGGCTGGCCGGCCACCAGCTCCTGCTTTAGTGAGAGACCCTGTCTCAAGGGAATAAGTCAGAGAGCCACCGAGGGGGACGCCTGATGTTCATACACACTTGCACACACACGTGCACACACACACACAAATGTAGTCAGGGTCAGAGAGGTGGCTCAGCGATTAAGAGCACTCTTTGCTCTTGCAGGGTACAAGTTCTGTTCTCGGTATCCACACAGCAATTAACAACCTGTAACTCCCCTTACAGAAGATCTGCTGGCCTCTTCTAACGTCTACAGGTACCAGGCACATGCATGATGTACAGACACACATGCAGGGAACACACACACACACACACACACACACACACACACACACACACACACACACACACACACAAATAAGAAATGTAGTCTAGTTGTGTGCCAGAACAAATAGAAACTGTTAAAAGAGATAGGCAAGATTTTTTTTAAAAGCCAGTAAATGGGCTTGCCTCACAAGCCTGGGAACTTTCCAGAGGGTATATAAATGCTAGAGCCCCACTAGGCGGGGTTGGTGGTTGGTGGTCAGTCATTCAGGCGGGGCTTGGTTGTGGTTTGTTAGTAGTTGTGCTCAAAGAAGAAACAAGAAGAAATTTAGATTCATCTCTCTCTCTCTCTCTCTCTCTCTCTCTCTCTCTCTCTCTCTCTCTGTCTCTCTGTCTCTCTGTCTCTCTCTCACATCTGCTCTCCTTTCCTCTCCATCCTTTCTCTTTCTCTCTTATCTAGTGACAGGGGGTGAAATTGGGAGTGCAGGGGGTGAAGGGTAAGAAAAAGAAGGACCCACAAAGTAGCAAAGATGAGCTCCAGGTTTGAGGTAGTGGTGACCTTGAGGTTTGGAAGGCTCCAGGGTACTCAAAGGTCAAGCCATCGGCAGAGGTGGAGCTCTACTGGAGACCTTGCTTACTGTTACAAGGCCCTGGGTGCAGTCTCCAGTACCTGAAAAGCAGAAACCTAAGACCCTAACCCAAGCCACAGGCTTTGTCTGCAGCCAGGAAGCAGCATTCTAGTCCCTTCTTTCGGGTCTTTGTTCTTTGGCTGACTGGCACTTTGGGCTTGCCATCTGATTCCCTTCTTGTCATCACTCCTGCTGGGACATGGTGCTGCCTCCTGCTATCCTGGTGGCTAAATTTGGCCAGCTCTGGGCACTTCTTTTGTTCCATGCATCAGGGTCTGGCAACTGGCCTGGCCTCTTGTTGGGAACTAAATCACCTTAGGCTGCCCGTGGTTTGGTTTGGCTTCTTGAATCTCAAAACAACAGTTTGGATTCATACGTCACCCAGTACACCAAAATAGAAGCCAAGCAAATCAATGATCCCCCCCCACCCGTTTTTTTTTTTTTAAAGCTATACAAATATTTTTAAAGCAATGGGCATGTTAGAGCACACCTTTAATCTCAGCGCTCAGGAAGCAGAGGCATGTGGATCTCTGAATCTGAGGCAGGTCTGGCCCACATAGTGAGTTCCAGGACAGCCAGGGATGTGTAGAGTGACCCTGTCTCAAAATAGTAAAATAAAATAAAATAAATAATAAACAATAATAGGCAATAGACTATGAGGGCAGCTTGAGCTACATAGTAAGATCCTGTCTGAAAATCAAAACAAAACAAGACCTAAGTAGCTCTTCCAGAAAGTACTTGCCAGGCAAGGGCAGGGCCTTAAGTTAGACCGAACCACCAAAACTAAATCATAGACCAATTCCTTAATCATTTTATCTTAAGGACAGCCTTTTAAAATATTATTCAAAGAGACCAGAAGCCTCCAAAGACTGATCAATTTAACTATTAGGAACAAATCACACATATAATCCCAGCACTGAGGAGACTGACGCAAGGAGTTCAAGGCCAGCCTGGGCCACAAAGTGAGATCTTACTTAAAAACAAGTGAATTTAAACCCAGGCATGCTAGGGCTGGAGAGTTGGCTCAGCATTTAAGAACACTGCCTGCCCTTCTAGAGGACCTGGGTTCGGTTCCCAGCACCTTCCTTGTGTTTCACAACTATCTGTAACTACAGTTCCAAGAGGATCCACCACCATTTTCTTGCCTCTGTAGGCTTTTTGGCTTAGGGCCATTTTCGTCACACATCCTGAAGGCTGTGACCAACATGGATGAGCAACTCAAGGGAGAGAAACTGGGAGAGTCTGAATCTTTATTTTTCCCTCTCTGTGTAGCCGTGGCTGCCCTGGATTTGCTTTGTAGACCAGGCTGGTCTTGAACTCACATCAACCCGCCTGCCTCTGCTTCCCTGAGTGTTGGGATTAAAGGCGTGCGCCACCACTGACCAGCTGAGAGCCTGAATCTTTTTTTGTTTGTTTGTTTGTTTTTCAAGACAGGGTTTTTCTGTTTAGCCCTGCCTGTCCTAGACTCACTTGTAGATCAGGCTGGCCTCGAACTCACAGAGATCCCCTTGCCTCTGCCTCCCAAGGGCTGGGATTAAAGGTGTGTGCCACCACACCCATCTGAGAGTCTGAATCTTAGCAGGTGTGGAAGAGAGCTGAGCTGCTTACTGATTCTGCTGGGGCTCAACTTCTTGTCAACCACAGGGTCCAAACTACTGGAGATGCTGCCTCGTGGAACATCCTGTGCAGACATGCCCTCCTAGAGCTGCATAACTCAACTTCCTTGATTATAATGAACCATTCCCCAAGTCAGCATGCATGGCACACCAGCTCCTGGGCCTCAGCCTCCTCTTCCTGGAATCCCAGAACCTCATGACTGAATTCCACAGAGAATTAGAACGCTGCCTGCTACAGACATCCAGACAATATCTGCATCAAGTGTCTTGTGTCGCTGGAGCAATACCCAGTGGGGGGTAGTTACAGTCATTTTTCTGGCCAAGGGAAATGTCCCCACCAAGAGTTTTACCGTCTTCATTGTCATCTTCTTGCTATTGTTGGAGATGTGCTCTCGGAATGATTTGATAAGGCTTATGACAAATCTCTTTTCTCTGGGATCATCTGAGTGCTCTTCTTCAAAACACAGGAAAGGAAGGCACATTGTGCCAAGAACCAAGGTTGGTTCCCAGGCCCCACAAGGACTGCAGCTTTGCCGTCCAGAGGCAGAAGCCAAAAGATGCTGCCATCCCATCTACTGAGCTGGCCAAACATCTCGAGATGCTCATCTGAGTCTAGGTAAGCAAAAATGGCTTGTTCAAAAGCCCCAACGCAGGCTCCCACAACAAAGGAGAACTCACATCTTAAACATAACAAAGAAACAATAAAAACCAGTTCTATACTAGCACACAGTTTATAGTCATCTGTGTAGGGGTAGAGGGTCTTTTCTCTTTTGTCAAAATTGGGATTCATCTGTTTATCATAAGCTTCAACTTTTTGTTTGCTTGTTTTTCAAGACTGTGTAGTCCTGACTGTCCTGGAAGTCACTCTACAGACCAGGCTGGCCTCAAACTTAGAGCTCCACTTGCCTTGGCCTCCAGAGTGCTGGGATTAAAGGTTTGTACCACCAATGCCCAGCAGCTTCAACATTTTTTTGTGCCATTAAAAAAAGTAAATAGGGGGCTGGGGAGATGGCTCAGAGGTTAAAAGCTCCTCCAGAGGTCCTGAGTTCAATTCCCAGCAACCACATGATGGCTCACAACCATCTATAATGTGATCTGATGCCCTCTTCTGGCCTGCAGGTGTACATGCAAGCAGAGCACTGTATACATAATAATAAACAAATAAAATTAAAAAAATATTACCTATGCATAGATTTTTTTAAAAAAAGTAATTAATGCCAAGCATGGTGGTATATTCCTGTAATCCCAGTACTGCAGAGGCTGAGATAAAAAAAATCTTAAACTTTATCACATTTATATAATATGATGAATATATAATATGTATCTATATATGTTTGGGACTTAGTGAAGCTCTTTACTCTTCCTTCCTTCCTTCTCTTCTTCCCTCCCTCCCTTCCATCTCTCCCTCCTCTCTCTCTCCGTGTGTGTGTGTGTGTGTGTGTGTGTGTGTGTGTCTGTGTGTGTGTGAGATATGCGCAGGTGCTCATGAATGTAAAGTCCAGAGGAGGACATCAGGTGTTCAGTCATCTCCACCTTGTTCCTTTGAGACAGAGTCTCTCACTGAGCCTGGAGCTAGGCTCCTATAACGCGATAGCCTCAGTGACCTTTGTCTCATCTCTGCAAACCTCAGTGCTGCAGTTACAGGTACACCTTGATTTTATTTTTTAGTGCTAGTGCTCGAATCTGAACTCAGGTCCTCATGTAGACCTCTCAGGCACTCTTACCCACTGAGCCATATTTCTGGCCCTTAAAGCTCATTTCGTGTATGGATTCAGTCAACATAACTGGTGATGCTCCCACGCCAGGCAGTTTCTCATTGGTTGGTTGATTAAGGGATATTAACCTTTCATCTTTCAAGAGAGGAGCTGCCATGGCACCTAAGCAGCACCCCTTACTGTGGGCTTCTGGTTATTTTTTTGTTTTTGTTTTTGTTTGTTTGGTTTTTGTTTTGTTTTTTTTTGAGACAGGGTTTCTCTGTGTAGTCTTGGCCATCCTGAACTCACTTTGTAGACCAGGCTGGCCTCGAACTCACAGAGATCACCTGCCTCTGGCTCCCGAGTGCTGGGATTAAAGGCATGCGCCACCACCGCCCGGCCGGGCCTCTGGTTATGTATACCACGGCTGGGATTTGTTCTTTTGTTCTTTATTTTATTTTGCTTTTTAGGCAGGGTCTTGCTGTTTACCCAAAGCTGGCCTTGAACAGGATTTGTTCTTTTGTTCTTTGTTTTATTTTGCTTTTTAGGCAGGGTCTTGCTATTTACCCAAAGCTGGCCTTGAACGCTCCATCTCTCTGCCTCAGCTTCTTCAATACAGGGATTATAGGTTTGCTCCACTACCTCCAATTATGGAAAATATTTTGATGCACGAGGCATGATTCTAAACATTTTACAGCCAGTAATGGCAGTCAGCCGATCTCTTTGATCTGTAGCCCTGAAGCCACACTCCTTCCTCTGTCTGGCACTGTTGACCTCTGTGAACATCATCAGAGGGCTTCTGATTGTGTTGATCCAGTGGAGGCCTGCCAGCTGGCGCTCAGAGAGGCCCCTCAGCGGCAGACAGGGTTGCCCGCCATCTCTTGGGCTGGCTCTTCTCTCATGCATCCCCTGCCTTCCACCTTCTGGCTTTGTAATGGTCCTGCCGGTCCCAGGCCTGGGGAGTCCTAATTCTCTTTTGTAGGTTTGTTACACTATGTCCTAAAAGCAAGCAAACACCCCGCAAGCCAACTCTTCTAATTGCGGTTTGAATTTCCCAGGAGAATCTGACGAGGCAGGTGCCGTCCAACCAAGCAGCACTAACGCTAGTCCATCTTCTGGACCAGAAATCTGAGATTTGGAAGAACTAGCAGGAAAGAGAGACTCCATGCAAAGCCCTGAACCTCAGACTAAGCCAAGTCCTGGCAGTCATCTCCAGAGGGAGCCAGATTCCCACCTTCCTTTCTCCTCTGAATCTACACTGAGTGACATCACTGTTCTGTCTGCTGAGACTCCAACATGTTTCTGAAGCTGTCAGTCTGGAGAACCTTCTGGGCTTTGAGAGACCACCCCAGAACTGTGATTGCAAGATCTTGGCCATTGGATAAAATGTTCTGGAGCTTGTGGGTGGTATTACCTTCTAGGCTCCATGTAGGGCCATTGCATCTTTCTTGCCAGGCTATAGCATGATGGAGGATACAAGCTGGTCCCGGCTGGGGCACCATATAGACAAAGTACATTGACAGTATTGGGGATTGAACCAAAGGTTTCGTATGTGCTAGGCAAGGCATCTGCTACTGAGCTACAGTCCCAGCTCAGATAAAGAACCAGAAGCAGAACCAACAAGTGAGAAAAACTGAGTTCTGTATTTCCATTTCAGACTGAAGGTTTGAAATACAATTTGACCATTTTATATATAGTTACTTTGCATGAGACAAAATATTTCCTTTCCCCCTTCAGTAGGAGAGTTCAATTCTAGAGTCCCACTCTTGTCACTTACAACAGAAAGAGTTCTGACATAGTGGGAGACAACCTGACACAGGGGAAGAAGACTGCATCAGCCAGGTAAGCTTCCATGCATCTGCCAAGAAACAACACAAAGGTCACTATATCTGTTCAGCCTTGCAAGGAACTGTTTCAAGGTATGCCCGCCAGAGACTGCCATATAGACTACCTCCTCTTCCTCCTCTTCCTCCTCCTCCTCCTCCTTTTTCAGTTTTTCATGACAGGGTTTCTCTGTGTTATCTTGGTTGTCCTGAACTTGCTTTGTAGACCAGGCTGGCCTCGAACTCACAATGATCTGCCTGCCTCTGCCTCCCGAGTGCTGTGATTACAGGCGTGCGCCACCATGCCAGGCCACATAGACACTCTTAAAATCGAAAAGAAAGTCTTTACTGCTGGCCGCTAGCTACACAGTGAACTTACCTAGATCATGCAGCTCCAAGCCTCACCGTCTTTTATGCACAAAAACTACACCCTGAGCCAGGTAGTAGTGGCGTACACCTTTAATCCCAGCACTTGGAGGAGGTAGAGGCAGGTGGATCTCTGTGAGTTCAAGGCCAGCCTGGTCTACAACGCTACACAGAGAAATCATGTCTTGACAACCCAACAAAACAAAACAACAACAACAAAACCAACATACACACACACACACACACACACACACACACACACACATCCTGGTTGTCATACTTCGGTTAGTAAGAAGAGAACTAGAGAAGCCAAAAATGAAGGTTAGTCTGTTTGGGGACTTGCTGGGACTGTGGACCAGGTCTCTGATGGACTGGGTCTTTGTTCCCATTCTGGCAGGTGTTGGGGCCTGTGTGCCAGGCTTTAAGGTCAGAACGGCACCTCTAACACGTGTCGTTTGTGTTAAGTGCTGGGCTTGTCACAGAACTAGTTTCTCCTTCTACTTCCTTCCATGCTTCAAAAGCATACACCCCAAAAGATGACAGGTAACACCTCTCACAGCCCTCCTCGCACTGCTACAAGTGTCGTCACGGATACAGTTATTCAACAAGTTTTCTGGGTTTTGTTTGTTTGGTTTGGTTTTGGTTTTGGTTTTTCGAGACAGGGTTTCTCTGTGTAGCCTTGGCTGTCCTGGATTCCCTTTGTAGACCAGGCTGGCCTCGAACTCACAGCGATCCGCCTGCCTCTGCCTCCCGAGTGCTGGGATTAAAGGCGTGTGCCACCACGCCCAGAGCTCAACAAGTTTTCGGAATCTGGGTCATTTTGGAAGTTTCAGTTTTTAGCAAAATGCCTGATGCCAGGGTGATACTCTTTTAACATTTGCTGACTGAACAACCAAACGAAGAAGGGCAGAGCAGACACAATGGGAACAGGCAGGGGAGGATGGCTGGGGACTGCCCCTGCCCTGCCAACAAAAAGTAATCACAGCCTTACATCTTTCTCTGGAACAAGACGGACTTGAGATTAATATTAATAACAACGTTATTTAGTTGACCTGGGCAGAACTCCCTGGAGTGAGATTACTAATAGCTGCCATTTGTTGCAGGCCTCACTGGCAGGTGTTTTAGCGAGCACTGAATTAAAGCCTCCCCCAGCTTGGCAATGGAAGGGGGAGAAGGACGGTGGCGCTGGACTGCTCAGTTTCCTTAGCTTCAAGAGAACATATTTTAAGCAAGTTATAGAAGTTCCATCTTCCTTCACAATGCCTGGATCAAGGATGGGCAGAACTAGGCCATGAGGACCAGAAGGACGAACCTCACTTATCTGGAAAAAGACTGTAAACAAAGATGTTGTCTCCATGGATATGAAGGGAAGCATTTGTGGTCCTGGCTGTACCTAAAACCCATTTGAGCACAGCTGGATCTATGGAGCAGAGAGCATCCTTGCAGACCAGACTCAGAGGCACTTGCCATGCCAGCCAAAGCTGACCTAACTCTGAAAGTCTGTTTATGGGACGTATGCCATCTCAAAGTGTACCTTTGAGTTTGGGTTAAATATCAGTTACTTCATCCTAGTAAGGAAATCAAGACTTGTTCAAAGTCCTTCAGCTAGTGGTTAGGTGTGGTGCCCATCCCTATAATCCCAGCACTGGGGAGGTAGAGGCAGAAGGAGCTGGAATTCATGAGCATCCTTGTTACACAGGGTTTAAGGCTAGTCTGAGCTACACAGGCCCTCAGCAGAGATGGCCGTGGGTTCCTGGTCCTCTTGCTTATGTGTTCTCAGTCCATTTGCTACAATGCCTGGCTACTCGTAGCACTAGGGGTTGAAGACAGGGCTTTGGGAATGCTAGGCAAATGCTCCACCTATTGAGCTACATTCCCAGCTTGGTCTTTAGCTCTCTAATTTAAGAGCTAGGTTTCATTCCAAACACACCAAACATCTCTTCCTAGCCTTTTGCTCATCCCACTAACTGACCCTTGGAAAAGAGGACAGGAGACTTGGCCTTGGTCCCTAGGTCATCTATCTGTTTACCTCTTCAGATGGCTTCCTTTAGACATGCTATCTGTTGCCTGGAATGTCTCATTCCTCCTTTATTTGCCTAGCAAACCCCAGCTTATCACAGGCCTCAGCTTACATGTCATACCCCCGCCATCTCCCAGATTAGTTTACTTCCTGGATAAATTGATATATAACCACCGGAAACATGGTAATTTTCCTATTTTTGTTTGTTTTTTGAGACAGGGCTTCTCTGTGTAGCCCTGGCTATTCTGGACTCACTTTGTAGACCAGGCTGGCCTCGAACTCACAGAAGCCTGCCTACCTCTCCCTCCCCAGTGCTGGGATTAAAAGTGTGCTTCACCACACCTGGTTTATTTTTCCAGTCTTACTTTTAGCATGATTATAACTGATTGGTTATTGTGTAATGCTTTAAAAATAACTTCTCTCTCAACTCCTAAAAACAAAAGTGTGTCTGGGCTGTTTAGTGTGGAACAGTGGCTGTTACTTGAGAAAACATGAAAGCCATTGCTTCCATAATAATGAAAGCTGAAAAAAAAAAAAACCTCATAGGGAAGAAACACAACACCAGAAACCGCTGTGTGGCCATGGGACTGGATGCCTGCAGCAGGGTGGTAACAAAACAAAACGGGAGTCACTCATGCTGAAATCCCACATCATTTTAGCTGTTCATCTGAGAAGTGTGGGGACGGGAGGATGAGGAGCAAAGTTTCCTAACAAGCCAATTTTGTCTGGCATCATGAAGAAATACTCTCTGTTCTGTCTTAACATTTATAAGAAAAATAACCCATCTGACTTTTGTTGTTGTTGTTGTTTTTGAGACAGGGTTTCTCTGTGTATCCTTGGCTGTCCTGGACTCACTTTGTAGACCAGGCTGGCCTCGAACTCACAGCGATCCGCCTGCTTCTGCCTCCTGAGTGCTCAGATTAAAGGAGTGTGCCACCACACCTGGCCCCTGACCTTTTTTCTTTTTCTCCTTCCTTCAGATATTTCTTGTCTATAAAAATGTAAAGATGATGCTGGGAAGACCGAAGGGCTCGCCCTGCAGCCATGAGGATCTGAGTTAGAGGCCCCAAACCTATGCCCAAAAATTCGCTGTGTTTCAGCTTCTGCTTGTATTGCCAGTGCTCTGGGGGCTGAGAGAAGAGGATCCCTGGCTTGCTGGCCAGCCAGTCTAGCCTAATTGGTGAGCTCCAGGCCAGTAAAGAGACCCTGTCTCAAAGAGAGGCAAATCACGTTCCTGTCCTCTGGCCTTTGCTTTCACACCTGCACAAACAAGTGTACCCAGCTGTGATGGTCTGGGGAGTGACACTGGAGGTGTGGCCTTGCTGGAGGAAGTGTGTCACTTGGGGGTGTGGCTTTGAGGTCTCAGAAGCTCAAGCCAGGCCCAGTGCTCACTGTCTCTTCCTCCTGCCTGTTGGTGTAGAACCCTCAGCAACCTCTCCAGCACCCTGTCTACCTGCATGCTGCCTTGCTTCCCATCCTGATGATAATGGACTAAACCTCTGAACTGTAAGCCAGTCCCAATGAAATGTTTTCCTTTGTAAGAGTTGCTGTGGTCATGGTGTCTCTTCACAGCAATAAAATCCTAAGACATCTCTCCAAAAAACCTCACACATATTTAAAATAAAAAGTATGGCTGGACGTGGTGGCACATGCCTTTTAATCCCAGCACTCAGGAGGCAGAGGCAGGTGGATTTCTGTGAGTTCGAGGCCAGCCTGGTCTACAAAGCAAGTCCAGGACAGCCAGGACTACAAGAGAAACCCTGTGTCAAAAAACCAACCCTTGCCCCCCAAAAAAGTATGAAACAAACCTTCTCTGTTCTGTGCCCATTCAGACAGTTCTGTGTTATGGCATGAGATATTCCTTGAGTCTAGAATTGCAAGCAAAGACTAATTAAAATTTTTTGTTTTGGCTGAGTGGTGGTGGTGCACACTTTTAATCCCAGCACTTGGGAGGCAGAGGCAGGGAGGTCATTGTGAGTTCGAGGATAGCCTGGTCAACAAAGTGAGTCCAGGTCAGCCAAGGCTAACACAAAAAGACTCTGTCTTGAAAAACCAAAAAATAAATAAATGGTGTTCTATTAGAGTTATGGCAGCAACATTCTGTTATGTTCCTTACTCCCAGAGAGCTGGAAGGCCTCCAAGAGCTCTCCTACCCTAAATCTCAGCCAATCAGCTTAAGATGCTTGGTCTAGGCACCTGGATACATTGTGCTCAGAACAAAATTGGTTCTTCTTGTGTTTTGTTTTGTTTTTGTTTTTGCTTTTAAAGATTTATTTATGTATACAGTGTTTTGCCTGCATGTACATCTGCATGCCAGAAGAGGGCACCATATCTCATTATAGATGGTTGTGACCGACCATGTGGGTGCTGGGAATTGAACTCAGGACCTTTGGAAGTGCAGCCAATGATCTTAACCTCTGAGCCATGTCTCCAGCCCCTCTTCTTGGGTTTAACTGGTCAAAATAATATAATGTTGCCCTCATCCTTCCTTCCACCTGGTTACCTGGTTGTTACTTGGTTACAGTTTTTCTTATAAAAAGTCTGCTTTAGAAGCAGACCAACATCACAGTTAGGCTCCTGAGTTCTTTCTGTGTCTCTGGTCATAACCAATCTTGGGGTGTGGTGTTCTAATAAACCCTCTCACTGAGACTGGTGCTCAAGTGGTTTGTGCAGCAATTCTTGTATTATAACAAGGGATACAAGGCACATACCCAAACACAGTAAGGTCCGTATACAGCAAGTCTATAGCTAACTTCAAGTTAAATGGAGAGAAACTCAAAGAAATTCCACTGAAATTAGGGACAAGACAAGGCTGCCCACTCTCTCCATATCCTAGCTAGAGTAATAAGACAACTAAAGGAGATCAAGGGGATATAAATTGGAAACAAAGTTGAAGTACTGCTAGTCACAGATAGTATATGATGGTATACAGAAGTGACCCCCAAATTCTACTCCTACAGCTGATAAACACCTTCAGCCAAATGGCTGGGTACAAAAGTATGATAAAAATTTCAAGTTTCTGAAGAAAGAAACTGAAGAAGAGATCAGAAGATGCAAAGATCTCTCATGCTCATGGATTGGTAAGAGTAACATAGTAAAAATGGCCATTTTACCAAAAGCTACAGATTCAATGCAATTCCCATCAAAATACCAACACAATTCTTTACAGACCTTGAAAGAGCAATTCTCAACTTCATATGGAAAAATATACCAAAAAAAAAAAAAAATCCCAGAATAGCTAAAACAATCCTGTACAGTAAAAGAACTTCTGGGAGGTATCACCATCTCTGATTTCAAGCTATACTATAGAGCAACAGTAGTAAAAACGATATGGTACTGGCATAGAAACAAACTGGTTGATCAATGGAATTAAATCAGTGACCCAGAAATAAATACATACACCTACGGATACTTGATTTTTGACAAAGAAACCAAAACCATACAGTGGAAAAAAAAGAAAGCATCTTTAACAAATGGTACTGGTGGTCTAGCTAGATGTTGTCCACATGCAGAAAAATGCAAATAGACCCATATTTATCACCTTGCACAAAACTCAAGTCCAAATGGATCAAAGACCTAAACATAAAACCAGAAACACTAAATCTATTAGAAAAGAAAGTGGGGAAGAACTTTAAACTCATTGGCACAGGAGACAATTTCCTGAGCAGAACACCAACAGGTCAGGCTCTAAGATCAACAATAAATGGGACCTCATGAAACTGAAAAGCTTCTATAAGGCAGAGAACACTGTCAACAGAACAGTGACAGCCTACAGACTGGGAAAAGATCTTCACCAACCCTACATCTGACAAAGGGCTAATATCCAAAATATATAAAGAAATGGAGAAATTAAACACCAACAAACCAAATAATTCAATTAAAAAGTGGGGTACAGAGCTAAGCAGAGAATGTTCAACAGAGGAATCTCAAATGGCAGAGGAAAAACACTTTAAAATGCTGAATGTTCTTAGCCATCAGGGAAAATCAAATAAAAATGATTCTAAGATTCCATCTTACACCTGTCAGAGTGACTAAGGTAAAAAACTCAAGTCACAGGACATGTTGGCAAGGATGTAGAGAAAGGGGAACACTCCTCCACTGCTGGCGGGGGGAGTGCAAACTTGTACAACCACTTTGAAAATCAATCTGGTTCTTTCTCAGAAAATTGTGAATAGCTATACCTCGAGACCCAGCTGTACCACTCCTGGGTATATACCCAAAAGATGCTCCACAATACAACAAGGACATTTGCTCAACTATGGTCACAGCAGCTTTATTTGTAATAGCCAGAAAGTGGAAACAACCTAGATGTTCCTCAGCCGAAGAATAAAGAAATTGTGGTACATACACACAATGGAATACTACTCAGCTATTAAGAACAAGGAAATCATGAAAATTTCAGGCAAATGGATGGAACTAGAAAATATCATCCTGAGTGAGGTAACCCGACCCAGAAAGACACATGGTACATGCTCATTTAAAAGCAGATATTAACAATATAGGCTAGGATAAACGTACAACAATTCACGAAACCAAAGCAGCTAAGTAACAAGGAAGGCCCAAGGGAGGAAGGACCTCCTTGAATCTCACTCAGAAGGGGAAATAGAATAGACAGCCGAAGTGGATGAAGAGAAGGGGAACAGGGTAAGAGAGGGAGTGTGGAGGGAAATGAGGATGGAGATCAGATGTGGAGAGAAGGGGGAGAGATGAGAGGGCTTGGAAAGAGAAGAGAATCCAAAGGTAAGGATATCTGAGACCAGCTGGAGCACCACAACAGGGTAGGCACCTGGGAGGATATGGGGACGACTCTAGCTAAGATTTCTAGCAGCGGAGGTCATAAAGACTGAAGAGGCCACCTCCCAGCCAGACAGACTGTCTAGTGGAGGGAGGGGAATACCAACCCAACCACAGAAACTTCAACCCAAAATTTACCCTGCCTACAAGAAGTGCAGGGATAAAGATAGAGCCAACCAATGCCTGGCCCAACTTGAGACCAACCCTATGTGAGAGAGCCAACCCCTCATACTATTAATGGTACTCTGCTATGCTTGCAGAAAGGAGGCTGGCATAGCTGTCCTCTGAGAGGCTCTACCCAGCAGTGGGTTGAAACAAATGCTGAGACTCACAGCCAAACATTAGGAGGAGTGTGGAGTGTGGGGAGCCTTCTGGAAGCAGGGGTCGGGTTGGGGATAGAAGTACCCAGAAGGGACAAGACTCCACAAGAAGACTAACAGAGTCAAATAACCTGGGCCCAGGGGGTTTATGGAGACTGAAGCACCAACCAAAGACCATGCATGGACTGGACTTAGGCTCCTCTACACACATGTAGCCACTGGGTAGCTTAGTCTTCATGTGGGTTCCTTAGTAAAGGGAGCAGGAGATGTCTCTGACATGGACTCTGTTGTCTGCTATATGGTCATAACTCTCTGGCCAGGTTGCCTTGCCTGGCCTCAGTGGATAAGGATCCACTCAGTCGTGATATGACTTGATGTGCTGGGGTGGAATGAGGGCAGCCCCCCCTTTTTTGAAGAATAGGAGAGGGGGGATAGAAGAGGGAGAGGAGGTAAGATGGGGATGTAAAGTGAACAAATAAAATGTAAAAAATTTTTTTTTGTTTTCTTTTGTCTTTTTTTTAAAAGACAGTGTTTCTCTGTGTAGCCCTGCCTGTCCTGCAACTTTCTCTGTAGACCAGGCTGGCATTGAACTCACAATGATCTGCCTGCCTCTGCCTCCTGAGTGCTGGGATTAAAGGCGTGCACCACACCGCCCTCTGGGCCCAGTTAAGATTTGTAAGGGCCAGGAGATGCCTCAAAGTATGAAGCACTTGCCATAAACCTTAGTGACCTTACTTTGACCTCCAAATCTCACACAGTGGAAGGACAGAACAAGAGTGATAGCACTCATGCAAAATAGCTAAATAAATCTAATTTTAAAAAAATCCATAAAATTTATCATCTTTTGAGGGGTTAAGACAAGATTTCTCTGTGTAGCCTTGGCTGTCCTGGACTCACTTTGTAGACCAGGCTGGCCTTGAACTCACAGAGATCTACCTGCCTCTGCCTCCCGAGTGCTGGGATTAAAGGCGTGCGCCACCACTGCCCGGCAATTTATCATTTTGTCTTTTCTTTCTTCCTTTTGATTGCTATGCTATCGAGAGCTATACCCTGAGCTACACCCCAGGCTCTGTGGTTTTGTCTTTTGACACGAGTTGCATTAGTGGTTGTCTAAATGTGGCCTCTGGGCCTGACACATCTCCATCACCTGGGAGCTTGTTTAGAAATATGAATTTTAGGACCTGCCTTAGAGGCAATAAGAGGCAAGGTGGGTAGAGCAGTTTCTCATTTAATGCTTCTTTAAAGATAATTTTTGACATACATTCGGGCTTGCAAGCCATGGGGATAGATGGGTGTGCTGTGACCTATGTAGTGAGAACACTTGGGGGCTCAACTTAGCTGCTTAGGAGAGCTTCTTGACAGAATCTCTCTCCTCTCTCTCTCTCTCTCTCTCTCTCTCTCTCTCTCTCTCTCTCTCTC
>OU015757.1:6604959-6638823 GCA_907169655.1 Acomys percivali | reverse complement strand
CTCTCTCTCTCTCTCTCTCTCTCTCTCTCTCTCTCTCTCTCTCTCTCTGTTTTTCAACACAGGGTCTCTCTGTGTAGCCTTGGCTGTCCTAGACTCACTTAGTAGACCAGGCTGGCCTTGAACTCACAGTGATCAGCCTATTAAATATGAAAAATAAGATGCCAGGCAGCAGATATAGTGTGGAGAAGTTTATAGAAGCATGAGAGAGTAGGAAAGGGGGAGGAGCGCCCCAGAGAGAGACAGAGACAAGAGAGAGGAAGAGAGAAAAAGGAAGAGAGTGGAAGAGGAAGAGAGTGGAAGAGGAAGAGAGTGGAAGAGGAAGAGAGGAACACGAATATAATTATTGTTTTGTGGTTCTTATGTATGTTTATTGTATATTGGTGTAATGATATAAACGTATAGGTAAAAGGTTTTTTATTATTATTATTATTATTAGACTAGAAAGGGGAATTGTGGAGGAATGTCTTGAGTGGATGTAACAACTGTCAATAAAGTGCTGTTTAGCCAATCAGCTGGGCAAAAGGACAAGAAGTGGAAGGCAGGACTTCCTGGAGACACACCCACCCTCAGGACACCCCGAACACTCACACACACTGCCCAGGGCTTATAAATCCCTCAATCACAAGTAGAGTTTGGCTTGTTTTCTCACTCTTTCAGGACCATCTCAGACTCGCCATTCTGGGGAGAAGACTCCCTGCCGTTTCTTCTTGACAAGATGGGTGGGAGTTGACCACTGGGGAAGCACCTGTGGAGCCTGTATCTCACAGGACCTGCCTTCGGGCTGCCCTTGTCTGCCTGGCCCAGCAGACGGACCAGAGAGCTGAAACACCGTGGTAATCGCAGGCCTTTGGAAAGCCTGAATTTCCATTGCTTTCTGATACCTACAATTTCACGGCCTTTTGGCTGGTTTCGGGCATTTGTCGGCACGAAGAGCTGTGACACGTTTAGATCTTGTGGGGTTCCTCAAGTCTCATTCTGAAAAGAGCTGACTGTAACACCCCATGTGGGAACTCAATTCCCACCTCCCCCGGAGAGAGGCTGGGAACCTGGCTTTGTGCCCCGAGCCACAAGCCTCACCCCTAAAGTGCTCTAGCAGCCCCTGAGAGAGAAATATTACCATCCAAAGGCAAGCCATGCCTGGACCCACCTGCAGCATGTGGGGCTCAGACCTACTGCCACTGTCACTGCCTTGGACATTGAACCTCCAACATCGTTTCTCTGTGTAGCCTTGGCTATCCTGGACTCTCTTTGTAGGCCAAGCTGGCCTTGAACTCACAGCTATACGCTTGCTTCTGCCTCCCTGAGTGCTGGGATCACAGGCATGAGTCACGGTGCCCAGCTAACTCAAAAGCTTTCATTATGAGTAAAAGAGAAAATATCCGGAGCCATATGGAAGAGTCCAGAGCAGAGAGAAAAAGAAGTACACCGGACAAGGGCAGGGCTATCTGGAGAGAAGAGAGTAGGGTGCGGTTGAGGGTGGGGTGGAAAAATCATGCGGGTTATAAGGAGGTTGAGTAGCTGAGGGGTGGGAAACAGCCCATGAGCTGGGGCAGGCCTGGGACTTTTAGGGTCAGGAGGCGAGGAGGAGGTGAGGAGGAGATGAAGAAGAGGTGAGGAGGGCCAGGATGCAATCATTGCTATGCTGATATGCACCACAGGTATAAGTCAATGGAGAGCCAAATGTCTCTTCGGCCAGAGGTGCGTGGGAAATGACTCCTTTTGGGGGACGGGAACCTGTTTCAAAAGTTCCTGAGAAATGCTGGCTTTTCTCTAACCACCAGAAATCCTTCTATAGTCCGGCTTGAGCTCGTTTCTGGATATATGGACTGCCTCAGACCTAACGTGTGTGTGTGTGTGTGTGTGTGTGTGTGTGCGCGCGCGCGCGTGCGTGCACCTGTATGTGCCTGTGTACAATCACATCTTGACTCTAGTTCAGTCAAAAGACAATTTGTGGGAATTTATTCTCTTCTTCCACAATTGGGTTACATCGTGGCCATTGTTCTACTGCTGTGAACAGACACCCTGACCACACAACTCTTATAAAAGAAAGCATTTAATTGGGAGCTTTCTTACAGTTTCAGATGGCCCGCCCATTATCATCACAGCAGGGAGCGTGGTGGCGAGCATGGTGCTAGAACAGCAGTTGAGAGCTAGATCCTTATTCACAAGCGGAGAGATTGGGCCCACCTCCAGTGACATGCTTCCTCCGAGGCCACATCTAATCATTCTAATATTTTTCAAATAGTGCCACTTCTGACAACTAAGCATTCAAATGCATGAGCGTATGGGGTGCCATTCACTCAAACCACCACAAGCTTTGAGGAGTGAACATAGGTCGGTTGTCAGATACAGCAGCAAGTGCCTTTAAAGGCTAAGCCCTGTCCCTGGCTCCTTGCACCATGCCCCTTAAAAACTTTTTATTTACATCTTGAGCGGTGGTGGCTCACGCCTTTAATCTCAGTGCTTGAGTGTTACAATAATTTGTATCACTTTGGCCTACAAAGCCAATAACTGACACAGAGTCTGAAACATACTTTAAAGCTGTTAGCACTAAGAGCTGGGCAGAATCTAAACTGACACAAATCTACTCATAAACTAAACAAACTACTCTAAACCTCAAAACATACATATATCCTAAGCACTTGCCACTATGATCCATGGGCTGTTTCTCTCCTCTGTCCTTCTGCCTCTCAACTGTGATTTCGGCTCCGCCCCCTCTCCAGGAAGTCCTGCCTTCCACTTCCTGTCCTTTTGCCCAGCTGATTGGCTAAACAGCGCTTTATTGACAGTTGTTACATCCACTCAAGACATTCCTCCACAATTCCCCTTTCTAGTCTAATAATAATAATAATAATAATAGTAATAATAATAATAAAACCTTTTATCTATACATTTATATCATTACACCAATATACAATATACACACACAAGAACCACAAAACAATCATTATATTCATGTTCTACTCATAATGTTTTTCTGTCTTCAACCCCATCAGACTTGAGAAGGAATAAAATTAACTAGCTGAGTAAATAGGAAGTGCAGGTTAGCAGCTTCCAAAATGAAAAAAAAAAAAAAAATGACAGAGACACTTTGCTGCCTGAACAGTCACTCAAAACTCTTTAACATGTTAGAGCATCATCTTCAGCCTTTTGGCCCAATATATCTGACAGGCATATTTGATTGAGGACCTGCCTACCCTATCTTGGCAGAGTTTGGCCATCTATTACACTTGCATCCAAGCTTGCCCAGTTCGGGCAGAATTCTGTCTGTGGCAGAAAACAAGGACATTTTTTGACCAGTGGCTTGTTTGCCACACCTGAAGCCGTCTCCATAAGGAGGTTCCTTGATGCTTATTACCTTCTTTGGGGCAGGCTGGGTGTTTGCAGGAGTCAACCTGTCTCATTTTCAAAGAATCCTCAAAACAATAAAAGTTTCTTTAAATGCCATTTTCTGTAGGTCTCTGAGGTTTTTGAAGACCTTATCTAAATATTTTACCTTATCTATCTATTGAAGCTAAGATGTATATTCTTGTGATAAAATTGGATAATACCAATGAATTAAAAAACTCATTTTACATAAATATCTAATATTCTATACCAATGAATTAAAAATAGCCTTGTGAGTAACAACTAAGTCCTTAAGTTGAAAAGTAGATTCAATAATCTACCTTTTGTCCTATCATTCCTATATATTTCTATATTCTCAGTGAAAAAATCCCTGAATCCAACCTTGTTCTGTCTGAATAAAACCAACAATAACACAAACAATTCCCAATGAAAATAAACATCCATAGCCCAAAACCTTACCCAAGCCCCCTTTAAGGGAAATGGGATGGCGTTCTCTTTTTAAGGTTTCTTCAGGCTGATTTGGGATGAATAATACTTATGTAGGGGCCCAAATAAAACTGGGAAAATGGTTAAACAAACTAGAGATAGCATTTGTGGTCCAGTCTCTAACTGTTGAGAAATTCAGGCTTAATGAAAGTCCTGTGTGGGATGGTCTGAAATGCTGGACCAATTGGAATCAGGAACTTTCTTTGAAGCTGTCCTGGGAGATGTTCTGTTCTGATGATGAATAGCAACCAAAGCACTTGTGGATGGAACATGAGGACTGCAGGCTGTCAGCATATCAGCATGCTGGAGGATGCATCCTGTCAGGTCTGATCCAGCGTCAGTGTCCGGTACTTTTGTTCTGAAAATGTATAATTTTCTCACAAGCATTATACAGTTCTAAAACTATAAATGCACGAGCTGTGCAGGGTGCACAGAACAATCAAGGCTAGTTCTGTAGTTTGAATTCATGTTTGTATAGACTGACTTAAACTAGCAGTCTCCCTTTCATCCAGGTCTGTTTTATTTTGACCTCTTTCAAAGAGGAAGTATAATATTACCATTGCCAAAGAACACAGAATCATTATCTAATTGAAATCAGAACAAGATTGTATAGTTCTAAATGTCCTTCTCTGGGCTCTGTGGTGCCTGACGCATGGCCAGGCCGCTACCTGTCTCCCGAGAAAAGGTATCCCGTTTTAGAGACAAGCCAGTTGCCCTGAGCAAAAGAAGAGGCATTAAGCCTTAAATAAACTTATGCACACCCTAGGCATCTTGTACCTGGGTTTTCACATTTATTGAAGTTGTTTTTGTCTCACCCTTTTTCTCCACTGGGGATGGATGCTTCCACCTTTTAAACTTTATATAACTCTCATTTTAGCGTTTATGCATACCCTAGGCATCTTGTACCTGGGTTTTCACACTTACACAAACTCCCATTTTAGCGTTTATCCATACTCTAGGCATCTTGTACCTGGGTTTTCACATTTGTTGCAGGTGTTTTTGTCTCACACCTTCTCTCCATAGGGGGTGGACACTTCCACCTTTTAAACTAAATGTCCTTCTCTAGGGTCTACGGCGCCTGATGGATAGGCTAGGCCGCTATGTGTCTCCTGAGAAAATGTATCTTTTTTTTTTTTTGGTTTTTCGAGACAGGGTTTCTCTGTGTAGCCTTGGCTGTCCTGGACCCGCTTTGTAGACCAGGCTGGCCTCAAACTCACAGCGATCCACCTGCCTCTGCCTCCGGAGTGCTGGGATTATAGGTGTGCGCCACCACGCCTGGCTTGTATCCCGTTTTTGAGACAAGCCGGTTGCCTTGAGCAAAAGAAAAGGCATTAAGGTTACTCTTTTAAGTATGTGAATTTTAGCCTTTGAGTTTTTGGGCCTAACTAGGCTGATGTGTATCTTGTCACCTATAAATCCTTGGTGTCTTTTTCCATATGGTGTGATCACCACCTATCCCCCATGAAAGTAGCTCATGTTTAGAGGGATAAGCCGGCTGCCAGAACAGTGACACCTCAACTAAGCATACACAGACTTTTCAACATGGGAGGCTTGCAGCTTGCATGTTTGTCTCCTCGCCCAACCTTGGTCCTTACATAGACCAACAGACTATATATCCTAGGCCAATTACCCTTTGGCACCAGTTCTCCCAATGGAAGCTCTGCTTTAAGGAGATTGGCTGGCTTTTTTAGCGCAATGACATTTTCCTTACATAAACCTAGGATTGATGTGTATCCATCCTTTAGATTAGTAAGGACGTATAATCTATTGTTAAGACAAAGGAAAATACTTCGCAAATTTAAGGAAGATTTTGTCAGTTTAAATCCTAGGTTGTCTCTGCAAGTAACTTAATTTATCAGTAGGGGGTCATCCTCTGATTTACTGTGGAGACCAGGCTGGCCTAGAACTTACAGAGATCCAGCTGTCTTTGTCTTCATGGTGTTAGGATTAAGGTTGTATGTACGATTTTCAGGGGGTCTTCCTGTGTCATATCTATTTTTATCATTTTGATGGAACCCACAATTACTCCTTTCCTGTATGAACATATGCAAAACCTGTACTCCATCATAACACATTTCCTCTTCTCCATTCTGAGGTCAGGATGTCCTTGAAATAGACAGGCTGATCTAATTCAGCAGATTTTTCTAAAATCCAATGTCTCTCTGCAGCTGTCATTTTTTGTTTTATTAGCATTCAAGAAATCCAAAGTCAATAAGGAATTATGTAATCTATCTCTGGGGGTCTTTGATACCCCTTTCTGTTTGATGAACATTTCTTTTAAAGTACGAGTGGATCTTTCAATGACTGCTTGTCCTGTAGCATTATGTGGTATGCCTGTAACATGTTTTATATTATGATACATTTAGAAATGTTTCATTTTATTAGAGACATATGATGGAGCATTGTCAGTTTTAACTTTTAAAATTTTTTTTATTTTTAAAGATTTATTTATTTATTATATATCCAGTGCTCTTCCTGAATGTACACCTGCTTGACAGAAGAGGGCACCAGATCTTATTCTAGATGGTTGTGAGTCACCATGTGGGGAATTGAACTCAGGACCTGTGGAAGAGCAGCCAGTGCTCTTAACCTCTGAGCCATCTCTCCAGCCAGATTATCAGTTTTAATTTGGTTAGTTATACCCATAATTGCCATGACTTCTAATAAACGTGTAATAACAGAATCAGCTTTTTCAGAACTGAAATTCTGAACATGTGTCTATAGTATGGTGCACATACTTCAGTTTTCCAAACTCTACAAAATGAAAACCATGTATTTGCCAAGTTTCATTTCTTTGATTACCCCTAGGGTTACTTCCTGCAGGTTATGGAGCTTGGTTATATATAGAACAAGTAGGACATTTTTTCACAATTTCCTTGTGCCAAGGAAAAATCACTTGTGCCAAGTAATAAAAAATTCCTTTTTTAAAACCTTTGCTGTTAACATGAAACTGTTTTTTTTTTTTTTTATGAAACTCTGAAGCTTCTAACACACTCCTATCAATAGTTGATCAATTTCATCATTATCTTGTGCTAGAAGCTCTGGTAGTCCCACGTGAGATCTTATATGAGTTATATACAATGGATGGTTTCTATTTCTGACCACTTGTTGTAATTGAATAAATAGTGAAGGTAATTCAGAATCATCCTGAATTAGGTCAGCTGTTTCTATATTCAACACAACTTTTTCAGCATACTGAGAGTCAGTAACTATATTAAGAGAGTCTTTAAACTCTGATAACACCAGCAGAATTGCATATAATTCTGATTTTTGAATGGAATCATAAGGGCTCTCAACTACCTTACTTATATTTTCTAATTTATAATCTACTCTTTTTGACTTATTGGCATCAGTGTAAAATGTAGGAGCACCAGAAATTGGAATCCTCTTTACTATATGAGGAAGAATCCAATTAGTTCTTTTTATGAGTTGAAATTGCTTGCTTTTGGGGTATCTGTTGTTAATTTCTCCAAAAAAAAAAATCACTACAAGCCCTCTGCCAATATTCATGGTCTGCTCATAATGAGGCAATCTCAGCATTAGTAAAAGGTACCACCATCTCAGCTGGATCTATTCCAGCTAACTGGCAAAGTCTCATTTTTCCTTTTACAATCAATTCAGAAACTTTTTCTTTCTTTCTTTCTTTCTTTCTTTCTTTCTTTCTTTCTTTCTTTCTTCCTTTTTTAAAAGAGTTATTTATTATGTATACAGCATTCTGCCTGCATGACAGAAGAAGGCACCAGATCACATTATAGATAATTGTGAGCCACCAGGTGGTTGCTGGGAATTGAACTCATGACCTTTGGAAGAGCAGCCAGTGCTCCTAACCTCTGAGCCATCTCTCCAGCCCCCTAGAAACTTTTTCTATGTAGGTTTTTAATTTCTTTTACTTTGTGTGGTAAAACCATCCATTCTAAGATACAATCTTCCCTCTGCATAAGAATTCCTGTGGGAGAATGAGTAGAAGGCAAGACAACTAAAATGCGTGCCTTCTTGGATCAATGCCGTCTATATATGAATCTTGTAATTTCCTTTCTACTAGAGCCAATTCCTTTTCAGCTTCAGCTGATAGCTTTCTTAAGCTACTTAAGTCTTTATCACCTTGTAGGGTTTGAAATAAATTACTTAGTTCTTGAGTAGTTAAACCAATTGTAGACTGCAGCCAGTTAATATTTCCCAGCAATTTTTGAAAATCATTAAGAGTTCTTAATTGATCTCTCCTGATTTGTACTTTCTGTGGTCTAATTTTCTGTAGGCCTATTTTGTATCCTAGGTAATCTACAGAATTTCCTCTTTGTATTTTTTTTTGGAGCAATCTTTAATCCCCAACAGGGCAAGGTTTTATTTATTTCATCAAAAAAGTGTTCTAATATACATGCATCTGAATCAGCCAATAAGATATCACCCATATAATGGTAAATAATTGATTAAGGAACTTTCTTGCATATTATCTCCAATGGCTGTTGTATAAAATATTGACACAAGGTAGGATTGTTCAACATTCCTTGTGGTAAAACTTTCCAATGATATCTCTCTTTTGGGCAGCTTCTATTAAAAGTAGGTACTAAGAAGGCAAATCTCTATCATGTTTATGTAAAGAAATTGTGAAAAAGCAATCTTTTAGACCAATCACTATAATAGGCCATTCCCTAGGTGACAAGGAAGGCAATGGGGTTCCGGATTGTAAAGTTCCCATTGGCTGAATAATTTTATTAATTGCTCTGAGATCTGTTAACATCCTCCATTTTCCAGATTTCTTTTTGACGACAAATACAGCAGAATCCCAAGGGCTGTTGGACTCTTCTATATGTTGAGCCTCCAGTTGTTCTTGGACTAGCTTTTCCAGCACCTGTAATTTTTCTTTAGTCATAGACCATTATTCAATCCAAGTAGGTTGGTCAATTAACCATTTTAGTGGCAAAGCTGAAGGTGTTTTATCAGCAGTGGTTTCCCAATATATTTAAAAGAGTCAGCCCCTGTTATATCTTGTTTATGGACAGCCTGTAACTGTCTTTGATAATCCCTTTTTATAGTTTTAACTTTTTTTTTGAGACAGAGTTTCTCTGTGTAGCCTTGGCTGTCCTGGACTCACTTTGTAGACCAGGCTGGCCTCGAACTCACAGCAATCCACCTGCCTCAGCCTCCCAAGTGCTGAGATTAAAGGTGTGGGCCACCACTACCTGGCCATAGTTTTAATTTTTTAAATCAGGAGTATCACCTGTTTTCTCCTTGTTTCTGAAACTGGAGGGATGTTAACCTGGGTTTTCCATTGTTGTAACAGATCTCTTCCCCACAAATTTACGGCCATATCAGCCATATATGGCCTTAATTTTCCTGTTTGACCTTCTGGCCCTGTACATTTAAGCCATCTGATACTTTGTCTTATTTGAGATAATGTTCCAATCCATAGGAACTGTGTAGATAACTTTTAAAGTGGCCAAATTGGATGCCAGGAATCTTGGGAAATTATACTGACATCTGCATCAGTATCTAGTAACCCCTCACTCTCAATGCCATTTAATTGTAATTTTAACTTTGCTCTCTTATCATTAATAGTAGTTTGCCAAAATATTTGTTTTTCAGTATCTTCAGTACCTTTTATTTTATCTCTAGGGGCACTTTTATCTCCATTAAATGGGTTTTCTAAGTCTTCAGTAACCCTATTTGTTTTTATCAGACCTTGAATTTTCTTATTGTCTTGTAGAATAATCCCTTTTTGGTGAACAGGAAATGAATGGCTCATGTTGTTTTTATTGCTCCTTAGTGAAGCCTCCTTAGTCAGTTTTCTGAAATCAGGGAATTGCCTTGGGTATCCTTGGATGACCTACATTCATGAGCCATATGACCATGCCTTCCACATCTTCTACATTTTACAGGAAATCTTTCCCCTGAATTATTATTGCAGAATAATTTATCTTTAGGAATGGTTTGTTCATTATGATTTGAATTTTTACAGTCACAGCAGTGAGTATAACATTTTGATGTCTCCTGTGGATTTTTGTCCAATTATAACTGAATCATGAGTATTTACTTCTATGTCTGAAGTAGTTTCAATCCATTCATGAGGAGGTACAGATCTTGCCCTAATGAGTGTAATAACCTTTTTACATTCAGCATTTGCATTTTCAAACGCTAGAGATGAAAATAGAATTTCTCTAGCATTTGGACCTGCTATGGTTCTATTCAGAGCTTTAGTTATTCTTGGTAAAAAGTCAGTGAAAGTTTCATTTGAACCTTGGGTTACTTTTGTAAATTATTTCGTTTGTCCCTGTTGTTCAACCTTGTCCCAAGCATCCATGGCTATTGTTCAGCATTGATCTAAGACATTATCATCAAAGGCAACCTGTACTACTAATTCAGAATATAGGCCTTCACCTAGTAACTGATCCCTGACAATGTCAATGCCTCTAGTCCTATTGCACTGCTCCATAAGTGTGGCCTCATCTTTCCACCATGCCAAGCATTGTAACTGGGGACCCGGCTCTAAGATGACAGTCATTAAATCTCTCCAATCTTTTGGAATTATGCGATTCCATGTGGCCTAATTATTAAGTGTCTGTTTAACATATGGTGAGTGTAAACCATAACTGCTTACTGCCTCCTTAAACCCTTTTAATTCTTGTGCCTCTATAGGTTGCCAATCAAAACCCTGATAACCTTGTGGACTTTTCACATCTCCTGGTAGTTCCCTTATGAAGGGTAGGAAAATCACTTTTGGTTTTTAAACAAATAATGACTGCCTTGCAGTCTTGTTACAAAGTTGTGTTGTATGTTCTGGCCTGTTTTTTTTTTCCAATTTCTATTTCAGCATTATTATTATTAGTTATAAGTCTTTCTAACTCCATTTCTAAGGTTTGTTTCCAAATTTCATATTTTTCATTTTGCTTTGTCTCTGATATCCTAGCATTTTCCTCAGTCAAATCTGTAAATTTTTGTAATTCTTTCTCTAAAGCCTTTTATTTTGAAGAATTATAGAAAGCTATGATTAAAGTAAAAATAGTAGTCAAAATCAGTAGCACCATTTCTCTCTCTCTCTTATTTGTATCACAGCATCATTTAAAAGAGCATTTAACAAGGCCCAAAAACTTTGTGTTATGTCTTTCATCTTTAAACCACCAAGCTATATCAAAGTCTCTATTTTATTATTTGGGTTTTCTCTTTGGGAGCTATTTCCCCCACCAAACTATAAGAAAGTATCCTTTTTTAAGGTTGTGGATACACTAAATACCTGGGCGCCAATTTGTTACAATAATTTGTATTGATTTGGCCTACAAAGCCAATAACTGACACAGAGTCTGAAACATACTTTAAAGCTGTTAGCACTACAGGCCGCAGAATCTAAATTGATACAAATCTACTCATCTACTCGTAAACTTATCAAACTACTCTAAACCTCAAAACATACATATATCCTAAGCACTTGCCACTATGATCCATGGGCTGTTTCTCTCCTCTGTCCTTCTGCCTCTCAACTGTCAGTTTTGGCTTCGCCCCCTCTCCAGGAAGTCCTGCCTTCCACTTCCTATCCGTTTGCTCAGCTGATTGGCTAAACAGCACTTTATTGACAGTTGTTACATCCACTCAAGACATTCCTCCACACTTAGGAGGCAGGAGCTTTGTGAGTTCATGGTCTACAAGACAGGTAGGGTTAAACAAAGAAACCCTGTCTCAAAAAAAAAAAAAAAATCTTTAAAAAATTTACACTACCCTAGCTATTAAAAAATTTAGAGCCAGGCATGGTAGTACACGCGTTTCATCCTAGCAGTCAAGAGGCAGAGGCAGGCCGATGTCTGTGAGTTCCAGGCCAGCTTGGTTTACAAAGTGAGTCTAGGACAGCCAAGGTTACACAAGGAAACCCTGACTCAAAAAGAAAAATTAAAAAAAAAAATGTGTTTATGTACCTAGGTATGTTTATGCTATGGGTATGAGTGTAGGTGTCTCCAGAGTCCAGAAGAGGGTGTTGAATCTACTGGTGTGAGTTACATGGAGTGTGAGCCCTGGGAGAGCAACTGAAGATTCTTTGAAGAGTCATACAAGCTCTTATTGCTAAACCATCAGGCTCTACTGTAGTTCAGGCTACTTTGAACTATGTAGCCAAGGATGACCTTGAACTGCGGATCCTCCTGGCTCTATCAGCTTAAAATTATCAGCTAGTCGATACATTTGGCTAGTACCAGTTTTGCCTCTTTTAAATCCTTCTAAGAATGACTTTTAATAAAATGGTAACGGAATTCCTCTCCCTCCCCCTCTTCTTCTTCTTTTTGAGACAGGGTCTCTCTGTGTAGCCTTGGCTGTCCTGGACTCACTTTGTAGACCAGGCTGGCCTCGAACTCACAGCAATCCGCCTACCTCTACCTCCTGAGTGCTGGGATTAAAGGCGTGCGCCACCACATCCGGCAAAATTCCCTCTTCTTGATCTACACACACACACACACACACACACACACACACACACACACACACACACTAAATTATTGTTACCCAGTTGTTTTTCTTTTGTTCCCCCCTTCCCAAATTCATAAATGCCTTCCAAACAATCCAGTGGTTTATCTCTGGGCCACTTTTTACCTATCTGTAAGACCAGTGAGCCACTCTGCTCATTGGAACATTTGTTCCGTGTTTTCTTCTATTAAATACTGTTTAACACTAGAATCGGGGAGGAAGTAATTAAGATCTTGACACTAATTGTTTAAATTTCGTCCTGTGACACTTCCTGGCCCTAGCACCCAGAACTGTAAACTGAATGAATAAAACCCCTAGGAGAGCACAGACCAGCGCCACAGAACTTCCAGTGCGGTGCCATGGTCCGGAAAGGTGCTCAAAAAGGATTTAAGGAATGAATGAGGGGCAGAAACGAAAGGGAAACCTCCCCTTTACCAAAATGGCCGCGTGCCCCTTTACCAACGCGGCGGTCCGCGGCCGCTTGGGCGGGGACATGGTGGGCGGAGCCAGCGAACCGTCAGGTGCGGCCCCGCCCTCCTCTGCTCTCACTTGATTCCGGATTGGTCCGGTTCCAGCGCCGCAGCAGGCCGCGGGCTGAAGGACCGCCTGGTGCTCGCCACTTCCGGCGCGCTGGGCAGTTGGCTGGGGGTATCCGCGAGGGGCGAGCGGTGGTTGCGGGTGGCGTGCAGGGATGCGGAGCGGGGCCGTCGCGAGGACAGAGGTGGCGAGGACAGCGCGGGTCGGCGGGCCTCTTTCCTGAGCCGGCTGCGCCGTCCAGGCCCGGCAGCCTCCGCCCCTTCAGCCTCAGCCGGGCCGATCGCCGCCTCGGGCCGCGGAGGCAGGGGAGTCCCTGCCTGGGCCCGCAGCCTCCTTCTCGGGGGGTCGGGCCCAGGCGGGGGGCCCCCGCGCAGCCGCCTCTGAGCCCCATTTCCTGCTTCTGCGTTTGCCTGGGGTGGGCCGAGGTCTGGATGAATCGCTTCGTGGGGCCCCTGATGAGGCCGCTGTGCTCATTTTAAAGGTGCCGGCGGGGCCCCGGGGTGGGGAACGGGTTGTCTTTGCATGGGCGGGGGACTCCCCGAGTCTGCCGGGACCATGACTTGAACTGTGCCAGCGGGACGCGTCGGATCCCAAGAGCCAGCTCACCTGAGCCACCCTCTCCCCGGCCAGTATGGTGAGTGAGGTCAAGGACCGGGTTGGAGGGGTGGTAGTTGGGCCTCAGGGCAGCTAAGCCCTCGGGGAGAGGCTCGTGCGAGCTTGGCCGGTGACACATGCGTGCAGGGTGTGCAACCGGCTGTACGCTCCCCTCCCCCTCCCCCACTGGAAGTCTCGAGTCTGAGAGGGAGGACCTTGGAAGCTCCACGGGTACAACCCCCTTCCTCACTGCTGGCCGTGCTCCTTGTACAGCGATGCGTGATTATCAGTATCGTTTATTTAATGACGGCTTACTGTGTGCCATTTCCTTTCCTTTCCTAAGTATTGGTATGTATTTAGTTATTACACCCCCCCCATCGGAAACGGGGAGACTGAGGCACGGAGCAGATACTAATTACTCTGCCCAAGGTCAAGCGACGCTTCTGGGACGCTGGCAAGATTTGAACATTAGCAGTCTGTTATTATTGAACTGGCTGGAATTTTTGGAGATCATTCCGTCCAGCTGTAGGTTTGCGTTTGGCGAAACCTAGAGTGGGATTTGCAGAGGTTACTGATACAGATGATGGCAGAATCAGCAGCGGGTCTTTGGACATTTTGGCTGGTGTTCTTTCTGCCTTATGCTTTGGCCTTTACCCTAGAGAGCTATGGGTCCTTTCAGATGCAGATAAAAAACCACTTTGGAAGGAAGATAGCTCCCCCTCTTATAGGCCCGTTGGCTGCTACTTACTCCTTTGTGTACTCACAGCAGTTTGTTCAGCGCTTGCCTTTGCCGCTGTGGTGTTTCTGGAGCCTTATCTGCCCATCACAGGAGGCAAGGTGAAGTGGTTAGTCATCTGATTCATTACCACCCTCAGTTGGCCTCTAGCGCAGGATGAGTGAGTGGTTGATTGCCCAGCCTGGCTTTGAGCGTCTCCAGGGATAGATAGCACTGTTCCCCGACCCAGTGCCTGGCAGATCAGTAGTGTATTGGAGATGCAATCGCTGACACAGCTTTTTATCAGACCATAGTGTCAAACTCTTGAGGGGTGGGTGGGTGATGGGTAAGGGCCTGCCTGGTTAATGGGAAAGAGGGTCTAAGGCACTCACTTTGCCCTCCTGGGTTTACAAGTATTGAACCCTAGCTGAGCGGCATGGCATAATTTGTACTATTTGTGGTTTATATAAATACTATAAAAAGATGGCAGATCTGTTGAACTCTTTGAGTGTGCTTCCTCATCTGTACAAAGCACAGGCAAGAGTTCTCGAAAGTTAATTCAAAGATATGGAACATCTATGAATTGTCATTCCTTCAATAATTATTTTATAAAATGTTTGAATTTTAATCCCTCCCACCCCCCAGAGTCTCTCTGTGTAGCGCTGGCTGTTTAGCACTCAGTACATAAACCAGGTTGGAACTCAGAGACCCTCCTGTCTCTGTCTCTCATGTGCAGGGATTAAAGGTGTGGGACATTGTACCCAGCTAAAATGTTAGAATTTTCAAGTTGTGATAAAATACACCTAACCTAATTACAGTTCACTGGTGTTCTGTGCACTTATATTGCTGTGTGGCTGTCATGGTCTTCATGTCCAGGAACTTCTCCTGACTGAAGTACTAATCCCTGCTCCCCGGTTAGTAGTTCCTCTCCACCACCATTGCCCTTTCTGTTTCTATCCTTGTAATCACTTTTTTTTTTTTTTTTTTTTTTTTTTTTGTAGGAGAGTATTCTCTTTTTATGGCTGGCTTACTTTATTTTGTGGAGTGTCTTCAAGGTTCATCTATGTTGTAGAGTGTGCAGAATTTCTTTCTGAGCTGGTCCCAGCACTCGGGGATGCAGAGATAGTCGGGTCTCTGTGAGTTTGAGGCCAGCCTGGTCTACAAATAGAGTTCCAGGACAGCCAGGGCTAGTACACAGAGAAACCCTGTCTCAAAAAAAAAAAAAAAAAAACCAAACAAAAAAAAACCCAACTCCCCCCCCAAAAAACCCAAAAGAAAACAACAACAACAACAAAAACAACAACCCCCCCAAACTGTTGATCTAAATGTAAGTGTTTTAAATGTTTTTTTTAAGTGAGTAGAATGGCATAACAGGTGTGACCAGGTGTGAAGCCCCAGCACTAGAAAGAGAATAAGAAAAAGTCTCTTTTCAAATAGTTTGAGGGTAACGTTGTGCTTGCCTCGGAGGGGAGTGAGTGTAGTGGGGAGATGAGGCCCATTCTGATAACTAGAGATGGTGATAAGCGTGACTGTAAAAGATGGCTTAGGTGCAAAAGCATTTTGCCCAAAGAATGGCTGATTCAGATAAAGGGAACTAGGAGGAGAAGGGAGGCTTCCTAGAGGGCATGTTTGTATCTTAAGGATAGGGAAGAAAAAGGTCTACCTGGTAGTTTCAAGATCTCTTACACACCTGAGAAAGAAAGCAGTGGGTGACAGGTGACTGAGGGAGAATGAACACCTGGGTACTTTGGCGTTCTTGGCTTCCAAGCAGTACCTACCTGCAGCCCAGCAATACACCATTTCTTTCATTATCTTCTTCTTTTTTTTTTTTTGTTTTTTGAAATAGAATCTGTGTTAATCTTGGCTGTCCTAGACTTGTTTTGTAGACCAGGCTGGTCTTAAACTCACAGAGATCCACCTGCCTCTGCCTCTCTAGTGCTGGGATTAAAAGTGTGCACCACCACGCCCGGCTCTTTCAACTTTTGAAAGCATTTCCCCCCCTTTCACTTTTCGAGATGGTCCAAAAAGTCTAGGTTGGCCTCTGACTCCCAATCTTGCCTTGGCCTCCCAAATGTGGGGATGCTTGTCTATCACCATGCTCAGCCTGGCTAAATATGTTACGAAAGCATCAGATAGAGAGATCAGCTTGTGGAGCTGACTGCTGTGAAGCAGCTGGAGTAGCTCGGTGTTGGAGGATTTCTATTACTGCAGTAGAGGGACTGGAGACTTTCCTTAAAAGAAAGTAGCCCACCTGCTATGTCTAGATTTCACTGGTGAGGGAAGCATAGACATCTGTTGGATGTGTTAAAGGTCTGCTCGTGAATGTGGAATTCAGAGTGAAGCAGAGGCAGGCAGATCTCTGTGAGTTCGAGGCCAGCCTGGTCTATAAAGTGGGTCCAGGACAGCCAGGGCTACACAGAGAAATCCTGTCTCAAAAAACCAACACCTCCTCCCCCCGAAAAACAAAAAAGAAAAAGCAAAACCCAAACAAACAAACAAACAAACAAACAAACCTCAAGTCTCTTAAATGATTACAGAATTAATCAGTGAAGAAAGATAAAAACTATGCTGCTTTTGCACGCCTCTAACATGGAGACTGGGAATAATTACAAGTTTGAATCAGGTGGTGATTTGGATTGCTAGGCGTGAAGGATTGAAAATAGGAGTTGACAGATTGGCTATGTGCTGACAAAAAATACAGGACTTGGCTGTGCCTGTAAACAGGTGGGAGGCTGTGATGGAGGTGATCGGCACCCTGCAATGTAAGGTTGAGTGGAAGACGTTTAGATAATTGACCTGTTGTGTGCACACCCAGGTTAAAAAGAACACACTGCCGTAGGTCGAAGTGAAGAGGGATTCTCTGCTTTTTTCTTTTGCTGCTGAGGATTGAACTCAGGTTTCAGGTGCCTTGGGCAAGCACTGTATCATGTAGTGGAGCTCTGCCTCCGTTTATTTTAGACTTCTACTCTCATTTCTCCATCATTTATTGTATAACCCATTGCAGATTGACTTTTAAAGGCATTCTTAATATTTTATTTTGTCAAAGATCTTGAAAAACAATCATTGGACATATTTATGGGGTACAGTATATTTTGCGAAGTTAGCGCATTTGTTACCTCATAATTACCATTTCTTTGTAGTGATTTGAAGTGTGCAACAATAAACTGTTAGTCAGCAGGCAGACTTTTGGTCTTAAACTACTTTTTAAGACCACCTATATGAGGTGGATGTAAGCACGTTTTTGTTTCACATCCCACACTTGGGATCAAAACAAAAACATGCTTAAATCCACTGCACACACAACCTCAGTGTGTTGGGTCCAGTGCAAGCAGCTCAATGCCACATGTCTGTAGTCTTAGCACTGGGGAGGCTGAGGCAGGAATATGGTGAGTTTGAGGTCAGCTTGGGCTACATACTACTGTGTTTCTTAAATTTTTATTTTATTATTTTGGTTTTATGAGACAGGGTTTCTCTGTGTAGCCTCTACTGCCTGGAACTCACTCTGTAGACCAGGATGGCCTTGAACTCAGAGATCCACCTGCCTCTGCCTCTGGAGTGCTGGAACTAAAGGCATGCGCCACCACCTCCTGGCTACATACCTGCTTAAAAACAAAAAATAAAAACCACAACCTGTTTTTAGTCCTTATGCTTCTCAACTACTTGTGGTCACTGGTGTCTCCTTTTCTGGAAATGAGTTTTTTGAGCGTGTGTGTGTCTTCCTTGTGTCTTTGCTATTGCTTTCTTCATTTTATTAGAAAACATGAGTTTTTAAGGTTCGTGTTTCGGCGTGTGGGTATGTGCATGTGAGTGCAGGTGCCCTTGGAGGCCAGAGGTGTTGGATTCTCCTGGAGCTGGAAGTATGGAGATTCTGAGCCCTCCAACGTGGGTTTTGAGAATCAGGCTCTCTGGAAGTGCGGTGAGTGCTCTTAACTGCTGAGCCATCTCTCCAGCTCTGCTGATACTTTTTTAATTTAGTCTCCCTTGGCCCTTTCTGTCTATGGCTTCAGTTATGACCTGTCCTGGCAGAAACTAGACCTTCTTTGGACATGGACGTGCACCTTAGCAGTTAATGTCTATACCATATCTGCCATCTTTGCCTCAGGGTAGTGCTCTTTCCCCGTGGCCTAGTTCTGTTAATGATGACCTCATTCATCCACTGTGCACTTTTAATGTTGAGTCACATTTAACTTCCTCTTCTGCTGTACCTGTTGATGGTATTACCAATATGTTTGTGTACTAACCCTGGCCTTCTAGTCTCGCTTGGGTCAGGCTCTCAGTCTCTCTCTCTTTTCTCTTCTGTCTCTGTCTCTCTCTGTCTCTCCCTCCTCTCTCTTCTCTCTTTGTCTCATTTGCTAGGAACCGTGGCCAGGTGGTAGTGCACACCTTTAATCCCAGGACTTGGGAGGCAGAGGCAGGTGGATCTCTGAGTTCGAGGTCAGCCTGGTCTACAGAGTGAGTTCCAGCCAGCCAGGACTGTTACATAGAGAAACCCTGTCTCGAGCTCCCCACTCCCCCAAAAAAAGGATAGGAAACTGATGCTGGCTGGATTCAGATTCATGATCTTTCTGCCTGAGTGCCATGATTACAGGTGCTTACCACCATGCCAGCTCTGTTGTGATGGGTAGTGGTAAATTGACAGCTTGACACACCACAGAGTCACCTGAGAAGAGTCTAAATGAGGGCAGCTGGCCAGTGGGCCTGAGGGGTGATTGTCTTGGTTGTGGTAATTGACATGGGAAGACTAGCCTGCTGTGGGTGGTGCCTTTCCCTGGGTTTGAGTCCTACCGTGTATAAAACAAAGTGAAATAGTGCAGGAAGCATGTGTGCATTCATTTGCTCTGTTCTTGACTGTGGGCGTGACTATCTGCTTTGTGTTTCTGTCCTGACTTCTCCTCGGCAGTGGCCTATCACCTTGAATTATAAGCCAAATACCCCAGATATTTTATCATAGCGACAGAAATGAAATAGAGTAGGCTATCTCCAGCTCCCAGGTTCTACTTCCGTCAGTTTGCCTAAATGCCCTTTGCTACAACTATCCCAGAGCCCATCTATAAGGCATTACTTGACATAACACGGAGCAGTACTGAGATTCTCTCGGTTGCTGGAGACCAGGTTTTTAATTAGGCAGAGCAATTGGAAGCACATGGGCTCTGAATTGATTCCCACAGGCAGTTTGACTTTAGACTTCTCAGTTGGGAAGACGATGACTTACTAGGTGCTAAAAGTGATTTACCTAGAATGTCACTTAGACTTCACAAATCTGTCAGTTCCTGAACACTTAGTACACCTCAGCCTTTTCTTTCCATCTTTTCCTTGCTGCCTGCTGCTTCCTCTTGTCTCTTCTCATTATTTTGTAGGTGTGACCATGTTTAAAATCATCACATTTTGAGGCTTTCTAATTCATTAGTTTAATACTGTTACCTTTTTTTTGCTTTTGTTATTTGTCTTTATTATGTAATAGTTAAGAGGTTACAGCCTTGTAGTAAGTGTCAAACAGTTCAGGAGGTTGAAGATCAGCCTCCTTGTCTGCTCAACTCCTTTGCTGTTGCTGTGCCTAGTAAGATTCAGCATATTTGGATACTTGAGTCAGGAGTGGAAATAAAACTCAAGAAGGTCAAAGCGGACCTATGAGATTACCGATGATAGTAGTAGTACTTAAGGTATGAGGTGAGACAGATGGAGTGTGACTGTAGTCAGCTCCCCGTCTAGCCCATGTAGTCTGTAAGCTTTTGCCCTGGGCATGTGCAGGAGGCGAGTGAGGGAAGTTAGGACTAGTGCTGTGCGGATCATGTGCTAAAGCTACAGGCATCAGAGTGAGGGTGGAAAGGGAAGGGGGCTGGGATTTAGAAGAAGAGAATAATCTATTTCTTAGTTACATCTGGTGCTAGTCATGGTTTAGGGCCCTGACTACTATAGACTGCTTCCTCATTTAATCTGTCTTTGTGCTGTGTAACAATTGTAGTTCCCATTTTACAGTTGAGGAAGATAAGGACATTGGCTCAGGGAGAGTAAGGCTAATAGCTCGTCTAAAATTACATGGTGATTGACAGAGCCAGGTTTCAGAGCTAGTTCCAGCCCCACAGCCATGTTCTATACAGGTGTGACTATCGTACACATTTACTTAAAATGCAGAGTGTAGAAAAACAGTGCACCTTGCAAGCTGAACTTAAAACCTGAGAACATTTTCACCATAGTGGATGGATTGAGATGATCAAATCTGCCAGCATCTTGTAATCACCAGCTATCCTAGACTGTGACAGGGTTGAGGAGGTGTGAGCACTAAGGACACCGTGGTGCACATAATGGATGTTCACAGGGAAGCAAGTTGCTTGCCTTCAAGTTTCAGTTCAGATAAGCCTATTAGGCTTAGCCATGTACATTAGTAGGTTTCCTCCTGTTGCGCCCCCACCTCTTCTCTTTTTGAGACAAAGTCTGGATGTAGTAGACTCATTTTTCACAGTTAATAGTGAACAAGAGCCCTGGTGCAGGGCTCTAGCACAAGGTAGTAGCAAGGGGGTATTTTATAGTTGAATAAGGCTGGAACAGAAGACCATTGCTTTGTAAATTGGCCAATCAGTCCTGGGACGCTTGATTCTTCCTTGTCTCGGTTACTGTTCCATTGCTGTGAAGAGACACCATGACAGGGCAACTTTGAAAAGAAGGCATTTAGTTGGGCTTGCAGTTTCAGAGGGTTAGTCCATGGCGTGGTGCTGGAGCAGTAGCTGAGAGCTTACATCCCAATCCGTAGGAAGTAGTCAGAGAGAAAGTGAGAGACTGGGGCTAGTACAAGCTTCTAACACCTGGAAGTCTTCCCTCAGTGACACACCTCCTCCAACAAGCCACACCTCCCAAGTCTTTCTCAAACAGTTCTACCAACTTCTGAGCAAGCAGTCAAACATATAAACCTATGGAGGCCATTCTCACATTCAGTCCACCACTTCCTCCTTTCTTTCTTTGATTAGAGTATCAGCTGGATAGATTCCTTAAAAGTGACCACATGCTCATTAAGACAAAACTCTAGGAAGCGTCAAAAAGTACAAAGAAGGTAGCAAAATATGTGTGTGTGTGGGTGTGATAATATGTGTATACGTAGGGAGGTACCTAAAATCAGTACTTTTGTTTAAAAAGTGGTAACACTCTGGAGGCAGAGGCAGGTGGATTGCTGTGAGTTCTAGGCCAGCCTGGTCTACAAAGTGAGTCCAGGACAGCCAAGGCTACACAGAAAAAAAAAACAAAACAAAAGTGGTAGTGATAATTTTCTCTCCTGTTTTCTTTGCCTGTCTTGTCTTCCTGTGTAAGGATGTGTGGGCACCCATGTATATTGTAGGTAGAGGACAGCCTTGTGCACTGGTCCTCAGGCACCCCTCCCCCACGTACTGGTCGGGAACTCACCTCAGCTAGGTCAGCTATCTTGCTGTCAGGGATCTACTTGTTGCTTCCCCAGTACTGCAATTACAAGTGTGTGTATGTATGTGCACATTTTCTGAGGGATGAACTCAGGTCTTCTGAATAAGCTATCTTTTCAACTCTCCTCTTTTTGAGACAAAGCCTTATTATGTGTGTAGTTCAGGCGAGCTTTCAGCTAAGTCTCCTGCCTTTAGCCTCCCAAACGCCATTATTATAAAGTACACTATCGCGTTGATTTTTTTTTTTTTGCAGGGGGCAGTAATATTAGTTAAAAAAATTTACTGCTACGACAGTTACAAAAACAACCCTTTATTTTGAAACAATTGTGTGCTCACAGGAAGTTGCAAAACAGGTGCAGAAAATCCCGTGTCTACTTTACCAGGTGTCCCAGGGGCGTCTGAACCAGGAAATCAACATTTGATGTATGCTAGTTATTATCATGTATCTGTGTATGTGTTCATGTGTTCACTTACGTATTTATAGGTGTGCAAGTGTATGCATTACATGTATATGAATGTGCAGGGTCCAGCAGAGGTTGACTCTGGGTGTCTTCCTTAATTGCTCCCTAACTTTACTATTTTTTTTCAAGTTTTTTGAGACAGGGTTTCGCTGTGTAGCCTTGGCTGTCCTGGACTCGCTTTGTAGACCAGGCTGGCCTCGAACTCACAGTGATCCGCCTGCCTCTACCTCCCAAGTGCTGGGATTACCTAACCTTATTTTTTAAGACAGCACCTCTTGTTAAACACAGATTAGGCTAGACTGGCTGGCCAGTAGATCCCAGCTATGCTCCTGTCTCCACCTGCCACTTATAAAATTACACATGCATATTGCCATGCCTACTGTGGTGATTTGAGTGAGAGTGGCCTCCTTAGGCTCATATATTTGAATGTTTGGTTCCCAATTGCTAGTTTGTTTAAGAAGGATTAGGAGGTCTGGCCTTGTTGGAAAAGGGGTGTCGCTGGGGGTGGGCTTTGACGTTTTAAAAGCCCATACCAGACCCATTTTTGATCTCTCGCTGCTTCTTGTTTGTGGATCAGACAAAAGCTCTCAGCTGCTTCATCAGCACCATGCCTGCCTTTCTGCCGCCATGCTCCGCTGTGGTGAGCGTGGACTAACTCCTTGAAGCTCTAAGCAAGCCCCCAATTAAAACTTTCTTTTCTAAGTTGCCTTGATTATGGTGTTCACAGCAGAAGAACAGTAACTAAGACACCTGGCTTCCCTGCCCTTTAGTATGAGTTTTGTGAATTCAGCTAAATTCCTCAGGCTTGTATAGCAGGCTTTATTCATTGAACCAGCCCCTACTATTTTATTATTACAATTTTTTAAAAAAATTTTTGAGACAGGGCTTCTCTGTGTAGCCTTGACTGTCCTGGACTTATTTTGTAGACCAGGCTGGTCTCGAACTCAGAAAGATCCACCTGCCTTGCCTCCTGAGTGCTGGGATTAAAGGTGTGCGCCACCATGCCAGGCTATTTTTTTTTTTTTTAAATGTATATGATTGCTCTATCTGCACATACACTTGCATGCCAGAAGAGAGCATCAGATCCCATTATACATGGTTGTAAGCCACCATGTGGTGGCTGGGAATTGAACTCAAGGACTTCTGGAAAAGCACATGGTGCTCTTAACTGCTGAGCCATCTCTCCAGCCCCTCTGCCTTCAGTTTCTGAGTGCTAGGATTACAGGCACACACCACCATACATACCTGTTTTCTACAGTGCTGGGGAGCATACCAAGGCTTCATGCATGCCATAGCATAGATTTCATTGTCAGGAGTTCCTTAGAACTTGTTTGTGCTTGTTCTTTGAAGAACACTTTGGTTAGGTATAGTTTTAGTATCTAATATTTTTGTTGTTTTTGAGACAGGGTCCTACTATGTAGCTCTAGCGTGAAACTCTTTATGTAGATCATGCTGACCTGACACAGAGATGCATGTCTTTGCCTTCTGAATGCTGGGACTGAAGGTGTGGCCTACCATGCTCAGCCCTCATAGCCTTTTACAAATGGTAGGATTTGTGCTGACTCAGCTTGTTTTCAAGTTTCCTGCCAAGTAGGTGACACACACCTGTGATCCCAGTCCTCAGATGAGGTCAGGAGCTCTCCAGTTTAAGGCCAGTTGAGTTCAAAGCCAGTCTGGTTAAATTGGGCTTCTAAAAGAGGTGGAGTGCAGCCTGGATTTCAGAGCAGATATAGAAAGCCTCTAGGCAGAGAGCTTGGGGCATTTGGGGCAGATGGTACAGCAGGTCCATGTGGAGTGGGGAGCTAGATTGTGTGTTCATGGATGTTCATATGGATGAGTGGAGTGTGGAACAAGGTTTCTGCTAGGCAACACAGATGCTGTGTGAAGGTGTGACTGGGAAACACTGTTAATAACTCAGGGAGGAAGCCCTGGGCCTCATGATTACTCAGAAAATTACTCATTTGAGTTTTGCAGTCTGCTTAGAGGGAGGGAAAAAAAAAGTGATTTGTCAAGGATTTGTGTATTTTAGGGCTTTTTTTTTTTTTTTTTTTTTTTAAAGATAATTTTAGACTTTAGGATAGTTCTAAAGTCAGTCTCTGTGCTTCTCTGCAGAGTTACTGAAAACAAGACCAAAGCCCTGTAGGGATGCTGGTTTGTGACCAGGTTTGAGCTCGGGCTTTGCACCATCTTCATCCTAGTACTGGTGGGCTGTTAGTGAAGCTGGTGCTGCTAAAGACTCACAGTTTTCTGTCACCTCTTGATTTTGGGCAGTTGTTATACTGATTGCAAGTTATTTTGGGCTCTGAAATATTTGATGGCTACTTTATTTTAAAAAATAATTTATTTTTATTTTATGTGCATTAGTGTTTTGCTTGCACGTATGTCTGTGTGAGGATGTTAGATCTTGAACTTACAGATAGGTGTGAGCTGCCATGTGGGTGCTGGGAATTGAACCTGTGTCCTCTGGAAGAGCAGTCAGTGCTCTTAACTGCTGATCTATCTCTCCAGCTCTTGATAGCAAAATTTAAAAACAAGAAATTACTACTACCAGATTGAACTTCTGGTAGCAGTTTGTCTGCTTCCTTGTTGTGTTTTCTATTTACTTTCTAAATGGTTGCCCTTATACTGTAAATGTACTTTTCCCACTTAACAGTATAGTAGAAGTGGTTGTTCAGATTGTTAAATGTGTCCCAAGTATTTATGATGACTGTGTAGCATTGCATCACATGGATTCTTAAGCAGTTAGATTTTTGCCATAATAAGCAATGTGTGATTAATGTCTTTGCAAAAAGCTTTTTCTGAATTTTAGGAGCTGCTTTAGGACAGATTCCCAGAAAGGCTCAAGAGTATGGAGACTCTCTCCCCGCTCCCCATAAACCTTTTATTTTGGGAGAATTTTAAGTTTAATATGAACATTTTAAAGGTACTTCATCATGCTTTCCAGAAAGGTTATGCCAGCTATTCTTCCTTTCAGTAATGCTAATAATGTACTCAAGGCATTGATTATCTTTTTTTCTTTTTTCTTTTTTTTTTGGTTTTTTGAGACAGGGTTTCTCTGTGTTGCCTTGGCTGTTCTGGACTCATTTTGTAGACCAGGCCTGCCTCTGCCTCCCGAGTGCTGGGATTAAAGGTGTGTGCCACCACTGCCTGGCGGTATTGATTATCTTAAGAAAGTGTTACTAATGCCAGATGTGGTGGCGCACATCTTTAATCCCAGCATTTGGGAGGCAGAGGCAGGTAGATTGCTGTGAGTTCTAGGTCAGCCTGGTCTGCAAAAGCTAGTCCAGGACATCCAAGACTACGTAGAGAAGTCCTGTCTTGAAACACACACACACAGACACACACACACACACACACACACACACACACACACACACACGGACACACACACACACACACACACACACACACACGGACACACAGAGACACACCCCAACAAAAAAGAAAGTGCTATTAAGCCACATGTGGTGGTGCACGCTTGTAATCCCAGCACTCGAGAGGCAGAAGCAGAAGCAGAGGCAGAGGCAGAGGCCAGAGGTCAGAGGATCTTTGTGAATTTGAGGCCAGCCTGGTCTACAAAGTGAGTCCAAGACAGCCAAGGCTACACAGAGAAACCCTGTCTGGCCCTCTCCCACCCTACCCCCCCAAAAAAGAAAGTGCTACTAGCAAAGGCTAATAGCTTCTTTTTTTTTCTTTCTTGGTTTTTGAGACAGGATGTAGCCTTGGCTGTCCTGGACTCACTTTGTAAACCAGACTAGCCTTGAACTCCCAGAGATCCTCTGCCTCTTGAGTGCTGGGATTAAAGACATGTGCCACCATGCCAGGCCAGCTAGTGGCTTCTTACTGTTCCTCAGTATTGTGTGTATGTAGGAAAAGCTATTTCAGGTTAGATATAGGATCTCTCTCTCTCTCTCTCTCTCTCTCTCTCTCTCTCTCTCTCCCTCTCTCTCTCTGAGATAGTAGATCTGTCTGTAACTTGTGCTAGCTTTCACATTACAATCTTCCTACCTCATTTCAAGTGCTGGGTTACAGGTATAAACACCATCAGTGACAGGACAAGGAATGCAGCTCACTAGTAGAGCACCTGTCTAGTATACCACAAACAACAACAAAACTTGACAATTGGTACATTTTGAGTTACAGAGTTTCAGAGTCCTTTCATTACTCCAGAGGAAGTTCTGTACCTACTCAGTTGTCTCTCTCTGTCTCCTCCAAGCCTCTGACTTTTGTGCCTGTGGATTTGTTTGCTGTGAATATTTTATGTAAGTGAAAGCATACAGATGCAACCATTCAGTTTCTTTTTCCTTTCTCAGGGTCTTGTGTTGTCCAGGCTGGTCTTAAACTCCTGGGTCATCAGCTTCCTAAGCCCCCTAGAATTACATAAGTATCTTTTCTAAACTTAATCCGAAAATTTAAAATCTAATCTAAAAGCTGATTTGATTTATAAGATTATATTTGAAGCCAGGCGGTGATGGCACATGCTCTTGATACCAGCACTCAAGAGGCAGAGGCAGGCTGATCTTTGATTTATAGAGTGAGTGAGTTCCAGGACAACCAAAGCTATACCGAGAAACCCTATCTCACCGCCTCACCCCCAGATTATATTTGAATCACACCTATGTAATATAGTTAGAAAATGTATAATCTGTCTTTGATAGCAGTCTGGAATTCTGGAGACTTAGTTGGGCAGGCTGCCTCTGACTGTATTATGAG
Organism: Acomys percivali; assembly: GCA_907169655.1. Taxonomy (NCBI): domain Eukaryota; kingdom Metazoa; phylum Chordata; class Mammalia; order Rodentia; family Muridae; genus Acomys; species Acomys percivali. Next base: position 6,612,121 of record OU015757.1, on the reverse strand, counting down.
AAAGAAGTAGAGGATCAGTGATTATGGGGCTTGAGGTAAGAAGGGACCTGAGGCAGGGACAAAGGCAGCAAACACAGCTGCTTTTAAGTGAAATGGCAGCGCGTGCCACGCTGGCCGTAAGTTCTTCTCTTGATTTGGAGAACTGGCAGGTGTTCCCTTCTATGCCACCAGACATAGCCAACCTAAAACCAAATGAGTAAGCTTGGGCCTGTATCTCACAAGACCTTAAAAATGGGCAAAGTTTTGCCCAAGAATAAACGTGGTACAGGGATGGCATGGGCGACCGGCAGCTGTCCCTGAGCACATACTTCTCAGTATGAAAATTTTACAGGCGTCCCTGAGTGGCATGGAAAGAGAGTATTGTGTTTTAGGTGAATTATTTTATTATGTATTTAGGTAGATTTCTCTTTTCCAAATGGGTGAGAACGAGCCATCAGAGTTTTGTAATATACTACTAAAATGGAGTGTAGCTCTAAGCCATGATGTGGTTGCTGGGAGTTGAACTCAGGACCTTCAGAGCAGACGGTGCTCTTAACTTCTGAGCCATCTCTCCAGTCCCAAACTGTTCTTTTTCATTGCTGTACTCCTTGAGGGTTACTAAAGATTGTGATTCTTCTTGGGAAAAATACAGCTGGTAAACACTAGAATTTTTCTGAGTTTTGTGAGCCCTTTTTGGAATATTATTCAAACTGAAGGAAGAGATTAGGGGACGTAGATTTCGAGTTGGATAGTCAGAAGTACTGAAAAGGCAGTCTGGGTCTCAGTGAGTGGCACCAGAAATGACCTTGTGAGATAGTCCTGGGTTTGTGGAATGTGACGCAGGGCTTGTGGGGGAAGACTGAAGAGATGGCTCAACAGATAGACCCTTGCCACCAAACTTGGTGACCAGAGTTTTGTCTCTGCAACCCACGTGGTGGAAGATGAGAACTCAATAGGTTGTCCTTTGACTTCCATGCGTGTGCTCTGGCTTGTGCACACCACCCAGTAGATGTAATTTAAAAATTAAAAACAAAACCAAAAAGAAAAGCCAAAGATCTTTTGGACATAGTGCCAAACTCTTCTGTGTCAGCCATAGATGGGATTCTAGAGGGCACATGCTGTCATTCATACGCTTTGTTTTTAACACTGGTAGGTAACTATAAAAATGACAGTGAAGGGCTGGAGATGGCTCTGTGCGTAAAGGTGCTTGCCATCAAGCCTGGCTATTTTGAGTTGGTCCCTAGGACTGCGTGGTGGAAGGAGGGTGGAGAAAGGGAACATGTATAGTGCCAATAGTACAGTATAGTTTTCTATATTGCATTAAGTTACAGGCTTTTAAAATTAACTCCCTCCCTCTTTTTAAAATTAAAGGCGGGGTCTCACTTTAGCCCAAGCTGGCTTGGAGCTCATTTTGTGTTCTCAGGCTGTCCTTAGACGTCTGTTTCAGCTCCCAATACTAGAATTACAGACCTGAGCTTTCATGTCAAGTTTTTTAAAAAAATTTATTTATTATTATGTATACAGTGCTCTGCCTGCATATACACCTGCAGGCCAGAAGAGGACATCAGATTACATTATAGATGGTTGTGAGCCACTGTGTGGTCGCTGGGAATTGAACTCAGGACCTCTGGAGGAGCAGACAGTGAGTGCTCTTAACTGCTGAGCCATCTCTCCAGCCCTCATGTGAGATTTAAAAAGTATAGTTCTCAGGGAGATAGCACAGTAGGCAAGAGTGTCCTACAAGCATGAGGACTTGAGTTCAAGACCTTAGCACCCACATAAAAGCTGTTAATACATTGCATGCCTGTAACCCCAGCACTGGAGGCAGGTGGAGCCCAAGAGGTCAGGCAGTCTAACCAACCAAACCTGTGAGCTGGTTCAGTGAGAGACACCAGATTACAGCAACTCTTATAAGAGAGACCTTTTAATTGAGGGTGTGCTTACACAGTTGATTATCACCATGGCAGGGAGCATGGTGGCATTCATGGCCCTGGAGCAGTAGCTGAGAGCTAACCTCCTCATCTGAAGCCTGACTGGGTGTGGCATGGGCCTTGGAAACCCACCCCCAGTGGCACACTTCCCCCAACAAGGCTGCACCTCTTGATACTTATAAGCCTTTCAAAAGGTTCCGCTCTCTAGTGACTGAGCATGCACCTGTTGGGGCCATTCTTAAACTGTCAAAGACCTTGTCTCAGGACAGTCAAGACAAGTGAAAAAGGAGGACATGCAGTAATAGAAAAGGACACCCAGTGTCCTGCTCTGTTTTGGCCCCTGGGCACATGAACTCACTCATGTACACTTAGCCCTCCCAACACATCATATCCCCATCCCCTACCCCCATCCTGGTTTATTATTTTTTGAAACTGGGTCTTTTACTGATCCTGGAACCCATCTGTTTGGTTAGGCCGGCTGGTCAGTGAGCTATCTGTAGTCCCCTCCTGCAGCACCCAAGCTGGACTGGAGTTACAGACATCTAACACTGCATTCTGCTTTTTACATAGGTGCTGGGAATCCAGCCTCAGGTGCACAGGTATGTGCAGTGCGCACTTTGCCAACTGTTCCATTTCCCCAGTTTCCATCCCAGCCTTAGTTCTTTCTTTCTTTCTTTCTTTCTTTCTTTCTTTTTTTTTTTTTTTTAAGATTTATTAAGTATTCAGTGTTTTGCCTGAATGTATATCTGCAGGCCAAAAGAGGGCACCAGCTCTCATTACAGATGGTTGTGAGCCACCATGTGGTTGCTGGGAATTGAACTCAGGACCTTTGGAAGAGCAGGCAGTGCTCTTAACCACTGAGCCACCTCTCCAGCCCATACAGCCATAGTTCTTAATGAACAAAAGCCTTTCAGCTAGAACACATGGATCCCTGGCCAGAGTTGCCATGCAAACTTGTCCCTTTGTGCTAATGATCATCTGTGTGATAGCAGGAACTTTTCAGAGCCCTTAGTCAGAAACTCCTCCTACTGAGTACAGATCTCTGCTCATGCAGTACCCTTGTAATTTCCGTGGAATGTGAAGGCATTAATGTCCCACAGTAGCTGGTGCTATGACATCATTATCTTGACTTGAAACCCTTCGCAAATGGGACTGAGCATCAATAAAATATAAATATTAGAGCAGTGCTGGGTATAGTCAGAGGAATTAAACTGGTAACAACTTTGGGACATTCTCTTCATAAAAGCAAGTGAAGAGGCGGGGATATAGTTCAGTGGTGGAGCACTTCCTGGTGTACGTAAGACCCTGGATTCAAACAGATGAAATAAAATGCAAGTGTTCACATGAAGTTCACATAAAAGAAATCTGTGGTGAGGGAGCGATTGCTCTTAACCAACACTTGCACACTGAGGCGTACCCCTGATTGTCTTTCGTACCACGGTGCTCTGGAAGCATGTAGGCCTTCCTCAAAAGTTACCCAGGCTTAAATTAGTGGACTGGCTCTAGTCTGTCCTTTCTACTGCGGTGCATCTCTCTCAGTGGAAGCTGCTGGCATGTGTAGGCAGCTTCCTTTCATTCTTGCTGTGGTCTACATTTAGGAGTAGACGTCAGTGCTCCATGTGGGAGGAGCAATGAACAGTCTTTTAGGCACGCTCTTCCTTTGCTCAGGCATGCTCCTGTCTCCTCCTGGGGTACTGAGGGAAGCATCACACTGGGTTCACTTCTGCCAGGTATGAAGTCATGCATGCATCCATTCACCAGAACCCTGCTTAGCTTCATACTAGAACTCTCACTGCCCTGTGCTCCACTGTGCCCTGCATCCTTGTCCCTAGGCTTGGGGGTGGGGCAGTAAAACCGGTTCAGAAGGAGGAGGAGAAGGCAGGCAGCTCGGCTGATAAGGAGAACATTACACTTTGACTTGCACTTTGGTCTTGAGATACAAAGCCATTGGGTAGATCCTGGAGGGAGAAAGGACTCCCTAGTTGATGGCAGCTGTCTGTTAGACCATCTGGAGGCTTTTGCAGTATTTTCTTATGGTGGTGATAGGCTAATTTCACAGTCTTTACCTGATTGCATTCAGTGCAGTGCCAGTTTATTTATATTATAACACTTGGAGCAGAGCACTTGTGTTGAGGAGCCATCACTGGGTAGCCTGGGCTACATAGTGAGACTATGAAAACAAATCCTAGCATTAGGGAGACAGAGGCAGGTGGATCTCTGAGTTTAAGGCCAGCCAGTGCTACATAATGAAACTGTCTCAAAACAAACACCCAAAACAAATGTTAGAAGTTATTTCCAACTAACAGAGATCCCAAAGTAGTAGGTTCAAACTAGCCTGTTAACACTTTTGATGCTTGCATTATGGATTATTCTTTTTGTCTTTGTCATAGGCGCATATATAAATATACTTTGACAGAGGAAGATACCTGGCATCAACCTCCTGCCTCAAGATGTGTACCTGTGCATACCCCTGTGCACACATCCACATTCGCTATTTTAGTTTTGTCAATAGGTCCAATATACTGTTTCCCCCAGTTCAGGGTCCAATATTGGTTCATTTACTTGTTAGCATTTACTTCTCATGAGTCTTTAGTCCACCTTAGTGATTTTGTGGGGCCCCCCCCCCCCCCACCCCTCCACCCTGGGGCCCCCCACCCCTCCACCCCCTGAGACAAAATTTCTTTGTATAACAGAGCCTGGGCTTGATTTGTAGACCAGGCCCATCTTGAACTCACAGAGATCTGCCTGTCTCTGTCTCCTGAGTGCTAGGATTAAAGGCGTGCACCGACACACCTGGCTTGTTAATTTTATTTATTTATTTTTAAACATTACACCCTTGCATCGCTAGTTAGGTAACTAGCTGCTGTTGTTTTTATGTATTATCCCCTAGTATACATGGGCAGTTTCCCCAGCAGTAAATGTACTGTCTTCTGTCTGTAAAGATGTTTACTCTGCTTGATCCCTCTGGGGATAGAATATGGTACCTTGACTTTATCAGTCCCACAGTGGGACCAGTGGAGTTTTCTAGCTTGGATCCTTGGTATTCTTCTTGCTTCTAGCTGGGTTCTCAGCAGTAATCTGATCTCTTCTGCTCAGGAAGAGAGACTAGGGCACTTTGTACAAACCTAGGAAATACTAGAGGGATGTTCTGCCCTTTATTCTTTTATGGAAGTTTTAGTCTGAAGCCGAAGAGTTTAGATGGGGCCAGAGAATGTGCTTTAATCAGATATTAAGGATGTATATAGAGATTATGTCCCAAAGGGCAAATACTGTTGAGCGTTGGACTGTAGGCAGACAAGGAGCCTTCTGAGGCAGGTGGGCTGCTTTATCTGTGGTTCCTTATGGTGTTCATAGTGTGACGTGCAAGCCTTCGTCCTGGCTGCATGTTTCTCTAACTGCTTCCATAGAGTACGTTTCCCAGTTGCTCTTGCTCTTCCCTACCCTATCCTTGCAGCTACTCTTGTTGCTGTAATTGTGTACCTGACAGAACCCATTTAAGGAAGGAGAGGGTTTATTTTCGCTCACTGAGGACACAGTATGGTGGGGAAGACATGAAGTAGGAGCTTGCAGAGGCAGCTGGTTGTCCAGAGTTCGCAGTCAGAGCAGAGAGAGCTAACTGCTGGTGCGCAACTAGCTTCTCTTGTTTTTTTATACTGGAATTTGAGGTGAGTCTTCTAACTTCAGCTTAATCTAGATAATCCTTCAGAGCTCATCCAGAGGCTTATTTCTCTGGTGTAGATTGTGATTGCCAGTCAACATTCATGCTGAGCTTTTCTGCGGTAGACTGGCTAAGACACTACCACCACCTAGTTGCTGGCTTTGAGTGAGTCCTTGAGAGCCTGAGTGTGAATGGCTGCTCTTCTGACTACTCGGGCTGCATGCATCCGCTGGTTTCGGTGGCTGCCTTAGAGAGAAACACAAGATTTATACTTCCACAGAGATGTGCTCAGTTTGGGTTTTAGAAATGAAAGTACCTGTAGGTTCTGACGTAGAGGAGCGGCAAGAGCTGAAGGAAGGAGTGTGAAGGGCGTGTCTCCTAGGACTAGAGCTTCCTTCCTGCTCTCTGCTACTTTCTAGTTTTTTGAGCCTGGTGACGTTGCAGCACTGGTTTGGGGGAGGGGCACCCTCACATTGATGGCAGTGTGTGTTATGTTAAGCTTTGGGTCTTATGCTTAGATTCAGGTATACAGCCAAAGACTTGCCTGTTTTCTGTGGTGAAAAGTGTGAGGAAGGAGTGTTCATTTGAGAGTGGAGACGTCTATGGGGATGAGTTGTGCTGTCTTTGGGGGAAAGTTTACTTGAGACTGAAATTCCTTGCTACTTCTGTGCTTTTGAACCTTGGTTGCAGTTAGTGTGGGATCAGTCTCAGTCTCAGTGAGGCTGTGAGCCTATGGAAAGGGTGTCTGTGCTCCAGTTCCCCGTGGGGTACGTAAGGTGTCCCCAGGAAAGCTCCTAGGAAAGAACACAGAAAGGTTGATACAGGCTTCTTTTAAAGCCAAGGGTTGTTGCAGAGAGGATTGTTCCCGTTTCTTTTTATTTTACATTTATTTAAGTAGTTTGTGAGCATATGTGCATGTCTGTGTTTCCCATGGTGCACATGTGGAGGTCACAGGACTATTTGCAATATGTGGGCTTCAGAGATCAAGCTCAGGTAGCCAGGCTTGGGGATAGCAGTTTACCCAATGAGCCATCCCTCTCTAGCCTGAGACACGGATATTTAGAGACAGGTGAAACGTTACAGATTTAGTCAGGGTCAAACTTAAGTATTGACCCTGTTGCAGGGCAGAGGCCCACGTAGATCATCTGCCATCAGGGCCTCTGTTAGGCTATGTTAAAGATAGCTTAGCAATTATTTACGTATATATAATTTTTCAAATGAAAACAATATAAAGATCTGGGGGCTGGAGAGATGGCTCAGAGGTTAAGAGCACTGGCTGCTGTTTTGGAGGTCCCGAGTTCAATTCCCAGCAACTGCATGGTGTGGCTCACAGCCATCTGTAATAGAATCTTATCTCTTCTGGTGTGCATGAAAACAGAGCACTCATGTTCATAAAATAAATAAATCTTAAAAAAAAAAAAAAGAAAGATTTGTTGTTTGTGAGCAAAGATCATGTTTAGAGCTCCTCAGTGGGAAATTATTATGACATGTGCATCTTTGGGAGAATTAGAGGTAATCCTGAAAAGCCCAAAGTGATAGTAGCAATCTTTCTTTTCTTTTCTTTTCTTTTCTTTTCTTTTCTTTTCTTTTCTTT
>OU015757.1:6594748-6604949 GCA_907169655.1 Acomys percivali | reverse complement strand
TTTCTTTTCTTTTCTTTTCTTTTCTTTTCTTTTCTTTTCTTTTCTTTTCTTTTCTTTTCTTTTCTTTGTTTTTCTTTGGTTTTTTGAGACAGGGTCTCTCTGTGTTAGCCTTGGCTGTGACTCGCTTTGTAGACCAGGCTGGCCTCGAACTCACAGCGCTCCACCTGCCTCTGCCTCCCGAGTGCTGGGATTAAAGGCATGCGCCACCATGCCGGGCTGATAGTAGCAATTTTGTGTTTTTTTATTCACCTGGAATTGATCTGAAAACTATTTGAATCCCAGCCCAGTTGGGCACTGTAGAAAACACCTCGGACATAATCTCTCAAACAGCTTGTGCTGTGGTTAAAGAAAGTACAACACTGAAAGCAGTAGCTTGAATTTTGAGCCCCCACTTTATGCCTAGCATCGTGCTTATTATATGTCCTTTATGTAAATTATTTTGTTTAGCCAAGCACAAGACCCCTGGCTCTGAGGCTGTCTTACATAAACCATTGCTGCAGGATGGCGGCCACAGACTTGACCTTTTCACCTGTAGCTTCTACTCTCTGCACCTCTGGATAGCTCTGGTCCTCTCACGTCAGGAGCTGTCGTATTTACCTTTACATCTCAGGACCATCAAGCTCATTTGCCAAATAAATAACTTAGTTTCCTAGGTCAGTCTAGATTTAAGGGCTCTGTGAAGCGAGATCTAGAAGAGCTGGGGTTGAGAAGTCTGCCTTTAGGGGAATTTATTTGGCTATGAAGAATAGATTGGATCAGAGTTGGAAAAGTTGGTATCAAAGCAACAGCTAAAAAAAGCCAATTTTACAGGCAGTAATATAGGGAGTGGTAGACATTGTAGTGAGGGACGTGAAAAAGCACCATGAGACTGTCTGCAGGCCCAGTGGAGCCATAGGAAATAGGGAAAACAGTCAAAGAAAATGTCAAATTCGGTGACCTTTTTCTTCCTTTCAAGTTTTCTTTGATGAGGTGATTCTGAGCTTTGCTTGGCTTTGGTTCCTTAAGTGAATCACAAGCACAGGGCTCTGACCTGTTTATCCAGAAGCAGAAATAGCCAGCAGCAGAGACCCAGGCAGGCAGCTTTGTACCAGTTAGCAGTTCTGCAGCAGAGACTGTAGGTTTGTCTTAGATATGTGCATGGCTCTCCTAGAGCATCTGGGACAGCCATAATTCATCATCCCTTTTTGCCCAAAGATCTTATTGTGTATATCTTTTTCTTTCTGTTGGGTGAGCTAGGTACTCATGGGGAGGCACAGGCAAATGAAGCAGCAATATGTGACATTGCTGTGGTGGCTGCTTTGAACGCATAGGTCACAGCGTACCCTACAGTCCAGGGGCTCACACAGACTCACACTGCAGTGAGTGGTTGTACAGTTTGAAACTCATGGTCTAACCTTGAAGTTGCAGTTTGAAAGCTCAAAGCACAGTGTGCAGTACAGGTCTTACAGACAAGTAATTTATAGTTGTTACAGATATAACATCCAGAACAAGAATAGAATGCTCTTGGAGTTCCAAGGAATCCCTCTTCACCAAAGTAATCACTATTCTGATTGCAACAGTACAACTTAGCTTTGTTTAAAAGTTTTAATATAAAATGGACTGGGCATAGTGTTACACACCTTTAGTCTCCACACTTGGGAGGCAGGGGCCGGACAGGGGCAGAGGGACACAGAGGCGCAGAAGCACAGAAGCAAAGAGGCAGAGAGGCAGAGGCAGAGAGGCAGAGAGGCAGAGAGGCAGATGGATTGCTGAGTCCAGGACCAGCTTGGTCTACTAGAAAGCGTATGGATGTTTGGCCTGCGTACTTGTCTGCACCATGTACATGTCTGGTGCCTGAAAGGGCCAGAAGGAGGTGTTGGCTCTCCGGGGACTGGAGCTACAGATGGTGGTGCTGGGCCTTCTCTCCAGTTCACTGAGCCTAACTTCGCTGTTCTGCTGGTTGTGTAGCAGCTTCTTACATTTTAAATTTGTATTTTTCTTATGAGGTGAACACTTACTTAGGTCTTTCTCTTCTTTTTTCTTTCTTTTTCTTTTCTTTTGTGTGCATGTGTGTATGGCTTTTCGAGACAGTTTCTCTGTGTAACAGCCCTAACTTACTCTGTAGACCAGGCTGGCTTTGAACTCACAGAGATCCACCTGTCTTTGCCTCTTGAGTGCTGGGATTAAAGGTGTGTGCCACTATGCCCGGCCAGGGCCTTTCTTTTATAAGTGACTTTGTTCAAGGCTCTTGTCTTTCTCTGTAAGTTACTTTCTACTCTGATGTGAGTTGTGTCAGTTACCGCACAGTGCCTTCTCCATCTGCAGCTTCCTTGTGCTGTCTGATGAGCAGCCGGGGTTGTTATTCTTTCTTTGTGTTTACTGCTTTATGTGTCCTAATGAAAGAAAGGAACTATAACCATGGCCATGTAGGCAACTTCCTATGGAAACCTTATTGTTTGATTTTTCACATTTTGTGGGTTAAGTTTAAGGGTTTTTCTGATTCATCTGGGGGTGTGTGTGTGTATGGTAATGTGTCTCAGTGAGTTCTATTTATTTACTTTTAAAACAGTTTTATTTATTTTAATAATTAATTTGTGTGTTTATTCTGGTGCACATGTACACCGTCAGAGGGCACCTTCTGGGAGTCTGTTCTCAGAGTGGCAGGGTTGGTGGTAAGGCCCTTTACCTGCTGAGTCATCGTGAGCGGCCCTCACTTAGTTTTAAATTAGTCTTCAAGACCTGACACAGCAATCTCAGCACGAGTTGTGGAGCTAGCAGATCCTTGCCTGTTGCAGCTGAAGAGTCCTGTATGTTCTTTGTCTCATTACTTGAAAGTGTGGGGTGGTGTGATGTGTTACTACTGCCTCACTGCTCTTGGTTCCTTAACCCATGAGTCTGGATCTGGCCTTGGCACTTGCTTGAAACAGCTGGCAAAGGCTCCAGTGCCTTCCTGCTGAAGGGGCTGGGGATCTCCAGGTCCTTTAACCATTTGTAGGTCTTGAATGTATCCTGTTTGTCTTCTACTTCTGTTCTGATTGTTTACTCAGCTGAAGCCTGGGCCTCCATTTTTATCCATTGTAAATGAACACAGTTTGATTTTGGAATCTTGTCTGAGAAGTGCAGTAGCTGTGTTTGGTACCCTCTGAAGGCATGTGTGTGTATAGTTTTGGAGGAGGTCTGAACTACTTTTGTTTCTCAGTGTTCCTCCCTGTTTTTATTTGGTATCTAAGACAAAGCAAAAATCAGGGTAGCCATCATTGCTAGGTAGATAATCTGTCTTAGTTTATCTAGCACTCTACATAGATCACCTTACTTGGTCCTTCAATGGCCTGTGAAACACAGTAGTGTTGGAATTATTGAAGTGATTAAAATATAAATAGCCAGTATTTGGACTTGTAGGGAAGTGTCTGGCGACCTCCGCTGGTTTTATGCTGTCTTTTGGAACCCACGTTTGTGTGTTGCCTTGTCTTTGTAGTTGCTGGAGTTTCTTGGGTTGGGGTGGAGTGTACTGGTAGAGGCTGCCAGTGGTCATTTAGTTTAGACACCAGCCTTAGGAGCATGGCAGAGTATGATTCTATGCTTGGGTGCTTGGAGGTCGTAATCTCAGCTCTTTCCCTTCTCGTGTCCCTTTTTTTTTGTTTTTGTGTCTACACACACACACACACACACACACACACACACACACACACACGATTCTTCTTCTCCTCCTCAAAGTCAGAGATCGGCCTGCCTCAGCCTCTCAGCCTCATAAGAACTAAGATTAAAGGTGTGCGCTACCATGCCTTGCCTAGGTCCTCTTTCTACTTTTTATTTATTGATGATGATGATGATGATGATGGTTTTTGTATTGTTTGTTTTTGAGATAATCTCATACTGCCCAGACTAGCTTCCGGATTTATTTTTTTCATGTTTTCAGTGTGTGTTTCTGTGTGTGTATGTCTGTGTCTGTTTGTTTAGTGTTGGGAATCAAATCCAGGGATTCATGCGTGCTAGGCAAGCACTCTACCAACTGAGGTGTGTCCCCCGCCTTTACTTCATTTTGAGGCATGGTCTCACTAGGTTGCCCATATTAGCCTTGGACTTCCCATCCTCCTGTCTTAGCCTCCTGAGTACTATAGGTGATAGACTTGTACCATACTTCCTGCCTGTAGTTTGATTTTAAGTAGACCCCCGTTCCAAATGAAATAACATACCAGATTTGAATAATGAAACAGACCAAGACAGTTGTTCATACTGTCTCCAAACTTCTGGGGCAGAGATCTTCCTGCCTCAGCCTGTCATGTAGCTGGATGTGTGCCATTCATCTGGCAAATAGGTAATTTTTATAGAACAGGTTGTTTTGCAAGCTGTACAATTTAGACAAGAACTTTTCTTTGAGTTACAAGTGCTAATACTACTGGGGAAGAATTCATCACTCATCAGTCAGTTCATTTGTCATTGCACAGCCGGCCTACTGCCCTGGCAGTATGGAGGGTACAGCTGTGCCTGGCACTGCCTGTGATTGGCCAGTTGGTGGTGTGCATGGTGCTGTACTTACTTGTAAAGTGGCTTATTAATGAGATGGCTGGAGGCCTCCAGGCCGCTCACAGTTCAACACGAAAACACTGTTGTCCTAAAAGGCTCTAGGGGTAAAGGAAGAGATTTGGGGAGGGAGGCAGATAGTAAAGGAATGAAGAACTTTCCTTTAATCCCAGCACTCAGGAGGCAGAGACAGGTGGATCGCTGTGAGATCGAGGCCAGCCTGGTCTACAAAGTGAGTCCAGCAGAGCCAAGGTTACACAGAGAAGTCCTGTCTCGAAAAACCACTCCCATCCCCCCACCCCCAAGAACTTGCCTTTGACTCTGGAGAGCTGAAATTAAAGGTGTGCATCACCATGCCTGGCTGAAGGACCTCACTCTTATATTGGGCATCTCTACTCTGTCTGGTTGAACTCAGTGCTTGTCAAGCTTTGCTCTCAGCTACATATTCATCTCTATTGGCTGTTGATGTGAGAGTGAAAGCTGAATGTATGCAGGACTCCTGAAACACCTTCAGAAACCAAGGGGTTTCTCTGTATTAACATCTGGCTAATTATTTAGGCAAGGGGTACCTGGATCATGTATGAGGATCTCTAGGCCTCCCAGATTCTGTTTGCTCTACCTATTCAGGCCAGGTCAGGCCAGGATTGTTAATTTGTTCCTTGCATATTTCTACGATTGCATTTTGATTTTTTTTCTTAAAATAAATAATTAAAATTCCATGGCATGTATTTGTAGAAGATACTAAAACTGGATTTTAAGCCTGATGGAAATTTATTTCTCTTGATTTTCTGGCTAGCATTGTGGGTTTGAAGAATGTTGAACCAAGGTGTTTTGGGAAGTAAATTACTCTTGTGTATGGGACCTAGGAGGAACTGAGGGGCAGAAGCAGTTTATTGATGTTTTCTCAAATTCCTTTGCCAGGCATCTGAAGAAGCCTCCCTCAGGGCATTGGAAAGTCTGATGACAGAGTTCTTCCATGATTGCACAACAAATGAAAGGAAACGTGAGATAGGTAAGTGGAATTTGGGGAAGAAGGGATTGATGCCCTTGACTGGTCAGACCTGCATTACTCTGAGTTCTTGGCTGCTTTGCGCTAGTTCTGCCGGTACTTGCATACCTAGCTGCAAGGGCATAGTTTGCTTCTTTCCTTTTGATCAAGAGAAAGCCTCTGCTTTGTGTCTAATCTCGGCAGCGCTGTTGAAAGAGGCCCACAACCATTGACTTCAAAACAAGAGCAACTTATGAAAGCGCAGAATGATCCCTTACTTGGTTCTGTCTTTGGAGACTTTTCGTCTTTTCTTCACTCTTACCTTTGCCATTCTGCAGTTTTTGTGAATAAAGGCTCTGCAACAGAGAGAACATGGAGGTGTCTTAGGGCCGCAACATGTTTGATTTTTATTATGTTCATTAACAATGCTGCTCAAACATCCTGCCTCAGGGACATGATCCACCCTGCTGCTCAAGCAGTCCTTTTCTCCTTTGAGTTCTCTTAACCCTGACTTTGAATTAAAGGTGCTTTCTTACATGTGTGTGCGTGTGTATGTGACTACTCTGTATTCACCATGCTTGTTGCTTCCCTTTCCTTGAGGTCTTTCTTTACCCAGAACCTTACAGGCCCATTTCTGTCTCCATTGGCTTGACTCACGTTGGCCAGTTAAACCTCCTGGCCCATTCTAAGTACCATCCAAAGTCCACTTGGGGTTGAGACTTTTCTGGGTAGCCAGGATATATTTGGCTATAACCTGTTTTTGCTAGCTTCTTTGAAGCATCATGCCATCTGATACCTGGTACTCCCAATAGCCTGCACCCTACATACCTTTCTTTCTGAGAGAGTCCACTGTACAGAAGTAGGGTGTGCATAGACAGGGCGTGAGCTGGGGGACGGCCAGGGTCTGCCTGAGGAGGCGTGCCTGCCTATACTCTCCTTCTCTCAGTACTCTGATTATCCTCCCTCCCCACTGTAACCTCCTTACTTTTATGCTATTAGGTTACTTGATACTTATAGTAAAAATATTGGACATAATTTTTACCAAAAAAGATAGATCTTCTCTGCTAGTCGGCTGTCATTTTCCGCTCTGATTTCTCTAAACTCTCTTGTCATTGTAATAGAAATGCTTTTGATTTTTCTCTCTATTTTTGATTTGCTCATCAAATGTTGTTCCATTTGTGCACTCATGGGTAGAAAGTGGAACCTTGTATATTCATGTCTGAATCAAACTTTTATGCAGTCTGAGGTTTAGCTCAGTAGAAGAGCACTTGCCTCGTGAGGATGCTGTGAGACCAGCTGTATTTTAACAGTGGAGCAATAGGAGCAGTTTGTAGACCAGCGGCTTGTTGGGATCAGGCTTAGGGATCTGCTTACTTGAGTCCTGCATGTCATTTCGAGCTACAACTCACAGTCTCTGGGTTACATAGAAGCTTTTGTTTAATTATCAGGACATGCCATCATCTTTCACAAAAAAATTAAGACTTAAAAAATTATTTTTATTTTATGTATGAGTGGTTTGTCTGAATGTATGTCTGTGTACCACGTACATGGAGGAGGTCAGTAGAGGGCGTGGGATCCCCTGGAATTGGAGTTGTAGAAAGTTGCTGTGTGGGTGCTAGGGATCGAACCCAGGTCTTCTCCAACAGCAGCCAGTGCTGACCTGTCTCTGTAGCCCACCTTCCGTAGAGTGTTTAGTGAGGCTGCCTTGTTGTAGGTAGTCAGGGTTGTTGGGAGCTGGCATAACAGTAAGCTAGTGTCTTCATGGCAACTTTGCACTGACCAGGCTTGCTGGCAGGATCCATGGCTAGTGCTTGGATCAGGATGGTTAATAGGTGTTGTGCTCACAGGTGGGTAGCTTTTGGGTGATGTTGTCAGCAGCCTGAGAGAAGAGCCATTTTTAATTGACTGGATATACAGTCAGGGCTGCTTCTGGTAACTCTTAGGGTTCTTACTTTTTATTTGAGACAGGGTTTCTCTGTTTAGCCTTGGCTGTCCTGGACTTGTTTTGTAGACCAGGCTGGCCTCAAACTCACAGAGATATGCCTGCTTCTGCCTCCCCAAATTCTGGGGTTACAGGTGTGTGCCACCATGCCCAGCAGGGTTCTTACTTTTTATTTTTACTTATTTGTGTGTGTTACTTTTAAATTTTTTTTTTTTTTTTTTTAATTTTAAATTGGGACTGGAGAGATGGCTCAGTGGTTAAGAGCACTGGCTGCTTTTCCAGAGGACCAGGGTTCAATTGTCAGCAACCACATGGCAGCTCACAACTGTTTTTAACTCCAGTTCCAGAGGATCCGACACCCTCACACAGATATATAAGCAGGCAAAACACCAATGCACATGAAATAATAAATTGAAAAATTGAAAAATATTTTTGATTTTGTGTGTGTGAGTGTTTTGCCTTCTCGTATATCCATGCCACTTTTGTGCCTGGTGCCTACGAAGGCCAGAGGAAGGTGTTGGACTCCTGGAGCTTGAGTTAAGGCGCTGTGAGCCCACCACGCAGCTGCTGGGAGTGCTAGTGTTCTCTTCCTGCTTCTCCAGCCTTTGTCTATGAGTGTGAGAGCAGTGCAGACGTCACAGACTTGTAGGGCGTGATGCTGTTTATGGCTTATGCCTGTCGGGGCTATTTGGTGTCATTTTACATATAGCTTAAATAAGAGCCTGAACAATAGGTCTCAGTTTTCAAAAGGCATTTTAGGAAAGTTAGTGGCCTTGAGATGTGTTGATGTTCACCCCAGAGTCAAGAGTATTAGATAATCCTTTTATCTGGGTTTTGTGGTTGGTTTTTTTTTTTT
The DNA here is from genome assembly GCA_907169655.1 of Acomys percivali. Classification (NCBI taxonomy): domain Eukaryota; kingdom Metazoa; phylum Chordata; class Mammalia; order Rodentia; family Muridae; genus Acomys; species Acomys percivali. Next base: position 6,596,663 of record OU015757.1, on the reverse strand, counting down.
TTTGACACCATTTGCATTATGTGGGGAGGTACATATGTTTTCAAAATGGTGGCAGCTGGTCTTATATTAATTTCATTCATTTTTATAGTCTTATTTTGTTTAACTTTTCCAGAGGAGCTTCTTAATAACTTTGCCCAGCAAGTAGGCGCTTGGAGATTCTGCTTGTATTTTCTGTCCAGCACAAGGAATGACTATGTAATGATGTACAGCTTAACGGTTTTTGAGGTAAGTTGTTAGGCTGTTTTATATTCCCAAAACCAGCGTGAAAGTGTACACCATTGGCACCATGTTTTCCCTTTAATGTACAGATGACTGGGAAGCAGTAGGTTGACCCACAAACATGACATCTCTGTCTCGTGGCCTAGTGTCTGGGGACACCTTCCCATGACTCCAGAGGATCAGGTGGTTGGCTTTCTGGTACTGACAGGTCATTTTAATGACTTAGCTTTTCTTTTTCTCTTGTCATTTGAAAGACAAAGATAACTATTTTGGAAGGAGAAAAGTAGTACTTGTACTGCCATCATCTTCCAGTCGTAGAAATAAACATGCTAACTCTCGTCCAAGCTTTGTCTTCTGTGCATGCTCACATCAAACTCTTTCCCACCCTCCTTTGTGTTATGTCATCAGAAGTGACTGTGCATTACTCGCTAACCCATCTATCTGCTTTTCTATGGGAGTAGGGAGTTGTATCTTGGTTACATACCTCAGGCTGGCTCCAGACTACCACCCTCTTGTCTCAGTCTCCCAGTGTGCTGTCGTCTCTGGTTCATTCACTTACATTTGAACATTACAATTGTTTTTATACTATTTGGTGGCCAGTAAGTCAGGTTGGAGACAATGATGTAAGAACAATTTTTGTACATACAACGTTTTACCTCTTAAACTACTTAGATCTCCCTAAAGATGGGATTATTTTGTTTTAAAATTTATTTTATTTGTTTATTTTTTGAGATACTGTTTCTCTGTGTAGCCTTGGCTATTTTGAACTTGCTTTGTAGACCAGGCTGGCTGCAAACTCAGAGATCTTCCTGCCCCTGCCCCCCTAGTGCTGTTGTCCTAAGATTTTAATATTAGTGTTTATCTTTTTGCCAAATGCCGTAAACTGTTGGGAGATTGGTGTGTGTGTGTGTATGTGTGTGTGTGTGTGTGTGTGTGTGTGTGTGTTTTACAGCTAATTACAGAGAATGAAAACCAGTTGTTCTGTGTATAGCTCATTAATTTAAAGGATTTATATTTGTTTTTCAGAATCTGATCAATAAAATGTGGCTTGGGGTCCCATCTCAGGATAAGATGGAAATCCGTAGTTGCTTGCCCAAACTTCTCTTAGCTCACCATAAAACCTTACCTTACTTTATCCGGAACAAACTTTGCAAAGTTATTGTTGATATTGGGCGCCAAGATTGGCCCATGTTCTACCATGACTTTTTCACTAACATTTTACAGGTAAGGATCTACTTGAGAAGCTGTCTTACAAATTGTTTGTAGAAGTGATTCTGTCCCTTGTCTTGAAGAGTTTTACAGCTAGTCTGTAGGTATACTTTTTAAGCTATTTTATTGGGTTCTTATATCTTCCACCCTTCTCCACCCCAATCCCTTCAACCCTTCCAACACTGGGCAGGCAAGGAAGAAGGTTGGAGGGGACAGGGGATGTAGGCCTCTTTGGACTACTTCCTGCTGGTTAAGGGAGTCAGGTCCAGTCTTTGCTGTTATAATTGTAGCAGGCCGGGTGTGGTGGCGCACGCCTGTAGTCCCAGCACTTGGGAGGCAGAAGCAGGTGGATCTCTGTGAGTTGGAGGCCAGCATGGTCTACAAAGTAAGTCTAGGTCAGCCAAGACTACACAGAGAAACCCTGTCTCAAAGTAAAAAAGAGAAAGAAAGAAAGAAAGAAAGAAAGAAAGAAAGAAAGAAAGAAAGA
>OU015757.1:6534516-6594738 GCA_907169655.1 Acomys percivali | reverse complement strand
AGAAAGAAAGAAAGAAAGAAAGAAAGAAAGAAAGAAAGAAAGAAAGAAAGAAGCTTTATTAATCTAGCAGACCAGCTGTAGCAAACACAGTAGTGGGAACCAGCAGCAGGGGGAGCAGCTGCCACCACAGGCCCTCTCGGGACTCTCCTGTGTGTATCCTCTCCAGAGTCTCCAAAATTAAACTATCTTCAGCTGACAAAAATCATGCCCCTCCTAGAGCATGAGACAATCATAGTTAATGGCTGTGGACAATCTGAAGTGGTCCATATCCCACATTGGGGATTAAAACAAAAATATTCACATATAACATAACTGGATTTTTTAAAGAAACCAAAATTCTCACTACATTAGTCCTTGGGCTGTAGTAGTAAGTGTTGCAGGCTGGATTAGTACATTGACTTTGTGTTGTGTACTTTAGCGTAGTGGAGGAGGAAGAGTAAGCCTCGCTGCTTCATGAGTGCCTGTTCAGTTCTGGCTCCCGATAGATACCCTGGGTGCTGATATGAGAGACGGCTCCAGTGGTTTCAGAATTGAGTCAGAGAGTAATCACAGACAGTAACTAGCCATTCATAGGAGATTTACTGTGGAATGTGTACTGCTGAGGTGTATGTTACACAGCCTTGGGATTGATAAACAGGACCAGACCATTTCACCATCAAATGGTCCTATGCAAGCCATCTGAAGTTTCTTTTGGCTCAGTTCTGCCCTGATCTGTTTGTACTCAATAGTATAATTGTGATGGTTGGTGGGGAATTTGCAGTTTATGCTGTGGTAACATGTCTAGAATCAGCTTCCAGCTCTCTGCAAGTTGTTCATACCGGTCTAGGCCACTGGAAAAGGAAGTAGTAAGTTGAAACTGACTGTAGTTCTCCCCACCCTGTGGCCTGTGGGCCAGCACACTCTTTTGTAAGATTGTTCCTCAGATTTCTGAAGTCTGCTGGGCTAAAGCTTTGGACACATTTTGCCTTAGGCCAGATTACTCAGGGACAAGCAGCTTTGGAAAGGGTGGCTACTTCTTTCCTGATAGCGTGTGGAATAAAAACTGTTGAACCTTTGCAGGCTCACTCGAAACCTGAACTTGATCTACAGCCCAGACGTACTTGTTGTCTGCTAAGTCAGGTGCAGAAACTAGCTGTGTTCAGAATTTTAATTATATACTAAGTAATTGCCTTTCTGGATACAAAAGCAATAAAGATGAAAAATTGCACATTTTCTCTAGTTTTGTTTTTGTTTTTTTATATGGTGTATTTTTTTTGTTTTGTTTTGTTTTTGCTTTTTGTGGTTTTTTTAAGACAGGGTTTGTCTGTGTAGCCTTGGCTGTCCTGGACTTGCTTTATAGACTAGACTGTCCTTGAACTCACAGCGATCTGCCTGCAGAGTACTAGGATTAAAAGTGTGCACCACCACTACCTGGCCACTCTTATTTCTATGATGATTTTTTCAGAGAGAGAGAAGGGCATGGGGATGCTCACATGTGCATACATGTGTCCTCAGAGGCCAGAAGAAAGTGTTGGATCCCCTGGATGTGGGGCTCATGGTGGTTGTGTGCCACTCCAATGTGGGTGCTGTGAACTGAACTCAAGTCTTCTGAAAGAGCAACCTTTACTATTTTTAAAACTTAGTATTTTCACTGGTGTAACTTTGTATGTAGCTGTTGGGTGTTGCATCCTCTGAAACTGATGTTGCAGGTGCAGAAGACATGCAGCAGCTGCAGCATGATAAAGTAGTCATAGCAAAAAAGGCGTGAGCAAGCAAGCACGCTCCAGTGGGCACGCCAGGGTGTGCTGCAAGACCCAGAGGGCGAGGAGAACAGCCAGGTGATGATGAAAACACTGCCAAGATGAGAAAGATGTTATTGTAGAGGATTTTCCATGCCATGTAGTTAAAATATTTTGGCTGATTCTGGCAGGTAATCAGAAAACCATGATGATAAGGGTCATTGCTAAGACAAAATTGACAAACCAGGAAAAGCTAAGAAGGATGGTGGCCACTTGATAGGTGATCTGTTGTTAAAATTTAATTGCTTGACATCGGAAGTATCGCTGAATGACCAGGAAGTTGACTTATGTAGTATTTCCCAGGGAATTTGGGTGATGCTTTTTGTATGGGAGTTGCTCCTAAACTTTGCTCATGCCTTAGAACCAGGGTTTAGCCACAAGGATGGCTGTGCCAGCAACAAAGGGAACCAGGCAAAATGCTTCTGAGTATATTTTGAGAAGATTAGGAAGATTGGGCCAGTCTTGAATATAGCGTTACTCCTGGAATCATTATCATACCTGTCACACAAGAGCCCTTTGCCAAGATGAAAGCTCCATTTCCACCTCCTCAGGTTGCTTCCACTGGTCAGGGAGAAGTGCCCCAAAGTGGTATTGGGGTTGCTCACAGCTAAGCTGCCTCATTCAGGAGGGCAGCTGATGGTATAGCCACATAAAGCTCAATGAGTATTATGAAATGGTGAGAGAGAGCAAGGCCAGGGGTAGTGTGATGTAGAGGTCTTAGGCTTTGGCAACACTGTATCCATCTCTGCCTTCTGGATTGGTACAGGTCAATTTCACATGCGGCTATAGCCATTTCCATCTGATGTAAGCATGTAAGATTTGGACCAGAATAGGCTAGTCTGGACGGGCTTTGCCCCTGTCTGAACTGTGTGGCCAAGTGTTCTCCTCCCTATTCTGCCCTCTTGCCAGCTCCCTCCTTCCTTCTTCCTAATCCAAATAAGAATGATTTACTCTTTTATTTATTTATTTTTATTTTAATTTCTGTTTTGAGACAGCATCTCGATGTGGCCCAGGTTGGCCTTAAGCCAGTGGTTCTCAACCCTCCCAAATGCTGTTACCTTTTAATACAGTTCTTCATGTTGTGGGGACCCCCAGCCTTACAGTTATTTTTGCTGCTACTCATAACTACAGTTTTGCTACTGTTATGAATCATAAGGTAACTATCTGGTTTTTGATAGTGGTAGGCAACCCCTGTAAAGGCTTGTTCGACAGCCAAAGGGGTTGTGATCTGCAGGTTGAGAACTATTGCCTTAAACTCATAGAAGTCTGCCTCCTTCCTGAGTGCTGGGATCCAAGGCACATACCACAACGCCCAGCAAGAGGTGTGTGTCGTCCCCCCTGCACCGAGACAGGGCTTCTCTGTGTAGCCTTGACTGCCCTGGAGTTTCCTTTGTAGACAAGGCTGGCCTCAAACTCAGCAAGGTTTCTCCTCCTCCTCCTCCTCCTCCTCCTCCTCCTCCTCCTTCTTTCTAAATTATGGTTAGTGTCCTGTGTGTTTAGTCTCTAGCACTACCCTCACCAGCCTTCACCCTCCACCCCCCAAAACGTCAAGAAGAATGACTGTCTTCCTTCCTGCCTTCCTGCCTTCCTCAGGATGGAACCTAGAGCCGTACAGTGGTAGATACACTCTTTATGTTCAGCTACATCATTTCCTGTTCTTGTTTCCCCCCCCCCCCCTTTTCCTGTTTTGTGGTTTTTGTTTGTTTTTGAGACAGGGTCTTACCATGTAGTCTGGCTTGCCCTCAAATTCATGATCTTTTGTTGTTGGTTTTTTTTGGGTTTTTTTGTTTTTTGTTTTTTTTGAGACAGGGTTTCTCTGTGTATCCTTGGCTCTCCTTGACTGCCTTTGTAGACCAGGTTGGCCTCGAACTCACAGAGATCTGCCTGCCTCTGCCTCACGAGTGTTAGGATTACCTTGCCTGGCTCAAATTTATAATCTTCCTGCTACTTCTACTTCCTAAGTGCTAACGTTACGGGCTTCTGCCATCATGTCTAGAGATGGCTTTCTTTTTTTTTTTATTGGGTTTCTTTTCTGAGCTTTCTTCCCTCTGAATAAAGAGAGAAAGGAGATTTAAGATGGATTTTCTATATTGTAGGGTATTCCACAATATGTGAGGGACACAGAGGCATTTCATAGCTAAAGGAAGTTGGAGACATGGACATGGCAGTTAAAAGCATTTACTATTACAGAAAAACAGGCTCATTCAGTTCCCAGCGTCATCAGGTGGCTCCCAGTCTCAGGGGAGTGATGTCTTCTTCTGGCGTCTGCAAGCACTTGGACACTTGTGCACATAAATTCACCATAGGTGGGTGTGTGCACACATAGACATATTCATAAAAATAAACAAACCTTGAAAGTAAATAGTGACAAGTAGAGTATTTGGCACAGTAGGTTATTCTCAGCTGAACAATTAAGTGCTTAATTGCTAGGGAGATGGCCAGTGGATAGGAGCCCTTGTTGCCTGCATCCATGTGATGGCTCACACTCTCTGTAAACTCCAGTTTTAGGGCATTTGATTTCCTGTTCTGATCTGAGAGAGCACCAGGCACTCATGTGATACACAGACATAGTTGCAGGCAAAATACTTGTACACACAAAATCAACTTTTAAAACTCCCTTTAAAAAAGTACTTAGTTGAAAATAGAGACAAAAAAGGAAAAGGAAAAAAGGAGGAAAATTCTCAGAATAAGGTTGAGAACCCAGAAATATCCACAGAGACTTAAGAGGGTCTCTTCTACTTTAGTATAGCCAAAAATTACACTGAGGCAGATGTTATTTGAATGTTTTAGAAATAGTTGACTTTTGTACAAAATAGAGAAAACGTGGAGATTGTTTCTTGGAAGTTTCAAGGTTCAAGAGAGTTGGTTTTATAGAGAGCACCCCCCTCCCCTCTCCTCCCTCCCCTCTCCTCCCTCCCTTTTCTTTATGTGGGTCTTTGGTAGCCTGGAGAACTCCTGCCTCCCTTTCTAGATTGCGGGGATTATAGGCAACTGGTGGCATTCTTGGGCTGCTTCTGAGCATAGTGGAATTGCTCTTGGATTCCATTACTGAATTAAAAAAATTCTTTGTGTGTGAGAGAGGAAAAGAGAGGGAAGGAGGGGAGATAAAATATGTATGGGCACATACCTAGTGTTCATGTCATGTCAAGGTAGGTCGCCTTTCAGGTTACTATTGTGAGTTTTGGTTATGAGCCTAGCCTTTAACGGCTGAGCCATCGCTCCAGCCCTATTGTGAGTTTTGAACTTTGGCTAGGTCATCAGTCTTGTGTGGTAATTGCTCCCCGCCCCCCTCCAGCTGTCCCCTGGGCTATCCTGACTGTTCTTCTTAATCTCTGGGGATGGATGGACAGTTCTCTACTCTGATGAGAAGAGTTGTTTCCCAGGAAAAAGATGGTGTTCCTTGTTCTTGTGAAGTGAAGAGTATGTGGTTTGTCTTGATGAAATTCCTAAGTGTCCTCTTTCTAAAGCTTAGAAACTTTGTGTAGTGTAAGGAAACACGATGGGAAAGGCCATGTTGAAGAAAAGGTGAGGTTCTCTGAAATGGTTTGCTTTTTAATGGTGGCAAATACTTGTTCATCTTTGTAAACAGCTTACGTTTATAATACTGTTGAATTTTGTGAAAATAAGTAGGATGCTATAAGTAGCATCAGGCTGTTGAAAGTGTTCCTTCTTCATGTGTTCCTGGAGACAGTATTACAGGGGATAGAAATAGATAATTTATTACATGGGTATTTGCAAAACTGTAACTATAGCCAGGCAGTGCCTGTAGTCCCAGCATGTGAGAGGCTGAAGCAGGAGGATGACCTCAAGTTCTAGGACAGCTTGGGCTGTAATGAGACGTCTCGAAAGCTCATTGCCCACGATGGTTGTTTAGTATCCCAGTTGTGCTGCTCTGCCACGTGTTTCTTTTCTTCTTTAGTTAAAAAGTTTGAGATGCTGGACGCGGTGGCTCATGCCTGTAATCCCAGCACTCTGCCAGACAGATCTCTTTGAGTTTGAGGGCAACCTGGTCTACAAAGTGAGTCCAGGATGGCCGAGGCTACACAGAGAGACCCTGTCTCAAGCCACCACCCCTCCCCCCCAAAAAGGAAAAGATAGCACAAGTTGATTTTATACTATATTATCACTAGTATGTAAAATATTCATATCACTGACATGTATATCACCATGGTGTCCTTGACAGTGGGACACATGGTGAAAAGTGAACTGTTGGATGTCTATCATACAAACTACATACTTGTACACTCCCACAGGGTACATAGAGCCTACTCTATACCTAGGCTGTATGGTTAAAACCTGTTGTTCCTTGGCTACAGACTTGTACCATATATCCCCATACTGAATACTACAGCCAGCTGTGACACTATGTTAAGTGTTCTGGTTAGTTTAGAAGAATAGCCTAATAAGTGTTTATTATTAGGCTAATTATTATTACAGCAATATTTTCTAACCTGCTAGCAATCAATGAAGACACATACACCTGCTTCACCTGGGGCAGGGCAGATATTAATCCCCTAAACTACCTCCCATATTGGGGCAGGTATCCCATACCCTACCCCAATCCCATGCCATCTGTTTCTCTCATAATTTCTATCGCACTGCCTCCCATCTATAATCCCAAATTCTTGGTAATGTTCTTTATATGGGTCCAGTCCTCCATCCATGATGGCATGTGCTTCTCCTTCATCTAACCCATGGCTGCCTCCTTCCTTCTCTTCCTCTCCCTTTCTCCTTCCCAAGATCCTTCACTCCTCTAGCCCATGAACCTTTGCCGCGCCTACCTTCATCCGGCCCTGCCCAGGTATCAGCTTTTTATTGGTCTAACAGGGAGGCAAAGTTACAAACATCATTTTGGGGTATGTGAGTGTCTGTTTATTTGGGCAGCAACCAGATCTAGGGGAACAGTAATTAGAATACATCAGAATACATAGCACCAGACCAACCCCCAACAGTTCAGTTTTTATGTGTCTTAACTATATCTAAACATGGAGAAACTACAGCAAACCTACTAGATGATAGGAATTTTTCAGGTCTAGTGTAATCTTGAAAGACCACCAGGGTACATGTAGTCTGTCCATGACAGAATTGTCTAGCATTCAGTATCTCTCTATTACTTGGTTATTAGGCAAATAACCATAATTTGGTTGGGAATTTATAGTTGTGTAAAAATTGTCCTGTTTGAGTAGGAGAGGGTTGTTTCCAGTTGCTTTTTATGTTCTTGCTGATAGAGTTTAGCCCTAACATGAGAATAAAAAAACTTCATAAGTGATCCTTTGAATTCTGTTTCAAAAACGTTGCTTGAGGTATCTGTCCATATAAGGTTCAGCACCTCACGGTTGAATTTTACTAATCCTCTTTGTAGCTCATTAATTTTATGATGCTCAGAACTTGCTTTTTTCCTGTCAGTTGATTCAGTCCCCTGTGACAACCCCCCTTGGGCTGATCATGCTGAAGACAACTTCAGAAGAGCTAGCTTGTCCCCGTGAGGACCTCAGTGTGGCTCGGAAGGAGGAGTTGCGGAAGCTGCTGCTGGACCAGGTGCAGACAGTGCTTGGGCTCCTGACCGGTGAGTGAGTGCTCTGGTGGTGCCTGGAGACAGGTGTGCTGCAGATGTGCAGAGCTGAGGCCTTCTAGGTATTACTGAGTGTTAATGTGGGAAGAAGAACTTATTGCTAGCTTCCTGCACTCAGTCCACAGTCTAGCTCATGGGAAGACCTCAGAGGAGATTTGTAACTTAATTTTCTTAGGGTCTTTTTTTTTTTTTTTTTTTTCAACTTCTTTTTTTTTTTTTTTTTTTGGTGAGTCTTAATTGGTCCTCACAATGTCATTAATGAGATACATATATAGGCTAGGCTGTAGGAATGTGATTCACATGCTGATAGTGTAATTTAAGTAGGTAGGTGGTAGGCTCTTTATTTAAAATAATTTGAATTTAAGATTAGTATAAGTAGGAGTAGGAAGATGAAAAAAATTTTCTCTGTAGAGAAGTGAGACGAGGTGTGATGTTGCCCCTGTGCCCTAGGTTGTAGTTGTATGTGGCATTTCATCCTAGCTGTCTGATCAGAGTTCATGACAGTGCGCAAGGGGAGAGAGGAGAGGAAGCCTATCACACAGAAAGGCAGGACTGCGGCAAGGATGCCTTGCTGGGGGAGTTCACATGGCGGGTTCTGGACTGCTGGCCACTAGGTCCTGAGGTGCCTGCAGTCTCTGCTGCTTGAGTCTGTATTGGGAAGGCATTATTCTATCTTGCACCTTTTCTATTTGGATATTCAGGAGTTTTTGTTGTTATTTCCCCTCCTTTTCTTTTGTATGTCTGTTCTAGTGGTTGGCATTTGGTGGGTAATTTAAAATGGATTGAAAGAATGGTTGCCAGTGGTAAACGTGCTGTGTGCTTCCCCTTCCCCATCCTTTCCTGAGTCCCTGTTCATTCAAGCACATTTACCCATGCCACCTGGGCATTAAATTTACTGTCAGAGACTGTCTTACACACCTACCCTGCTTTCTATGCCTACAAACACATAAGCCATTAAGAGAACAGAGCTAAGACCGGTGTACATGCCCACTTTATACTGTGGCAGTTTGAGGACTTAAGTATTTTTGAAAGTCTTGCAACCATTGCCTTTAATTCCACAATATTTCTTGTTATCTCAGGAAAGCAACCCTGAGTACATAAGAGATCACCATCTTCTCCTCCAGTTCCTGAAAATCCCTAATTACTTTTTGTCTATGCATAGGGATTTGTCTGTTTTGACCCTTTAATAAAGTATTGTTATATCATATTGTATGGCCTTTATTTGTGGCTGTCTCACTTAACAACAGGTTCTCTAGGTTTATCCATGCAATAACAATAAATATTTGGAGGAGATAGTTCTTTCTTTCTTTGCTTTTAGACAGAGTCTCACTATGTAGCTCTGTCCAGCATGGAATTCACTGTATAGACCAGGCTGACTTCAAACTCAAAGAGATCTACCTGCGTTTGCTTCCCAAGTGTTTGGATTTGAGGTGTGTACCACCACACCTGGCCTTAGGGAATGTTTTTCTGAGCTTCTGTGGTGACGTTGTGTGGCAGGCTCTTACAGAATGCACAAAGGATAAAAACAAGTCCTGTTGTGGGAATTTGCACCCTAGTGGAAGAGGCAAGTAAACAGTTGAAAAGCAATGTTTTGGGTGTTGTAATAGATATAACATGTGGAGGTAAACCAAGCAGTTAGGAGACTAGCTGAATGGCAGTGGGAGGCACGGACAGGGAGCAGTCAGTGCGGAGGCAGGCTGAGATGGAGCAGAGGGAGCAGAGTGGAGGTGGGGAAGGAGGATGGTGTGTATTGAGGGCACAAGAGATGTCACTATTGATGAAGAGTGGATCAGTGTGGCTGCGAAGCGGGGCGTATGGAAGCCAGGTACCAAGGTTCGTGGGCTGTGCTGCAGAGTAAAGAGCTGAGCTTGGGGTCTGCAAGTGGTTTGACCCAGGAAGCATTTGGCTATATTGATCTGTGACTAGATTCCACACTCCTGTCATGTAACAACAGAGCTCAATATGAGATAAATGAGGTTTGGGCTGGGAGCCACAACAATGGACAGGTTCTCCAGCAGAGAGAGTGAGATAAGAGAAGCGGGTCAGTGAGGGATGTAAAAAAACTAAATGGTGGAAGACAGAGGCTCAGAACCAGAGGAAAGCTAAAAAGAATGATACAACCTGTCAGAGAGGTGTGTGGGTAGTGTCTGAGAACACCGGAATGTCCAGAGGATAAGTGTGAAAGTGACCCTTAGTAGATGTAGCAGTCATGTGGCTCTGACAGAGAGCACCGTTGGAGAAACAGTTGGGAAATGCCATACTGCAAGATCCAGGTGAAGCAGTAGAGGCCCTGCAGTGGGACAGGACTCTGCAAACTGGAGCTGGGGGCATGGTTTTGTAGTTAAAGTAGTTTGTAGTTAGCGCACAAACCAGGAGCACTAGCACTCAGATCCCCAGGACCCGCATATGCTGGGTGGTGTGGTACCTCAGCTCCCAGAGCAACCTTGTTAGTGACGCTAGGAAAGCGGCCCTGCCTCAGGAGTAAGGTGGAAGAGCAAAGGAAGATTCTCATCACCAACCTTGGGCCTTCACATGCACATGCCCATATGTGCACATGTGAGCCTGCACACTGCACACATAGATGCCTGAAGAGAGCTAGCTAGAAGTGGAGTAGGGTAGCTGGAAGTAGCTGTATGCACAGAGATAGGGATATGTGACTATTGATTTCTATCAGTGGTATTGGGTTTTTTGATTTTTATATGTTGGACTTAATGTCTCTCAAATCATTTCTTCTTTCTTGGTAGGTATCTTGGAAACTGTCTGGGACAAACACAGTGTTACTGCTGCCACCCCACCACCATCCCCGACCTCAGGAGAAAGTGGTATGGTCTGCTGCCCCCTATGGTATTCCTGGCTAAACGCAGTTAGGGTCTCAGCTGGGAAAAGCAATAGTCTACCTAGGATACAGATGCTTGTTCTCAGTCTGCCCATGTTTTCTGAGGAGCTGGCTCTCTTCTGTTTTCTTCTGTACTTTCTAATACAGCACTTTGAACAGCATGTTTTGCTTCTTGGTAGTCTGTCGTGAGGATGGCACCTTTGGCCTTGTGCCATCTCCCTCTGGTTTGTACTTATTTATGTTGTGCACGCTGCCTGTGCAGAGGCCAGAGGGCAGCTCTCAGAAGCTGGGGACCAAACTCAGACTGTCAGACTTAGAGCAGGTACCTGCTGAGCCATCTCACCTTCCCCTGCCCGTTTATAACTGCTGCCCTTCTGCTTTGTGATATCAGTGTTTTTTTCAGGTTCCCTGGCTGTTTTGTTTGTACTGAGTTTGTTATAAGCTGGGGCTTGAAGGGTCTGCTTTGTTGTTCCACAGGGCTGCAGAAGGTGGCAGCAACCTGAAGGAGAGGACACAGGGAGGGACAGCTGTCTTCTTTGTTGACTGGGACAAAGGTCATATAGCTGGAGACCAGTGTGTAGGAGTTAGTGTTGAGTTTACATCGTTCATGTAAATAACTGATGATGTAAGAGTGATTCAGTGAAGTCTCTAAACAGTGGGAAGTGCTTCTGCTCACACCAGATGGCCAGAGCTGCTTTCTAGGAGAGCACAGCCTGGAGCTAGCCACATACCTTCTTGTCCTGTAAAAGCTGATGTGACAATAAGAGATATTTTTGCATTTCCCCACCCCTTGTGGAAGTGGGTGTTAAAATCAAACCTCTAAGCCCCAGACTGTTCATGCAGCTTGTTGACATGTGGCTTGGGATTCTTGTTAAGACACCCTATAGAACTGAGAACACACCATGGGTTTGGGTTTAGGGCTGCTCATAGAACACTACTTTCCCATCTTCGTATAATACTTGGATTAGAAACCGTTAGTCATTTGTTACACTACTTAGACATGGAATTCTGAAGCATATATCAAGCCTGCAGTACTGTGTGAACTTTGTGCAAGTGGCTGTCTTCAGGTACGTATTCTAGTGGCTCAGCAGATACATACTTTGCAGTATTTGAATGATTAAGAAGAAATTTTGCAGGTAAAAAGAAAGCTGAAGTTTTGTAGCAATACTTAAATTTAAAGGTTGAAGACATCAGTACAGGTATTGAACTTACATTCTGCAGTCCATAGTAGTTAAGTCAGCTTAGTATATATGTGGTCTTGTTCACAGTTGTGTGTGCACCAGGCTGCACATGTGGAGGTACAGGATGACTTTTGAAGAGTCACTTTTCACTTTTCACCTTGCTAAGGCAAGGCCTTTGTTGTTTCTGTGGCTGTGCTGCATATTCCAGGGCAGCTGGCCCTGAGCTCTAGGCAATTCTCTTGTCTTTGGCTCCACTCTGGCCATAGGAGTGCAGGAGTTATAGGGTGCACACTGCTGGGGAGGACACTCAGGTTGTTGGGGTCCATGGCAAGTGCTTTTCCTCATTAAGCTATTTCCCTTTAGTTGTTGTTGTTATTGCCCCCCCCTCCCCCCTCCCCATGTCCCTCTCATAGCTCTGTCTCCTGAGCAGAGGACAGTTTGTTTGGTTCTGTCCTTCTGTCATGTGGATTGTCAGGCTTGTCAGGAAGGACATTTGACTTTCTGAGCCATTGTATCCCTGCTTCATCTGTGCGTGTGTGCGTGTGCGTGTGTGCGTGTGCGTGTGCGTGTGCGTGTGTGTGTGTGTGTGTGTGTGTGTGTGTGTGTGTGTGTGTTTAGTCTCCTTTCAAACCCGTTCTCTAATTTCCCTTTTCCCAAAACAGACAGAAGCTTAAGTGTATGTAATGTATGGCCTCCTTGTGAAAACAGATTGATGTTAATGCATTTTCTGTCTATATAATATGATAATGTTGTACTGTGATGCTGACCTTTCATTCAACACTGGTGTTTTTGCTGTCTCTCCTGTGGCCAGACCTATGTCTCTAGACAAACTTCTGCTTGCCTGCTGCGTGAGGCGCATGTCCTCAGTGTCTTGTCTTCTGTCTTCACTGAGGAACCTCTATCTGTCCTATCTGTCCCCTGTAGATCTATGTGAGAGTTGCTTTGAAATATGCTAGGAAGGGAGCAGTCAGTTGACAGACGGAGTGGTGACAGGAGTGTGTGAGTATCCCTGTAGCTGCTCTTGTCCCACGGGGCCTTTGCCAACAGTCTTATTGTTCTTTGTTGCTTGTTAGGTTGCATTTTCTAATGACTGAGCTCGGCATATCTCCATAAGCCAGCTGACCTCTTACATTTCTTTAGAAAGTCTTCTTCATACTTACCACCTAGTTGTGTATGTGGATCCTACTATCAGTTCTTTTTCATGTTTAAAATTTTGGTTCTTTTTGGTGTTGGAATTGTGGCTATCTTTTTACAGTCTACTATCTTCCTCATTACACCCTTTCATCAACAAGAAACTTATTTGCTGATGTGTTGTTAAACTCATCAGTATTTTTCATCAAGGTTTTTGTGTTTTGATTGTTTCCATAAATCTCTCTCACTGTAGTCAGATTCTTATATTTTGTTTTGTTTTTCTTACGAAGCTTTGTCTTTGGTTAAACCTGTAACTCACTTGGGCTGTAATCTTATATTTGGTGTTTGGTATTATTTCTAGTTGTTATTGAATATAGAGCAGATTGGTTTTAGGATTTGCTTTTATGGTGACTAGTGTTTTGGGAAAAGGCGGATTCATTGCAGTGTTTTCAAGAGGTTTGGTACGGGGTGTTGTAAAAGCATATTTTGAATTTCCAGGTGATTTACTGAGTAACCTGTTGCAGAGTCCTAGTTCAGCCAAACTGCTGCACCAGCCCATCCCCATCCTGGATGTGGAGAGTGAGTATGTCTGTTCCCTGGCCTTGGAGTGCCTGGCCCACCTCTTCAGTTGGATTCCTCTGTCTGCCAGCATCACCCCATCCCTCCTCACCACTATCTTCCACTTTGCTCGATTTGGCTGTGATACCCGGGCCAGAAAGATGGCGTCAGTGAATGGCAGTAGCCAGAACTGTGTTTTGGGTCAGGAGCGTGGCCGACTTGGGGTCCTGGCCATGTCCTGCATCAATGAACTCATGTCCAAGAACTGTGTGCCTATGGAGTTTGAGGAGTACTTATTGCGAATGTTCCAACAAACCTTCTACCTCCTGCAAAAAATCACCAAGGATAACAACGCCCACACGGTGAAGAGCAGGCTAGAGGAGCTCGATGAGAGGTAATGAGAACAGGCGGAGTCCTGCCCAGGACAGGGCCTGGCTGCTGTCACACCTGTCATGTGCTGTCTGTAACCCCTTTTGGTTTCAGAATATGGGCCTACTGGTAAAGACAGAAAGGTAGGTGTTCCAGAATGTTCAGGCTGAGCTAGAAGGGCTTGGGTGGTTAAGGGAAGTGGACTGAGTGAAAAGTGCTGGTGTATTGTGTAGGCCTGTTGTCTCTTCCCCGTCCATCCACCTGCTGTCCTCCTGTCCACGCTCTGTCCCTCTTCCTCACTGTTTGCCTACAGGTCTCATGTGTGCAGGAAGTGAGAGTGCGGCTCCTTCATAGGCAAGAACAGAAGCGCTCTGCAGAGGTACAGGGTTACGTCGCCCTTCTCACTTGGTACTGCTTGTTGGTTTTCACTGAGTGGATATTTTGCAGAGTACAGGAATGCTGTTAGTATTTTGAGTTTCACATACATGATAGCTATTGACTCAATGTTGGAGATTGTCGGGTAGGTATGGCTTAGTGGCATATACTTCCATTGCTTGCTAACTGCCCTCTTGACCTAAAAATCCCCCAGCCCC
This sequence comes from Acomys percivali, assembly GCA_907169655.1. NCBI lineage: Eukaryota > Metazoa > Chordata > Mammalia > Rodentia > Muridae > Acomys > Acomys percivali. Next base: position 6,580,720 of record OU015757.1, on the reverse strand, counting down.
ATTTTTCTTAAGTACAAAAGATGGCCTCAGTGAAGTGCTCTTGAGTCAAGGTTTCTTTATTACCTTTGCAGGCGATAGTATCTGTTTATCTTAAGGTTTTCTTTTCCGCCTCTTCCCTCCACCCCCAGTGGTGCTCGGCGGGATGCAGGCCCTTGTGCCTGACAGGCAGGTCATTCTGCCGCTGGCCACAGCCTAAACCTAGCATCTCTTTGCTAAACATAGTGCTGCTGCTGTATAAAGATGAAGGACAACTGGCAGCTTGTCTTCTCACAGTCATGTCGGCTGTTGAAGCTTCAAAGCAGATGCAGTGTGTTATATTAGTTAATCATTACAGACTTCCTGGTGCAACCTGATTGTTAGTAAGTGATAAGAGAGCTCAGGGCTTCGCTTTGTTTAGAGTAGGCTGTAAAGTTGGCTGCCTCAAGTCAAGGCTCTTTTAACGTGGGAAGTTTTTTAAGTTTTTCTGGTTAAAAATTGAGTGGCAGGTTGGTTTGGTTTGATTCATTGTAAATAAGCTTTCTGTGATATTTGATTTAAAAAAATATATATATATTGTTGTTGTTGTTGTTTTTGTTTTTTGAGACAGGGTCTCTCTGTGTAGCCTTGGCTGTCCTGCACCCGCTTTGTAGCCTAGGCTGGTCTCCAGCTCACAGCAATCCACCTGTCTCTGCCTCCCGAGTGCTGGGATTAAAGGCGTGCGCCCGACTGGACATTTGATTTTTATAGTCATAAAAGTACTTGCAATCCAACAGGCTCTTTTCTTAATAAAATTTTTTGCTTGTTACATTTATTTATTTTGTAGTTAGGTTGGGGATCATGCCATGTTTTATGTGTAGAGGTCTGAATTGGTAGCACTGGTTTTCATTTTTACCGTGTGGGTCCCTGCGATTAAATTTGGATCAATTGTCAGGTTTGGCAGTAAGTACCTTCACCCGAGCCATCTCTCCACCCCCTAGTAGGATTTCCTCTCAGTATTTACTTGTACCTTCCTGTATGAATATAAATGCCTCACAATTCACACAATTTCATATCCTTTCTAGCATTGATAAAGAAAAGCCATATTGTCTTCAGATGTTAATAAAAATATATATAAACTGCTTATACCAACTGTGTTGTTTTGACTTGTCCTGGCTCCGAAGTCAAAGCTGAGAGTGTCGGCAGCAGAAGGTGACAAACAAGTGTGCGCTTGCTTCCTGGCTCCTGGCCCTGACTGACTTGATAGCACTGCATTTGGGCCAGTTGTTTAGGAGCTGCTTAACCAGGCCCTTGGCTTCTTTCTCCCCCCACTGCTGTTTCTAACTTTCTCCTGTTCCTTAGCGTCTGTACCAGAAAGGTGGGCAAGGGGAGGAGTGACATGCAAGCACTCCCTAGTGTCAGCTATGCGGTACTCTTGTTCTTGTTGGGGTGGAACCCCTCCTTTCTTTTGGACAAGGTCTTATACCCCTGGTTGGCCTGAAGTTTGCTGTGTACCTCAGCCTGGCCTTGGGCTTGTGGCATCCCCTCTACCCTGTCTTTACTGGGTTGCCAGGATTAACAGCATGAGTCCCATACCTAACTTGCATTTTTAAAATGTGGGTTTAAGATAAAAGTCAATGAGATTGCTGGGTACTTTTCTTTTTTCTTTTCCTTTTTGTTTTTGTTTTTTGTTTTGTTTTTTGAGATAGGGGTTCTCTGTGTAGCCTTGACTGTCCTAGACTCGCTTTGTAGACCAGGTTGACCTCAAACTCACAGCAGTCTGCCTGCCTCTGCCTCCCGAGTGCTGGGATTAAAAGCTTGTGCCACCACACCCGGCTGCTGGGTACTTTTCTTTATGGATAACAAGTGTATCCTCCTTAAGCTCAGTAAGCTGCTTGGCTATTGCCTCTGAAGATCCATGTAAAACCATGGAGCAGTACGTACGCTGAGGAAGAAATGAGGGCTTGCTGTCCCCAAGGAGTCCCTGGAGGTGGCAGAGAAAAGCTGCTTTGTGCTTTGTTTTTTCATAACAATCTGTTTTAGAACTGGGCCTGTGGCTCATGCTTGTAACTCCCAGCACTGGGGAGGCAGAGGGAGGAGAGTCAGGCAGGAGGATCACTGAAAGTTTGAGGCCAGCCTGGTCGACGTAAGTTCCAGGCCATCTAGAGCTGCAAAGCAGGACCTTGTCTCAAAAAACAAAAACAAAAAATGCCAACCAGTCAGTTTAATGTCTAACTGTATGAGCCAGCCATCTAGAGGCTAGGCAGGTGGGTTGGCTTAGGGAGCAGGTCCCAGGATCAGTAGGAGACATTGGATTTCTGGGCCGGTTTGGTTCTTCTGAAGAGTGGTTGTCTTTTTGCTTTTTGTTATTTCACTTATCACTGCCTTTTGCAGTTAATGGTTTCAGAACTGCTTTTAGACATTACTTAATATTCTAGCTATTTTTTGCTATTTTTGTTGGTATCTGAAATGGGATTTATGAAGGCATGTCTAGCTCACTTTCTAACCACTTTTTGGTATTGAAGGTCTTAAAATGCCCATTTCTGAAATGTGAAAGTAATAATGTACTGTGTGTTTAATAACAGAAACCTTTTACCCTTGTAACTGTGACCGACTCACTTGCCTGTGAAGTGGCTCAGGGAATATGGGTGAGCCCAGGAGCTCCTCCACAGTGCCCAGGAAGGAGACTGCACGGGGAGGGAGTGATAGTGCCCTCTGCCAGGAGGTGGCTGCGGGACCTTGTGGGTCACTTTACCTCTTGGAGCCTCACCTATAAAATGGGAGCATCAGACTGAACTGCTTGCTGAGGCGTGTCTAGTCCTAACAGTCTTCCTCCCCTGTATTTGGAAGTCACTTTTAGAGTGGAGTGGGTGGACAGTTCTTCATTATTCTGGCTGTCAGAGAGGAGGGCACACATTGATTAGATTAGGAGCTATATTTATATTTACCTGATGCTTTCCCCTCTGCCATAGACTTGCTCTTTTGTCTCTGCCTAGTGCATTTCAACTTAATATTAGCCTCCAGGCAGACCTGGCCTTTCTAGATTTGCCAGATTTGAAGATACTGTTATCTCTCCCCAGCATCTTTTAGCATCAACTCCCTTCTGTTAATTAGGTCTTAACACTACTGAGTTAGAACATAGACAAGCTTGAGTTTATAACAGGCAGGGCAGACAGTGTCTGAGGATTAAAGCTGCTTTTCTGCTGTGTTTCAGGTGATAATGGAATGAAGGGTTGCCTGTCTCGTAGGTAATTGTTGCAGGCCTTTGTGTTTTTAACTGGAAATGTATGTTTGTATAGTTTCTACTGAGAGTTTGATTGAATTCAAGTTTTCTTCTAAAAAGGTGGCTATATTTCTTATGTCAGCTTTTGTCTTCTTGTAGCTACATTGAGAAGTTTACTGACTTTCTGCGGCTCTTTGTGAGTGTTCACCTAAGAAGGATCGAGTCCTACTCCCAGTTCCCTGTGGTGGAGTTCCTGACCCTTCTGTTCAAGTACACATTTCATCAGGTAAAGCACCCAAACTGGCCTCCTCTTCCTAAACAGGGCTTCCTTCTTATTGCTAGGAGAAAGACGCCGCCCCAGCCTTTACAATAGTCTTTACTGTAGGAAGGTTGATATCTTCAGTCTTTGTAAGAACCTACACTGTGGCTCTCGCTATATTTGCATATAGTCTGTTTTATGGACAGACAGGAACAAGGTGCTCAGGGACATTCAGGTCTGTGGGAAGCCAGGATTGGATTACACAGCCCCATCCTATTGTTGTGCTAGACAAACAATGTACAGAAAAAGTCTGAGGATAGGGCCATTAAAATAGTGTTTATTTTTTGAGATTATAATTTAATCACATCATTTTCCCCTTCCTTTTCCTTCCTCTAAACCCTCCCATATACCCTTTCTTGTTCTCTTTCAAATTCTGGGTGCTCCTTTCTCCAAGTTATTGTTGTTGTGGTGGTGGTGTGTGTGTGTGTTCCTAAATACAGAAAGGGCTTTCTTTCTGTTACAAAGCTGATAGTAAAGTTCTCCAGAAGACTGTACAGTAGAGCACTCATGAGTTAAGTTTGGATGATACACAATTTTGTCCCCATTTAACAAAGGTTCTTTGAGTTCCTTTTGGATTTTATAAGCTAGATACGTAACCGTCTGCATAGCCAAGAGTGGGGCCTTGCATTTGTGGTTACCCTCCTGCCTTAGCCTCCTGAGGTCTATGATTATAGTTATGCACTAGCCCATCTGGCAAATGCTTGTCTTTACTGAATTTGCATCCCAAGTACCCATTACAGTATAAACTGACACATAGGGTACTAAAAAGCTTTGTTAAGGTATAGTTTTGTTGTTGTGGTGGTGTTTTTTGGTTTTATTTGTTTTGTTTTGTTTCCTGAGAGAGGGTTTCTCTGTGTAGCCTTGGCTATTCCTGGACTTGCTTTGTAGACCAGGCTGGCCTTGAGCTCACAGAGATCTGCCTGCCTCTGCCTCCCAAGTGCTACGACTATAGGCATGAGCCTCTGTGTTCGGCTAAGGTATAGTTTTATATGCCATGGAATCCCCTCACTGTGCTTGAAGAGTTCAGTGAATTGAGTGTTGTGTGGCCATCACTGCAGTCTGCTTTGAACACTGATAAACTCTCTTTTTGTCTGTTTATGTGTGGTTTTAAAATAAACTTTTTATTAAAGTATGACATATGTCTTAGTTCTATTGCTGTCAGGAGACACCATGACCAAGACAACTTTTAAAAGAAAGCATTTAATTGGGGTTACAGTTTCAGAGGATGAGTCCATGATTATTATAAACAGAGAGCATGGGTAGGCATGGCCCTGCAGAAATAGCTGAGAGCTCACATCTGATTCACAAGTTGTAGGCAGAGAGAGAGCAAGAGTGGGCCTTGTGGGCATTTGAAGCCTCAAAGGCCACCCTCAGTGACAGACCTTCTACAACAAGGCCACACCGCCCAATCCTTCCTAAACAGTCTACCAACCAGTAAACGGCATTCAAATATATGAGCTTATGGGGGGATTCTCATTCAAAGCAGAACGGCATGCATACAGAAAAAGCACATCAACCACACACTCACAGTTTGATGAATTTTCCCTGAAGGAACACAGCCGTTAGAGCCACCACCCAAGTTAAGAAGTAGAATATGCTAGCCACCAAAAGTCCCTGTGCCTGTGCTTCCTTCCCTACTCCTCTCCTCCCTTCTCCCTAGAAATAGCCTCAGCCTTGGAATTAATACCACAGGCTAATTTTGCCTGTCCCAGAGTTTCTCTGGAATGTGTATTTATTTGGTCAGGCTTTCTAAATTGACACTGTGCTTGAGGTGTGTCTGTTGCGTGTGGTGGTTTGTTCATATTCATTGTATTCTCATAACTGGAAATCCATTTTGCTGATTTAGTTGAACTTGCTCTATAGCCACGGATGACTGTGAACTAGCTCTTGATCCTTTGCCCCCACCTTCCAAGTCCTGATATTACAGTTGTGTACCACCATCCCCATCCTTTGTTTGGTTGTTCATTTATTTTGAGATAATGTCTTTCTATATAGCTCAGGATAGCCTTGAATTTGTGGTAATCCTCCTGCCTCTGCCTCTCTGGGACTTTGGTTGCAGTTATGTACCAGCCTATATGGTGTAATCTTGAACATACTTTTTGATGTAATGAGGTAGCTCTTTCTACTTTCTATTGTCCTGGTATATCCCTGAGATAACACTGCTGGGTGAGTTACGGCGTGTTATATAAAAAGTTTATTTTTTGGGGGGGCGGGGATAGTTTTCCAGTGTAATGGGGATGGGAGGGCTATATGTGTATGAAAAAAAAAAGTTTGATCTGAAAGCCAGCTTTTCTCAAAGAGGGTCAGGGTGGTATACCTAAAACTGGTATACCTAGAGGTGGGCAGTTGAGGTGAACCATTCCTAGGAGCAGACAGTGGACCAGGAAGTCATAGAGGAGGAGCCAAGTTGAGAAAGTGTCAGGGCAGAGGGGCCCGTATGTGCAGAGCAAGAAGAAAAACACGTAGAATGCACCAGGGCAGTGAGCAGAGGATAGAAGAGCCAGTGATGAGATCGTAGGAGGTGAGGATGGAGGAAAAACGCAGCTGCTGCGATGGGAAAGTTTGAGGCAGATTCAGAGACATCCTAAAGGAGACACTGAAAGAGCAGAGCACTTGAAGGGTGAATTGAGTGTCAGGTAGAGACTGTAGGTTAACTGGAGCAGAAAGAAGGGATAAAGAGCCAGTGCTGAGGTAAAACAAAACAACAACAACAACAACAACAACAACAACAACAACAACAACAACAGCACAAAAAACAAAAAACAAAACAGGGCTTAATATGGGAGGAAGGATCAGAGTGTCTTAAAACTCACTTGGACCCAGTTCTGTGTGTAAGCTCTGTTCAGCCTATACCTTAGCAGAACTCATTTTTATTTCTGTAGTTTTAAATGTCCACACCTCAGGAAATGGACTACAATGGGGATAATTCAGGGCCATCCCCAGTACATATCTCTTAGTAGACTTGTATGTATTTTCCATTGAACTAAAATGATAGTTGCATATATTTATATGTCATTTACAAATGAGTCAGACATGGTCAAGAAGCAAGAAGACACAGTCCCTCCCTAATTTACTTGGAGATTGTAGTCAGTCCAGCTTGCTTCTGTTCTTCAGGCCTCCCATAAAAGAACCTTCCTTCTAGATGCAAGCTCAACAGCTGTGGGAGAGGTTTGGACTCTGTTGAGTACCAGGCTGAAGGATGAGAGTCGGCAGATGCTCTGTGCTGGCTCCCTGTAGGAGAGGCAGAGCAGAGCAGTAACTTTTCGTGGGGAGATGTGAGCAAATGTCTGTTCACCCCAGATAAAGCCCAACAATGGAGCAAATTATGATTTCACCTAAGTCCGTTTGGTGACATTAGAGATTTATTGGGCTTGATTACAGATTTGTGGACAAGAGGTTATTTATAGGAACATGGGTGACCCCCAAACAGCTACATCACTGTAAACTCCCACCCCATCATGGATAGTGACCTCATGGAAACTGCATCATAGGACCCGTCAGTTAGCATTTTACTTTCTTTATACTCTAGCATGTCCCAAGATCTTTAGCAGTTGTTGGGGTGAGAGGGGAGTAATGGCTAGACTCCTAAGAGAGTATTCTGTGACCTTTCCCTTTAACTTCTTAGGAATGTCCACAGCTCCATTGCTGTGGACCTGTCACTATATTGTTCTGCTCATTTGTAGCCATGGCTGCTGTTCTAGTTAGCTTTCTGTTCTTATGATAAACACCATGACTACAACATGGAGAGGAAAGAGTTTATTTGGATTATAGGCTATAGCCTTTTTTTTTTTTTTTTTTTAATTTAAAAAAATTTTTTGGTTTTTCAAGACAGGGTTTCTCTGTGTAGCCTTGCCTATCCTGGACTCACTTTGTAGAGCAGGCGGGCCTCAAACTCATAGTGATCTGCCTGCCTCTGCCTCACAAGTGCTAGGATTAAAGGTGTGTGCCACTATGCCCAGCTACATTATAGTCTTATTGAAGGTAGCCAAGGCAGGAACTCAGTACAGGAGTCGGAAGGCAAAACCACAGAGGAATACTGCATATTGGCTTGCTCAGCTACTTTATACAGCCCACTCTCACCTACCTATGGATGGCATTGCTCACAGTGAATTGAGTCTTTCTACATCAATTAGCAATTAAGAAAATGCCTCACAGACATGGCTACAGGCCAGTCTGATCTAGGCAGTTCTTCATTTGAGATTCCTTCCTTCCCAGGTGACTAGGTGTGTGTCAACTAACATCTACTAGGCTGTGCTGTCCAGTTTTTTATGTTTTGGTCAACTTGACACTAGTTGGGGTCATCTGAGAGGAAGGAAGCTCAATTGAGAAAATGCCTTCATAAGATGGGACTGAGGTAGGCAAGCCTGTGGGGCATTCTCTTGTTTGGTGATTGATATGGTAGGGCCCAGCCTATCGTGGGTGGTGTTCCCTGGCTTAGGTTGTCCTGGGGTGTATAAGAAATAACTGAGCAAGTGAGGAGGAGCAAGCCAAGTTGTTTTGTCATGTTGTTTTATTACAGTAACAGAAACCCTAACTATGGCCTAGGGCAAATTAATCTCTACTTCAAGATGGCATCATGTTGCATATAACAGGAGGAAAAGAGCGCCATATAATACATGGTGTACTCAGGATCAGGGTAGAGTGCAGTTTTGGGGTTATTTAAGAAAACAAAGAAGGAATTTTCAGGGTTTCTATTTGTATGCTCACGAGCAGAGTGCTCTTACTTTGCCATAGCCTCCTATGTATGGAGTGGGAAAGGTTTCTTCTTGCTTAGACTATATCTTGGAGTATACTTAGTAGTTTTGTCTTTTCTCAGATGTACAGACATTTTGGCACCATGAAACATTTTGAGAAGACAAGGGCTGGTGTTAGAATCTGTGCAGATGCGTCTCCTTTCCGCTCCCTTCCTGCATTCTTCTTCCTTCTGGGCTTTGCTGTAGTCCAGACACTCGCCCCCCACTGTGACTTTCCTTGGCTGTTGTGCCTTTTGGGGTAACTGTAAGCCTGAGATTTCTGTCTTCCAGCCCCTTATCTCACTGTGTTCTCACCACATCCCTCATGGCCTTGCTTGTTTCCTTTGTCCCCCCAAAGCAGTGCGTGGGGTGGCACAGCTATGGACTGGAAGCGGAAGTTCTCATTGGCCCTTGGCTGTCCTGCCATCTTGGGCAGGCAACTTCACTTTTGAGACTTGGGTTTCTAAATTGTAAAATTTGAAGAAACAAATGTTCACTTTCCAAGGCTGCTATAACGATCGGTGCAAATGAAGAATCACCACTCTAAAGCATTTGGGAGGCACGACTGGTGTGTGGTCAGCCATAGAATCAAAAAAGCGAATCTGGATACAGTTACTTTTAATAAATGGATCAGGGCGTGTTATGAAATCTGAGTGATTGCAAAAGTCAGGTCATCTATCCTATTTGTTTACATGGCAGCCTGCAAGCCATGCACAGGCCTCTCACAGTGGCCAGTCAGATGCAAGAGTGATGGGTAGAAGGGGCCCTATTTCTAGCCTTAGCCATGGTCTTGCACATTCATGAGTGTAATATGTATGTAGGTGCAAAGCCACAAGGTTACTTTGTTTGTTTATAGTGGCTTTTAAAAAGCATTTCCATGTGCTTCTGATCACTCATGTTCTTTTGAAGGGACCAGTGGGTATTCCCAAACTGAGAAAAGACAGTAAAGTAACTTACTTGAGGGAAGCTTGGTAAGCCAGTGCTCTGACAAGACTGCAGGTATTGTATGGCAGCTGCAGGGGCCGATCTACCAACTCTGCGTTAGTTCCTCATGGTTTGATACTCAGTTTACCTGCTTCTTCTCTGGGTTTGTTTCATGGTTTGGACAATCTTGGGTGGTATTAGGGCATCCCTTTAGCTTTCTTTAGGTTGTAAGGTTGCAATCTGCATGGTTTTTAGTGTCTTGTTTCTTTGTGATCCTGGGGCTGGAGCTCAAGAGTCATAAATAGGTTGGATACATGCTCTGCTGTGCTACAGCCCTAGTGGCTTATTTTAATTTTTTAATGTTACTTTTTATTCTTTTAAGACATCTCACTTTGAGCCCCTGCTGACCTTGAAATCCTGGTAACCCTCTTGACTCAGACTCAAATGTTGGGACTCTAGGAAAGAGAAAACTTACCTAGCATCCTAGTGCTTTTTTCTTTTTCTTTTCTTTCTTTCTTTTTTCTTTTTGTTTTTTGAGACAGGGTTTCCCTATGTAGTCTTGCTGTCCTGGACTCATTTTGTAGACCAGGCTGTGAAGCAATCCACCTGCCTCTGCCTCCCGAGTGCTGGGATTAAAGGCATGCGCCATCATGCCCAGCCATAGTGGGTTTTTTTAATTTTTAATTTTCCTGTTTGAGACTTCAGCTCCTTGTGTTCTGCTTTATTTATTTACTCATTAGTTATTCCTTGAGAAAATTCTTTATTTGTCATTGAAAACTTTGGATTTCAGAAATAGAAGGCCACTTGTCCTAGATTGCTTTCTGTTGCTGTGATAAACACCACGGCCAAAGGCAGCCCGGGGAGGGAGGGTTTATTTGGCTTTCATGTCCCAATCACAGACCATCACTGAGGGAAGTCAGGGAAGGAACTACAGAGGAAAGCTGCTTGTTCCTCATGGAGGTGGGACTGCTCACAGTGGGCTCTTCTAGATCAGTCACTAAGAAAATGCCCCAAAGATGTGCTCACAGATTCAGTATGATGGAGCAGTTCCTCAGCTGAGTTGCTCTCTTCCCAGTGGGTGTCAAGTTGACAAAAGCTAACTCTGATGGAAAAAGCTATTGTATTTTCTTTTAAAAAGTTAAAAATTTACTTAATTTTGTATTTCTTGTATATGCGTATATGTGATGTGTGCATGCAAATGGCACAACATACATGTGAAGATCAGAGAACAACTTTTGAAAATCTGTTCTCCTTCCACCATGGGATTGAAGGATTGAACTTAGCCATCACTTTTACTCTGAGCCATCTCTCATCCCAAGGATAGAACCTAGGGCCTCACACATGCTAGGAACAGGTACCCCTTTTCACCGAATTACATTCCTAACCCTTTCTTTCTCTTTTGTTTTGTGATGTGTTTTTATTTATTTTATTTTTAAAAGAATCATGTACCTCAGGCTGTCCTTTAACTTGCTATGTATTGGAGGATGACCTTAAGATCCTTCCTGGTTCTGTTGCTCTATCTCTGGAGAGCTAGGATTGTAGGAATATATGTACCATCACACCTGACTTAGGGTCTGCTAGGGGTCAAACCCAGGGCCTTGAATTTGGAGGGAAAATATTTTGCTAACCAACCTCTACCCCAATCCAAAGTCCTGCTTCAGTTTCCATTTTGGGACAGAGTCTGGTTAAACTGCCTAGGCTGACTTCAGGCTTAATCTTTGATTCAGTAAGGCTTTGATCTTGAGAGCCTTCTTCCTTAGCTCTCTGATTAGCTAGAGTATAGGCCTGTTCTGTCAAACCTTCCCCCAAATGTGTGTGTGCTGGGGACCTGGTGAAATGGTCAGCTAGCAGAATCAAAGGACTCATGTAGGTGACCAGAGCTTGAGTTTATCTGTTAGAGATTTGGGGGAGGAGTTAATCGGAAAGAAAGAAATGTGCTTCCTAGATGTTATATGACTAGACTCTCAAGGCTTTTAAGAAATTTGCTAAGGATAATTGGCCAGGTACTAGGGCCCCACAAAGACTTGCTTTTTCTCCTTGTCTGTTTGTCATTGTTAGCTCCTGGTTTGAGGTTGCTATTGGCCTGTTTGACACTGGAGTTTTGCTAATAGCATAATCCCCCAAGGAGATACTCAACAGCTTCTTTTCACTTTTCAGTGTAGAAAGAACTGCCATTGTTACTTTTCTTATGGTCAGATGTGTAGACTGTTGCCTCTGAAGGCACTCTGACTTACATTTGGTTTTGTTGTAGTTTGTAGTAAAAAGGACAAGGCTGTGGTCAGAGGAGCCTGCTTCTGATGATGACCTAGAACACTTTTTCTAGAGCTCAAGTTTCTTCCTCAGAAGTTCTACAAAATGGGTGGATTGTGGAGAGCCGTTCCACACAGGTGCAGGCAGTTTCCTTGGCACATTCTGTAGGCCCTCCACAGCAGTTTCCTCAGGAGGTGTCCCATGGTGCCCTCTCGTTACATTACATAGGCTCCACTGGTGAAGGCTGACTCAGTCTGTAGTGGAGAAGGGACTGTTGGCCTTTTACCATTCTGGTGTATGTGTTTGTAAGCACAACAGTTGCATTAAGTAATTTTATTATCTGGATTTCTTTTGTATCATAGCCCACTCATGAAGGTTACTTCTCTTGTTTGGATATCTGGACACTGTTTTTGGACTATCTGACAAGTAAAATTAAAAGTCGTCTGGGAGACAAGGAAGCAGTTCTCAACAGGTAACTTTACAACACTGATAAACAGAGAGAGTTTCTATTGCCAATTATTCTTGTGCCCCGAGGGGCAGCCATGCTGCTGGGCCTGCTCAAGGAGAGCTGAGTCAAGCCCAGGCAGTAATGCTGTCTGACCATTTTCTCTTTTAAAAAGTAACACACAGTTAAAATTCTAGGTATGATAATGCTTTTGTGGTTGTTTTTTAAGGCCCTAGTTTTAGAGATACATCAAGTAAGTGATATGACACTTGGGATTTGCTTTAAAACGACCCATAGCAAGTGTAGAATGCTTGAAGCATAGGAGACACATGGCTGATCTCACGGTTATAAGGGACATAGAAGAAACTCAAGGTTCTTTATGTTTTTAAACTCTGAGACGTGTCATGTTTTTGTGTCCCCCCCCCCCTTTGATTTATTTATTTATTGTTTTTCAAGACAGGCTTTTTAAAATTTGTTTTTTGTTTTTTTGTATAATCCTGGCTGTTCTGGAACTTGCTCTATAGACCAGAAATCTGCCTGCCTCTTTCTCCCAAGTGCTGGGATTAAAGGTTTGCACCACCACTGCCTGGTATATTAAAGTTTTCTAATTTAATGAATACTTGTCATGAAACAAATGACTAGGAAAAGAGCTGGCCATGATAGAGCACACTGGAGGTCCTAGCACTATGGAGGCTGAGGCAAAAGGGGCACAAACTAAAAATCTTCTGCTTCAGAGATAAGTACCAAATAGACTTTCTCCTTGCCAGGGCAAAATACCTGACAATGTTTGGTTCCCGGTTGGTGGACTGTAGGAAGGATTAGGTGGGGAGGTCTTGTTGGAGAAGGTGTGTCACTGGTGGTGGCTTTGAGGTTTCAGAAGCCCATGCCAGGCCCAGTGATTGAGTTCTCAGCCTCTGCTCTAGCACCATGCCTGCCTGTCAGATGCTCCCTACCATGGTGGCCATGGACTAACCTCTGAAACTAAGCAAGTCCCAACTGAATGCTTTGTTTTAAAAGTTGCATCAATATCTATCTCCTCATAGCCGTAGAACAGTAACAAAGACACAAGGTTTATTATGTCTCAATATGTGAGGAAACAGATCATCCCTCTGTGTGTGTATGTGTGTGTGGGGGGTGTGTGTGTGGGTGGGTGGAGAGAGAGAGAGAGAGAGAGAGAGAGAGAGAGAAGAGAAGAGAAGAGAAGAGGAGAGGAGAGGAGAGGAGAGGAGAGGAGAGGGGGAGAGGGAGGAGAAGGGAGGGAGAAAGAGAGACAGAGAATGATAGTCCTCCACTCTCTTTCTCCTTTTTATTCTATCAGGAACTCTGCCCCTAGCAATTAGGGTGGGTCTTCCCACTTCTGTTAACAACAACAACAACAACAACTACCACCACCACCACCACCACCACCACTACTACTTATTACTACTACCTGCCACTACCACCACCACTGCCACTTCCTCCTCCTCCTCCCCCTCCTCCCCCTCCTCCTCCTCCCCCTCTTCCTCCTCCCCCTTCTCCTCCTTCCCCCCTCCTCCTCCTCCTCCTCCTCCTCCTGCTGTTTTGGTTTTTTGAGACAGGGTTTCACTCTGTAGCCCTGGCTGTCCAGGATCTTACTCTGTAGATCAGGCTTGCCTGGAACTCACAGAGATTTACTTGCTTTTGCTTTCTGAGTGCAGGGACTAAAGGTGTATGCCACTATGCTCAGCTCTTAATTATATTTTTTAAATACAGAAAATGGAGAGTGTTTTTCTTGCTTTACAGACAGAAAGCTTATTTCTTCTCCAGTATAATGCCCATGCCATGGGCCAGGGAGAGTTTAGCATGCTAGCAGGTAATGGCAGGATCTACACAAGAAAAGGTTAAATATCAGCTTTTCTTAGCAGTGTAAACCCTATCATTTTATATGTTCTCTTGTGTAGCCCGTAGGCCCAAAGATTGCATCCTGTTTGTTTTCCATTGTGCCAACCCTGAGTCTTACATTTCAGTGTAGTCAGTAGTCTTGACGGGCACTTGGAAATGGGCTTCAGCTCTAGGTGCCATTCTGCCTAACTCAGGGGAGAGGCTGCAGACTGCCCCCCCCCCCTTCGTGATAGCTTCTGTGTCTGCACAGTGTTGACAAGAGCAGTTGCTGTGGTCACCAGGACATGGCCTCAGGAGTAGCCTGGGCTTTGAAAGCTCACTCTGTAGTTTGTACTTGGTTGTACTTAGGTAAATTTCTTCGGGAAGGTTTTGTTTTTTTGTTGGTGACAGTTGTTGAGACTAAGAGCTAACATTTAGAATGCTTGGTTTGTTGTAAGTGGGTAGTAAATGTTGCCAGTGTAGTTATGCCAGCCAGCTGTCACTGCAGTGAATGCCTGGAGGAAAGGTATATTTTGAGTTCAGAGGTTTCATTCCATAGTCATTTGCTTCTCTTGTTTCTGGGCCTCGGTGAGGCAGAACATAGTGGTGGGACGCATGGGCGGAGCAAGGCTGACCACACCTGAGTGGCCAGGGAAGAGGTGAGGGAAGAAGAAACCAGGGCCAAGCTGTGCCCTTCCAGGTTATGTGACCAGTAACCTACCCAACTGTTACCCCTCAAGACCTAGCTCTTAGCAGCATATCTTCTTCTGTGTGTGAGTTCATTGCAGGATACTTCCAACCGCGAGAGTGGTGTGGTAATGAATGCCCTTTCCCAGTAGTAGCACCACATGGAGGAAGTGGACATTTCCTCCTGGGAAGAGAGGCTGTAGTATGTCTCTAGAAGAACTCTTTCATTGCTAAGGTTTTGGGGATTTTTAAAGTAAATACACTCCAAGTTTAAACTTTTGTTCTTTTGTTTGAAAGCATCCTTTGATTGCAGAATAGCTTCTGAGTTGCTCTAGAGTTGGGTCAAGTGCGGTATGGCTGGAGAGAGTGTTCATGCAGCAGAAAACTTTGTACACAGTAGAAGCTCTGGTGACATTACCAGCTTGGACAGTTTTGTTTTTGAAAGCAATTCTTCAAAGAAAAGCCATTTCATCAAAATGCGTCTCTTGTACACCAAACAGGCATACCTTTTGGTTTGGGGACTGTGCCTCACTCTTTTATGTTTAGTGATAGATTCTCTTTTATATCTTATAGTTTAGAATGAACTGGAAAAGTGATTACTATGAAAGTGCTCTTTAAATCACAGTGCAGACAGGAGGTGTCGAAGACATGACACCACTGAGGAGATTGCTAGTGTTAAAAAGTACAGGTTACTGGAGATTGTTTGCACTAGTAGGTGGGACAGTGATGTAGGGAGTTTAACTGCTTCTTCTGCTTCAAGGATTCTTTGTGGTCAGATGCTGGGCTGACACATTTCTGCCAGCACAATGGGTATCTTGTAGGAGGGTTAGGATTGAAAGTCATGCATATAAAACATAGACACTGTGTTGGTCTGTATTAAACACTCTAATGGTATAGTGATGATGACAACAAGAAATCATGTAAAATGCTGCTGCCACTTGACCGTGGTGGTGACCATGGACAACTAAAGTCCTTTTGCCCTTTCTACACTGCAGCCTGCCATCTGATAGCACCATGCTCAGGAATTCCTTTAAATGCTAGGACATTTTCTCATTGATAGTTTTACTTTTTCTAAATTAAACCTTATTTTTCATGACTTTAAAAAAATATCTATTTTTATTTATGTGTCTGATTAGTATGTACATGTGTGTGTGCCCGTGGAAGCCAGAGATGTCAGCTCCCCTGAAGCTGAGCTGCCTCATGTAGGTGCTGGGAACTGAACTCACTCTCTGAAACAGCAATGCTCTGAACAGCTGAGCCATCTCTTCACCACCTTCTTGACATTTATTGTGTGTGTGAGAGTGTGTATGCCATGTGTGTGCAGGTGCTCATAGAAGCTAGAAGAGGTGTCACAGACATGAGGAGCTGGTCTGTGGGAGCAGCTAAGGGGGTGTCAGATCCCCCACAACTGGAGTTACAGGGAATTGTAAACTACTGCTTGTCGGTGCTAGGAAACAAACTTAGGTCCATTTTTTAACTTCTGAGCGATCTCTCCAGCCTTGTGATTTATTTTTTAAATACGTATATGTAACAAAGCAGAAAAATGAAGTCCTTAAAGCTGGACTGATTTATGTTAAACAGTAGCCACCTCCTAGAACCTATTTTTCTTGCTTAACACTCTAGTGGTTGAAGGAGTGGAGTGGAAAGAACAGCACCAAGATAGTCCACAGGAAGAGCACTGGCCTTGGCCTTACGTCATCCCTTACGTTATGTGTCTCTACAAGTATGTTAAGCATAGAAGCTTTTAAGTTAAGGATTTGAAGGTTTGGAAGTCACTGTTGTGTCTAGTGTATCAGAGATGAGTTGTTTATATGAGCAGCTGAACAAGACCATGAGTGCTGCTAATCACCATACTCGTTTTCACTATGAGGATGCAAATGTGATGGGATGTTTGTCATCTCAGAGCACAGGCATGCTTTTAGAATCACATCTGTGGCTTAAGCTGGAACTTCAAAGCCGATGGGCCTATAGGAAGTAGTCAGAACTTGTTTTCTTGCTGTCTCAAATGGGAAGCATAGGTGTGGTTAAGTCACAAAGGCAGCACTCAGTTCCTGTCCCTCATGTTTTAGTTTTGCACTATTTGTTGTAACAAAGTGGCATTGTAGGCTGCAGACTTTGAAGCACAAAGGTACTCAGATTTATTTGTGGTCCTGGGAGTTTGGAAACTGCATGTTCCTTGCTTTGTGAGAATGTTCAAGTTTCTGGCTGAGAACTGGTGGGACTTCAGGACTTGGGCCAGTAAGTGTCTGTATCAGAATTGTGGATGGAGGTGACTGTCCTGCGCATGAGTTCCATAGTAGCATAGAGAGCCCACTGTTGAGGTCCGCATGCTCCTTTGTTCTGGAAGTAGTTGTATCTTCCTCACACTGTGGAGGATATGGGGCCTTGGCTTGCAGTTAGTGCTCACCGAAAAAGTGTTCACTACCTGTTCCCCGCCCTCCTTTTTCTTTTTCCTTTTTTTTGGGGGGGGGGGAGGTGCTCATCAACGGGGTTGGGCACTGTGTAAAATTTGGGTTTTACAGGAAGAGGAAGAAACCAGTATGGGAAGCAAAGCAACCTAAAGTTACTGTGTCATGTCCTGTAAACTGTTTTGTCACAAAAGTACTGATATGTGCTGGCTACTGACTGAAGGAATTTGAGCGTCATTAAATTAGACTGTTTTTTTAAAAAAAGTGGCTATTCTGCTTAAGAAGGAAGTGCTGCAGTTTTACATGACTCTGGGCAGTGCTAATAAAAGTGTTAACAAGATATAGGGCAGAGTTGCAGTAGCCAGGTAGCCCCTACCAGGAGATACTTATGTACCAGAGTATCTAGGATTTTGTATCAATTCCTTGCAGTCACTGACTTGAACTCCATTAGCTTCTGTGTCTTGACTTCTTTGCTTGTTTTGCTTGTTTGTATTTATTGGGGACCTACTTTTTAGTTGCTTTAACTTAACTAGTTTTGTCCAGCTGAGTTTGTGTCTACTAGAGTTTTTTTTTTTCATTTATACATGTGCGTTGTTTTAAAGGCTTCTGTTTTGTGTGTATTAGTGTTGGCCTATCTGTCTGTGCACCACAGATGTGTGGTACCCAAGGAGGCCTGAAGAGCATTGTGTTCTCAGGAACTGAAGTTATAGACAATTGCTAGTTGCCATGTGGCTGCTGGTAACTGAACCTGGGTCCTATACAAGAGCAGCAAGGCCTTCTTAATTATTGAACCATCTCCCTAGCCCAGTATATGTACATTTAATACTATATATTCTGCCTAAGCACTACTTCAGCTTTATCAAGAGTTTAATATATACCATGTCACTTAATTTAGATTATTATTAAATTTCACTTTAAAATCTGTTTAATTTCTAAATATTTGGAGACTTCTCATATATCCTTGTTAGTGTTTTCCAGTTCAGTTTTGTTATCTAGATATACTTGATTGATTTTTAGTTCTTTTAAATTCCTTAAGGGGCTGGAAAGATGACTTGACAGTTAAGAATATTGGCTGCTCTTTCAGGGGACCTGAATTTGATTGCCTGCACTCATGGTGGCTCACACCCATCTGTAACTTCAGTTCCAGCGGAACCTGAGCTCTCTTTTTGCCCCCTTAGGTAATCAGGCATGCACGTGGTAGGCAGTTTTAAATGCAGGTAAAACACCCACCCATACACATAAAATAAAATAAAATAAAATAAAATAAAATAAAATAAAATAAAATAAAATAAAATAAAATATTTATGCTCAGAGGAGCCTCTCTATTATGAGGACACCAGTGCTGCTGGTTAAGATCTAAACTCAACCCTTTTTACCTCTTTATAGACCCTGCCCCAAATATAGTTAGACTGAGGGGCTGTTCTTTCATATAGACACAGTTAGTTTCTACCAATTTACTTGACATTGCCACCTGCTGGCATCTTTCTCATGGAAAAGGCAGTTGGAGGGAGTCTACAGTCCCAGCGTCCAGGACTCAGAGCGAGAATGAGAAGTGGAGAGGATAGGCAAATGAGCTCTCCTGGGAGCCCTGCTGCCTTAGTCAGGGTTCTCTGGCTAAGACAACATGATCAAGAGCAACTTGGAGGAAAAGGTCTTTCCATTTATAGTTCCACATCACAGTCCATCACGCTGCCAGGAGCTGATGAAGACAGCATGGAGAATTGCTGCTCACTGGCTTGCTCTCATGACTTGCTTAGCATGCTTCCCACGGCCATGGGTGGTACCACCCACAGTGACCTGGGCCACCCAGCATCAATCACTGATAAAATGCTCATAGGCTTTCCCTACAGACCAATCTGGTGGGGAGATTTTCTCACTTAAGGTTCTCTCAAATGACTCTAGCCTATCAAGTTGACATAAAAATTAGCTAGTACACCCATGTCAGTCATTTTTTTTTAAACTATCTTTTTGTCTATTGGGAAATGTAGTGTTTTAGCTGTTCTCAATGCCATTGTTTACTTACTCGGGGCAGGAGTGGTGTCAGGAAACAGGGATAGAGAAGCGGCTGGGGTCTCTGGCGTATCCACACGCCTCTGTGACACCCACCACGTGCTTTGGGAGATGAGTTACTTGTGTGCCTTTAGCACAGTTCCTGATGGAGTTTAATTTCTAAGTACTACAGGACTTTTACATGTGGAGTTGCCAACTGCCAGTGACGCTTTCGTCTCGTTTAGAGTTCTCTTTTATGTACAGTCTTGGAATTCCATTTTATCTGGGCAGTGGCAAAATCTGTGTTCTAGTCTGAAAGGGATTTTCTTTCTGTCTGTGAGAATGTTTTGATCAGACATAACAATTTATAGCAAAACACCTACTATATTATAGATTATGTCACAGGAAAATTGCAGGGAATGAGCTGTAGGCCTGAGTGCTGTTACCTTCCTGGACATCCACTCAAGTGGGATTCCATCCCCCCCCCACACACACACCTTGTTGTAAATTTTATCAGTAATTTCCCCATCCAGTATACTTTTCTGGGCTATACTCAGTGGCTATTCTATTCCAGGTCAGGTGCTCGCTGTAATATTAAAGCACTTAAAAACAGTGGTGCAGTCTTGTGGGGAGGGAGTAGTACCTGCCCACAGGTAGGAAATGAGCGGTGTACCCATCTAATTCAATGTCATATCCCAGGAGGATTGTTAGGGCTGGAGAGTATCTCTGTGGCTGGTAATGCTTTGGACTAGATGGACTATAGTTGTTCACCTTGGTTTACTTCTTTCAAGTTTGGCTCTCTTGGGATATGGTGGTAAATTGGTTTAGGGTACTACCAGGAAACCATGCTTACTTTAATGTAGACAGTTGATTAAATAGTGTTAGAAGGCTAAGAAAGCAACGAGAGAGGCAACACAGTTGATAATACAGGAAGCAGCTCTACCACTAAGCCAGGGGCAGAGGAAGGGGACCAGTGAGTTAAGTAAGTTCCATGTAGCTGGTAGCTCTCTAAAGAGTAGACCACATCCATTGTCCCAGGTGCTCTGATGAGGCCTAGGAAGCTGGCATTCACAGTTCCTTCAGGAGCTCCTGACCCACTGAGTATGTGAGTGAGATAGGTGCCAGGCATGTAGAGTGAAGTTGGAAGCGGGGTGGGGGCATAGCTGGTGCTGGGCAGCATCGCCAGAGAGCAAGCCCATGGAAAGATGAAGCCCTTCACCTTCTTGCAGGCTTCCTCTAGCATCCCTGCGGCAGAGTCTGATAGGCCCAGAAAAGTATGCTCTATAGAGGCTCAGCCCCAGTTCACATTGCTTACAAACAGGAACAATATCTTAACTGTTCTTAGAAGCTTTTGCCTCAGGAAAGGCAAGCACCCTGGCGGCATAATCTGTTCTTAAAAATAAGCGGGTTGAGCCAGGTGGTGGTGGTGCATGCCTTTAATCCTAGCACTTGGGAGGCAGAGGCAGGTGGATTGCTGTGAATTGGAGGCCAGCCAGGGCTAAAACAGAGAAACCCTGTCTTGGAAAAACAAACAAAACAATGCCCCCTCCAACCTTCCCCCCCAAAAAAAAGGTGAGAAAAGAAGTGGTTTGGGGCCCATGTGATACCAGGTATTCTGTAATAACGCAGTATCTTCTGTACTAGGCTTTTATTGCGGAAAGTAGCCAGATGTAGGGCTTGAGACATTTCTTTGATAATTACTTTTAGATACAAACTACAGGGTTATGATTTCTTCAAGTCCTTTTAAGTGGTCTTAAAATTAATTGAAGATTGAGTTTTGGGTTTGGCTGAAAGCCACTGCTAATTTATATATGTAGAGAGAACATGAGATATGAGTTAGGGAGCCCTGGTTTCAAGATAGCTAGATTTGTTAATCTTGAGCAATTTAATTACAGTTTTCTCATCAGGAAAATATGGGTGATGGTGTTAATCTGGGTGTGGTGACACATGTCTATAGTCCCTGCACTTGAGGTAGAGGCAGGTGGCTCTCTGAGTTCAAGGCTAGCCTGCTTCTACAAGGCTACACAGGGAAACCCTGTTTTGAGTCCCCCCTCCAAAGTATTACTCATTGATATTCATATACAATACTGTAGTCCCTATGGAAATGATTTACAACCAACACATACACACACACACACACACACACACACACACACACACTTAAAATTTTGTAGTAAAATAAAAGACATCATTTAAAATGCTATACTAGAAAATATGTATTTTTTTGTCACAAAAGAAGGTAGTAATTGAGGGACATATGACATAAAAATAAGCCTTGCTGTATTGCTAATGATATATAATGGATTAAATTCTGTTGTTAAAAAGCAAGATGGGCAGAATGAATTTGAAAATTGACAATCCAATTACCAAGAAACTCACTTTAGAGTCAAATAAGGATAGATTGAAAGTCAAAGGATTGAAAATTATATTTGATTCAAACAACAACCACACGATCTGGTAACTGTCTCAACTATAAAAGTGAGTCCATCAAAAAGATGTGTGATGTAAATAGTAAAGTACCTGCTTCTCTCATATACAGTTATTTATGCCAACTCAGAAACAAAGCACCAGGACATTAGGCATCCAAGGTGAACACTACTGAGGCCTGGCCACATCCTTCCACCTGATGGTGAATCTTCCCTTCTAGGTACGAAGATGCGCTGGTTCTCCTGCTCACAGAGGTGTTGAATCGAATCCAGTTTAGATATAACCAGGCCCAGCTGGAGGAGTTGGATGACGAAACTCTGGATGATGATGTAAGAGCATTGCTCTCCTGCTGGTCTGTCTCATCTCATTGTTTCTTTTTACCTCGAAGACTAGAAGTATAGTAGAGCAGATGTGCTGGGAAACGCTTTAATGAGAATGCCATGTTCCTGGCCTCTACTCTCTTATCTACCTAGCTAGATACTGGCAGGAATAGTTCAAGAGGTGCTCAAATGAGAAAGCTGGAATGATAGTCTGTGTTAGGCATATAAGATGGAGTTTTTGTTTTTTTTGGGTTTTGTTTTGTTTGTTTGTTGGAAACGGGGTTTCTCTGTTTAGCCATGGCTGTCCTGTAACTTACTATGTGACCCAGGCTGGCCTTGAACTCAGAGATCTCCCTGCTTCTGTCCCTGCTGGGATTAAAGGTATGCACCACCACTGCCTGGCACAAGCTTGAATATATTGCTGTTGGTCTGTCCAACATAAATAAGAAAAATATTTTTAGGGGTACACCTCTAGTGCTTGTTTCCTCCTAACTGCCAACCACTTAAAAAATAGGTCTAGTATGCCCAAAATCAGAGCGCCTGGTGCCTATGATCATTCCCTTGAGAGTAGATTCTTAGAATAATAAAAAGACACTCTACTTAGAACCAGATGGCTTACATTTGAATCTCCGTAGCTTTGGGCACAAAGGAGATGTAGTTTTTAGTTTTTGTTTTTTTTTTTGTTTTTTTTTTGGGGGGGGGGGGTGGGGTTTTTTTGTTTGTTTGTTTGTTTTTTGTTTTTGAGACAGAGTTTCTCTGTGAGGCCTTGGCTGTCCTAGACTCACTTTGTAGACCAAGCTGGCCTCAAACTCACAGCAGTCTGACTGCCTCTGCCACCCTAAGTGTTGTGATTAAAGGTGTGTGCCTCCACGCCTGGCTAGTTTTCAGTTTTTATAAGCCTTGGTTCTCTCATCTCCACAATAGAAATGTGCTGACTTGTGTTGACAGTTACATGAGACAACACACTGTGGAAGGGAGAGTTGTGCTGCTGACTGACTGAGGCCAGGGCTTCCTCACCTTTAACTCTGCTACGAATCTCTAGGACAGCTTGTTGAAACACATCCTGATTCTGGGGGTTTGATTTGATTTTGTTTTTTGTTCTGTTTTTCAAGACAGGCTTTCTCTGTGTAGCTCTGGCTGTCCTGGAACTCTCTTTGTAAACCAGGCTGGCCTCAAACTCACAGCGATCTGCCTGGATTCTGGGAGTTTGGGATGGGACCAGAACTTGTGTTAGTGGCTGGTCCTTGGAACACTGATGCAGCCTATGAACTTAGACTTGAATGGTGCTCCTTGAGTCAGCTGTATGTAAAGAAGTGACTAATCCCCATCAGTGGGATAAAGGAAAGCCACTCAAACTTTTCACATGTGGCTCTCTGAGATCCTGTGAATTACTTGCTTTCTGAAGAAGTAGCTTATTAGGAAATTAGCTAAAATAATTCCAAATTCCTGGTTCCATTATTTCCTTTTGTTCTCAAAATTTAACATCTGAGAATAGTATTAAGGCTAAAGAGAGGGTGGCGATGAAGAGGACAGGGTTGTT
The DNA here is from genome assembly GCA_907169655.1 of Acomys percivali. NCBI lineage: Eukaryota > Metazoa > Chordata > Mammalia > Rodentia > Muridae > Acomys > Acomys percivali. Next base: position 6,557,661 of record OU015757.1, on the reverse strand, counting down.
TGTCTGGGAGAGCTAATATATCTTTGTTTCTCCTACAGCAGCAGACGGAGTGGCAGCGGTACTTACGCCAGAGCTTGGAGGTAGTGGCCAAAGTGATGGAGCTCCTTCCCACACATGCCTTCTCAACTCTGGTAACTCACCATTTGAAGGGAAAGTCAATATAATTGGTTTCTGGCTCATAAGCATGACTTCTGTACTTTTCTGTCTGTCTTCTCTCCCGGTATCTATACATCTATACGTTATTCCCCCCCCCTCTCTGTTTTCTGTCTGTTACCTATATGTGTGTGCAGGTCAGCCTCATGTGATGTTCCTTAAGTGCCATCTATTTACCCTGTTTTTTAAAGACAATACTTATTGGCCTGTAACTCACCAAATAAGCTATGCTGGCTGCAAGTCACAGAGGCCCTCTTTTCTCTGCCTTCCCAGTGCTGGGAGTACAAGAACTGTGCCATCATACACACCTTTATTTAACGTGGTTTCTAGAAATTAAACTCATGTCTTCTTGTTTGTGGGGCAAGCAGTTCGCCAGCTGAATCTTCTCCCCAGCGCTTACTTGTTTATTTCAGAGACTAATTTACTATAAACCAACTTTCAAATTTATTGTTAACTTTTTCAGGAACCATTTTTTCCCCCAACTTTTGGAAGTACTGTTTAGTCTTAGATACGGTATGAATTGTAGAAATGTCTTCATGTTTTTATTAGTAGCTGGGAGGCAGCCAGCCAATAGACGTGTTACTTGAAGAAGTTGCACTGATAAAAGATTAGCCTGTATCATTCTCACTACGGACAGATTGCTAAGTCTCTCTGCCTGTGCTTATGTGCTGGATTCCAGTAGTCAGCTTCTGTGTGTAACAACTGCAAACCACTACTTGGCATTCTCTCATAGGAAATGACAGTTCACTTTGCTACCTCCTTTTCTTAGGCATGTTTAAGTCTTGACTTATCTAAACAGTGAGTAGCAGCCTAGGAAAGAAAGGGGCCACTATGAAGTCCTGTCTGCAAAATGAGCAAGAGAAACTGATACCCAAATAATTGGGCCTGCCTTTTTTCTTTGCCATGCACATTAGTAAGACATACCTGACATTTCTTACAAAGTCAGGGACCTTCTCAGACTTGAGGGTGACCCAGCTCTTGAAGTTGCGGGTGTTGTAGAGCTGATGGCCCTTTCTAGGACTGTTCATAGTCAGGCCCACGTATATTTTGCTATGGCTTTTAAAGCAGTGAAACTGACATTGATTTCTTTGTTGTTCCGGTTCTAGTAGGTTTTATCTGTAGGATTGGGGAGGGCGCTGAAAGGAGCTGCGCTTAGCACCTGTTGCCAACCTGTCCTTCTCCCCATAGGCACTTAATACTTAGTTTTAAAAATGGTACCAAAACTTGCATTTATGAGTTTTGTTTTAAACTTTGTCTCTTTGTTTTCAGTTCCCAGTTCTTCAGGACAATTTAGAAGTTTATTTGGGATTACAGCAATTTGTAGTTACTTCGGGGTCAGGTAAATTGGTCTTTACATTCAAATTTAGCATTAAAAAATTGGACTGATCGTTCATCATTGCTGCTTCCGCTGTAATAATACCATCTGCCTTATACAGCTTCTCTTCACAGCCCTTCAACTTCTGAGTAGAAGTTTTTAAAAATTCCTTCCTGTTACAAAGAAGCTGTGGGGGGAAATCTAATCAGGGCAAAGACTAAAAGCCCTGGAGTGTTTTCTCACATCCTTTAAAACTGCAAGTGTGCTGGAAAGCAAATGGCTGTGGCCTTTCACTAGGGCAGCGGCTACCTCTGGCTTGTGGAATGAGGCAACCAGAATAGCAGCTCCATTGATTCTGGAGCTCTCCTGCTGTGAGTAGTCTGCAGAAGGCTCTGCCCACATACTGATGCAAAGAATTTTGGCATCTCAGGTTGGAGTGGAGGGTTGACACTTGTTACTTTGCTGATAATAATCACAGCCTCTTTGTAGAACACTCATTATACACCAGGCACTATGTTGTTTGCTGTGTGGTCCATTTTCTCCTCTGTGCTCTAAGATAGAAGTAATGTTACCAGTTACCAGTACTTTACAGAAGAGGACAGTGCTAATCAGAGAGGTTGATTTACCCAGGGAGGACCACAGAGCTGGCTTGTGCTAAGAGCAAGATTAGGTATAATAAGGAATGATGGAAAGATGCCATAACCTGACATTAGTTTTTGCCAGATGAAAATACCAGTAACCTCAGTCTGTGCATCACTCCACTCTGCTCCTTTTATCCCACTGTGTACTGCTCTTGAGCATTTCCCTGCAGGCTGACCTAACCTGCAGCCTCTTGTCAGGCCTGGCGCTGAGCTGCCCTTCTTAGTGGTCTGTAACAGCTTATTTCCATGACTATTTGTTATTCGTTGTACCCCAGGAGGCTGATAGAACTTGGCATGCCTTAAGCACAAGCTCTGGCTCTGTAGCCTGGGTAAAAACAGCTTATAGAAACTTAGAGAAGACACTTTGCAAAACAAACATGAGTGTTTGCACTCATGAAGATTATTTGTTACAGAAATACTAGATGCTCAGAATGGTGGTCTCTCCTTGAGGGCCATTACAAGTAAAATTGTATTCTAGGCCCTAAGAATGTTACCTTTGATCTATTTTTTTAAAGCGTATCCTGCACTGTGCATGGTGGCACATGCCTTTTATCCCAGCACTTGTGTAGGCAGAAGCAGGTGATCTCTGTGAGTTTGAGGCCGGCATGGTCTACAAAGAGAGTCCAGGACAGCCAAGGCTACACAGAGAAACCAAACAAAAGAAAAAAAAAGTGTATCCTGCCCTCCCCCATTGACCTATAAGGTCAATTCAGTGTTGTAGCTAACTTTTTGGTGATGGTGGTTTATCACTTTGTAGCCCTTGTAGGCCACAAACTTGCTGTGTAGACCAAGCTTTCTTAGAACTCACAGAGACCGGCCTAGCTTTGCCTCCTGAATGCTGGGTTTAAGGCGTGCCTCCACCATGCCTGTATGTCGTTGACTTTTGTCTCTGGGTAAATGTCAGCATGGGTTTGAATCCTTTTCTGAGACTGCTGACATTCAGCTGCCCACTACAGAAGGCAGCCTTATGTTTCCCTGCCCTCGCTGAAACCCACCTCCTTCCAATTTCACAGAACGCTTGGTTCTTCTAGGTCATTATCTCATTCATTCTCCATGTGTACTCTAGTGGCAAAGCATCTCAGGCGTTAAAATGATGACTTAATTCTTGTCCAGGATGAAGCATTCTTCCATGCCTTAGTGTCTTTGAAGCCCAATGCAAAAGCTACTGAAAACTTGAAAATGTTGAACAGTTTGTTCTCTGGTTTCCATGGCTATTTGCTTCCTCAAGAAGCATTCCTGCTTATTCCTCAGTGGTTTGTGGCTCTTTCCTTTCATTTGTATCACCTCTTTGGAGAGCCTAAGTTCTTCAGTGTCAGGAGTAGTGGGGAGTCAGGGACAATTTCCCCTTTATTTGACTCTGATTTGTAACAGAATTAATAGAGTTGCTGTACAGCTCAAGGGCGTCCCCTTTCCCACCAGTGTACACTCAACACTGGGCACAGTGCTTGGTTTAAAAATAAAATAAAACAAAAGAAAAAGAAAAAAACAAACAAAGCAAGACACATGCCTGAATCAACTGCTGTGTGCCTTGTGCCCCTGACAGGTCAGCTTTTACTCTCACTGTCCTGTCTGGTCTGAGACGCTCTCCTTGGCTGTTGCCATACTTGTTTTATATCTGGCTCTTGCTATTCCTCATTGAGATTTTCCCTTAGCTCAGCTTTTGTTAGCCGCTCAACCTCTCTTCCCTAAGAGTTTGTTACACTTACAGGTAGAAAAGCTTTAATTTTATATCTTTGTTATGTGAGGTTGTTTTCTCATTGGCGTATTCTCTCAGAATGGAATGCCTTAGATGCTCATATTTATGCCTCTTGGGCAAGGAAGCTGCTTTTTAGGCTGTGTCATGATATCTTGGTTTCCTGGGGAGAGGGTATTTGAAAAGCTTCTTTAATGCTGATTGTAGCAGGATTTCTGTCTAAAGATTCTTCTTGACAGGCAGTCGTGTTCTGCTACTGGTTGCAGTTGCTATGAGGGATCTAGGGTCAGTAAGGAGATGGGCTTGCAGATGGTTGTGGAGTGACAGGGAGGAAGATGGCCATGACCAAGCCTTGGCCAAATAAGAACACGAGTCACTGAGCACAGTTGTCCCTTACCCTCAGAGCTGTGTATATGTCTGTGGTGGAGAGTCAGGTTTCCTAGAGGAAGGGAGCAGGGCTGGAGAATTTAATGTGGGATACTTCCTGTTTCTGAGTTTGTCTGCCTTGTAGATAGCTCAGGAAAATTTCATCTACAGTTTTGACTGCTGTGAACCTTTGATGCAACTAAGCAGACTTAGTTTTGATTCAACTAAACAGAATTAGTTTTAGTCTAAAATGGTTAAATGTTAGCAATTTTATTCAAACACAAAGTATGAAATACATACACAGCCTGTCTGGGCAGTTTTTTATTCATGGTGCTGTGCATGTGACTAGACAGATGCAGGCATGCTTCAAGGGCATCCCATGGTAGTATTGGTGAGGACCCCCAGGAGAGGGATAGCGGAGGAAGGTCTTCTTGGCAACCTGAGTTTAGGAGAAGGTCCAAACACACAGCAGGAGGTCGTTCTGCTGCTTACTCTGACGAGCGGCCATGCTGGCTGTTGGGCATAGCCCCACACAAAGGAGACAGCGGACGGTAGTAGAGCAAGCACCAAGGGAGGAAGTTTGGTGGTAGATGGTGGCAGCCTGGCGTGCCTGTGGGAGGCACATGGGAGAAGAGCTAAGGGAGGCGGGGTCTGCAGGTGCCCACGGCTGGGTCTTAGCTATTGCGTCCCGCGTGACGTGTCTTCTGTGTGTGGTAAGCACTTGATCAGACTCTGGTCTTTCTCCAGATTGAAAATCCTGACTGTCTTCTGGTTCTGTGAGTATCTGTGAAGGTCCACAAGACAAGCAGTGACTAAATTGAGAGTATTTTGTCATTCAGCTTAGCATTATATTAATAGGTTTGGATGTATGCTGAAAAGTAAGAAAGTTTCAGGACTTAAGAAATTTTTGGTTCTTTGTGATCCATAATAATTATAAAATTTAATAATGCTTATAAGTTGTAGGGCTTAATGCATTCTGTCCTATAGTGAATCAGGTGATAGCATCTTTCCGGTTTTAAGGTTGAAGAGACAAGCTTGGGAGGGTTGATGGTACTCACAGTGGGAAAGCAGAGGGACTGGCTACTGTACTTGAGTATTGTGCCCTTTCACCCTGTTGTGCTGACCTAAAGCCTGCAATGGAATGCAGGAGCACACCCCAGTTCATTTTTAACAGAGTAAGTCTGTGAACTTGAAAGACGTTCATTCTGAGATAGCCATGTGCAAGGACAGCAAGGCTGGAATGACAGAGCTCACAGCGCACAAGCTCTGCCCTGGAAATAGGATCGCGGTGGGCGTGTACTGGACTCCTCGCCCATTTGCACATCTTCTTGTGTAGATCAGTAATGTCCTCACTGTACCAGTATCAAAAGAAGCCAGATCAGGGATGTACCAGCTTGTCTGCCCTTGCCCTGGGTCCCTGGAGCAATATAGGTGAAGTTGTACGTGGAGGCTGTGCCCAGATGTCCAGTTCTGTACTGGGAAACAACTGAAGATTTCTGTGGTTGGAACATTACTTTGTCTTGTAAGGCTTTTTTGCAATAGTTGTTTATTAGAACTAAAGCTCGTTCTCTGGGAAACTAAGAGATGTTATGTTCTAGGACACAGGCTGAACATCACAGCGGAGAATGACTGCCGGCGCTTGCACTGCTCTCTGCGAGACTTGAGCTCCCTGCTGCAGGCTGTGGGCCGTTTAGCTGAATACTTCACCGGGGATGTGTTTGCTGCAAGGTTCAATGATGCTCTCACAGTTGTGGAGAGGTAGGCTGGCTGTGCCACGCAGCCCTCCTCAGGGTTCAGCTCTCCTTTTTATGGGAGGGCAGCAGGCAGCCCATCCTGTGTCCTCTGTCTGTTCTGCCATGTCCAGGTTAATAGGGGACAGATGGCATTTGCTGCACTGAGCTTTGAGGCCCTCATCTGTAAAACAGTGGGAAACGTTTCTTGTAGTTTTAATGTGAGAGTTAAATAAGGCTCTTAGTGTGGTATATAACACAGAGCAAACAGTAAACACAAGCCAAGCTGTTACTTCATTGACAACCTTGCGTGTTGTTGTAAAAATGGTATTGGACTTAGAAAAATTGAGCCATGGTAAAGGCCCAGGTCTTTTCTGATAGGATAAAGCAATGTCAAGAAAGCCCTACTGGGGCCAGGAAAATACCTTGCAAGAGGGACCTAAGCTTGATCCTCAGCTCCAAGATAAAACGACAACAAAAAGAAAGGGGGAAAAAAATCCGAGGCACAGTGACATGCACTTGTAATCCCAGCTTTGGGGGAAGCAGAGACAGGCTGATCCCTGAAGCCTGCTGGCCATACTCAGTGGGCTTCCAAGAAAGAAAGAAAGAAAGAAAGAGAGAAAGAAAGAGAGAAAGAAAGAGAGAAAGAAAGAGAGAAAAAGAGAAAGAGAGAGAGAGAGAAAGGAAGGAAGGAGAGAGGAAAAAGGTTAAGTACCTGAGAAATAACACCCGAGTTATCCTTTTGTCGTCCACATGGACAGATAACTCATACATGTGACTTTATACATGTGCATGTACACATTCCTACACGGGAGAGGGAGAGGAAGGGGAGACTTCACTAGACAACAGCATCTCTTTCCATGTGGGCAGGAGATGTTGGAGGTATAGCCTTTTCATGGCTTGTCCACTCTAATCAAGCTCCTCAGAAAGTTGGGCAATCTACACTTCTGGCTAGAGTTTGGGTCCTTGGAGAGAAATGCAGCTGTTTGTTGGGAAACATGCTATTCAACTACCCAATCCTTCCCCCTAAACATTTGGACACTGAAGGTCAGGTGAAGTGTTGAATTCACAGCTGAGTACATCCCGAAGCCCAGAGCCTGATGCTTTAATTCATGTGGTGGTCTCATCATTCATAACATGCAGGGAAACAACCCCAAGAACTGAGTTAACTTGCCAACCAAATTTCTTATTTCCTTTGTTTATTTGAGGCAGGGTCCCACTGTGTAGCCAGGCTGGCCTCCAGCTCATACAGATCCACCTACCTGTGCCTCTGCCTCCCGAGAGCTGGGAGTTAAAGGCTTCTGCCATGATGCCCCTTATATCAAATTTTAAGAAAAATTTACATCTTAACTTAAATCCAAAGATAACTGAGAGTTTTAAATCCCTTAAGAACAAAGTTAAAATTAATAATAGTAGTAATAAGAAAATTTTATAAGTTTTCTACTGTCTCGTTTCATCTTATACTTTGAGAGGTAAGTATTGCATTTTGCTTCTGAGTAGATGTGGTAGTGGATACTTTGGTTCATGTGTTCATGATAGGGAATTTAGGATTTTAAGAGTCTAAATTCCAGGCCTTTTCTCAATTATGGAATTTCGACTTACAGAGTCTTATTTTTCTCTTTCCTGTGGAAGGCCCATTTCCTCTGATGACTCAGTAAGGGTAGAATAACACATCTCCCCGTTTAAAGATAGATAGCCAGTGTTTGAATGTGGTTCAGTAAGTGATTTAGATATGGATGTCGGTCTGCTTAACGAGTGCTGTGGTGAGATGGCATATCAGAGAGCTTGGGTCATCATAAAGCCTTAGGCTTACATATCTGTCTGTACAGCTTCGCACTTCTAAGTGCTTCTAAGCAACAGCTGATGTCTGCGTTAAGAAGCTGAGTAGTGATGGTGCGCGCCTTTAATTCCAGCACTGGGAAGGCAGAGGCAGGCAGATATCTGAGTTTGAGGCCAGCCTGGTTTACAGAGTGAGTTCCAGGACAGCCAGGGCTGCACAGAGAAACCCTGTCTGGAGGACTGGGCATGGGGTGGGGAGAGACTCTCATAATCTAACTAGCCAGTGTGATTATCAGTGTTCTCTCATAGATCACATAAAACCTGATATTACAGTTGCTGAACACAGATACATTAAATTAAATGTTTAGTGTAGATACTATTTTAAGGAGCTAAGAGCAGAAGGCTGGGGAGATGGCCTAGCAGGTAGTCCTGAGTGCTTCCTATTCTGTGGGGGGCAAAGACAGGAGCATGGTCGAGACTTGTTGGCACCAGCCTAGATAGGTATATCAAGAGATCCTATTTCAAGGGAATAAGACGAAGAAACCTAGAGTGGAGTATCTAGAACCCATCTATGGCTTTGGTTCTTGCACGGCATATGCACACAGCCATGATTTTAACACTGGCTGTTCACGTTGCTGTGTTGCTCACAGGTAGTTGCTGTTTTCAGTCCTGTTACAGCAGAACTGCCTAAGACCCGTGGTTAAGGACTTGGCTCCTTATGCTTGCTTTCTTGACTCTGTGAAGGTGCCCTTCCCACTGTCCTCCAACCCTTGATCCATTTATGGGTTCCTTTTGGGATAAAGTTGTGCAGTCCACACATCTGAGAGGAACATTTTGCAGAGCACAGGCTTCCTTTCTTCAGTGCTAAGCTCTTTTGGAGTTTGTGATTCCCAGGACCCCTCCACCCCCTTACACCTTGACTGGGACCAAGCAGCTGCCGCTGTACAGTCTGTCTCAGTTGAGGTGTGTGCTTGCAGAGTTCTGTATGGACGTGGCTAGAACTCAGGCAGTGCTGCTCTGCTCACTCAGCTCAGAAAGCAACTGGCCAGAGGTCCTTCCTGCTTCCTAGGGGGCTCTCCTGCGCCTGGTGCTCACACACACAGTGGTTCCTGAGTAGCCAGCACACCTGGCCACTTCTCCTTCACTGTGAATATCTCAGTTTATTCTCTTGTGTTGTTTTGTTTTGTTTTTTCGAGACAGGGCTTCTCTGTGTAGCCTTGGCTGTCCTGGACTCGCTTTGTAGACCAGGCTGGCCTCGAACTCACAGCAGTCCACCTGCCTCTGCCTCCCTAGTGCTGGGATTAAAGGCGTGCGCCACCATGCCCAGCTTCTCAGTTTATTCTTGAAAGATTTCCTCTTCTCACCTCTTTTTTCCAGCATTTTATCATCAACAATTTCTAATCTCCAGCGAAGTTGAGGGACTTATACAAGGAGGGAGAGAGAGGATGGATGGGTATGAGCTACCACCTAGATCCGAGATGCTACAGCAGACACTTACTCTTTTCTTTATTATGTATTGCTCCATTGCAAACACTGAAATGATTGTAAATTTGTCATGCCAATCTTTAGGTAAATTGTCAAAAGAGCAGGTTTTCTTCCTTAAAACATTTTTTCTTTCACTTCTAAAAATACTATATATAGCTGGACATAGCTCATGTGAGTAATCTCAGCACTTGGGAGGCTGAGGCAGGAGGCTCAGAAGTTGAAGGCCAGTCTGGGCTACACAGCAATACACTGCAAAAAGGAAAAGTATACACACATCCACATGGCATTGAACATTCATAGTATACAATCTAGGAATACAGAGAAGTAGAGAGGAGAGGAAGCAATGCTCCATAATCTATCTACTCCATCCCATCTCTAGAGTAAAGTGGGCCAGCAGGTTCTTCTGATGAGATTTTTTTTTCAGCCTTTTCTCTGTTTTGTGTGCACATGTAAATGTGCCCCAGTGTGTCTGTATGTATAGGTCAAAGGATGACTTGTGGGAGTCAGTTCTCCCCTACTGTGTGGATTCCACGTATCAAACTCAGGTGAACAGGCTTGGTGGCAGGTGCTTTTACCCACTGAGCCATCCCGGCAGCCATTTTAGATTTTTTTGACAATATAAATGATGTGATCCTTTAGAAAGAGTTCTAATATACAGCCCTTAGTGCACAGCTCTGGAAAGAATCAAAGAGCTTCTTTGTTGTTGGCTTTGGTCTGAAAGTCTGCCCTTGGGGTTTGCTTTAGCAACTTGTCCATTTTGTTTTGGGTGCTCATGCCTAATGTCCTTTTTTACCCACTCCTCTGTCAACAGGTTGGTCAAAGTTACTTTGTACGGATCTCAGATAAAACTGTACAATATCGAAACAGCAGTGCCATCAGTGTTGAAACCCGACCTCATCGATGTGTAAGTAGAGTGGTGACTGCCTTCTCAAGAGAGATGTTGGCCCTGCCTCCAGATGAACTTAATATAACGAACAGCAGTGGCTGCCACAAATAGAGGGAAAACTCATGAACTCTGACCTTAGAAAGACAGATTGATGTATGTCTTGGTGAACTAGAGAGAGCAGGTATGAGGCTCTGTGGGGCAGGCAGTGCAGGAACCAACAGTGTATGTAGGTTGTGAAGTTAGGAACTGGTGAGCACCATGGTGGAAGAGGGAGGCTGACAGCTACACGGAGATGGCATAGAAACCCCTGAGCCACATGTCTCTCGCCCTGCATGTAGATCATTCGCTGACAGAGTTAGTGAATAGGGGGAAAACACAACCATCTCACACTCACAGGATTCTTCCAACTGAGTATCCTTTAATTAACTTCAGTTCCGTCATGTTGAGGACTCAGTCTGCAGGAGTGTCCCTTCTGCATCTTCTTTTCAGTGCCAACTGCTGCCCCCGCTGTGCTTCCTGTGCTGCCGACTGATGGCTACAACTTCCTCTGCAAGTTTGATTAGTTTGCTCTAGTGGGTCTCAGAACTTGGCAAAACACATCTAGGTTTATTAAGAGATGAAATGAGTTGAGCAAGATCTGTGAGGGCTTCAGAGCTTCTGCGTGTTGTCTGGGCAGTCCCCCTCCAGGAGCCGGCGTGTGTTCTGTGACTCGGAGGCTACTCAGCCCACCTACTACCCTGGGGCCTATGATGGAGGTGTGACTGATTGGTTAAACCATCAGGAAAGTTTGCAGTCCCTTTACCCTCTCCAGAGGCGAGAGTGTGGCTCAAAGTCCTGGCATACCAAGCACATGGCTGGTTCTCCTGGCAGTCCCCCCCACCCCCGGCAATCTAGAGACTTTACAGACATCACCTTGTTAGAGGTAACACAAGACTTTGACTGTTCTGGGGCTGCTGGAGGAACTGAGGGCAAAAGGCCAAATGTTTGCAGGCAAAGGATGTCCTTATTTGAGGGCTGCTGAAAGGAACTTGAGAGCTGTATGCCAACAACTGGTCTAAACCAAACAGATGTTCTAAAGCAACTTGAGCATAGAGGGCTCTCAGACAGCTTCCTTCAGGTTTTAAGTTTGGTACAGTGCCCAGATTTCTATGTATTAAATAAGAATCTCAGGTTATTTTGACACTTGACTCCAAGACACTTGGATAAAGTGTGTAGATGGGGAAGTACATGGGGGAGTGACCTGGAAGGGACAGCATCTGGGACTGAAAGTAAAAAAGAAACCTTATCCCTGGGCTGGAGAGATGGTGCAGAGGTTAAGAGCACTGACTACTCTTCCAGAGGTCCTGAGTTCAATTCCCAGCAACCACATGGTGACTCACAACCATCTATAATGAGATCTGATGCCCTCTTCTGGCCTGCAGGTGTACATGTAGGCAGAGCACTGTATACATAATAAATAAATAAATCTTAAAAACAAACAAACAAAACCACCTTATCTCTGTTGGACTGCCCAAAGGCTTGCTATGGACTGGAGCAGCGCTGATAAAGCGGCTGATAAAGCAGAACCCATGGCGCGTGCACACACAGGCACGCACGCACGCACGCACGCACGCACGCACGCACGCACGCATGCATGCCTCCCTCATCTTAGAAGTAGTAACAGAAGACCAAGCTGTAACAGTTGAAGTTGAAAGGCTTTTTCCCTGTCCCGGATCAGGCAACATTTACTGCAGTAGAACATGTATCCCCAGTGAGTGAGGAAAAGAAACTGACTTATACTAGAGACTGAAAGAACAAAGTGTAGCGTGGGCTGGGGCAGAGCAGTAGAGACACGGTGCTCTGCACCCAGCCACTTCAGGGTACCTTTCATGTAAAGGCTAAGGCAGAGGACACTCCTACCTTTTGAAACCTCCCTCTGGGAAACTTGACTGTTGACTCTGGTCTTGTGATTTACAGACAGGCTAGCAGCTGTTTCGGCTTGGAAGAATAGAGCCTTTTAGCTGAGTCAGTCTGTTGGGGCTTCGGGCAGGAGCTGAGTAGAAAACAGTGGCCACCTACAATTTCAGCATGTTCATCACAACACAGCCATGTCTGTTCACTTACATAGCGTCTGTGGCTGCTTTCTGCACCACAGCCATAGCTAAGTAGCACTAAGAGTCTGCAAGGCCTAAAATACTTTAGTTTTTATAGAAAAAGTGTGGCTGGGCGGTGGTGGTGCACACCTTTAATCCCAGCACTATGCAGTCAAGAGTTTGAGAGCACCAGAGCTACACAGACAAACCCTGTCTCAAAAAAGAAAGAATGCTAGTCTCTTTAACTATAGATGAAGAAAGATTTCTTTATTACAGTTTTATATTAAAAATGCATTGCCTTTCTCTTCAAGAACTAGAGAAAGCTGTGCAGCAGCTCCCAAGCAAGGTGCCCATTGGCTTATGATCAGGACAGCTTGCAGGAGCAGACGGCTTGAGAGCCTTCCGTCCTCCCTGTGGAGCTCTTATGTGTGTGCTAAGCTGGCTGAGATGCTTCGGTCCCAGCCGCTGGCCTTGGCCTTCTGAGTTTTGATACTTAGGCATTGAGTAAATGGTAGAATAATCAGTGGATTGCAAATATGAAAAATAAACTAGCTGCCTATTAAGAATTTCTAGATTTTCCTACTTTGTGCTTAGTTCCCTTCTTTCTTAACAGCTTATTTGAAAAAGTTACAAATTTTGAAAATCTGTAGAATATGGTTTAAAAAGGGAAAGAAAGGGGAAAACAACCTTGTAGACTAAAATTCCCTCAGTAACCTAGAGTCATGAATTAGTTTGGCTGTTTTTGCCTTTAGTTTTTAGGATTTCTTTCGGTGTGTTTGTAAACTTAGGAACTTTTTGTTGTTTTTGTTGATGAAGTTGAAAATAAGTTGTAGATGGCATGGTACTTTACCTGGTTAGACTTGGTCAACAATTAAAAAGTGACAGTGATTATCCTATTTTGAATAAAAATAATCGACGCGCTCAGGCGTGGTGGCACACACCTATATTCCCAGCACTTAGGAGGCAGAGGCAGGTGGATCTCTGTGAGTTCAAGGCCAGCCTGGTATACAAAGTGAGCCCAGGACAGCCAAAGCTACACAGAGAAATCCTGTCTGGAAAATAAATAAATAAATATCGGTGTGGTTATACTTTTTTTTTTTCTTTTTAAAAGAACCATTGGTTTGTGCTGATAGTGCAAGAGTGACAGAGAAGGAGTCTTTCTTCATGGTGCCCACACCTTGGGGAACTACATATTTAGACCTATCAGAATATCAGCTCAGAGTGCTTAGTGGTGGCTGCAGGAGAGGAGGGTTGCACACCGCTGAGGGCTGCTGTTTTGTGCTAGAATGGTGCCTTGCCTCTGTAGGACCTGTTGTTTACCATCTTTGATGAGTTGTTAGCTTTGGGGATTTATATGTTCTGGGTTTTTCTGTTTGTTTTGTTTTGGTTTGGTTTTGAGTTCCTAATTGACCTGAAACTGGCTATGTGGATCATGCTGGCCTCAACTCAGAGATCTGCCTGCTTTTGCCTCCAAAAGCTAGGATTAAAGATGTACAGAGTGAAGCCTAGCATGTTTTGGGGTTTTTGTTTGGTTGCTTTTAGTGTTGTTTTTAAACATGGTTTCACTTTGTAGTTCAGGCTAACTTGGAACCTGGAGTGTTCTCACCTCAGTCTCTGGAGTGCAGGGGTCTTGAGTGTATGGCACCATGTATGGTTTTGCTGTGAACTTTAGTGTGTATTTTATTAATGTGTGATCCAGTGCAACCTTTGCCGAAGCCAAGCACCTGGACACTCCAGGTAGACAGACACTTGGAGGGAAACTTTAGCTTTGGAGTCTTCTATCAAAGCTATATAATATACCATTGTTCAAACTGTAGTACATTTTTTTCTATTTTTAAAGTTGGCACATTTCCCCTTATATTTGTCATCTTCTTAAATAAACTGTGTGCCACAGAAAGACTAAGGTCTGGTAGATATTTAGAGACCCCTGTGTGGCCACATACAGACAGTGTGAGCCGGTGATTGATTTCTACACTGTCCCCGTGTCCTGCAGTACCCTGCACAGTGGAAGGAGTTCTTGTCTTCCCTGTGGAGACAAGTTCATGCCACTGGGCGCACCTGGCCCTCGCAGCTCACCGCTTCTTTCCTTCCTTCAGGCACGCCCAATCACTTGCTGCTCTCCAGGCCTATTCCCACTGGTTGGCGCAGTATTGCAGCGAAGCCCATCGACAGAACACACAGCAGTTTGTGACACTCATCTCTACCACCATGGATGCGATCACACCTCTCATCAGCACCAAGGTCTTGAGACAGAAAATGCTGCACCTTCTGCCCAACTCTGTTCTCTTCATAGTCCTGTTTACCATAAAACCAAACGATGTCCTGACTACAGATCATACAACTGTATTGCTTTATGTTTCTTAAAATGTTTTGTATTCCAGTTATTTATTAGTCTTTTCACATGGGTGCACGCCTGCCATACCATAAGCCTGTGGGGTCAGGGGACAACTGGTAGGAGTTGGTTCTCTTTTTCCTCCATGCTGGTCCCTGGGTCAAGGTCAGGTTGTCAGGTTTGTAGCATTGTGCCAGCCCTCAAGTCCCTTTTCAGTTGTAGTCTGCATATGTTCAAATACGGCTTTTGGGTTTTGCTCATAGTAAAAGTACTCAATTTTATTTACTAAAAAGTTATGTTATTGTTTGATCTCATTCCTTGAAACAACATTGCTCACAGTCGGGACTGGTGGCAATCCTTCTAGGCATGTTTCTGTGTTTTTACAGAAAGTTTGCAGATAACTGGAGGTACTGCTGTTAGTTCCCACATGCCTTGCTTTCTTTAAATATGCACAGAGCAGCTTGTGCTGTTTTTGTATGAGGATGTGTTTTGGCTTTCTCACTGATAGAAGGAGTCTCCCTTTGTGTCTATTTTCTTACACATTCTAGAGTATCTGTAGTGGGCCCCAGAAGTAAAATTGCCAAGTAAAGGTTACATGTATATACAATGGACAGAAGTCCTCACCCAGAAGACCGCTACCTTGCATGGCATGTGCATCCAGATGCTCCTGCTTTTTTGCACATATCAGGCAGTCTGTTCTAATGGGAGCTGTATTGACTTCCATAAACCTGCTGTGTTTATGATGGTAATTTATAAAAGTTTCGATGCCCCTAAGGAATAGGTTTCATACTTTACTTAGCTCTTGCTCCACTTTTAGGTTGATTCCATTGGGAGGAAATTGGGCTGGGAATTTAGCTCAATTAGTAGAGTATTTGCCTCACATGTATGAAGCACTGGGTTCAATCCCCAGCACTACACAAAAACTGGCTGTGGTGGTACATGCCTGAAGTCCCAGCACTCAGGAGTAGAAGCAGGGTCAGAGAAGTTCAAGGTCATCTTGGCCACATACCAAGTTCAAGGCCAGTCTGGACTACATGAGACCCTGTCTTTAAATTAATAAAATTTCCAAAATATATAAGTTCAAGAATATAGCTTTATCATGTTATGAATAAGTAGAGATTACGGTGTTAAAGTTTAGAAATATTTTGTGATTCTAGGAAATTACCATGGTACCTCCTTTGTAAATAATTCTGCAGGCCATGGCCCTTCTGTGTGGTGTTTCATTGGTCTTACCCATATTTGGTCCTTATTATTAGGACGCTTTCTTGGGTGCAGGCATGGCTCATCTGTAGAGCGTGTGTTTATCACAGGCAAGGCTGAGGCCAGTTTCTAACCACTCCTTTCCAACACTTTTTCTTTTATGGATTTGAAATTGCCAGTGATTAGAACCATGTTTGTTTGTTTGTTTGTTTTAAGTCATGTTGAGATGAAAGAAAAAAAAAAAAGGAAAGATAGGAGATTGACAGGATGAGCTGTAGGAAGGAAATGCAGAATGAGACCTCGGTTTTGGGGATCCAGAGCAGGAAGTTGAAGAATAACCAAAATGTCTGAAGGAAGGCGTGGACAGCATGCCAGGGAGGGCACTGTGTGACGTAACAGATGTGTACAAGCTGAGGAGTGTCTGGGAAGAAGGGACAAGAAGTGACACTGACTGGAGGGCAGGAACTATTGATGTGGAGTAGAAGACAGTAGCTTTGTTGGGGGTCTTCATAGAAAACATTGCAGGCATCCCTCAGTGAATGGTATGGCTTGGCAGTCCTTAGCTGCAGCTGCCTCAGAACGTTTCTTCAATAGTACTCATACAGAAGATGTCATAAGCCAACATGTCGTGTGTCTTCTCTTTCTAGGTCCAAGACAAGTTGCTGCTGTCCGCGTGCCACCTACTGGTCTCACTAGCCACCACCGTGCGGCCTGTCTTTCTGATCAGCATCCCTGCAGTGCAGAAGGTGTTCAACAGCATCATTGATGCCTCTGCCCAGCGCCTAGCAGATAAGGTAGACACACCCCCTTTGGCCTGGAGCTCTGTGCCTGAGACGTGGGGAAGCAGAGGCAGAAGAGGCTGGTTCTGCTTCTATGGTCCCCAGTTGAAAGTCACCTCAGCTATACGGACTGTGCCTGTGGGTAGTACTGATACAACCCACTGGCTTCTTTTGTCTCAGCCAAAATCCTGGTTCAGATGGGAAAACTTCCTGTCCATTCACTGAAACATCATTTGTTTGCCCCCTAGTGAGAGGCCCTGTGCTCTCCTTGTTCAGGCTAGTCTGATTTGTGTTCACACACATTTTTGTTCTGGGTTTGAGCTGTCTGAGAAGCTCAGACAAATTAGGAGCAGGAAGTGGGTGAGGTGGATTTATAGGAGGTGGGTTTTTTTTTTTGTTGTTTGTTTGTTGTTTTTTGTTTGTTTTTCAAAACATGGTTTTTCTGTATAGTTTTGGCAGTCCTGGACTCACTCTGTAGACCAGGCTGGCCTTGAACTCACATCGATCTGCCTGCCTCTGCCTCCTGAGTGCTGGGATTAAAGGCATAAGCCACCATGCCTGTTCTCAGTGGTTTCTTAGTGGGGTCAGAGGGCAATGTTAAAGGTGACACTCGACTCTGTGTCCAGTGATTTCTCCCTTTGTGAGGCATCAGGTGCCAGATTGAGCAGGGTGAGCACCAGCGAGGCTTCTTGAGTCCAACATCACACATTGAGATCTAGAATTGGGGCTACTTTTGTGTTTCTTTTCCTGCCTGGGTGCCTTGAATGTAGAGTGTGGCCAGGCTATAAGAAAGATATCTAGTACCTGAGGCAGACTGTACAGGGTGCCAAATGTCATGTCCATTTTGGCTAGTAGCTTTCATTTGCCCTGTGACCTCTGATGCATGCCTTTGGGTTCTTTCTAGGCACAGGTGTTGGTTTGCCGGGCACTCTCTAACACCTTGCTCCTTCCGTGGCCAAATCTTCCTGAGAGTGAGCAGCAGTGGCCCCTGCGCTCCATCAACCACGCCAGCCTCATCTCTGCACTCTCCCGGGACTACCACAGCCTGAAGCCCAATGCTGCCGCGCCCCAGAGAAAAGTGCCACTAGATGACAGTAAGTAGCTCCTGTGTGGACATTTGCACTTGAAGCTTCTGAGGTGACTTCATTTGCTTATAGTGACATCACTGCTCTGCAGGAAAGGCAGACTCAGATAGCAGGATCCTTACCAAAGGAAATAATTCACTAGTGCGTCTGCTGGGGATAGTTCCTGAATATGGTCCTCTTGTGTGTTAGCTAGACTTCGGAGGCCTGAAGAAAACATCTGTGGACGGCACTGCCAGTGGTGCATCATCCATCCATATGCCCTAGGGTGACTGCAAGCCCATTTCAGATTCGTGTGAACAGAGCAGTTCCCTCTTCACAGGAAAGTGTATTTTAGAACTGTCTTCTGAGTAGCCTCTTAGCCTTTTCTAAGTAGAAACATTTCAGAGGTTTTGGAAGAGCACATGCCTTCTGCAAGTAATACTGAGGTGTGATTGTTTACATTAATGACGAGAAAAAAAAAGAAACAATTGTAGTTCATGGGAAAAGGGTCAGTTTTTTAAATATCAAAATATTTTAAAAATAAGATGTCTTTTCACAGTAAGAATAATGAAACACTATTAGATGGTGTTGCTTGCAGCGTAATGCCAGCAGGGATGCTTTGTGGAGTATCACAGGTGTGATAGAGTGTTCTCTTTGTTAGTGCGAGGTGGGTCTCACTGTCTTTCTCAGGCCCATGCTGGACCAGATCTCCCGTCACTCTGGTTCGCCTGTGCTTCACAGTAGCCTGCTTTAACCTCCATTCTTCTTTCTTTCTTTTCTTCTTTTCTTTTTTTGAGACAATTTTATTTTTTATTAGAATTCACCACATAGACTAGGTTAGCTGAACAGGTAGTCATTTCTCTTTACAATATAGAAAAGCACCTCATTTTTAATCTCTCATGACCTTGGCATTTCTTAATAAGAGTCCAGGTTTGGGTTTTGGTAGACTTTTCCTTAATTTTGTTGTACCTGATCATACCTGCCAAATTAGGCATCGCATCACCTCTCTCTGTTGTGTGTCTTAGCGCAGTGTCTGGGGAAAGGCCAGGCAGAGAAGGTGGTGTGCGTAGACATCTAGATGGCTGGATCTGGGGCCCTGTACCACTTTTCATTGGCTCTTGCTTTTTAAGAATAAAGTTTTAATGGTTTGGGGTGTTGTATTTACTATCATCATCATCATCATCATCATCATTACTACTACTACTGGTACATTATTTGAGATAAAGACCATTATGGAATTTTGTTTTGTTTTTCTTTTTCTTTTTTTCTAAATTCATTTTCTTTCTTTCTTTCTTTCTTTCTTTCTTTCTTTCTTTCTTTCTTTCTTTCTTTCTTAACATTGTTTTTGTTTTTTGAGACAGAGTTTCTCTGTGTCGCACTGATTCTCCTAGACTTGCTTTGTAGACCAGACTGGCCTCAAACTCACAGAGATCTGCTTGCCTCTGCCTCCCAAGTGCTGGGATTACAGGTGTGCGCCACCATGCCTGGCTGGAATTTTTGATATTCCTGCCTCTGCCTCCGAGTTCTGATTGTACAGGTATGTCCCACCTGCCTGCTTTCACAGTTTGTAATGTCCTATTTGCGGGCAGGCCAAACTTACATACTTACAGTGCTTTCAGTTTCCTTTATGTTGGTAAATAAACACTAGTCCTTTTAAAATTTTCCTCGAGTATCAGACAGGTTAGATTTTTGACTCTTGACAATGGAGTTTTTAACCCCATGCCCTGTCCTTCATCTCTGGTTTCTGGCCACATCACAGTCCCTGAGTGCACAGCAATTGGTGCTTACTGCTTATCGGTAATATGAATGCCCTTTGGTTTACTTTCTTACCTTATTGTGTCCAAAGGACAATTGTGAGTCATTGTCTTTCATTCTTAGTCCTGTGAGTAGATACTACCTGGCCACCGTTCAGATGAAGAAAACAGAGCTCCGTAGTTAGTAAAACTACAGGGACAGAACTAACTTTGCACACTGCCTCAACTTGTCTTTTTCCTGCCACACCCTTCTCTGACTGAAGCTTTAGCGTGCATAGAAGCCAAATAGGCTTTGTGACTTTCAGAACAGCCCAGAGTATACTGCAAGTTTGATAGTGGGTCTCCAAGCTTTGATCTGGATCAGCCTCTGGAGTTCATCAAGGTTGAGCCTCCTAGGCTTGGACTGAGCCAGGCAGTCTCCACTCATCCAGGAGAGTGATAGGTTTCTCTTCCTAGATCTTGTGCGTCAGGTGCCCTGCTTAAACCTAGCCCCCTGACCATCACAACAACCTAACAAAGATGTGTCTCTTGGGGTTGACTAGGAACCTGCCCAGAGTGTAAGCTGGCTTCTGACCTTCTGCTGCTGTTCACAGACAGGGTTTTCACTTCTCTTATTGGCTGACCACTGTCACCATATTCTCTGTGTTGTGTAGAATCATAAAGTGAACTCATATGTCAGTATATTGATAGAGTTATATTTTTATAAATATACACACACACATATATATATACATGTATGTATATATACACATTACACACACACACAATTCTCAGACTAAAAGGCCCAATAGGTCAAAGATTGATCTGGCAATTTTTCCTAAAGCTAGCACTGTTACATTGCATGGTAGGCTATGCCTATGTGGTTAGCAGGGCGGATGCTGTCTACAGTTGAAAGCGGATGAGTCTGTTCTCCTGTGCTAATTGCCTGGCCATTTTTGTCTCACCAGTCCTCATCAGCTTATAGGGTGTTTATCTGGCTAGTTTGGTGTTTAGTGGAGAAGCAAGGTGTGTGTGTGTGTGTGTGTGTGTGTGTGTGTGTGTGTGTGTGTGTGTGTGTGTGTGTGTGTGTGTGTGTGTGTGTGTGTGTGTTGGGGCTCTCCTGTAGCTGAGGATGACTGTGAACTTCTGCCTCCTGAGTGCTAGAATTACAAGCAGGTGCCACCACCCAGTTTTTATGTAGTGCTGGCTATTGAACACAGGGCCTTGTGCATGCTGGGCAAGGACACCCCCAGCTTATCGTCTACGTGACTTTGTTGCTGGTGGCTAGAGGGAGAAAAGGGTGTAAGTCCACGTATGCAGACAAGAGAGCAACGGGAGTCTTGAAGGTAAAAAAGGAAGAGGAGCGAGAGGGAAACATGGTGCTTATGGGCTCATATAGTGAAACAGAGACACGTTCCATTGGCCACCAAGGCTTCCTTCTGTCTCCCTGTCTCTCCTCCGCAAGGTTCTTCTCCCCATTGTGTATGTTCCCTCTAGCTGTTCTGTATCTCAGGCAACACATAACTTGAGCTTCATCTTGACTTGTAGCCAAAGTGATTATTCACCAGACACTTAGTGTCTTGGAAGATATTGTGGAGAATATCTCTGGAGAATCCACCAAGTCCCGACAGATCTGCTACCAGTCACTGCAGGAATCTGTTCAAGTCTCCCTGGCCCTCTTTCCAGCTTTTATCCATCAGTCAGGTAAGAATTGGCTCAGAGGCCTTACCTTATGGATGGATGGACTTCATAAGAGCCAGAGTGCTTGCTTAGGTCTGTAGAACAGAGCAAGCTGGCCTGGACTTGGTTCAGTGAAGGGAAGCATACAGACAAAGGCAAGGGTAGTGTGCTATCTTTGCAGTCTGGAAAGGTGAGCCCTTGGTGCGGGTCTGGTATCTGCCCTGTGCTGTAGAGTTGCTTATGGCCGCCTACCTAGTTTTCCTTTGTAAATTAACTGGATGAAAGAGTAGGCATTACAGGAGACAGGAAAGAGGCCTTTTCAGATTGATGCTATTTACCTAGCATCTAGCTGATGTGGTTTTCTTAGCCCACTCTCAGTGCTGCTGTCACTCACTGGTACTGCTCTGTCATCCTGAATGTACTCATCTGGCTCTCCTGAAAGCATTTATGGTACAGTAGACTTGTCAGTGTTAGACAGCAGGGGCTTCGTAGCTTAGATGTACTGATTGCATCCTATAAGCACATCGTGTGTGGTGAAACCCAAAATGTCCGATGCATGATGACATTGAGATCTGGATATGGAACCATGCTAACCTGAATCAATAAGTCCATTTAGTAGCCCAGGGCAGTGTGACCTGCTTGCTCTGTCATTATCTGCTTTTAGCCACTTAACCTTGACCTACCACAGGAATGATTGGTCTTAGAGAGAAATGCCAAGGCACTCAGGTGTTGACCCAGTTGGATAATTTCTTGGATGTGAACATAAAGTGGTTCATTTTCAGTGAGAGTGCTGACCATGCTAGATGCAGGACGGTAGGCTGGGCTTCAAGATGAGACAGCTCCATTTCCTACTGTGAGTAATCAGGAAGCCGTTCCTAGGGCCAGCGCAGTGCTCTCAGCAGGCCTTTAATCATTTTCCACTTTCCACCATTGGCTCTGATGGTGCTGGGGACATTTCTTTCAGTGGATGCATTAGAAAGAGATGACAGTGCAGATTGCAAAGGAAATTTGATCAAGCCACAGGTGTCTTTAGTCTGTGTCTGTGCACATGGTGTTGACATTCATTTTGTCCTTCATTTAGATGTGACTGATGAGATGCTGAGCTTCTTCCTCACCTTGTTTAGAGGCCTTAGAGTACAGATGGGTGTGCCTTTCACTGAGCAGATCATACAGACTTTCCTCAACATGTTTACCAGGTAACAACCAACCCACTGCCAGGCCTTCAGAGTCAAGGGACAAGGCTGGCTGCTAAATACAGGCCTTCTGCCTCTTTCCCTCGCTTACTTATAAGCATTGCTTGTCATGTGGGTTCCCGAAGACTTTGTAAGTTATTCTGTGGCTTTCTCTTACCTGCAGAGAACAGTTGGCTGAGAGCATCCTTCATGAAGGCAGCACTGGCTGCCGGGTGGTGGAGAAGTTCTTGAAGATCCTACAAGTGGTGGTGCAGGAGCCTGGCCAGGTGTTCAAGCCCTTCCTCCCCAGCATCATTGCACTGTGCATGGAGCAAGTGTATCCCATCATTGCTGAGGTAGGTGGGACCAGGGAGATCCCTGTGGTGCCTCCTTACTGGGAGGGAGGGAAAGTGCCTTGTTTTTAAAATCTCATTTGTGAGTTCTTTCAATACTCTTGTAAATAAGTTTTTGGGGTCTCTCCCCTCCCCAGAAATGGACACATAAATACTTAATAAAAAGAGTAAATGTTTCTGGGTACTTAAGGCTTTTAAATGCTCATAGCTCATAGCTGGAGAGATGGCTCAGCAGGTGTACATACTGTTCTTCTAGAGGATTCTCCTCTCCTCCCCTCTTCTATAAATAGTCCCCACCCCCCACCCCACCCCATCCCAAGAAAAAATGCTTTCAACTTGGTAGTCTTGTTAAAGGCAAATTTTTGTTGACAGTTCAAATAGAGTTTTTAGTGGTCTGGGAAAGTGAAAGGACAGGCACAAACCATAGCAAGACCCAGAGTAAGCATGGACACAGCCTGAATGTTACAGCAGTGGTTGGGGAAGTGGGAGCTGATCTTGTAGCTGTCCCCATGACCAAAGTTCCAGGGCCCTGGTTCCTGAGACACACATGGCTGTGCAGCTGACAGTCACAGAATTCCACAGCAGTGTTGGAAAGAATGTGGCTTTTGTGCTTGCTGGTAACTTAGACATTTAGGCTTATGTTAGGAATTGTGCTTCAGTTATTTACACACACACACACACACACACACACACACACACACACACACACACA
>OU015757.1:6488697-6510247 GCA_907169655.1 Acomys percivali | reverse complement strand
GAAGAAGAAGAAGAAGAAGAAGAAGAAGAAGAAGAAGAAGAAGAAGAAGAAGAAAGAGAAACAAAAATTAGCCTGACAGACTCTTGGCTAAAACTTCTTGCTTCCACAGGCACGATCTGATCCTCCCACACAGCAGCCGTGGAGCAACACAGGCATCTGCACCCTTCTGGGCTCAGGCCTCTATAGACCTTCATACGTGACACCCTAAAGAAGGAGAAGGGATGGCTGTGGATTCTCCTCCAACAGCAGGCAGCCGCCCCTGAGGTCTGGGAGGCCCTGTCCTGGGGAACATGCCCCCTTGCAAAGCCTAGATGGGCCTTGCCACTGGCCCCTGCCTCTGTAGTGTGTCTGGACTCTCACTTTATGGTCTGGTGTCTCTGCTGAAGGCTCCCTGAAGGCTGCACACAGAAAGCTCTGCATCTGATCCTTTGCTCCATGCTTGATGTCCGAGCTTGACTGCTATGCTTTAAAAAAAACAAACAAACTATTAACAGAAACGTATTTAAAGCAGTGCTAGCTAGCTCCTGTACATTTTGAGCACCAGGCCCTGCTAAAACTGTCACCTGTGGAATCTTGTGGCATCCTGGTCTCTGGGCCAGGCATCCACTTGTGGAAGACCCATTTTTTTTTTTTTTTCAGATGAGGCTGGGGGAGGGGGCGGTTGGAGAGGGAACTTGAATTGTCTTCTTGCTTGCCGAAGACCAACCAGGGAAGTGATGGAGAAGGGAGCCCTGTAGTTGGGTACCTGAGACAGGAGCGCTTATGGCCAACATGAGACCTTCACCCCCCTAACCCTATTAGTTAAAATGCCCCTGGGTGATCTGCTGGGTCCCCTTGGTTTTCGTTGGCTATAGCTTGCGCCTCCCAGAAAATCACAATTGTCTTCCCCTGAGTTTGGCAAATAGTTGCTGGAGAGAAATTTGGGAGGTCTAAGGCCATTCAGATGGGTCTCCCAACTGCTGTGCGCAGCCCCCAGATCTTGCCTTTGTCACTGAGCTCCGGAGGGTGTTAGGAAGTACCTGGCCTCAAACTTTTGTTGCCATGACAACCTGTCTTCTGGGTTCTGTGATGATTTTATTTATTTATTTATTTATTTATTTACTCCAAGAGGGAAAAACATCCCAACAAGGCCTGAGCAAATCCTGCCCTATTCTCTCCTACTGCAGCCGTAGCCAGAGAGAGCCTAGTTCCCCATTCGTGCGTCTGGGTGCACCACATGGTACCCTTTGCCCCCCAGCACTGCTGCTCCCTACCCCTGGGCACCTGTGAGGGGTATCCTGAACAGATACATAGCCGCCAGCCCCAACCCAAAGAGCCCTCTTCTCCTTCAAGAGAGGGCATGGGCATTCTTGTGCATAGTCAGAGTAGAGCAGCCCTGCACAGTCTCCAGTCCCTTCCTGCAAATTAGATTTCTTACTGGGTTTGATATTTAGAAGAATTGGGAGGACCGTGGGGGAGGGTTTAAAGGTCTAGGCCTGGAGTGGGAGACAAGGGAGGTCTTGGGGTGCGAAGTGATGGAGTCGAGCTTATGCTGACTGTTGCTTATGTGATGTGTGAGCCTCTGCCCTTTGTGTGTGTGTGATCTAAGGATAGGAGTGTCTCAGGAAGCCCAAGGTCATGGTATCAGGGGCCCACAAAGCCTGCTGAATGGTACTGGAGAGAGAAAAAAGAGTAGGCCCTGTGTGAGTAGGAGGTATGGTCTGAGAGTGACACGTGAGCTTGTAGGCAGCCCCGGCATGGAAGCTGAGACCCTGGACCTGTAGGTTTATAGTCTGACTCTAGACTTACTCTGCCCTGTGCGGGATGATGGATGGGTGGATCTTCCTCTTGCTACCATGTGACTTTGGCCCGAGCCTCTGATTGCTGCCCCACAGATGGGGAGGATATAGCAGCTCACCCCACCCCAGGTGCCAGGGTTCAATGACAGCATAGAGACTGAGCAGTTCATGATCAGCCTCGCTTCTGCTACCCTGGCCTGAGCAACTGTATCTAGCCCTAGGACATTACCCCTCTCAGACCCTTTCCACACTCCCTGGAGCCCAGAGTCCCCAAGGCCCTGGGCTCGTACCCTGCATCTCAGAATGTCTCTCTTGCTGGATTTTCACACTCTAGCCATGCTGACTTTTAGTACAGCCCCTGCCCTCCCCTGGCTCCAGGCCTTTGCATAGGCTGTTCCCTTAACTGGACTGTTCCACCCTTAACTTGACTGTCTTTCTCTCAGATCCACCCAAAACCATTTTCCATGGTTTTAGTCTGCCACGGCAATCCTGACCCCCTGACGAAACTGCCTCTATCCTATGCTTCTTGTACACACTTTTTTTCCTAACTCATTAGCCAACAATACTTGTCCACTCTGTGCCTTGTGAACTTGGGGAGTTGATGATTAATTTTTTTTGAAATTTATTTATTTTTACTTTATGTATATGGGTGTCTTCTCTGCGTGTGTGTCTGTGTACCGCAGGAGTGTCTGCTGCCTACTGAAGCCATAAGTGGGTGTCAGGTCTCCTCAAACTGGAGTTACAGACAGCTGTGAGCCACCATGTGAGTGCTGAGAATTGAACCAGTGTCCTGGGGAAGAACAGCCAGTGGTCTTAACAACTGAACTGCCTCTCTAGCCCCTGGAGTTGCTTCTCTTTTTTTCCAGCACTCAGGAGGCAGAGACAAGCGATTCTCTGTGAGTTCGAGGCCAGCTTGGTCTACAGAGCAAGTTCAAGGACAACCAAGGCTATACAGAGAAACCCTGTCTCTACACCCCACCCCCAGCAAAGAGCTCAGGCCCCTAACCCTGAAGTACCACAGAAAGCCCCTTCCTAGCACATCTCACATCAGAGCCTCCAGAGTCCGTCCCACTCTCCCATGGCCTGCTCAATCTGACCTTGTCCTATGACCCTAGCTGAGCCTCTCTTGGGTCTAACTGCATGTGGTTTCTGCCCTGGGAACTAGTCAACTACTGCCCAAAAGTGTTCTGTTAAACGCAAGCCAAGTTGCCTCCAATACCTTCCATCTCAAAGCCGGGTTTGCCAGGTACTCCAGTGTTCGTGAGGGTCTCAGGAACGCT
Source organism: Acomys percivali (assembly GCA_907169655.1). Taxonomy (NCBI): domain Eukaryota; kingdom Metazoa; phylum Chordata; class Mammalia; order Rodentia; family Muridae; genus Acomys; species Acomys percivali. Next base: position 6,507,189 of record OU015757.1, on the reverse strand, counting down.
CCCCAAGGCCTTTCTGGCCTCCCCCTGGTCTCTTTGCCCTACTGCACCAGCCTCCTTACTAGTCCTCCAACAACCCAGACACTCCTGCCACAGGACCTTTGCACTTGCTGAACCTAGTATCTGTGAACACACTCAGCCTCTCTTGCTGTAGCATTTTGCCTTTCTGGAGCATTCTGTTGAGTCAGTGACCTCCTGCTTAATTCGCTGGGATGCTATCTCTACGGAGACACAGATTTGGACTGCTGCCACTCAGCAAGGGCCAGTGGATCCTGTTGAATGTGTTGGGGACCTCATATCATCTCAGGATCCCTGTGGTAAGAGGCCAGACTGCTCTGTGCCATTGTTTGCCATGGACATACCTTTCTTTCTTCTGCCCTTGATGGCTCCATTCCTGAAAAGTCTAGGGTTCCCTGAGGAGCCAAGGGGGCTGGTGTTTGCCCTTTATTAAATTTGAAGATGCTGTACCTCTGGCCTCTATGATGGCTATGGGACATGGTGGGGGAAGGTAATTGATGCTGGGTAACAGGAACATGTACAGGAGCACAGCAGGACTCCATTGTTTCTCCAAGGCTCAGCCCCAGACCTGGGTTCGAGATTCATCTGCTCCCCAAGCAATAGCATTTGGTGTCCTTGTCTGGCCAGTTCCAGGATTTCCTGCTGCCCATGCTCTTTTGATCAAACTGCCGCTTCTTTCAGTCCCGCCTCTGCTCACCGATGACCTGCAGTTACCAGGCTCAGGGCCTTTGCTTAGGCAAGCCTCTCAGCTGGCATCCCCTCCTTTATTTAGGAGGTTTTTCAGGACGGCCTCTTACACCAACCACTGCCTCCCTTAGTCTCTTCCCACTTCACTGAAATGACTTGTTGAGTTCTGGACACTTTTATAGTCTGTGTTGCTTTTTGATTGTTTATTGACACATTGTGTCACTGAGTAGCTGGTCTGGAACTTACTATGTAGACCAGGTTGGCCTTGAATTCAGAGATCCGCGTGGCCCTGCTGAGCCTATAGATGTGTGCCCCCATGTCCAGCTGCAAATTGACAGTTGGTATCTCCTGCCCTAAAGGGCTCAAGCAAGGGAAGGTCTGCAGAGCAGAAACCAGACCCTACTGTCCTAAGGTATGGGGTCCTCAAGAAGTGGGAAGTCCTGTGGGGAGCAGCTGGCATGGCTTGGGTAGGTTCTCGGGTCCCAGGATGGGGCGGCCTGGGTGGGGACGCTGGTGGAGGCTGGTACAGTGCTAAGTAGAGCTTTTCATAGACCCCTTCTGGTTGTCCGATGAAGCCTTTGCTTTCTTACTCCCCTGGGAAGAAGGGGCAGCAGGGGGAGGCCGTTTGTTGTTTCCTTCCTGTGCCTCTTCATGGGCCTTCATGGTCTTGTGTCTGCCACAGTGGGAGGCAAGGATGTGTCTAAGAACAGTCTGAAGATTAATACAGCCTTGCTGCCTTTCCATTACACATGGGTGGCAATGCGGTCCAGATGAGGGGGTGGGCTGCCCACACTGTCCAAGCTTGCTGTTTGAGGACATCTTGGCTGTGAGTGCAGGGCCCTTGATGGGGGTGTGTGTTGGTTGGCTTTTTGTTTGTTTGTTCTTTTTGTTTTGTTTTGTTTGTTTGTTTTTTGTCAACTTGACATAAGCTCGCGTCAGCTGGAGAGAGGGAACGTGAATTGAGAAAATGCCTTTGTCAGAGTGGCCTGTAGGCAACGAGCGGTTTCCTTTCTTTCTTATTTGTTTTTTTTGTTTTGTTTTTTTACTAATGGCTTAGATGGGAGGGCGGTGCCACCATGGGCAGATGTTCCCGGAGTGTATAATAAAGCAGACTGAGCAAGCCATGGGGAGCAAGCCAGTCGGCGGTGCTCCCCCACGGTGCTCCCCCATGGCCTCTGCTTCTGCTCCTGTCTCCAGGTTTCCACCTTGAGTTCCTGCCCTAACTTGTTTTCATGAGGGACTATAAGCTGTAAAGTGAAATAAACTCCTTCCCCAAGCTGCTTTTGGTCCGTGGCATTTATCACAGCAAAAGGAAGCTAACTGGGACAGGGGACTCAGGATGAGGATTTCCCACTGGGCTTCTGGAAGCAAAGCTGGATGGCTTGTAGGTAGTGTTGGGAGGGAGTGCTATGGCATCTTGTCCTGGGATTCAACTTGCCAGGGTCAGGGTAGGGATGGAGAAAGAAGGAAGGGAGACAGGGACACACAGGCTGGGGATGCAGGCAGAGCCTGAGAGGGACACAGAGCAAGGCTGAGGCAGGAACGGAAGGCAGGAAGGGGAAGCTGGGACAGGGACACACAGGGCACTATAGGAGGCCGCAGGCACAGGGCATCAGAACCAGAGGGAAAGAGAAAGCAATAGGAAAGGAGTCACAAAGAGACAGACACAGGCACGCCCCCATACACAGTCACATGTGCAGACCCCCAAGTGTTCACAGGCACACTCATGCACGCACATGCACACACACATTCATGCACATATAAACCCGTTTGCACACATATATGCACCCCATACCAACCAGCCCTCACTTGCAAACATGTCTACACATATAAGCACATGTACATGTTTGCACATTCACACATACTCATGCACACACAACTTATTTGTACATGTGCACACTCATATACCTATGCACCCATGAACAATTGTATACAAATATCTATCTATATATATCATGCATACACATATATACCTCATTTATGCACACATACTCCCATGTTCTCAATTCCCATCAGCACACATATCTACATACATGCATAGTGCATACTCATGCTCACACCATGCATCCACATGCCCACTTACATACATGTTCACACCTGAACACACAGGAATGATCACACATGCCTACACATGCACAAACACATTCCTACACGTAACACACACATACACACAGCGCATATGCCAACATTGCACACACACTTACATATGCACACCCACTGGTGTGTAGGTCTCTCTGCAGTGTGCAAACACAGAAGCTTGCTGTTTACCCCGGGAGCAGGGAAGCTGGGTTTCATGGTGGCTCTATTTGCTGTCCTTGGAGGAACGTCCACCTGGTCCCCATTGTGGCACTGACCTCTTCAATGAATGAATCCAAAGGATTGGACAGTCTATGGCTTCCAAGCCTATTTTAATTTTTCCCTCTGCTACTGAGGACCCACACCCATCTGTCCAAATATGAGCCTTCACTGCTGCTGAGCTCTTCCCAGACCCTGAACGCTTTCCAAACGTACCCTTCTTTGTAACAAGACTTATCTGGGGTGAATTTTTGGTCTCCCTTGGTGTTCACTACTCCATTTGTTCATTTACTGCCACCTCGAGCCAGATCCTCTGCTGGGTGCAGGGAATTTAGTAAACCTGAGTCGGCAAGGCCCTGGAGGAGCACACAGTTCTGTGGTGAGACAGGAGCAGGTTAAGTCAAGGAAATCAACAATTCACAGGTTCTGCTCTGGAGGCATTGAGGCAGCTTTGGGTAGGCTCCTGGATACTCTGATGCGGTGGGGTCTGGAGGGGAAAGCCCAGCTGGTTTTTAATCCAGTCTCTCACTAAGTCAGGCTGGCCTGGAGCATGCAGCCCTCTGGCCTCAGTCTCCCCAGTGCATTGGGGACGTCCGGAGGAGCTAAGGCTTGTCTCCTCTCATGGCTGGCCTGTCATCTGCTTTTTGACTGTTTCATTGAGTTGTGTTTTCTTAGGAAATTATTTTTTCATAGTTTCAAAGTATTGCATAGATTTTAGAAGAGAAAAAAATACTGGCTTTCCCAAAGAGTTTCTTGTCTTTGGCTCACGTAAACATGGGTTTTCCTTTCCTCCTGATTTGTCATGCAGAAGCGGGTGACATGTGAGGCCCTGGGGCGGCTGCTTCTGCCTGGGGCCCAGCCCTGCTGCCTTTCTCTGAATGAGTCCAGGACTCTTGGATTTTTCAATTCTGTTCGCTCACCTTTTCTGGCACCTGCTCATCTTCTTGCGGTCATCTTTCCTGAGTTTTGTTTTGTTAATATTTTTAAGTTGAAAATTTTGTGTCCATAGTTAAAAGTGATGACTGCAATTTTATTATTGCTTCAATTTGCCTCTGAGGGCCACTTTGGCCTTGTCCCACGGGTCCCCAGATACCGCGTCTTCGAAATGGTTTTGTACAACTTCGACAGCTGCAATTTTGTTCCTTGAGTCCTGAAATTTTAGTTTTGTTACTTCTTTATCCAAGTATAATTTAGCAGAGCGTTTACAAATTTCCCAGGGCTTCCTCTTATTTGCTTACCTTTTTGTCATTAATTTTTAATTGACTGAGTTAGAGAAAAGGTGAACAGGACAGATTCTTGCAAATACATTTGCATATGTGTGTTTATGGTAAACGTTTTATGTGAAACAGCAGGTGGAGTTCCTTAGTTTATTTTAAGGCAGCTGTATGCAGAGTATTATTTAAAGACTCTAGGGCTTGAGAGATGGCTCAGCAGTTAAGAGCACGTGCTGCGCATGGGCGCTAGCTAGAATTCCAGTCCCAGCACCAACTAGACAAGGCAAATGCGATCTCACACATGCCTGTAACCTCAGCATTGAGGAGGGCAGAGAGGGGCAGCCAAAGAGTCAGCCAAACCACAAGCTCCAGGCTCAGAGAGAGATCCTGCCTCAAGTGAGTAAAGCAGACGTGACAGAGAACACCTGACACTCTCCTCTGGCTTCTGTGTGCATGATGAGTCTTATGCACACAGACACGCAGACACAGACATAAGCACACACCCTCACACACATGTGCATGCACACAGGCACTGCTGCCCAACCGGCTCTGCTCCCTGGGTCTTGCCTCATCAGCTGAGTGAAGCAGATCACTCTCTCTGCAGCAAGGCGCTCAGTTCTTGCTTGCCTCTGGGATGGCTTGGTTTTTTATTGAGTCTGGATCTACGTTATTCATCACGAGGAAATTCATGGCAGTTATATTTTCGTTGTGGAATTGTGGAATTGATCTTTTCTCCAGATAAAATGGCTGTGCTCCCCAGTGAACGCTTTCTCTTCTGACTACTGTTTTTTCATATTTGAGCCTTGCTGTCTTTTGTCACATCCCTTCGACATTTCACTCTCCACTTTGCTTTCACTTTTCCATGTCTTCTGAGGTGGAGATACATACCACATTTTCTTTGGGTACTATCTCTTAACTACTTAACACTCCACTCCAACACAGACATTTGGTCTCACTTTTCTTTTAATTAAAATGTTTATTTGTTATTGCGTGTATGATGTGTGTGTGTATGCGCACATGCGCGTATATGCTAGAGCAAATGTGTGGCAGAGGACGACTCTGTGGAGGCAGTTCTCTCATTGTTGTGTGGGTTCCCAGGTTTGGGCGCAGGTCACCAGGTTTATATGGAAAAACATCTCGCTGGCTTCCCTTCCCTATTTTGGCCAAATGCTTTCAGTTCTTAATTCTTTAATTCTCCCCCTCTCCCGCCAACTTGCTATGTGGACTACCCTGGCCTTGAACTCCCAGAGCTCTACTTCCTTCTTCCTCCCCAGTGATGGGACAAGAGCTGTACGAGATCATCTTTGGCAACATCTTACTTTCTAATATTTTACTTTATGGGTTCTAGTTTTTATTCACATATATTCACAAACGTGTGCGGGTACCCACGCAGGCCAGCAGAGGGCATCAGATCCCACTGGCCTGGAATTGCAGGCGGTTGTGAACTGCCTGAGCCAGGTGCTGGGGCCTGAGCTTGGGTCCTCTGAGACAGCAGCGAGTGCTCTTAAGCTCTGAGCCATCTCTGCAGCCTGTGTGGGTTCGGTTTTGTTTTCTTTACTAACGACTTAAACACATACTGATGTAAAATCGGGTTTTAATACTTGCTGACACTTGTGACAAGTTGACACTTTAAGGAAATTATGAGGGAGCAAACATCCCATCTTGGGTAGGACGTTAGGTGCTTTTGAAGTCTGTTTTCTTCATACTTGTGACAGTGAGTACAGCTTGACTCTGTGCCTGCGTGTGCTTCTACTGTCAGTTTTAAACCCTCTTAGGAAGCTGCCCTTCAGTGTCATGTGTATGCTGGTGGGCTTCCATGCATAGCATGATGGGACATGAGTGGTCACCGTGTGTCAGGTCCCCTACTGGATGCTAGATACAGTTCGGGAGAAGATGGTCTGCCATGAGAGATTGTGACAAAATGCCTGATACAAACAGCTTACAAGGAGGGAGGGTTTCTCTTGGCTTGTCGTCTCAGGGGCTCCACTGTGAGCAAGTGACGAGGGGAGACATGGGCGGGCAGAAGGTGTCCGGCATCCCCCAGCACTTGCCCACCACGTGCCTCTGTGGCCTTCAACTGTAGACTTATGTGGCTGTCTCCCCTACATCTGCTGGACATCACCATGTATTTTCTGGCACTTTCGATCAAAGAAGTGACTCTGGGGACCATCAGCCTACACTTGGCAGAAATTAGCTCTGTTTTCTTTCCCCAAATTGTATGGTTCCCTCATAAATATGCATACGCATATGTAAATATATATCTTTATATATACATATATATCTTTATCTATCTATCTATATATTTATTTATACTTTTTTGAGACAAGGTATCTTATAGTCCAGGCTAACGCAGAACTCTATGTAGTGGAAGATGACCTTGAACTCCTGATCTCTCTGCCTTTACCTTCTGAGTTGTGGGATCACAGCTGTGTGCCACCACACTCAGTTTTTTTTAATACCATGGTTTTAACACTGGCTTGTGTGTACCTGAAGCAGGCTCTCTGGCAACTATATTACACCCTCAGCCCCAAAATATTTTGTTTTGAAGATTGCCCTCTACCTCTGTGTGTGTAAGAGAGAGGGGGGCAAAGCAATCTGGGAAGTTAGAAAAGGGCACAGAACCCCTGGAACTGGAGTTTCAAGCAGTTGTGAGGCATCATGTGGGTTCTGGTCCCGGAACCCAGTATTCTTTAGTTCTCTTGACTGCCAAACTGTCTTTCTAGCCAACAAAGGGCTTAAAAACTAGTCCTGGTACTCAGGTTAGCTCAGGAAGGGTTGAGGTTGATTGTGATGGTGATGGTAATGACTTAAGAGATGCCCCTCTCTGGAGCAGCTTTTTGCTTACAGGAAGCTGAATGGAAGGTGTAGAGACACACGCGTAGCTCCCTACTGCCTGAATCCCACATGGCCATCACCCAGGCCACAGTTAATGTTGGGTTATGCTGGGTGGTGTTGCCTGTGGCCTCGGCGACTGTGGAAAGCCATCATGACAGTACCCTATGCCCTGACTTCTCGGACGACTGTGGAAAGCCATCATGACAGTACCCTATGCCCTGACTTTTCTTGCTCAGATGATAGCCTGGTGTCTTCTTCCATCTCCCTGCCAACCCTGGCAACCAGTGGTCTTTTCACTGTCACCAGCACGTCACAGAGTTGACACACAGACTGAAGCCTCCCCAGACTAGCTTTTGTCACTAAGCAGAATGCATTTAAGTCCCTACCCACCGTCCTTCCCTCCCTCCCTTTGTATAGTGGGGTTGGAACGCAGGCCACCACACCCTCCAAGCGTATGGCCCACAACGGCTGTAACCGACCTTTCCACATGTTTTTCATCGCATAGCTCACTTATCTACTGCTAGATAATATTCCACTGTCTAGACATATCATAGTTTACCTCACCTATGAAAAGACACTTGGTTGTTTCCACGGTCAGGCAAGAATTAAGAAGAACTGGTGGACACAGATAGCACTGGTTTTGTTTGTTTGTTTGTTTTCCCAAGGCAGGGTTTTTCTCTGTGTAGCCCTGGCTGTCCTGGAGCTCACTCTGTAGACCAGGCTGGCCTCAATCCACCTGTTTCTAGGCCCCCAAGTGTAGGGATTGAAGGAAGATATCACTGTTCTTAACATCAAATAATGTGGATTCGAGGATTCTGAGCGAAGCCTGTCTACTGTTCAGGAAACTACCGGGCTGCCTTTTGTTTTCCTTAGCTGCCACCAACTTGGACTTCCTCTTGCTCAAGCCCCTCCACCTTCTGCTGCTGTGGGCACTCTAGGTTTCGTGCTTTACACTGTTGCATTCCCCATCACTCTGCAGAGCACACTCACCGATGGGACTGATTGCTGCTCTCTCTCCTCCAGGTCTGTCGCTTTCTCTCTCATGATTTTAGCGGGGTTTATTCTGGTTTATTCTGGAAAGTGTGTTCTTCAGCCCCTGGCATCTCTGGGCCTCAAGTGTCTCCCACTTTTCTCTTCCCCCATCCCCCATGTAACCCTTGATGGCCTGGAACTTACTGTACAGACCAGGCTGACCTCTAACAGATCTTCCTGTTTCTGCCTTTCTCATGCTGGCATCACAAGCATGTACCACCTCCCACTCTCTGCTCTGTGGCCAGGATGTGTCCATCCCAGACCGGCTTCGAGGCCTCTGGTAGACTGAGGATCTTGTTTCCTCTGGGTTGTGTTCCGCTTTCACTTCTTTTGGTTTTCTAGAGATGGGTGATGTCTCCATCAATGCTAGAGAAGGTTCTAGGTCTTAACTCCAGCTCCAGCTCAGAGAATATATATCAAAGAAAGGGGAACCTCTGGCTGTGCGAATGTCATAAACTGTCACCTCAGCACTCGGGGAGGCAGACGCAGGTAGACTTCTGTGAGTTTGAGGCCAGCCTGGTCTACAGAGTGAGTTTCAAAAAACAAAATAACGAAAGAAAGATAAAAAGAAAACTAGCTTTGGGAATGCGGGTTAGTGGTAGGGAGCTTACCTAGCAAGGCCCTGGCTTCCACTGCAAACAAGCAAGCAAACAAGCAAACAAACAAATTAATCTGTTGTCTGTCCTTGAGCTCTGCTAGCTATGGTTCTGAGTCATCACATTTGTCCGCTGGGAGTGAAATAAGTCTCCAAGCTTCCGGCCACTAACACACTGTTGGAGCCATTTTCCATAGGACTGAGCCTGCAGTTCGCTCCTCTGAGTGCCTTTCTGCCCTTTGTGTGTTTCTAGCTTGTTCTGGCCCGTTCCTTCCTCATTTGGCTCCCGTTTTGCCTCCCTGGCATCTCTCCTGGGCTAAATCTGTTCGTATTTCCCAAGCGCCGGAGGCTTCTCAGGATTTATATTTTCGTAGGGATCTGAACACATGCTTTCAGGAATGACTTTGCGCTTCTCACAGTGAGTGTGTGGCAGAGGTCTGCCTCTCCTCCCGACCTGAGTGTGCCAGGCTGCTGCTTAGCTTACCTGCTTGCTTCCCTCCTCCCTCCCTCCGTCCTTTCCTCCTTCTCTTCCTTTCTCTTGGCTTTTTGTTTAATTTTATTTTTTGAGACAAGGTCTCACTATGTAGCCCAGGCTGGCCCTTGCTTCCTAAGGACCAACATTAGTGTGCAGTGCCCCACTTGGCTTCCTTATTTCTTTTCCTTGGGTATGAAAGGGTCCCTTCTGGACTCTCCTGTATTCACAAATGGGTGTCTGGTTCCTTTCCCCTCCCCCTTTCCCTTCAATTCTTTCTTCTTCCCTTCTTCTAAGTCTTACTCAATGATTTAACTTCTTTTAGAATCCTGCCTTTTCTGGAATTGTTTCCCTTCTGTATCTGCTAGGAGCAGGCTGGCTCTCTGTGTTTCACCTCCTGGGGGTTAGATGTGGGAATAGGACTGCTCTCTGCTACTCGAGGCAGTCTCTACTTCTGTCGTAACAGGAATGCACGGGTGTGAACCGCTGATCCCCAGCGCGCATCCGTCCTCTGCAGCTGCAGTTTTACTTTGTCCTTCAGGGTATCAACAGGGCAGCCCTCAAATGTCATGACTCTCAGCCACTCGTGGCTGCTGAGTGGGTGGGTGGGTGGGTGGTGGGAACGAACAGGCTTCGGTGGTGAACCTGGTTTCCTTCCTACAGAGGGTGAGTGTAGCCTGAGCGGACCAGGCAATATGGAGGTGTGGGTGCAAACAGGTACATGGTTGCAATGGGAGGTGGAGTGTGCAGGGGTGGTACAGTGCCACAGGGCAGGAGAGTTCCTCCATCCTTCCTGGCTGCCTCCAGTGACAAGTGGATTTGTGGGAATCTCTTTATGGTCTAGAAGAGACAATTGGCCGCAGGCCAGTTTCCCAGCAGCTTGCAACCCCACGGTGCTTTTGGAGTCTTGGAGCACTGTGTGAGAGGGGACGAGCAGGGCCCGGGCTTGTCCCAGAAGCTCCATCCTCTGCTGAAGGGAGACGTTAGCAAAGAGAAAGGGTGAGTGGCGGAGTGCACAAGGCCAGAAGCAGGAGACGAGTCAGGACTGCGGCTGACCATCCATTGGCTCCTTGTTCTCTCGCTCCATGTCCACAATCCTCTCAGAGCTGCACTAGCATCGAGGCCAACTGGCCATCCTCCCCGCTCCCAGCACCTTTCCCCACAGGGATGCAGATGAGCAGCAGGCAGCAAGGGGCTCTGTCCTGTGAGGAAACGTGAGATCTTGAGCAAATCATTCTACCGAATGGTGCCTCAGTTTACCCATCAATAAAACAAGGCTAAAATTCCAAATGGGGGTCGTCCTTGGGTCTTCACCTAGATTGTGGCCGACAGTCAACCCCCCAGGACACACAGGACATTTCTGCTGCTATGAAGTCCTTATAGAACACTTGGAAGGCAGAGAGCATGGCAGGATTTGGCCCCGGGACAGGAAGATGTAGGGCCGTTGCATCTGAGTGACTTCAAAGAGCTGCTCAGTCAGCTCTTGCCTCGACTGCAGGCTCCAGAGCCACCTGAAAGTCTTGCTGTATATCCAAGCAACTGGGGCCCAGTGATGAAGGTCTTGTCTCTTGGGGACTCCTCCCAGTAGGTCAGTGACTGGAAGGTATTCATCTCTGACACTGCAGTCACTACACTTCTGAGCACTGTTCTGTGTGCAACTCTAGTTTTACTTTCTTTCTTTCTTTTTGTAATGAGGAAACAGTGATGAACAAGCCAAGGCGTCTGCTCTTAGGAATCTTCTGTTGTTCTGTGTAGGCGGTGCTGAGCAAGGGAGTGTCTTAGTGACTCTTGTATTGCTGTGAAAAGACACTTTCTTTTACAAGTTGTCCAAAGCAACTTATAAAAGAAAGCATTCAATTGGGGGAACTTAGCCAGGTGGTGGTGGTGCACACCTTTAATCCCTGTACTCAAGAGGCAGAGGCAGATAAATCTCTGAGTTCAAGGCCAGCCTTGTCTACAGAACAAGTTCCAGGTCAGCCAGTGTGACACAGAGAAACCCTGCCTTGAAAAACCAAAAAAAAAAATTGGAGCACTACTTACAGTTTCAGAGGGTTTGTCCATGACCATCATGGAGTGGGGGAGCATGGCAGCAGGCAGGCAGGCAGGCTGAGAGTTTACATCTCCATCCACAGGTTGGAAGCAGAGAAAAGACTAGACCTGGCATGATCTTCTGAAACCTCAACATCTACCCCCAGTGACACACCTCTTCCAACAAGACCACGCCTTCTAATCCTTCCAAAACAGTTTCACCAATTGTGGACCAAGTATTCTAACATGAACATACGGATGCCAGTCCCATCCAAAGCATCCCAAGGACCAAACAACTCGGATGGCTCCGGAAGTCTAGAGGCACAAGGGAAGAAAGCAGTGTAGGCTGCCAGGCATGACTCACGGTTGCAGTCCCAGCCCTTGGGAGGCTGAGGCAGGAGGATCACAGTTTGAAGCCAGCCTGTGTTGCGTAGTGAGACCCAATGTCTCGAAAATGTAGATAAACACCAGCATGGGGGCAACAGATGGAAGTTTCTGAGGAGCTGCTCTCTCTGGGTGGCTGAGGCAGGGAGCACTCTGGGGTGATGGCGTGTCTCATGGGACACAGATGTTCAAACAGAGCCTTGCAGTGGAGAGCTGGAGAGAGGACAAGATGCGTGCAAAAGGCCTGAGGCGAGAGTAGGGAGGTGAAGGCAGACAGGTGTGGATCACAGCGGCCCAGGCAGGGGAGGTTGGCACCTAGAGCCATGGAGATGGGTGTGGGGAGGGCAATGGAGTGGAAACTGTTCTGCATGAGCACCCAGCAGGCCTCAGTGAGCTGATGGAGGAAGCACAGGAACTGAGACCCTTAGGTGGGTGGCTTCATAAACTAATGGGTCGTGCCCCTCTCTGAGAATTAGAAAGATAAGGGAAGGAGATGTGCAAGGAGGAAAAGCAGGTGTTCTAATTTGGGATACATTAATATATAGACATCTATGTTCACTTCTGGACTGCTGAACCAAACCGAGAGTTCTGAGTGCACTTGTGTTCACACGTTTATGCATGTTCACATGCGTTTGTAACATACATATGTTCATTCATTCAGTGTCTGTGTGTCCATGGTGCATACATGTACACACATCTGTTCATGCACATGTGTTCATGTGGGAGATATGTTTGTGTGTACAGGAGTATGTCTGTGTGTGTTTATGCCTTTGGGGTAATGTGCATATGTGTTTGTTCATGTGTGGTTATGTGTGTATCCATGTGTACGTATATGCATTTGTGTGTTCATGTGTGTGTGTGTGTGTGCGTGTGCACCTGCCTGTGCATGTGTGCTCTCCTAGGAGTTGTTATCTGTTATCATTTTGAGTTGTCCAGGTGTTGTTGTGTGGCTCTCCCGCATTTGGTGGGGTTTCTCGAGCACCCATGTCCTCTACCAACACCCACAGCTGTGACAACTACAAACCTCTGCAGACATCACTGAGTGTCCTTTGGGAGACATTTATTTTTGGTTGGGAACTTACATGGGACCTTCCTAGAGTTACTATTGTCATAGGAAAGTGTGGCGCAGGTGCCCTGTGCCCTTGCCCTGGTCACTTTCCTGATCATGTTTCTTTTTCCTATAAACCTGAGAGTCTGCCTCAGGATCTTATTTAACGAGGGCACAGCAGCTAGCTTTGGCCATTAGGCAAAAATCCATCTATTCTCTCACCTCCAGGGTTAGACAAAGAAAGAAAATCCAGAATGTTCTTTTTTTTTGGTTCACAAGCTGATTTACAATCAGATCCGCACAGCACTCTTTAGCCGTTTGTGCCCCAGAGTGTCCCCCAATGTAAACATGATGTCCCCAAGTACTTTCGATGTCCTGGGCAGAGCCTTAAGTGAGAGATCTGTGGGGTGAACTCTGTACCTCAACATGAGTTTTTGTAGGCGGGCAGATGACGGCAGCCGGGTTGTCAGCTAATGGGTGCTGCCTGTGTGAGTCGGTAAACAACTAGAAAGCAGCTGGTGGTTATCAAGTGCCGGATTTAACAATGGGAATTCTGGAAAAGGAAGACTCCAGAAGCACGGCAGGCTGGGGGCAGGCAGCATTCTTGGGCTGGTGGCTGTAGGATGAGGTGGCTCTGGTCAGGGCTGTGGGAATCTGTATGATGCTTTGTTCAGGCTCGGTGTAGCCATGGAGACAGATGCGCCCCCCCCTTCTTTTCAGGGAGCCAATCCAACTGCAGTGCAAATGTGTGTACTGCACACATCCCATTTCCTCCTGCTGCAGCTTCTGACTTGGGCAGACGGCGGCTGGTGAGGAGACCGTGGGAAATGTGGGGTCTAGACCCAGGTGCCATGGATTCAGGCTACCTCTGCCTCTTTCTGTGAATGCAGGGACATCCTTAGCCTTCAGGATCCCCAGTCTGCTCATCTGTAAAATGACGCTAAAAGCAGTTTTCTCTACAGGACTGAGGTGCAGAAACTCTGTCAACTTTCAAGGCTTCTTGAATGTGGCATTACTTGCTATTTTTTTTCTTTCTTAAAAATTTATTTATTTGTTGTATATGAGTGCCTTATCTGCAGAAGAGGGCATCAGATCACATTATAGTTGGTTGTGGGCCACCATGTGGTTGTGGGAATTGAACTCAGGACCTCTAGGAAGAGCAGGTGGCGCTCTTAACCACTGATCCATCTCCCCAGCCCACTTGCTATTTTCTTAAAAGAGCCCATTGGAAACAAGAATACAAAACCTACCGGAAGCCAGGGAACCAACCCAGGCTCCTGACATCCTTGGGATCACAGGGGGCTTCTCTGGGCTCTGCCTAAATATTTAATAACAGACCGTGGAATTGGACACCCCAGAACTGTGTCCTTGAGTGACAGCCACAGCTGGGAGATGCATGAGCCCAGGCTGGGCCAGCTGCAGTCTTAGGTTGATGCTCAGCTGGGCTGGATGGGTGTCATATCTGGGAAGCAGGCTGACCATTGTGCTGCTGTGGGGGACCCATCACAGTGCTGACAGGGTTTGTCCAAGGCCTGCAGTAGTAACCAACAATGATCAAAGGTGTACATACCAATCAGGTGTGTGTGTGTGTGTGTGTGTGTGTGTGTGTGTGTGTGTGTGTGTAGAGAGAGACAGAGAGACAGAGAGAGAGACAGACAGACAGACAGACAAACAGACAGACAGAGACAGAGACAGAGACAGAGAGGCAGGGAGCAAGTAGGGGAGTTGCAGGGCTTCCTTGAGCCAATGGAACATTTGGTGGAAAGTGGTGTTCTCAAAGAGTGCACTAGTGGCCAACAGGGAGCTCAGCGGGGGCTCTGTCAACTGTGAACTTGGTGGAGAAGGGGAGTAAAGATCTATGTGGGGTTTTAGATCACTGTTGGGAAGTGGCTGTTGCTATAACAGTTACTTTGTATCAATAATGAAAAATGGTTTCCAGAAATCAGAATGGGACCTTGGCTTACATGGCTAGAGACATGAAAAGCAAGAGGGAGGTGAGGGGTTTTCCTTCCCATAGCTGGGATGCACGTAAGTATCTGGGCTCAGTGTTGGTTGGCCTCGATGAAGAGGAACGGGGGGGGGGCCTGAAGTGAGGGAGCAGCCAGGGAGCCTTATCCCTGGGGAAACATGGCTGCTCTAGTCACCCACTAATGGCTTATACTTCCAAGAGAGAAGGGAGCTACAGAGGCACACTCCACCCTCTAGTGTGCACACCTTTCTAAGGAGTCTGACCAGACACCTGACTCAGGAGTTAACTCCGAGACTATAGAAACAAGGCTTGTAAGCCAAGTAAAGGCAGAACAGAGGTGAGTGGCTTGGGAATGTGTCAGGAGCCCAGAATCGCCATCAAAGAGAGAGGATGAGGGAAGAAGGTGTGGCCGGAAGCTCACTCAGCTCAAGCCAGGTGATCATGATGAGGAAGAGGGTGTCTGGGGTTTGACCCTGAGGACCCAGGGCTGAGGCCCTGTCGGAGGACTTCATTGGGAAGAGAATTAGAAATGGACAACAAGGGCCCTGAGTAAGTCCTTCAGGGAAAGAGAGAATCCTGCAAGAAGACTGTGGGACATGACTCAGGGTTGTCCTAATTGGGAGGGACCTGGGGTCGTCTCATCCACCCTGAGGGACATGCAGCTGGCCTGTGATGGGCCCTGGCTGGCTCATGCTGTGACAGGTGAAAGCTGTGGTCAAGGCTCAGAGCATCATGCAGCTAAGAACCTATAGGATTGTGGGGACTGGTGAGTGTTAGGCATATGTGGGTGGCTTTGAGGGGGGGGAGGTTCTGAACATGGTGTGGTGCCTTTCTGTGTGGTGCCTGCTGGATGGCCGTGTGTGTGTGTGTGTGTGTGTGTGTGTGTGTGTGTCACATGTATATGCCTGTGTGCACACATGCATGTTGATACTACATGACATTCTCTCTCTCTTTATTTGAGACAGTGTCTCTCACTGAACTTGGACCTCACCACTTTGGTTAGACTGGCTGTCCAGTGAGCCTCAGGGGCCGTCCAGTCTCTGACTCCGGGTTCTGGGGTTACACACACAGACTGCTGCATCTCCTCAACCCCTGGATGACCATTTGACAGGCACCATTGAGTTCAAGGCCCCTTGTGCACACTTATCTCCGAGATACTAGTCTGTGAGCTTACCACTTGGCGGATGCTGAGGGGAGCTTGCAGGTGCGTGGACATGGAGCAAGAGTTGCTCCCCTTGGCTGCTTTCTGTGTCCCCAAACCTTTGACTCCAGCCTCTCTTGGTTAGTTCCAAACAGCTTCTGGTCACAGTTCCAATTTCAGACTCAGGTGAGCCCCCTCCTGGCAAGCGCTGTTCCCCAGAGGAGCATGGCCTGGTGGCACTGATGTGACCTGGCCGAGAAACACTCCCAACCCTGTTTCAAGCTTTACAGCCCTGAGCCTGCAGCCTGGCTACCGAGCCTGCGGCAGCCAGGTAGATTTCCCGTTGCAGGACTCGGCTTGGGGGAGATTTTGAATTCTCGAGCTGACATTTGTGGCCCAGGGAGAACTCTGAATAAGACTTTAAGTCATTTGTCACTTGGGTCATTTTATAGATCGAGTGTGGCAACAGGGCTCTCACTGCACATGGCGTTTTAAATGCAAAGTGCTGGCCAACATTGTGTTCATGAATGTGACCCCTCGAAGCGTTCAGGGTGTAGGACATGTGCGGGATGATGGGCGGGTGTCAGATGTGGTCTCCAGCGGCTGCTCCCTCTGGTCCCAGAGAGGAGGTTATTTGCCTCTTTTTGTATTTGAAAGGCTCTCTAAAAACCCAATTGAAGTGTCCAGGCAGGAAGTGTTGCTGAGGTTAGTGTGTCCTGAGGTGGGAGAGAGTGTATTAGCAAGCTACAACCTACCCTCCCGTAGGACAGACGTGCACTGGCAGTAAGAGGTGTCCAGTCACTTGCCTAGGGAGGATTCCCATGTTCCAGGAAACACTGCACAGTGTCTGGAGATGCCAGTTCTGGGAGTCAGAATGCTGCTCAGTGTCTTTCAATGCATGGGACCGTGGATCCCCTGGCAGGTGTCAGCAACCGGAAGCTCCCTGAGTCTGGCCCGCCCAGGAGCCTGGGACTCTAACATCTGTTGCCTAGTGGACAAGTAAGCTGAGCTGAGGTGGTACACATAATCTGCTCTGTACTCCTCCAGACAGCACCGGACAGCACGATGGGGCTCTGGTACTGTTTCTGGCCTCCGCTATGCTGTGATCTCTCCCTAATAAGCAGATTTGTGGTCTTTCTTTACATCAATTGCTGTTGTAACATTTCACCCCACTTCTGCCATCTTAGTCGTGATAATAGAAGTGGGCTTTGTGCTTCCCCGTCCTACCCACTGAGCACTGTTTTCTGAGTCACTCCAAGTGGCTGGATGTTCGTAGTATTTGGTTTTTGTTTCCGTTCAGCCGATGACGTGACGATTACTTCCTTGAAAGGTGTTCTTTGTTGAACCGTTCCTTCAGGAAACTCTCCCAGCTTGTCTCCTTTCTTGCCTCTTTCTCTCCCTTTATTCTCCTCTCCTTTTCTTTTCTTAATTAATTTTTTTTTTCCTGGAGGGGTTGGGAACTGGATGTGATGGCCCATGCTTGTAATCTTAGTGTTTGAGAGATGAGGCAAGAGGGCAGACATTCCAAGGCCAGCTTGGGCTACACCGCAAGAACCGATCTCCACAGACGGATGGACAAACTAATTTTTGAAAGACAGCATGTCCAGGATTTAAAAGGAAAAGCAGCTCAGAGCCCAAAGTTCCCCTCTTGCCAGCCTAGCTGTTAAGACTCCTCAGCCACCTTCTGGTAAACGGTACCGTGCTGCCCTCTCTCCTGACCTGTGGGCGTAGATGTTGGGCAGAGCGCTCCTATGTGGGAAGGGCAAAGTAGGGCTTTCTGGGGAGATAATGTGTGAGTCACCTAAGGCTGGGAAGAGCGGGGAAGTGCAAGGGCCCTGGGGTGGGAATGGATCCCATTGGCAGAGAAGAACTCTGAGCTGACGTGGGCTGTAACAGACAGGAGTGAGTCCCAAGCTTTGAAAGGGGCCTCGTGCCGCACCGTGGTGGCTGCAACGGAGGTTTGGGATTCAATGCAAACATGTGGACTTTCATTCATGATGTTTGCTTGGCCAGTGGGCATACTGGCTCAAGAGTGTAGTGTTGGATAGAAGCAGAGACATAAAGCTCGGCAGAGCGTGCTTTAGGCACAGGTGGCTCGGGCCTGGGAAGTGGGAAAGGTAGACAGAACTGGATGCAGGCTTCTTGCTGAGACTTTGCCAGATTTAGAGAGATGGAGTGGGTTTGAGTTCAGACCTGGTTGTTTAGTGTGTGAAGGCTCAGAGGCAGTGTTAACCAGCCAGGCAGGTGGCAGAGTAAGTGCCACAGAGGTAACCCAGACTAGAGATGGTGGCTCAGGACAGTGCACGAAGCAGGTCCAGGTTTCATCTCCCACAAGCCTCAGCAGCTCTGAACATCTTTGCTCTATGCTTAATCTTCCAATGTTTAAAAGTACCAACAGCCTACCTGTCACGAGCCTGAAGTGTTGGCATGGCGGCTCGCATTCGGCTTCTGGAGGCTTCCTTACGTGTCTCGAAGGCTGTGATGGAAGTGAAGAAGACCGTCTGGGTCTGATAGGCACAAAGTGAAGGAAACAGGCCCATGGCTTCCCCACCATCTTTGCAGACTCCAGCCAGCTAGCTCCTCCTGAGGGTGGATGTGCTCACTGTGGAGGGCTGCTGGTGCCTCTCTCCCGCATCTCCGGGATCATGTGTGCATTACCTTCTTCTTCCTTTGAGGGATCCCGTGGGTCTCTCGTCTGCTGCCTCAGGAGGTCATGGAGTTGTAGTGTGTGTGTGTGTGTGTGTGTGTGTGTGTGTGTGTGTGTGTGTGTGTGTGTG
>OU015757.1:6469974-6488687 GCA_907169655.1 Acomys percivali | reverse complement strand
GTGTGTGTGTGTGTGTGTGTGTGTGTGTGTGTGTGTGTGTGTGTGTGAGCCAGAGGTCAACCTCAGGCACCAGCCCTCAGGCTCTGCTCACCTTGTTCTTGTTTCTATTTGTTCTCTGAAAATTTGATACTTGTATAGATTGTATCTTACTCCTGTCCATCACTCATTTCCCCTTCCAGTTCCTCCAGGACTCCTCCCTGCCCCTCCCCCAACCTCCCACACACCATCTCCCTCCCAACCCCATGTCTCCCTTTTATAATTATTCATTTATCATCTTTAAGCTCATTACGTCCAACTACTTCTAGCCAGTTACACGTGGGCATGGGGTTCTCCTCTGGGGTCTGGGAAACCAGTCATCAGCCATACTCCTAAAGAAAACTGAGCCCCACCCCCAGCCCCTCAGCTCAGCATCACCAACAGCTCCGCTCCTTGGTTTTTGTTGTTGTCTTGAGATAGAATCTTCTAGCGCAGCAGTTCTCATCCCGCACATCAGATATTTGCATTATGATTCACAGCAGGAGCAAAATTACACTTATGAAGCAGCGATGACATAATGTGAAGGTTACGGGGGTCACCACAACATGAGGAACTGTATGAAAGGGTCGCAGCGCTAGGAAGGTTGAGAACCACTGGTCTTGTGCCTACACTTGCCAGCCGGTGAGGCTGTTTTCTTCCTCTCCGGTGCGGGGACCATGGGTACCATCACTGTGCGTGGCTCTCTTTATGTGCATTGGAGACAGAAGCCAGCGAGAGATCTCTGAGACTCTAAGTGTGCATGGCAAGCACTTTTCCAATTGAGCCAGCATCCTAGCCCCTCCCCCACCCCCCGGGCATGTTTCCCACCCAGTGATATCGTGGCACAATAAGTGGCTTTCTGTCAGACAGCTTTGTGTACATTCAGGAAGTGGCTCTGCTATTGTGTCACCATGTACACAGGCACTGGCTACCGATGAATCTAGCATATACCCACGGAGCACCTCCTGCGAGCTGAAACCATCCTGCAACTTCCTATCCAGGATATAGGCATTCCCGGTGAGGCTGGGTCCCAGACAGATGGCTGTAGCCACTTATGACCCAGAGAGGCTTCAACCTTTTGATGTCTGCCTTGGGAAAATGAATTGGTGAATGGAAGGCATCATTTTTGTGTCTCAGCATGGTGCAGCTGTGGGACCACTGAGGTCAGAATCCATGCCATTCCTAAAGCCCCTGAGTTCCTGCTGTTTGCAGGGCACTGCAGCCAAGAGTTAGGCAGGCAGCATACCTAGTCGCAAGTGGCTGGCACAAAGAAAAATAAGGACCCGTATTGATTCAAGTGAGGGAAAGGGTAACTGGGGGCTTCAGACTCGGGATTTACCTGATGGCAATAGAGTTGTCTCCGTTTCCAGCTCTTTCTGACTGTTTCTCTTACTCCTCTGCCTTCAGGAGCCTGTCTCCATTGTGGGTTCTATCCTATGGCTGTACTCTCCATGTTTTTGCCCAACAGCCCCATGTCTGCATGTCTTGTTTGGGGTGAGGGGCATGGGCTATCTGCTCCCCTGCATGTCCAGCTGGGGCATCAGCGTCAATGGTCTTAATGGTTTTGGTGAAGGTGGGAAGCTGAGATGAGATACCCCACCTTCCCTTCCCAGCCTTTCCAGGCCTCTGTGTGCCTGGCCATCCTGGAAAGCCCTCCTTCACGGCTGATGCTCCATCTGGACCTGGCTACACCCTCTTCTGTATCCACAGCTGAGAGAAGCTCTCTGATGAGGTCATCTTTGAATGGGTGAGCAGTCTGCTGCAAGCGAGGAGACATCAGAATGAAGGGGACCGTGTGTTCTTCTATTGGTCCCGTTTGGGTGACAGAACTGTTGCCAAGAGCTGTCTCTAATGTTTTCAGGCCATTGCTAAAACTTCCACATGATCACATGTGTTCTTTTCTCCTTCGACTTTGCACGGAGGGACGGCACCCAGGGCCTTGTTTGTGCAGGTGCTCTTCCAGCTGAGTAGCACAGGGTCCTGTGGTTCACACCAAGCTCTCTAACTCCTGCCCTCATTCCTGTGGGTCTGTGCATCGATATTGTGCAGAGAATATAGGGAACACCTTGAGGACCCGTGTCCTGTAGGAGGCGGTGACGGTTCTCACACAGGGGCTTTTGCCTCTTAATCCCACAGATTAAGCCATCTCTGTAGCTCACTGAGAGTGAACATCTATTCAACATCTGTCCATCAATGGTACATTGTGACACACGGGGCATCAGAGAAGGATGGTCCCTGAGCATTCGCACTCATGTGCATGTGTACGTGTGTGTGTGTGTGTGTGTATGCACATGTGTGTATGCACATATGTATAAGTGAGGAGGGCAAAGGACAGCCTCAGGTGTTAGTCCTCAGGGACCATCCACCTTGTTTTTTGAGACAGTTTCTCACTGACCTGGAGCTTGCCACACAGGTTTAGGCTGGCTGTCCCAGGAGGCCCGGGGGACTACAAGCACGTGCTACCATGCCCAGCTTTTTATGTGGATGCTGTAAACCTAACTCTAGACCACAGGCATGCTGGCCAGCATACCAACGGAGACTGTCCCCAGTCCCCCTCCCCTCCCCTTATGACTGGTTGGCTGTTGCTAACCACTGCAGGTTCTGTGACCTCCTTGAGGCCAAGACTTCGGCTTCCATTCCTGTTCCTGGCCACAGGAAGCCACAGCACCTCCAGGGGAAAGCCGTTCCTGCTTTAGTTAGACTGAGAAGTGTAGAAGTTAACCACAGGCCCTATTAATACCTTCTAGGCAGTGAGGTCTGCTCTGAACCCGATGCCGACTCTCCCTTGTTCAAAAGAGATTAGCCGGCACTGGAGAGGTGCCAGCTACACGCCTGCACCTACCTGAGGCTTCCTGCGCGCTCGTAATGGATGCTCAAAGGAGCGTTAGAAAGGGATAGAAACAGAACACTTGGCTTTCTCTGGAAGTTAAAAAGCTTGGTCTCCAGAGGAAGGCTGCTGGGGTTTAGATCTCTCAGTGGACAATGAGGACTGCATCTTTCTAACATCACTCTCATCTTACTGTGGACGGGTTAGAAGCCACGAATGAAGGTGTGCGCTGATGAGAGACTCCGCTCTGAAGACATAGCTGCACGCCAGCATCCGAATGCCACTTCCTGCCTTTGCTGTTTCGCAGACAACTCACCTGAGTGCCACCTGCAGGATTGGGGTAAAAAGCACAAACAGCCAGTGCTCGGAGCGTTTGCAAGAAGGTTCTATGTGCTTTCCATGGCATGAGGAAGAGACAATCACCACACTCACAGGACAGATAGGGAAACTGAGGTAGCCAATGCTGTACCTTGCCCAAAGCCCCACAGTCAGTAGCAGTGAGGGTGGCACTTGACCCCAGGTCCTGTGGCTTCTAAACATGTCAGAACAGGCTTGAAGGATGTGGAGTGGGTGTGGATGGCTTAGCCAGGGCCTTGCTCAGGTGGGGTGAAGACAGAGAGGAGAGGGCTGCAGAGGAAATGGGGCTCCCTGTCTCCCCATGTTAGTACTACAAGCACAAGCAGGCATGAGGCATCTGCTGGCTTTGAGGAGCCACAAAGTTGAAGCAGCTTCGATTTCTCTTGGCCACAGGATCTGAAAGCAGCCTGAGAGCTCTTTGGTTTCTTAGCTTCCCTGGTCCCTTCCATCCACACAGCAGGCTCTAGCCACATGGGGCCGTTAGATTGAAACATAAGTGGGTGAAAATCAAATCAGATTCTAATTAACCACCAAATCAGCTTTGCACCTCAGTTCCTCATTGTCACTAGACAGATGTCACCTGGGCCAGTGACCGCTGTGCCTGGCAGCACAGATCTCCCATCTGAGCTGCTTCGTCTGGTTAGTGTGGCCCCTGTGGTGTCCTGTGCTCAGCTTTTCCTGCCTTGTCTGTCAGAAATGTCCCCACAGGCTCAGTTTCAACTTTTTGTCCCCACCTTGAAGGCTGGGGCGCCTTTGAGGGTGCTCTGAAGGTCACTCCCACCTCAGGTTCCAGTCTCTATCCCTGATTCTTGGCTTACCAAGGTGTGAACAGCTCCCCTTTGACCCACACCCACCCCTGTCACAGACTGAGCTGCCCTGCTACTATCCTCATTGCATGGACACAACCATGTGAAACCACGAGCCAAGGTAAACCTTCCATTGGGTGATTTGGTCACAGCAACTCAACAGTAAGCGATACAGTTGGCTTTACGAGTTCAAATTACAGTTGTTCCCAGGGTCCAAGGGAATGGGGTGCAGGACTCCCCACAGGTGCCAGAATCTGAGGGTGCTCATGTCTCTTCTGTAAAATGATGGCGTTTTTGCATAAACCTACACGCCCTCCTGCATACTATAAACCATCTCTCGATTACCTAGAATATGTAATGAGATACAAATGATGTGGAAATGGTTGTTACATGCTACTGTTTAGGAAACGGGAACAGAAAAAATAGTCTGAGATGCCCTCCTTGAAATGGTGTTGATTCGAGGTTCGTCAAATCTGCGGTTACTGAGTCTATTCACTTCCTCCCCACCCCAGCCGAATGTCCCCAAAGGTCGTGTGTGCTTTCTTACCTCTGCTGATGCTGGGCTTGGTCACATGTTTGTTTGACTGTTGGGCTATGAGTGGATGTGGCAAATCCCATATCTAGGTGTGGTGAGGCTCAGCATTGGTCACAAGGATATAACACATCAGTTAGGGGTTGTTCCTGGCCTGGTCCCATACATGCCCGGGTTCTTAGTCATTTGTTCCTGACTCTAGTCACTCAACACCGGGCCTCTCAAGGTAGGGCAGCACCAATCTGGAGCAAAATCTACATTGAAAAACAAACTTAGGCAGGAGCAGGGAGCGGGCAGCCGGGAGCCGGGAGCCGGGATTGGGGAGCCGAGAGCTGGGAGCCGGGATACCTTTGAAGGCTCCTGCCTGATTTTTCTTAACTCACTGTCATGAATTCAGTCATAAACATTTGCCAAGACCCACTCCCTGCCCTCCTGGTACTTAGAGCCTGTGGAAAGAGCTCTGGCTGGGAAGGTAGCAGAGGCACAGCAGGAGCTCAGTTCTGACAGATCTAACACATGGGGGTGGGGTGGGGGGGGATTTGGCTCAGTTGAAACCAGACCAGCCGCTGGAAGTATGCTTGTCTGATTAGCTTCTTTGAAAAGGACCCAGTTGTAGACTTGTGATCCCCTGAGTGGGTCATGCACGAGGCTAGGGAATGGCAAAGGTCTTCCTCTCATAGCAGAGAACATTCTTCTTAGCTCATTATCTGCCCAGTGACTGCTTTGGCATTTCTCTGCCTTGACCACTGGTCACATTTTACTCTTGTTGCAGTCTCTGGGGCCATCAAGATGACAGGAGTATCACACCCAACTGTCAGCCCTTCCTGTCCCAGCGTGCTGTGGTCTGACTTCAGACCTTGCTACCCCCCAATTATAAAAGGACAGCAGAGCCCGGGGTCACCATGCAAGAAATGCACTCTTGCTCTTCATTCATTAATTGAGTGACATCTGCAAGGGCCAGGGTAGAGCTGGGGAGGGCTGGGCGAGAGCTGGGAAGGGCTGGGGAGGGTTGGGGAGGGCTAGGGAGAGCTGGGGAGGGTTGGGGAGGGCTGGAAAGTTGGTAAGGGCAGGGGAGGGTTAGGGAGGGCTCATGATGTGGTGAAGAGATAGCCAATCTCTCTGGGCAAGCACAGGGATGCAAGGCTGGGGACCTCTGGAGATGGTGTGGCAGTGAGCCAGGCTTGGAAGAAGGGCAAGATGGGTGAGCAAGGAACCCTGGGGCAGTAAGATGGACTTGTGGCTGCATTTGCTGCCAGCGTTCTGGAGTCGGGGCTCCTGGCTGTTCCTATACCCATATCTGCTCAGACCTAGTTGGCTGTTTGCATTTTGGGGAGGGAAGCTCTCCAGCATCGCTCAGCATCTAGATAGCTGCCTGTTGGTCCAGGGATTCCTTCCCTCCCTTCTTGTCCCCCCTCCTACTGATATGACTTGAGTGTGCATCTCCTTGGCAGGTCCAGGACACTGCCATGGCCTGTGGTATCAGGCTAATCAAATTCCCGGTTTGCAGACAGACAGACAGACTCCTGGAGTGGGCACTTTCTCTGCCTCTCTGCTGAGCAGTACTCTCAAAGCAGGGATTGGCCCAAGCTTCCACGTGATACTCAGGATGCATGGCTACAATGCTCCAGTTTCTGCGCACCTACTGTGTGCCAGGTCTTCCTGCAGCTGATGAAGCAATGGGGTCTTTTGTACCCTGAGAAATCCACGTCTGGGCATGGATGAGCTTGCAAGCAGCCTCAGCTCCCTGTTCCTGTCTCTGCACAACCTGAACAGCTGTGCTTGGCTGCTCCGGGTCCTGCCTGATCGATATCTCATTTAATGTTCATAGCTGTATGAGAGGCATGTGTGGTCTGCCTTCCCTCAGTCTTTATGGTGAAAAACTGAGTCTCCAGCACTTCGGAGCTCTTTTAAGGTCACTGGGCACCAAGTGGTGGAGCCACACCATGCCAGGCTGCCATACTCAACCATCTCCAGCCACCTGCAGTCCATGCAGGCTCTCAGCTGACTTCCGAGCATCTGCCTCTGTGGTTTGGGGGTGTGCTCTTATTCAGGGCTTTGCATTTGTAGCTCCCTAGTTGTTTATTTGTTCACGCTCCCGAGCCTTGTTGATGGGGGGTTGTTGAGGCTGTTGGTGCACCCCTGTTTAGCTAAAAGCATTGACCAGGGGCAAGTTCACCCAATCCCACCTACTCCACTCCCCACTGCAACTCACCTTCTCACAATGGTCTCCACGCAGGTGGTAATACTCTCCTTTTCCAGGATCTCCACCAGCCCTGAAGCCAGAGTTGCCCATGAGGTAGCTGCTGGGGGCCCTGGGGACTCACAGCATCACCAGTCTCACAACAGGACAGATATGGTGTATCTCAGGAACACCAGTGGCCAGATGCTTGCATCACATCCCCACCAATGGTCAGTCCTGGGCGTGGTCTTCTCAGAATGACCCTGTGTCCCAGCAGACTGACCTCCAACCTCTGATGGTACCCTGCTCCATTTGCCATTAGCTAGCAGCGTGCAGACACCCTTAGGCAATTGTGCCAGACCCTGTAGGACCTTGAAGGAAGGCGCCATTGTCCTTCTTGGCCTTTCTTTGGTTTCTACTGATGTCGCGGTTTCTAACAAGAGGGTAAAGTCAGTTTCACATTCTCGGTCATCAAAACTGTACTTGCTTCAATTTGCTACAAGATAGTGAGGACTTTCCTTGAAGGTCAGCATTCAATTTTGCTCTCTTAGTTCTGTCTACGCATTCTGAATAGTCCTGTGTGCAGGTGGAGACCAGCTCCAGGACCCTTGGGCCTGTGCCCTGCATTGAGGCGACTGAGCAGCGGGCATCATGGCTCAGATGCAAAGATCTGGAGTGAGGAGAGAGGACTCTCTACTGACTCTGGTGGGCCTCAACTTCCCCTTCCATCAAATATTTCCCATGTGGTGAGGACAGGGGCTGGGCAGGGCGGCATGTGTACTTGCATACACAGCCATTTACACACAGAAGTGCATGATCCCTTCAGAAATATAAAAAGGGTTTATTACCGCATAGTAGGTATGCATTACCTAAAGAAATGGCAGACCCAGGACACAATAAATGACAGGCAGTCCCTCCTCCTTTGGCTTAGCCCACCCCACAGGCAACAGGCATTTCCCCCTGTTTCTTCTCTAGAGTCAGCCACAGGCTTCCAGAACACACTGGAAGTGTGGATGAAAGTTCTGGACTTCCCCCTCTTCTGGCAACGACCAATGCCAAGCACTCCCCTAGGTCTGTGAACGTGGATCTGCTGTATTTTCCTAATGTCCACACAGTAGTCCTCCCATCACTTTAGCTCTGTTTATTAAGCATGTAGACTTCCTCTCATCTCTGCTTAAAGAAAGCCCTCCTCTGTTCTCATAGCACAGAATGGCTACCTCTTGCTCCACATTCCCAGGTTTCTGCTCTGGCCCTTTGTAGCTCAATCAGGGCAAGTCTATGCTGCTGTGACAAAGACGCCTTGCAACGTGGAGGCTTGGAGAGCTTCCTTTCTAGGCAAGTAGACATGGTTGATGGAGCAGCTCTGCCCCTGCCAATCACTCCAAGACCCAGGTTTCTTCTTGAGTCATCGCTCTGCATCCTCGAGAGCATCCCATCATCTGCAAAGTTAAAGCTGGTCCACCTAGGACCATGGAAGACCTAGACTGTCCACTCTCCAGCCACTTGTAGAGCTTGTATGGCTAGAGGTACTGCCTTGGAGGCTGGGTGTCTCCCATGCTGTGCAGGAAGGGAGAGTGGCTGTAGGGGACAACAGACAGGCCTCCGCAAACACCTGGACACCTTAGCCTGACAGCTGGATTTCACGTGCTTGTGTTCTCCGGCTGTGTCAGTCAGCATTCTGCTTTGGTAACAAAACACCTGAGGTCATTAACTCAAAAAGAGAAAAAGGTTACTTCAGTCTGGGCTTGTGGAGATTCAAGATGGTGGCATTCCATTGCTTTGGGCTTTCTCCCCCTTCATTAAAGGCAGTGCCTTGTGGGAACACATGCCTCAACAAAAATCAACCACAAGCTGGGGACAAGGAGGAAGAGGGAGAGAGCTGGGTCTCACAGACCCTTTTAAGTGAACATCCTAGTAACTTAAGGACACCTCTAGATCCCTCTCCTAGAGGTTAGTATGTAGTCAGAGGGCAGAGGGCTCTGATTGCGCTACTTAGGTGGACATGCCCCATGTGCTGATGCAGTGGCCTGCCCTTAATCATCACTCTCAGCTCTCAGTATCCTTTTCCATCACCAGAGGAGGTTCTTTCTGCCTCAGGGCCTTTGCATGCACGACCAAGCTATCCCTCTCACCTCCTCATAAAGTCTGTTCCTTAAAGGGACCGTCTCCGAACTCCTCCCCTGGTCAGGCAGGGTCTCCTGCTTAATGAGGGCAGACATTTTTCCTTCCTGCATGTTAGCACCGCTTCATAAAAGTGACTTTTAAAAATACTGTATCACCTCAGGTCAGCCCCCACTCCGAAGCTGTCAGCTCCACCAAGCAAGTTTTTGTCTGCGTAGCATGAAGCAGAATGTCACACTGTTGACTTTGTACCTGTGGAATGTCACACGAGTCCATAGCCCAGGTAACTGAAGCTCAGAAAGGCTGAGTGACAGGTCTTAGATCACACAGCATGCATCTGGACACTGAGATTTCAGCCTGCTTGCAGCCAGAGCACTGGCTTACAGAGCTTAATGCAACCAGATCACGGAGTGCTTCAGAGGGTATTAATAGGGCATGTTCAAGGGGAGGTGGGGGGGGTAGAGGAGGCCTTGCTGACTCAGACTGGAGGGGGAGGTAAGGGGGTGTGACGCTGCCTGGAGGAGGTGGTGACCTTAGAAGGCAGGCTTTAGGGACTCTGAGGGAGCCTGAGAGATGGGGCCCAAGTCAGGCTGGCTGGGATGCCCTTACTTCTGGGGTGCAATTTGGGCTTGGCTGAGCTGACTTGATTCCTGGAGTTTCATAAGCAGAGACATGAAAAGACCCAGAAAGTTCTTGCCTTAAGTCAGGGCTGCAGGCAGGCAATCTGCCTTCAAGTCTTGGTCAGCTGGTTAGTTCTGACCTAAGTTTGATTTGTGAGCCAAACACCCCAAATTATAGTGGCTTTGATGAGTTAGAAGTGTCTCTCTCTGGTGTAAAATTCCAAGTAGGGCATCAGAGACCATGCGGGGGCCAGGGGGCACAGGATCCTTCTAGACAGATATCTCATTGCTTCCAAGGTCCAAGAGGGCCACAGTCACAACAAATTCTAGCCCTCCAAAAAAAAGACAGACTGGAGATTTGGGGCCAATGAATGGGTTCAAATTAAACTTATGAAGTTAAGAGATTCCTCAAAGTCAAAGAGCACATGGAAGACCCCAATAGCACTGTGACACTGCAAGCCACAGAATCCGAGCGGGCAGTGCTGTCCTTCCTGGATGGGCCACCGTTTGCCCCCCCCCCCCTTGCATCCTCTGGCTTGGGCTCCTGATCCCTAAACCTGGGTGTTTTATGCTATCCGTCCTTCTGCATGAGACATTTATTTGTCTTTTGTCACCTTCTGCCCTTGAAGAATGTGAGTTGTCCCCTTGGCTGCTGAGCTGGGACAGGCACAGAGTGGGTCTGAGCTTTGTGCTAAAAATGACTCCTTTCCTTCCATCCTAGTGAAGGCAGCTCCCAGGTCGTCAGCCCCCAGAGTCATAGGTAACCAGGCAACTTTGTCACATGGCCACTTGGGTCATGTGGGGGCTGTTCTTCATTCTCCCTTGGGTCCCTAGGAGGGAGAGAGACAGCCTAGTGAGTCTTGAGGTCCCAACAGAGGACCCTCTCTCCCTGCAGTGGGTTCCCAATGGGGCCACAGCCTGAAGGTTGATGGTGGTCACTTTTCCCCTATGATGCAGTCTAGACCCCGTTTGAAATAGCTGTGGGTGGCCAGGCTGCAGGTAGGTTTTCAGTCAGAGCCCCATGGGAGCTCTCCACCCTTGCCCACAACCTGGTAGGACATTTGGTTACCTGTAATGCAGGCTTTCGTGCAGGGATCCTAGCAGCAGACCGGCAGGGTGTTTGGCGGCTCTTCACAGCACTGGGTGTTATTAAGCTGAGGGGAATTCAGAGACTGACAACTTGAGAAGTGACAGGTTCTTGTGGGTTCTGGTGGGGATCTGGGCTGGAGAGCAGGAAGCTTGCTTCCCAGAGGGCCATGGGTTTCCTGGCGTGGGAAAGGCTTGAGTTGGGCAGTGGCTCTGGTTTGCTGCTCTTCAAGGTCAGGAGCACATTCTGGTTTGCAGAGGGTCTTCTGGGTCATAGCATCATCAGGGTGTCGGAGCCTTGGGTACCCGGATGCTCTTGTCCTGTCTGCAGATGACATGATGTGTAAACTGTAGTCACACCTCCTTGCTCTCTCCCCTGGGGTCTGGGTTCTCCTGGGCAGCTCTTCGGGATGGAATTAGCTTCAAGATAGGATACTGTCCCTTCTGGGGTTTCCATAGTGACAAATCCCTCTGAAGAACATCTGAGGACTTTGCTGACTTACTGAATATCTGTGGGAGGTTCCGTCACACAGTGTAGGTTCTGTGGCACATCTGTCATCCAGCCAGCACCACCTCTGCCACTTGGGTTTCCCAAGGAGTTTTTCTTCCTTTCTTCTTTTCTTCCTTGCCTCCTCTTGCTCCCTCTTCTCCTTGTTCCCTTCTTCCTGTTTTTTGAGACAAGGTTTCTCTGTATAGCCTTGGTTATCCTGGAAGTCACTATGTAGATCAGGCTGGCCTTGAATTCATAGAGATCCGCCTGCCTCTGCCTGCTGAGTGCTGAGATTAATGCCATGTGCTACCAATGCCTGGCTTTGTTCCTCTCTTGAGGCAGAACCATGTTCTTATTTGCTGAAGCCATCCCACTTGGTGGACACTCTCAGTTCACATAGATACATGTGCAAAGTGTGTACATAAGGCCATATGTGTGGGTATGCCCATATGTGAATGTGTGTGCACGTAAGTACACACACTGGAGCCCTTGCTTCTTTGTAAACCCATCGGAGGGGGCCAGAGTGGGCGTGGCAACCCTGTATTTGCTTAACCATTCAGTAAAGGCAGGTGGGCAGGCCTGGGCTCCATGGTCCATGCTCCACACTGGAGGCTCAGTGAAGAGGCCAGACTCAATAACCTAATTGTCCAGTGGGAGACAGACGATGAGCACCCCCAAAACTTGACTTTTCAGTCAGGGGTGGGGGTGGCAGTGGGCAACAGGGACAGCAGATCAATAGCTGAGTCCTGAGCGGGAGCTTCAGGGAAGCCAGAGTATGGTACGTAGGGCAGGAGAGCGACAGGCACACGTGTGCTGGTTGATTTTTTTTTTCCACCTTGGTACAAGCTAGAGTCATCTGGGAGGAGGGAATCTCAATTTAGAAAACCATCAGACTGGCCTGTAGGCAAGTCGTGACTGATGTGCAAGGCCACAGTCCACTGACCATGGTGCCATCCCTGGGTTCATGGTCCTGGGTAGTTTAAGTTCACAGGCTGGGCAAGGCGCAGAAAGCAAGCCAGTACGTCGCATTCTTCCACGGCCTCTGCTTCAGTTCCTGCCTCCATGTTCCTGCCTTGAATTCCTGTTCTGAGGACTTGTTCTGCGTGCTGGACTTATTTCATCTAGCTCCGAGTTCCATGGCAGGAAGTTATGGCAGCGTCTGTGGAGGCTGGAACCTGTGGTGGTTTGTTCACAACAGTGGCTGGCTGGAACGGGGCCAAGGCTGTAGCCTAGAGTTGTTCCCAGCAACTCACTTCCTCCAGTGGGTCCCACAGGCCTCCCCAAATAGTGCCTCCAGATGGGTACAAATGCTCACACACAAGAACCTGTGGGAGACAATTCTCATCTGAATCCCTATCATCCTTGTTGGTATAAATTAAAAAGAAAAAAAGGGCCCCAGTCATTCAATATTACTAATAAAGACTGAGGAGCCAGCTGCTGGGGTGAAAACCTGCTAGCTCAGAGAGGCAGAGAAAGCACTCAGCTGACCTTCCTGCTCAGCTCACATCCCAGAGGAAAAACAAAAAGCCCAAAGCCCAAAGATAAGAGCTTGCCAGTTTAGCTGACAGCCCAGGAGGAAAAGGCCCAAATCTCAAAAGAGAAGAGCTTACTAGCTCAAGGCTTGAAAAGCTCCTTCTTATCCACGCTGTCTTAAATACTCTTCAACACAAAGTCCCTCCCACTCTTCAATCCCTGTCAACTGGTTTCTTACTCCGCCTCTTGACCTAGGATTACCATTATTAAATCTGTGCACAGAAAGCTCTTGGATTAAAGGTGTGTGCTAGGGCTGAACCACACCAAACAAAAGACAGGTTTTTACAGCTCACAGTCTCGGGGTTCACAATGGGATCAAATGTCCTGCAACACATCCTCCTCTTTGTCTTCCTCCGTCTGATCCTTCTGCCTTTCTCTCAGAAGAGCCACATGATGCCACTGCCCGGCCCTGCTCTGGGATACTCCCTAAATGGTGAGCTCCACCTCAGTCATATCTGCAAAGCTCTTTTGCTGTGTAAAGGAACTGCTGAGACTCTGGGGGTTGAGATGGGGCATCTGAGCAGAGGAAGGGTTACTTAGCCTGTGTAGTTAGGGTCTTGTTCCCTGTAGTGGAGGGCATGTCAGATGGGATCTGGGGCTCCCTCACCTCCCTGGGTCACTAAGGTGTCCAACTAACCAGGCAAACCCTCTTTAGCTTTTCTCTCTGCCTTAAGACACCATGGTGGCTTCATGTGTGGGTCCCAGATTGTTCCTGGGTGTATACTGGGGGTAGGGGAAAGGGCTCTCTGTGGTTGCCGAGAGGCTTGCTGCCTCTAGGGGCACTAATACCCACCTGGCGGGCCATGCCCCCTTGATCGGTACTTGATAGTGTATTAGCCTCCAATGGCTGCCTTAACAAGTACCCATATGGCAGGAGTAATCTGACTCCCATAGTTGCCTTCTGACCTCCACAAGAATGTCATGGCTTGCACAGGCATGTGCACACACAAAATAAATCAAAATGCAAACAGAACGCAAATAGGTCTGGGCCCTTCTGGCTTTCTTGCTTCATTCCTTCCGTGTTTCCTCGGAGCTTCAGAGCTCCCACCTCAGGGAAGGCTGACAGGAGGGGTGAGGGTCCCGTGTGACCCCATCCTTCTTGCCTTTCTACCTCCTCCCCCCCCCCCGCTGTTACCCCATTGGCAATACTGCATTCGGCCAGGCCCCTGCACTCATTTCTACCCCAGGACCTTAGCATGTGTGGTGCCTTTCCCTTGGGTGTTTATCTTCATTTGGTTCAAGCTGAGATGATCTCTCACATGTGGAAACATCCCTGGTCATCCCACTCAAGAAGACCCACTAACCCCACCACCCCTCAGCAGCACCCATGTCACTCAGCGTACTGTACTCTTTTCGCCACCATCTTACTGTCTGTCTGCTGTGCTGGCATGTAAATTTCCTCCCTTCTTCCTCCCCAAGTCCTCAGTGCTCCCACAGTGCCTGTACATAGTAGGTGCTTAGTGGATTTTCTTTTATTGATGAGCACAGAGTTCGGTTGGTAGGAGCTTAGCCACATCAGTTGGAAGAGGCTTCAGCATTCTTGCTCTGGCTGCTGAGAGCTGTTTTAAGACCTGTTTTAGAACCAGGCTGTATTCTGGTTCTAAAAATGGCTGTGGACTGCCTTTAGAAGTTGTAAGTGACAAATGGGAGGACAAGGCTAACTCAGCCCTGCCAGGATGACCTCGAGGCACCAGCTGGGCAGTGGCCAGTGTCTAGTCTTTCTCCCATGGGCCCTAGGTGCTGCCCCATGAGTACCCTCCTTTGTCCAACAGTCTCTGGCTAGGGACTGTGGCTTAGCCTCCCAAGACTGGGCTCTGCTTGGGGGAGATCCTGGTTGGTCTGAGCCCCAGCCAATTCTGAATAAACTAGCAGATAAGGATTCCCAGAAGCCCGAGCTACCTTAGGCTGGCGTCTCTCAGGACCCAGGGTATTTATTAGCTATGTCATTAGACAGCTGTCCCTCAAAATGCTTCATACTGTAAAAAGGCAGCCACTGCCATCAGTCTACAGAAGACTGTAGCTGACAGCCCTGCATGTCTCCTGCCAGACAGACAGACACACACAGACACACAGACACACAGACACAGACGCGCACACACACACACACACAGACACACACACACACAGACACACACACATACACACACACACAGACACACACACACAGACACACACACACAGACACACACACACACAGACACACTCACATACACACACACACACAGACACACACACACAGACACAGACACACACACACATACACACACAGACACAGACACACACACACACACACACACACACACAGAGAGAGAGAGAGAGAGAGAGAGAGAGAGAGAGAGAGAGAGAGAGAGAGAGAGGTCAGCTTCTTAGATGTCACAGTCTGCTGGGCACAGCCTCACACCAGGCCGACCCAAGCTGTTATTGGCTACCCTCCTTTGCTTTCTTGGAAGAGAGCCAGACATACCTGTCGGCGCGCTAATGGGGAAGAAGCGTTGTCCCAAAGGAAGCGCAGAGTTCTGCTGCGCCTGTGGCTAAGCCATTGGGGTCTGAGAGATGCGAGTTCTAAAACTCCTTTCCTGTGAGCCGGGGGTGGGGGGGCATACAGCACAGGGCCCATGGAGAGCCTGAGCTATCCACTCCTTGCAAAGTCCCCCTGGATGACTGGCGTCTCCCTGCACTATCTCTACATAGCTAGGTTGCTTTTCGCTGGAAGAGGAAGCCCAGATGCAGAGAACTGCGGTGCTTATGGGCCTGGAATGTGACTTGTGACAGAGCACTGCTCTGCCCCCGCCTCCGCCGGTCCCTCCCCCCTGCCGCCACAACAGGCCATCACCTGGCTCTGGTCTCAAGCCCTACACTGGGGAGGATCTTGGTTCTGCAATTGCTGGGCAGAGAGTCAGGGTCTGGGGCTTTTTTTTAAAACTAGGATTTTAAACTATAAGGGTAAAAGGCTGCTTCCGCTGCTGGGGAAGGCTGTGGAGGAGGGGAAAGGCACCAATGGGAAGCAGCAATATTTCTTCCTAGACAGTAAACAACTGCCAAGCAAACCCCCCTGAAATGGCGCTCTGCGAGCATCTATGGGAAGCTTCGAAAGCTGCACGTCATCAAAGTTATTGGTTTTGTTCAAGCTTCATCTGACGCTTGCCTAAGAAAACAGAGCTGGTTTCCCCTATGCAGTAGTCTGCTGGGGGAAATCAGCGCAGAACATCTGCCTCGTGTCATCATTAGACACTTATGAATAAACTGGCGCTGGCAGGCCGAGCAGAATCAGTGAGACTCGAGGCCCAGCCAACTCCTAGTTATTTCCCTGCAGATTATCCGCCGAGGCATCGGCCGGAGGGGATGCTCTGTCCCAGCACAGGGAAACACAGCCTTGTTCCAAATGTCACCTGGTTTAGTTTCTCGGGCACACATGCTATATACAGTGTGAGCAGGCAAGAAAGAGAGGGGGTTTGGTGTAGGGGACAGCCCGATCAGAGAGAGCACAGGCTGGGCCTCCGTTCTTTCACGCTCGGCTCCTGTACAGCTGCGTGAGGCCCATTATAACCGATGACTTCATTGCTATGCCTCCTGAGAGCCATGCACTCCTCTGTAAGTCCCAGCCACCTTAACACTAGGTCTGGGTCATGTGACCAGTCTGGCCAGTAGAGTATAAGAGGAGGTGACATGTGCCACTTCTGGACTGAGGCATGTAGGGAAACAGCCGCGTATTGAGCTCTTGCTCACGCTCTTGCCCCAGAGCCTCTGAGTGGATGAGTCACTTAGGACCAGGAGCCCAGAAGGAGCCTCAAAGAGCCTGAGGTGTCTGTGACTACAGCCGTTGTTCACAATTCGTGTTAATTATCTCGGTGGCTGTCGTGAGCAAATCCATGACCAGAGGCATGTTAAGGTATGAAGGGTTAAGCTGGGCATGGTGGCGCACGCCTTTAATCCCAGCATTAGGTAGGCAGAGGCAGGTGGATCTCTGTGAGTTCGAGGCCAGCCTGGTCTACAGAGTGAGTTCCAGGACAGCCAGGTCTCCATCTCAAAATAAATAAATAAATAAATAAATAAAGAAAGAAAGAAAGAAAGAAAGAAAAAAGAAAAGAAAGAAGAAGAAGAAGAAGAAGAAAAAAGATACAAAGGGTCCATTTAGCTCCACCAGGG
This sequence comes from Acomys percivali, assembly GCA_907169655.1. NCBI lineage: Eukaryota > Metazoa > Chordata > Mammalia > Rodentia > Muridae > Acomys > Acomys percivali. Next base: position 6,471,975 of record OU015757.1, on the reverse strand, counting down.
TGGGAGGGCATGGCAGGGCTTACACAGCAGTACGTCTTCAGAGTCCCTCACATCCTAGTGGATTAGGAAACTGGATTAGGAAGCCAGATTAGGAAGCTGTGACTGGGGCTGCGAGTGAGGCTGGGCTGCATAAACCTCAAGACTCAGGAAAGGCCCACTTCAGCCAGCCAGAGTGAGCCGCCTAAAGTTCCTATAGTCCCTCAGAAACAATGCTACCAGCTGGGAGCCTGTGGGGATATGTCACATCTAAGTCACAGCATCACCCCAAGTAATCTGGCCATGGTCTGAGTTACTGAGCGTGTCTGTGGGAGGTAGGGCATTTGGACTTGTTTGAGGGGCCACCGTGAGTTACTGACTTTCCCATGTGATATTAATATTCTGTATAAAATTAATATTAATGATATGGATACTGATATTCTGAGAAAGAGTGCCTTGTTCATTTTAATGAGTGAGAACCTTTCAAAAGCCAAATGTAAGTTCTTTACTCAATTAATGGGAAGTTAGGTCACTTACAGTCCTTTGCCATTTAAATAATGCTGCCACCAGTGAGCTTGACCTTGTGTTATTTTGCCTGTATGTAAGATGGGTTCCAGGAAGTGGTCTTTCTGGTCACAGAAATACACATTTCTCAGAGCCTGCCTTTGAATAAGTCTCAGGAGAGAGTGCTACCGACAGGACGTATGGACAGGATGCAGACTGAAAGCCGTGCCATATTCCTGTGGCTGATGGAAGTTGGGGGGCGGGGAGGCTGTGGACTGGTCCATGGATGAGGGGTAGGGGCCTGAGTGAGGGTAAGTAGGGGTGTGCCTGTGGTTGTGCGTGTGCACGCGCGCACGTGTGTGTGTGTGTGTGTGTGTGTGTGTGTGTGTGTGTGTGTTTATTTCCTAGGACCCTGGAGGTATTCCTTCAGTGGTCCTGGGTTGAAGAAGCATTGCTGCTGGGGTCCCCAAGAAGAAGTGAGGTTCATCCGTGGGGCTCACACCTTTTCCCTTCTCTGTCACTGTGGGCCTGGATGCGTAATGACTGGAGCGGGTGAGATAGACACAAGTGCTTCCAGAGACACTGCGGTGACCTGAGTTCTCCTGCCTCCAAGTCCCTGACTTTTGATGTTTGTGTGGATGTCACAGCAGCTGTCTACTGCATCCCTTGATGGCATGTCTGTGGCGTCCTTGCCTGCCTCGATCCTCTTGCTCTGCGTTCTCTATTCTTGGGTGTTTTCATTTTCCTGGGGATCTGGGTTTCGATGTCAGTTAGCTCTTCTGAGAATGGCACATGGATGCCACAGCCTCAAGTGCTTTTGTGCGTGAGATCTGCCGCCTGTCGCCTCTGTACTTGAACCTGCCACTCACTCTCTCAAAGCCTCGATGGCTTATGCCTCGCATCTCTCAAGAAGAGCCTGTTTCTGTTTTTCTCTTCTCCCCTCCCCGCCCTGAGACTGGGTTGAGTACTTCTTACTGTTGGGGCTGCCAGATGGCCCCTTGAGCCTGGGGATGCTATCAGATGATCACGAACAGAAGGAAACATCATTTTGAGTGAGGAACTTTGCCTGCCAGTCAGGGCAGCTGGCCGGAAGACTCTCTCCCTTCCCTAGTTTGCTCAGATATTTGTTACTCTAAAAATATGCGCTGCTGCTGTGCACACTGATGCAGGAGGAGTATCCTGGCTGACTCTGGCCAATGTCATTGGAATAAGTCTTCGTGTGAACTGTCTTCTGGTTTTGTACAGCGTGGTCCTGTGAGCATGACCTGGGTGGGACTGGGCACACAGACCTCCTTTAGCCCTGCATCTCCCAGGCTCCACGGCACCTTATTCCTACCAACAAACTTATGTTCTGCTGTGATTTGTTTTGTTCTGTGCTGGGTCACATTTTCCTAACATAAATGAATGTAAAGGGGAGGTTTTATATTTCCAATTAGAAGCAGAGAGCCAGCAGGACTTGCCAAAAATAGAAGAGGTGTGTGTGTGTGTGTGTGTGTGTGTGTGTGTGTGTGTGTGTGTGTG
>OU015757.1:6445752-6469964 GCA_907169655.1 Acomys percivali | reverse complement strand
TGTGTGTGTGTGTGTGTGTGTGTGTGTGTGTGTGTGTGTGTGTGTGTACGCGCACACTAAGGAGTGTGAACATAAAATGAAAGCAATGCATCAGATGCTAGCTGGAAAACTCAGCCTTTTCTCATTTTGTTTTTTTACCACATGAGACTACCCTCCCCACACCCCCCTGCCCCCTTCTCTCAATAAGTACCAGAGGATAGTCAAGAGTGCTGCATAAAAGCAAACTTTTCTCCTCGAAGTGGCCTGGGTTTTGGGAGGGAAAGGGAGTCTGGAGGGGCAATGGGGTAGGATTGGTGATTGGACTTAGTTAAGGGTTTTTATTGCTGTGATGAAACACCATGACCAAAAAGTAAGTTGGGGAGGAAAGGGTCTATTTAGCTTATACTTCCATATCAGTGCTCATCATCAAAGGATGTCAGGACAGGAACTCAAGCAGGGCAGGAACCTGGAGACAACAGCCATGGAGGGGTGCTGCTTACTGCCTTGCTCCCCAAGGCTTGCTCAACCTGCTTTCTGGTAGAACTCAGGAGCGCTAGCCCTGGGCGGAGGCCACCACCCACAATGGGGCTGTGCACTCCCACATCAATCACTAATTAAGAAAATGCCCTACAGCCCTGCCTGTGGACTGGTCTTACTGAAGAACTTTCTCAACTGAGGCGCCCTCTTCTCTACTTACTCTAGCTTGTGTCAAGTTGACATAAAAACAGCTGTCACAGGCCCCATGAAGTAATTCGGTGTTGATCCTCACATTGTGAGACCCTGGAGGGACCCACGAAGGCACAGGCTTGGTCTAGCCCCCCTTCCCCTCCCCCGCCACGCGAGCTGCTGGACTGTGGCATCTCCATGAGATGCTGTGCTCGGCACCTCTCCAAGTGACACGGCTTCCAAGCTGGGGCATTCTTTGGCTGTGTCAAGCAGGGTTCTGCCCTTGCGTCAAATCCTTCCAACAAGTTCCTCGGTGGAAAACGGGGACTCCGCACCCTTTCTTCCCATCTTGTGTTTTGGGCTTAGTCTCCTGACTTCCTGGCACTTGAGATTTTTCATCCATGAAATGAGAATGCTGCTCCTCCTCCTCCAGATGGTTGTGTGGGTCCCATCGAGAGCACGTGGTCACAACAACAGTGTGCACACAGACTGTGGCTCTCAGCTGCCTTCAGGGTTGGCTTCTTTGCTTTCCTTGAGATTCTTCTGAAGGAGGGAGCAGAGGCCCTGAACCTCAGCTGCAGCTGCACATCTGGCTCCCAAGCCACTCAAGGCTCTCCCTGGCTCGCAGTTCCTGTATTTGGACTCTGAAGTTATCCTAAGCTTGCCGCCTCCCATCCTCAGCAGGGTATTTCCACAAGGGAGGCAGTTCCACCAGTGGGCTATGGCTTTCCTGGCTACCCTGTAACCACCCTTCCTTTTTCAAATTCTCTTCTAAACATGTTGGGAAGATAGGTCAGGTCTTGAGGAATTCCTGAAGACAGCAGGAAAGAACTCTGAGAAGGAATTCTTGGGAATCGGGACAAAGGGTCATTCGCCATCTATTGACCACACAGCAGGTCCACAGAGTGCATCATCTTGTTGGACAGCGCCCTGTCTCTGTCTAGGGTGATGCTGACTTCTGTAGGAGGAACACAGGTCTTTTGGTCCACAGGTGACACTTGTCTCCCGCCTCAAGTGACTCTTCAATGCAGGGGTTATGGAGAAGGCAGTTCTCTTCCACCTGGTGACCTGGGAGCTGGGCAACTCCCACACTGTCTCTCTGTCATTGTCTGGAGGACAGAGAAGGTAGGCCCCTGCACAAGGGCTCCCCTGGGAGGTGCCATGCACCCCTCAAATTCACAGGAGCAAGACTCAGTCATGAGACCTCATCCAGACACAGGGTGTGCTGGCCTGGCTGCCATTTCTGGCTGTGGAAGCGTTGTCTGGTGGTTAGGTAGCCTGCCTAGCCACACCACATGTGCACTAGCTGACTGCTGTCTTATGAAAACTAAATGCTTTGGGGTCAGCCAACAAATTGCATTTGCTAACACAGAGATGTTGGGTTTGGTTTGGGTATCATGACGTAACAGAGCCTTGAACTCACTACATAACCCACGCCGGCCTTGAACTTGTATCGTTTTTGTGTCCATCTCGTGAGTGCTGTGAGCACAAAAGTGTGCCATCATCCCCGTGGGGCTGAGAACACAGGGTCCCTTTATCTCTGATCTAAAGCTCAGGCTGGCCTTGAACACACAATCCTCTGGCTTTGTGATGGCAGCTGTGTACCACCATGCCCAGCTAGAATGTCAACAACAAATACGATTTTAGATTCTGTAAGTCTGAAATCTTGTAGAATGAATCTGTCTCCTTGGTTTATCCACAGTTCCTCAAATGCCAGAGCAAAGGTGTCTGGAGGCCATGGTGGTGCCAGTCAGGGAGCTGGCAGGGGCTCTGTCTTCAGTCTGCCCTCCACTCATAGAAATCACTATCCCCAGAAAGATGTCCCAACTCTGGACTCCTGCCAGGAATCAAGGCCTGACACCATCTGTAAGAGATAAATAAATCGAAATATCATCAGCGAATAAGTGTGTGCCATCTGCTACCATGTCAGTTCAACTGGCAGAGGCCTCCAGAGAAACTCCTAGAAGTGTTTGCCAAGGCTCTGCTGCCAGCCTGGTGTGAGGAGAGAAGCACCCTGCAGGGCCTGCTGGCCTGCTCCGGCCCCAGCCCCCAGCACTGTTCCCTCCATCTGGCTAGTGTGGGCTTTTGCCCTTGCCCATTGTCTCTTGCTGGTGCATTTAGCGGGGACCAGACCACAATCTTTTCTGCCCTCCAAGCAAGCTGAAATTACCTGTGATAGAGAAAGTTCCCTGCTTGTGTGTCCAGGGCTCTGGCTCTCTGTGGGACCCTCTCAAGACCAGAGTTCCAGTTGGAACCAGCCTAATCTAAAACCCTGCAGCTGGGTTTCTTCTGGGAAGTTCCGGTTCTTCTGGTTATTTGTGGAGTCCTCTTTGAAGACTTCCCACAGGACAAATGGGCTCTCTAGATCCTGCCAGCTCTGCTAAGAGAGGGTGAAGGACAGTGGCCAGTGCAAAGGCTCTGTGCCACATCGCCTGTGGCTGGCTGTGTGGTGTGACCCGTGCTTTGCTCTCTTCACCTATATAACTGAGGGTGGTCGTAACCCCTGCTTCTAGGGCTGCTGTGCTGTTGAGATGCATGTGGGAAGCACCTGGAAAAGGGCTCAATACAAAGGATGTGCACACTGTATGGCCACAGAGCAAGGGATGGTGGCATGCTTATGTCCTCATAGCAATCATGAGATGGACACAAGAATGATCCAAGTTCAAGGCCAGCCTCGGTTACAGTGAGGCTCTGTACAACACGATGATACTCTTCTTAACCAAACCAAGCCAAGCCAAGCCAAGCCAAGCCAAGCCAAGCCAGACCAAACCAAGACAAGACAAGGCAAGACAAACCAAACCAAACCAGACCAAGCCAAACCAAACTGAGCCAAGCCAAACCAAACCAAACCAGACCGAACCAAACCAAATCAAGCCAAGCCAAGCCAAGCCAAACCAAACCAAACCAAACCAAACCAAACCAAACCAAACATCTCCATGTCAGCAAATGCAATTTGTTGGCTGACTTTGTGAGGTCATGGGTACCACCGTCCTCCATCTCCTGCCTGTCTCAGTCTCTTCCCACCCTTATTGCAGAAATCTCAGCTTCCCCATCTGTTGGGGTGTCGAATGAAATCACAATCCCCAGACTCAGACATGGTGGGCTCCCCATGTTCCCCTCTCTCGCCGATCAAGCTCTGCTGCCAGCTTGGACCCGAGCTGTGTGACCATGCCAAGGGCAGCTTGGCCAATCCTCAGCATCCCCATATCTCTGCCAGCACTAGGCATCTGTCTCTGGCCTCTTTCCTTGTTTCTGCTTGTGGCTATGCCAGGTTCCCACCCCTGCTCCTGCTGAGCATGCAGAATTGCAGCTTCCTGCTTCTGGCTTCCAGGGATGCTCAGGGCTCTCCTTGCAGGAGAGACACCGTCTTCCCCGAACCCCAGGGAAGGAATAAAAGAAGCTTGGATAAGTGGAGCCAAATCCAGGGCAGGTGCTTTGCACTCAACTATTTCAATCCTTCCACAAACCTGCAATAGGGCTATATTAACCCCTATTCACCCATTAGTTCACTTTCTCTGCTTTCGCCAATTAGTGATCAACCATAATAAAGGTGGTAAATAGGAAATGCCAGAAGTAGATAATTCATAAGTTTTAAGTTGTGAGACACCCTGAATGGCATGAGGACCAGTGCTCTCTGACTCACCTCAGATATGACTCCTCCCTTTGGTTCTCCATGCTGTATAAACTGTCCTCCCTCTACCCCTATCAGTCATTGTCTACAGATAGACCATCCCAGCATCACAAGCAGGAGAGAGAGAGAGAGAGAGAGAAGATCCATAAATCTGTCCTTTTATTCTTACTGTGCCTCAAAGGGCACATAGTATCTGTAGGACCCAAGACTGTGGTTTCAGGCATCCCCTGGAGATTTTGGACTGCATAGCCCGTGAGTAGGAGACCATGGTATAATTTCTACTTGGCAGGTAAGGAAAAGGGTCAGAGAGGTGGGCCTACATACCAAAGTTACACAGCTAGGAGGAAGTAGACAATTACTCTGAACTCTTCCTTTCAAGGAGGAAGTTGTGAGACTTGTGATGAATGACAGTAGGGTGGAGCTAATATCTCTCTCTCTCTCTCTCTCTCTCTCTCTCTCTCTCTCTCTCTTTCTCTCTCTCTCTCTCTTATTATTTATTCACTTTACACCCCAGTCATAGCCCTGTCCATCCTCTCCTCCTAGTCCCCCCTCCCCTCCTCTATTCCTCAGAAAAAGGGAGCCCCCCCCATTCACCCACCCCACTTCATCAAGTTGCATCAGGACTGGGTTTGTCTTCTTCCCCTGTGACCTGGCAAGGCAGTCCTGTCAGGAGGAAGTGCTTGAAAAGCAGGCATCAGAGTCCATGTCAGAGACAGGCCCCCTCCACTTACTAGAGGGCCACATGAAGCCTGAGCTGCCCATTGGCTACATCTATGTAGAGCTCCAGCCCATGCATGGTCCTCGGTTGGTGCTTCAGTCTCCACAGGCCCCTCTGAGTCCTGGTTAGTTGGCTCTGTCAGTCTTTTTGTGGAGCTCTTGTCACCTCTGGGCCCTTTGATCGCTCTCCCCACTTTTCCACTAGACTGCCTATGCTCTACCCAATGTTTGGCTGTGAGTCTCAGCATCTATTTCAAAGTGCTGCTGAGTGGAATCTCGCAGAAGACAGCTATGTTAGGATCCTGTCTGCAAGCATAGGAAAGTATCATTGATAGTCAGGGCTTGGTGGAGCCAGTCTCTGCATGTGCTGCCTTACTTAAACCTAGCTAAAACATATGTTCACACCTATTTCCTCACGTAGGCCTCATGTCAGTATAGGAAGCTGGAATGGGCATCCCGCATTTGGGGGGAAACTCCCCAAATGAGTGACTAGAAAAGCATTTATTTTTTTGGGTCTGGTGTCTCTTGTTTAACAGGTGCCTGAGCTGGGATTTAAACTCATGACCACACAAATCCCCCCTTTAACCAGGGAGTTTGATCTGCCCAGCCTCCTGTTGACCTCCCTCTCAGTGAGATCTAAACTGAAGGAGGAACCTGTTAGGGTGACTCCCTGGGACCTGGCCTGGAAGCGAAGTCAAAAGTGGAGCGGGTAAAGGCTTTCCGCTGGCCAGTAATGTTCTCACTGGATTCCTGGGGGACCTTCTTCTCGTCTGGGCTAGCTCCCCTGGGTCTGGATCTCAGCTCTTTAACCATGCCCCTGAGGACAGTAGATCAGGGGTCCCAGCAGGGAGGAAGGTCTGGGCTGCAGAATGCCAACAGTGTAGGGGGGAATAGAACCCTGGGGTCCAGGAAGGCCATGGCTTCCATTCGTCTTATTATCTGCAATGGATGATTTTGACCCAGTGTCTGGGATCTGCTTCAAAACAACGCCACGGTTGGGATGGGGGAGTGTGTGGAAGCAAGGAGTTTTGCCTTGGCGAGTGGTGTTCCTGGGATCCTGGGAGCCTCCTTCCTGTCTGGCCTGGTTCCCCTGACTCTGAGTAGGGAGCTGATATAGGATGAGATATCAGACATGGACCTTCCAAGTGGGAGAGATAGTTGGTGAGCAAGGAAGGGTCCTGGCGACAGAGCTGGAGGACGGTTGAGCTGGATCTTGGTGAGTGGGGAAGGTCCTCCTGCACAGTGCGGAGAGGGTAAAGGCTTTGAGTAGAAAAAGGATCAAGACATAAAGAGTGTCATGGGCTTTCTATTGCTGTGATAAAAACACCATGACGAAAAGCTGCCTGTGAAGGAAAGGGTTTATTTCACCTTAAGTTCCACATCACAATCCATCACTGGGGAAGTCAATGCAGGAATTCAAACAGGGCAGCAACCTGGAGGCAGGAGCTGACATGGAGGCAACAGAGGAGTGCTACCTCGCTCCTCATGGCTTGCTTATCCTGCTTTCTTACACATTCAGGGCCACTAGCCCGGAGCTGGCATCGCCCACAGTGAGCTAGCGTGAGTAATCAATTGAGAAGATGTATCGTGTGAGCTTGCCTCATGAGGAAATTTGGTGGGGTATTTTCTTAATTGAGGTTCCCTCCTCTCAAATGACTCTTAGCTGGTGCCAAATGAGGCAAAACTACCCAGGACAGAGGGTCAAATGGTAGGTGGTAACTCATAGAGTGAAGGGCGACACTCAAAGATAATTGTGTTTCCAGGGTTGGTACCAAGTATCCCATGATCCTTGCACTCAGGGATCCAGGATGCTCATGAGGTCAGCCTGGGCAACATAATGAGCTCTCTCAAAAAGACAGACCTAAAATCAGTGTAAAAGATACAGTGTTGGAAGTTCAGGTCCTCTGCTTGGTGACAATGTAGGCTGCCCTCAGAGCCACCACTGCCCCTGACGTGTCAACATCCTTTCTTGTGTGTCTCTTGTCTCTTAAGTTTACTTGACACATCCCATTCCTGCCTCTGCCTTCCCTGTGCCTGCTGGTTTGCTGGCCTCCCATCCCTCAGTGCACCCATCGGTCAACTTCCTGAAAAGGCAGGCTAGGAAAAGGGCCTTTCCCTGTTTCTTGCCAGTCGTGTTCCCTCAGCACCCTCGAATGTTTCGGGAAGTAAGGACACAGCAGTGAACAAGACTCTTGTGTCCACAAAGCTTTGTTGGTTGCTGAATCCAGGGGGACCCCCCCCCCCCGCGCTCTCTCCACAAGATGGATGCTGTCTCATTTGGAAGAGCAAAGTTACATTTCCCTGATGAGAAGGCTCTAAGGTGGCTGATGCACAAAGGTGCTTTGCTGGCAGAATGGAGGTCGTGTGGGGGTGGAGAGTTTGTCTTCCTGGCTCACTGTTGTGTTATCAGCACCTGGAACCATGCTGGGTACATAGTAGGTTTTCAGTAAAGGTAGGGGATGCAGCTGCATGGCAATGAGACCCTGATGCTGTGTTCTAGGGGAAGGTTGCTTCCTTTTATTGGCTGGATGGGGGTGGGCTTCATTACCACATTTTTACTTACACACACACACACACACACACACACACACACACACACACACACACGTCATATACTTTGACACTTTCAACCCCCCTCATCCTTTTTCCAAAATTCTATCTTCATGTTTTTAACTGACTGTTCTCTCTCTCTCTCTCTCTCTCTCTCTCTCTCTCTCTCTCTCTCTCTCTCTCTCTCTCTCTGTCTCTCTGTCTCTCTGATGTGTATGGGTATGTGTGCTACAGTGTATGTATAGCTGGCAGGGGACAACCCTATGGAGTCAGGTCTCTTTTTCCACCCTATGTGAGCTCAGGTCTCCAGGGTTTTTCTGCAAGCTCCTTTCCCTGCAGCGCCATCTCTTCTGTCCTCTTTCCCCTGCCCCATCAAATCTAGATTTTGCATGGAAGAAAACATTTAATGCCACAAGTATTTGTGGTACTGTTTATTTTACTTAACACAGTGACAAATTTCAGTTTAATCAATTTTCCTGAAAATGACAGCATTTCATTCGTTACGGCTGAGCAAAACCCCATCGCACGTCCCACATCACCCTTCTCCAGTTACCTATTGCTGGGGGCCATGTCTGGTCCTCTAATTCTACAGTTGTAAATCCTGCTGTGATAAGCATGCACAGGCAGGGATGGAAAACTATTAGGACCCAAAGTTAAACACTTCTAGATAGCTTAGTACATTGATTTTGATTTTGATGAGGAAGAGAGAGAGACAGAGACAGAGAGACAGACAGACAGACAGACAGACAGACACACACACACACACACACACACACACAGAGAGAGAGAGAGAGAGAGAGAGAGAGAGAGAGAGAGAGAGAGAGAGAGAGAGAGAGAGAACCCCACAGCTGTGGGGTCAGCTGTGCAGTGTCCAGGCTGTTTCTGACACTGTCTACAGATTCTCCCCTAAAGTCTAGGACAGGCATGTTTTGTGGACAGCTAGGAAAACAAACAAACAAACAATACCTGCAGACCTGCCCCCACTCGGCTCCTCTAGACCCTGGGCAGTCAGGGCCTCCTGGCTGCTAGGTTTTCACCTCATCTATGGTTCTATAAATAGTCACAGTACACCCCTGGGATGGCACCATCTGTTTCCTGCCAGGCCCCTGTGACCCAGATGGCTGGCATGTCAATTCTCATTCAACCAGACAACAAACTGCCTAACTACCCACCCATAGGCTCTCTCCAGTCACTGCTGGCCACCATCATCTTCAGTGGGTGACTGGTATAGGCTGTGGGTCTCTGAGGATGCACAGCCCTGGTGAGGACAGCATCCTCTAAGGCTGTGCGAGTGCACATGCCCTATCAGGTCTAGGTGTGCCAGAGCCCACACATGTATTTCTCTAGACACAGTGCCTGCTCTACGGGGGTGGGGTGGGGCGGAGAATGAGCAAGTCAGCCTCCTCGCAGCTGAGGACCCCTTCCAGCCTCCCAGTTACACAGCATTCCCACAAGGTCTTGGACACTCTCTCGTTCTCCTTCCTGCGGGAATACCGGGTTCTGCTGAGTTCCACAGCTTTTCCTTTCCCAGGGCAGTACTCCTCAGGCATCTTGCTCACGACAGATCCAAACTGCATCTCCTGTGCATCCTCTGCTCCCCCCAGCCCAGCAGAACCATCTTCCACTGACGCAGGACCGTATCACTGTCTCGTGGAGCTCTGGGGATACCATCGATGTTTAGGTTCCTGGGGACGGGTGCTGGCTTCTCCATTTTAAAAGGCCAAGTTGGAGGGTGATTGACACACTTGAACCGTCTGTGGGTTTTAGACCCATGAAATCAGTCTCAGTGTGTGGCTTCTTCCCTAAAATGGAAACCTCTTAAGTCTAATGACCTTCTGAACTTTTTCTATGCTCTTCAGTTCATTGCCCAAGAAAGAACACTGCCATCAGGTGGCAGCAAGTTGACAGTGCTCGAGTCTGGCCTTAGGCTCATATGTATGTATGTGAAGGAGGAAGGGTCAGTGCACTTGTCTTTGGTTTTACGTCCCTCATAACCCTTTAATTAAACATATCAACTTAATAATACCTGACACATTGATGCTAGTGCTGTAAGGGCCACTTGTAAGATCAGCAAATCAATATGGCACCAGGCAGCATCTCCCCATTAAGGTCTCGTGATTAATTTCTAGGGTGGATGCCAAGGCATCGCTCGTGGTTAGACGTCAGCTGTTAGACCTTCGGTTGTTAAGGTGTCCTGTCTTCCTCATGTCACCTCTACGATTTTCCCTTAAATGTCAGCTTTACCCTGCTTCAGGCAGTGTCGGCTGAGTTCAACCATATCTGCTCAAACATCCTTTTTAGCTTTGTGAAACAGAAATAAAAGTGTGCGAGCCATTTATTTGTCCCCGTGTGTGTTTCCCTGCCTGTCTAGAGTTATGTTCCCTGGGGGATTCCTTGCAGGACCCAGCTGTAGCAGCAGCAACGGGCACAGTAGGAAACAGGCATAGCAATGAGAGTAGAGGGCTGGGGTATTTCATGGCCTGTGGTCCATTACTTGCTGTCTCTGAGGTTTGAGTGAGTTACACAAAGTTCAGAGCCTTGGCTTGTTTCTAAAGCAGAGATTCTTGGGGGTTGTTACGGCATGAAGAAGAACGCAAGTGCCTTCTCCACAAGCAGGAGGAGACAGCGTCAAACAGACAAAAGACAACATACTGGCTGCCCTTCTGTTGCTGTGATGAAATACCATGAGCAATGCAACTTTAAAAGAGAGAGTTTATTTGGGTCTAGCTGCCCAGGGAGGAGCATCCAGGACGGTAAAGAGGCAGCAAGTGGCAGACATGGCAACTAGAGCAGAAGCTCACAATTCAAACCACAAGCAGGAAGCAGAGAGTGGACTGGTAATGACACAAGGCTTTTAAACCTCAGTCCCCCCCCCCGCACCCCCCATCCCCACCATACTTCCTTCAGCCAGGCCATATCTCCTAAGCCTGCCTATCTGTCTTAGTTAGGGATACTATTGCTCTTATGAAACGCCGTGACCAAAGGCAACTTGGGAAGGAAAAGATTTATTTGGTTTATGCTTCCACATCATTGTTCAGAATCGAGGGAAGACGGGACAGTAACTCGAAGCAGGTCAGGAACTTGGAACCCGGAGCTGATGCAGAGGCCATGCAGGAATGCTGCTGACTGGCTTGCTCTGCATGGCTTGTTCAGCCTGCTTTCTGACAGACCCCAGAACCACCAGCCCAGGGATGGCCCCCACCCACAGTGAGCTTGACCCTTCCATGTCAATTACTAATTAAGAAAATGCCCTACTAGTTTGCCTACCCCCAAATCTTGTGGAGACATTTTTCTCAATGCGGTTGACATAAAACTAGCCACTACACTACCCAAACAATGCCACTAACTGGGGACCAAATATTCAAATGCCTGAGACTATGTGGGGGTGGGGGTGGGGGCAGGGGAGGGGCATCTCATTCAAAACACTACAGACAAAAAACCCAAAGTCTCAGACTTAAAGCAATGAAAACCCACAGCTGACACCAACATAATGGAATGAGACAAGTGCTCCCCCGAAGGCTGGGGACAGAATGAGGGGGTCCACTTCTGTTGCTTCTAGTCAACATCATATGGTAATTTTAGCCAAGTAGATGATCACAAGAAGGAATGAAGGAGGCCAGGATCGGAAAGACAGAACAAAACTGTTTCTACTCAAACATGACACAGGCTTGCACTCTGCACAGTACATCCTGGCAACTCAGCGAGGAACCATCACACCTGGCTCACACGTAAGCTCAGCACAATGGCAGCCTGTAGCATCCGCATCCAAAACTAATTGTATTTACAGGCGCCAGCAGCAAATAAGCCAAATGTGGAACGAAGGGGACAGTTCTGTTAATGACAGTGAGATAGTGAGATGCGGAAAAAAGTAACAAAAGAACACAAGGCCTATTCTTTGAAAACTACAAAACGTTGAGAGAAATACAGGTGGACCAAAGAAGACAGGAAGGTGGCCAGTGGTCATAAAAGGAGGATGGAGAACGTTAGACTAAGCTGGCCCCTCTGCCCTGGGCGCTCTCCAGTGTCAACGCAATCATGAACAAAATTCCAACCCACTTTTTTGCAGAAATTGACAAGTTGGTCCTACAATTCACATGAAAATGCCAGAAGCCTAGAATAGCCAAAACAAGTTCTAAACGCAGAAGCGCTAATTTCAAAACACATCACAAACTCCAAAGGCAATATGGTGTTGGCATAATGGTAGCTATATAGAGTGACTACGTATAAGCAGGGGTGAGACAAAGCCTGCATTCACGGTGACGAGTTTTTATGAAGGAACCAAGACAATCCAGTATTGAGAAGTCATCTTCAAGAGTGGTACGGGAGCAGCTAGGGACCCGCATGCCAAAGTGGCCCCCTTCATACAGACAGATGGTCAATGCTAGCGCAAGTGATAAAGATAGAAGACTCGGAGATTGGAGGGGTGAGTCTCCGTGAGATGGTTAGGCAAGTCTTCTTAGATACGATCTCAAAACACATAGGATGAAGAAAAATGCAATAAGTGGGTCTTCATTAAAGCCTGAACTCTTTATTCTATTGTCTGCTTGTATCTATCTATCATCTATCACCTATCTATAATCTATCTGTCAGCTATTGATCTGTCGTCCATCTATCATTGGTGTGTGTGTACCATCTATCCTTCTGTACCTATCATCTGCTTCTTTATATCTATTTAGGTATTATTCAAGTATCTACCAGGTCACTTCAAGGACAACCATAGTGACGAAGCGTAAGCAATTCCAGTGTTGGGAAACTAGAGACCTCATCCAGCTGCTTAGGAGAGAGCCTTGTCCCCTTGATGTCATGACCCATGATTTTACTTTGTCCACAAGAAACTTGTCCACGAACACTGGCAAATGTCCCCAAAAGGGAGAATGGATTACTGGAATGCAGTGCAGTACTATCTGCTTTGTCTTCAGGGCTTGTGGTCCATGTCTCAGGGGATGCTGGGAAATGCTCATAGAGCAAGCTGCATCTGAACTAGTTTGCCCTATGCCCTTGCAGCACAGCCACAGAGCCCCTGAGCTATCTGTCCTTTCATAGTCTCTGCATAGGGTCTCCTCTGCACAACTATTCTCACACTAGGGACATTCACTAAGCAAAATAAGGGTTACCCAGATATAAGCACTGTGACACCGTGATGTTCACTAGATAACAATGAAGCTACTGAGGGACTGACAGGAGGCGCTGTATATGGTAGAGTTGTTGCTCAAAGGGATGAGCTGGACAGTGAGTGTGTGAAGGCACCATGCTACTTTGAATGCCGTGTGACCAAACATCTGAGTTTTTTTATTTGTAGAATTTTCCACTTACTACTTTGAGCTGTGGTTGACCACAGGTAACTGAAGCTTCAGAAACCAAAACAAAGGAATGTGATTCTGTGCTACAAAACAAAACAAAAAAAACCCCAAAAAACAAAAAACAATGAAATGCCAACACCTCAGACACCTTAGAACCATGCTGCTAAGAGAGAGAAGTGAGTCAGAAAAGGCCATGGACAAGATGACCGTTTCTGTGAGATCCCTCACTAAGCAAATCCAGAGACAGAAATAGATTAGTCATAGCCTAGGGCTGGGAGGGTTAGAGGAAGGGAGGGTAGATTGCTAATAGGTACAGTTTTTGGGGGGCAGTGAAATGTATAAAATTGATCGTGAGGATTGCCGCCAAGACTTGTGGCAATACTGTGGATACATGGAAAGCTGTTGATTTGCCTTCAAACAGTGAATCCTGGGCCACGTGAATTATACCTCTGGCAAAGCATTGTTAAAGGGAAGAGACAGCAAAATCCCTGCTACATAATCCGTAAATATGACCTGGAACTGGAACCATAGCTGGTGCTGGGAGCCTGCCCTTTTTAGAACCAGGGGAAAGCCAAGGGCCACCGTAGTCTCACGGGCCCATGCAGAGGCTTTAATTTCTTTTAAAAGCAGAAAAAAATGGTTAAACTGTGAAATGGGTAAAGTGCTTGATACTTGAAACATTCGTGTTTATACCAATGGGGCTGTAAAATATAAAATTTTGAGACGCTGTGCTGGCTGTTTTTATGTCAATTGGCTACAAGCTATAGCCATTTGAGAGGAGAGAGCTTCAGCTGAGAAGATGCCTCCATAAGACTGAGCTGTAGACAAGCCAGTATTTTCTTAATTAGTGAATGTATTAGGGTTTCTATTGCTGTGAAGAGACACCGTGACAGCGGCAACTCTTACGAAGGAAAACGTTTAATTGGGGCTGCCCCACAGTTCAGAAGTTTAGTTTGTTATCGTCGTGGCGGGAAGCATGGTGGCACGCAGGCAGACATGGGGCTGGAAAGGGAGCTGAGAGTTCTACATCTGGACCCTCAGGCAGCAGGAAGACACAGTGGGGCCTGGGGCCTGGCTTGAGCATCTGAAACTGCAAAGGCCACATCCCAGTGACATACTTCCCCCAACAAGGCCATACCACCTAGCAGTGCTACTCCCTGTGGGCTGAGGGGGCCATTTTTATTCAAACTACCACAGTGATTGATGAGGTAGGACCCAGCCCGTGGTGAGTGGTGCCATCTCCTAGGCTGGTGGGCCTGGGTTCTATAAGCAGGCTGAGCAAGCCATGGGGAGCAGGCCAGTAAGCAGCACCCCTCCATGGCCTCTGCATCAGCTCCTAATTTTGGGTTCCTACCCTGCTTGAGTTCCTGCCCTGACTGCTTTTGATGATGAACTGTCACAGGAAGATGCAAATGAAACGGATCCTTTCCTCCCCCAGTTGTTTTTGGTCATGGTGTTTATCACAGCAATAGTAACCCTGATGAGGATATGTAACCAAGAGAGTTCATCCTAGTTAGGGCCTCACTGTAAAGTTTGGTCCGTTGTCAGATTCATGATCCTCCTAGATGCTGGGATTATAGCATCTGTCACTACTCCTGGGTGAAATATGATTTTTGACATTAGTTTTCTATGTAGGGAGGGAGTCGTGAAGACAAAGAATCCAAGATCCAATCAGTGTGGTGCTGGTCTGGACCAAATTTGAACATTGCCCTTGTCTCCTTACAGTTTTGGGGAAATATATATCATTAAAGAAAGTTTAAGACAATTTACTCAAAAATCTAACAAAAAATTCTGTTTTCTTTCTTGAGGGAAGTTGTGGTTGAACTCTAGCCCAGGCCCTTATGCTCATGTGTTGCTGTGCTAGTAGGCCAGCTCCTCAGCACTCCTTCTCCTTATCACCCCCTTCCAGAATGTTCTTGCTTGTCAACACATCTGCCTTTATATTGTTGATCATAATCTGAGCAGCGCTGCTTTGCCGTTCGACCCAGGCTGGTGGTTCAGCATCTCAGAGCATTGTGTTGTTCATCTGTAAAGGGAGGGGAGGCTCCCGCCTCTCAGTGCAAAGCTTAGACTAGAAACAGGCAGCATGGTGTCCACCTACCTGTGTGTGGCCGGATGCATCTCAGACAGGAGTGACATGTATCAGAGTAGAGACAAAACCTTGGAAGGACTTTCAGACTCCCCTGTGATCAGGCCCTGCCTTAACCCCATCTCCCACCACTGTTGTTGTCATGTGGCTGCCAGGAAGCTCAGGAGCCAGAAGGGCTTCAGGAAACTTTGTCTGATAATTATGGTGGCTCCAAATGGACAAAAGATAGGAAAGGTGTGGAGAGGAGCCCGGATAAGCCACTGGAAGCCTCCCTTGGTCCACAGCAGGAATTTTGACTCTTTTCTATGAGATGTTATAAAAAGGTGTGTGTGTGTGTGTGTGTGTACACACAAGCACATGCTCATACATGCACGAGCACACGCATATGCTTTATATGATCAGCATACAGAAGGGATCAGAGAGAACTGAATGAGTCTGGGAGAACAGGAGGCACAGCCTGGTCAGAGTGGGGCAGATACAGGACACAAGGCAGAGGAGCTCAGGCCTTTGGCTTGGCCAGGGATGGGGAGCTGGTGGTTCCCACCCAAGCTCGTGGCACACAACAAAGCTGCTTGGAATCGTGGTTAAGGGAGCTGCCTTGTGGGGTGGGGTGGGGCAGTGCTCTTTCTGGGACTCTTGGACAGGCCGACTGTGAAGCTGTGCCTTCCTATTCTGAAACGCTTCCTCTCTTTCCCAAGGTGAGAAATGCCGCAGCTTCATTGACCTGGCCCCGGCTTCGGAGAAAGGTAAGTAGTTATCTCTGCTCTCTCTGGGGACCTGCCTTGACCTGGTGGCTTGTCAGAGCCCGGAGTGTCTCTCCTGCAGCCATAAGGCTTCCAGAAGCTGGGTGTTTTCTCACACAGCACTGTCTGAGTGCGATGAAAGGGGGGGCAGTGAAGAAGGGGGAGACTTGTCTGGGTGATTGTTCTACCCCACAGACCTGCCATTTTTTTTTTTTTTTGGAAAGCTCCAGCAAGAAGCTTGGGGGAGACTAAGGGACAAGGGACAAGAGACTCAGTGCCTCTGAGTTGGCAGGAAGGAGCCAATTCTCTCAGCGGAGAGAGTGTCCATCTGCAGGGACTGCCTCCTCAGATTCCCTGAAGCCATGTTCTTTCTGAGCTCAGGTCCAATCCTGAGGCACTTGGTTGAGCCACAAGGACCTGGCTTCAACTAGAGATCAGTAGGCAACACCGTGGTGAGCCAGCATTTTTCCAGAAAGGTGGGGGAGTGGTGGCTGCTGGGGACTTGGTCACTAATCGTCGGTGACCAGTTTTGTCAACAAAAGCCTCTATCAACATCAAGATGAAGGGTCTGTCCCTCTCACTGCCGCTGATGAGGAAATATCCCAGAGGGATTACATCACCAAAATTTCAGGTCAAAGGGCAAGCAGAGCTGGGCTTTTGAGATGGGACCTAGAGTCCAGTGTGGGCTTGCCTGAGCAGGACTCTACATGCATGCCTTTCTTAGCATGGTGGACGAGTTCTGTGAACACACGCAGTGTGAGTGTGTAGGCACCAGGGTGCCCATGTGTGCCTGGGTAGTGAACCTGCCTCGGTATGTCTGTGTGTCTGTGTACAGTGTGGGCCCATTGGCTCTGCTCTTCCAGGGGCGCTCAAGCCTCTCTTGCTTTCTTTATGCGGACTGAAGTCCCCCAAGAGCGGACACCATCTGTTTTATGGGTGGTGCTGTTTGACTTTTAGGGCTTGGTGGCCACGCAGAGGACCATCTGATGGAATATACCAAAATGTTTATGAGGAGGCTGTTTGATGGGCTTTGTTGCCTAGTGATGGAGGCTTTTCTGTCCCCACTGCCTCTCAAAGACTCTGGCTTTTCGTCTGTGTGGCAGGGTTAGTTTGTGGCAGTTGCGTGGCTCTCTGTGGACCCCAGTGCTTTTGGGTCAGGCCACCTGCTCCCCGTATTTTCTCTGCACTTGGTTCTCTACTTCAAACAGGAGCCCAAGGCACAGAGAATGACTTTTTTCTGAGCCATCCCACTTCTGGGGGTGGGGTCTGCATTGAGCATCTCTGCCCTGGTGAGTTCTCACTCAGAGCATAGTTTTCTTCTGGACCCTGGTAGCTACCTCAGCTGCCTCCTTCCTAGGGTCCTTCTGCTCTGCTAAGATAACAGAACAGCCCCTCCTAACAGTGTGCACATGTGTGTGTGTTTGTGTGTGTGTGTGTGTGTGTGTGTGACACATACACACAGCTAGCAGGTAAGATTAGACTCTAGCTCTTTCCTTGATTCTTTTCTTTTAATAAATGCTTGCATTTGTTTATTGTACATATGCACACCGCTGCACATGTCTGGAGGTCAGAGGGAAATTTGTGGGAGTTCTCTCCTTCCACCATTGTGTCACAGGGGTTGAACTCAGGCCATCAGGTTTGGTGGCACATGCTCTTACACACGAGCCATTCTGATGGCTTGTGGTTTGTTTCTTGAGACAGAGTCTATGTAGGCCAGGGTGACTTTGAACTACTGATCTTCCTGTCTCTACAGAATCTGATTCACAGATGTCTGGCTCCTCTGTTAACAAGGTAGATCCAAGGGTTGTGGAGAGCCTGGGGCTCTGTGAGTTCAGGACTGCACTTCTCTCCTTGCCTTCATCTCTGTTCTAGACATTTTTATGTTTCTGTGACAAATTATTGGCTCTTGGTGGCCATTTATTTACTCAGTTATGGTCAGGTGGACCCAAGGCCTCACACACGTGGGGCAGGTACTCACCAGTGAGCCACATTCTTAAATCAGAATGATTTTTTTAATGTTTTAATTTATTTATTTTATGTGTATGAGTGTTTTGCACGCATGTATGTCTGTACACATATGTGTGCCTGGTGTCTGACGAGAACAGAAGAGGGCATGGGATCCCCTGGGACTGGTGTTACAGACAGTTATGAGCTTCCATATGGGTGCTGGGAACCGAACCTGAGTCCTTTGGAAGAGCAGTCAGTACTCTTAACTGTTGAGCCATCTCTCCAGTGTGTGTGTGTGTGTGTATGTGTGTGTGTGTGTGTGTGTGTGTGTGTGTTGTGTAGTGTATCATCTTGCTATACTCCATGCCAACCACAAACTCACGATCCTTCTCTTTTTAAAAAAATCACATTGCAGGATCCCTCTGTTTAACTTTCCTGAGGGCCACATCTTACTCAGGGTAAATTCAGTGCTGTTGCTGTGGCTTTACAGGCTATATGTGACCTGGCCCTCTAGCCAGGATGTCATCTCCTCCTACCACTTCCGCCTTTTTAAACCATACTTCAGCTCCCTAATACTTGTTGTTTCTTGGGTCAGCCACGTTGATGTGTGCCTCAGGGCTTTTGCATGTGCTGTTGCCTGGAACACTGTTCTTCTAGGACTCTGTCACAACTCGACACATGAAGGAACATTTTAGGAACATTTAAGTGCATATGCTAGAGACAGACAGAAGACTCTCTATAGGCTTTTATGTGGAGAGCGGGGACTGACTCTGACATGAACTCTGGTGCTCCATATTTGACCACCTCCCCTTGGTGGGGAGGCCTGGTAGCACTCAAGGAAAGAATAAGCAGGCTATCAAGATGAGACCTGATAGCCTATGACCATATAGTGGGGGAGGAGTCCCCCTCGGTCATAGAACTAGGGGAGGGGGATAGGGTGAAAGCGGGAGGGAGGGAGGAATGGGAGGATACAAGTGATGGGATAACAATTGAGTTGTAATCTGAACAAATTAATAAAATTAAAATTAAAAATAAAAAGAAGACTCTCATAGCTCCCCTTTGATGTATACTAGGACTGCGATGCTTTATCAGTGCTTGCAAAGGTGTGCTCATGCATGCTCACGGATGTAGATGTCCATACATTTCACACATATGGAATCATGAATTCCTTTCCTTATCAGTACCCACAACCTCCTCTCCCACACTCCCCTCTTCCTCTTTTGCCTTTTGTGCGATGGGTGAACCAAGACCTAGCACATGATTAGGCACAATTTCTATCTCTGAGCAGAACCCAAGTTCTGTCTTCCTTCTGTGAATAGTTGTGGAATGCCATTTAAGCAGCTGGATGAGTTGCTTTTGCACTTGGAGTGTCTGGCATCGTAGCTAAACCTTGGCGGCTGCATGCATCTCTCTCCCTCTGAGGCCAGCAGACTCCCTCTGATCTTTTAGTGACTGACTGAGCCAGTAGTGCTGCCCACACACTGGCACTGGTGTGTGACCTGCTCTTTGACAGAGGTCTGTGAGGCAGGGCGCACCATGGATGAAGCTGACTGAAGATGCCTGGGCTGGCTGGCCACTAACACTCTCCACCCCCTACACGCTACAAACTCCATTCTGAAAACAGACAGGAATTTCCTTTCTTCTGCCCCCAACCCCAAACCCTGCAGTTTCCCTCTGTCTCAGCACCTCAGTTACTATTCATAGGGACAAAAGTATCCTGAATATCAATCACTCTGAGCAGCTAAATAATTTTGAAAGCCAGTGTAGCAGTCAGCAATATTCATAGCAATGCTGGGTAACAAGCCAGCCTGCCACTCAGCTGCTCATGTGTCTAGGGGTTTTTCTGTGATAAAGGCTCACTTGGTTCCAAGGATGTAGACTGGTCTTAAGCCTGCTGCTCATAGATGCATTCTGGATCCAGGTGGAGGCTCCTCTGACAGCAATGCCAGAAACATAGGGAAGGGAGGCTTAATACATGAGCATGCATGAGGCCCAGTGACTTCCCATTGGTCACAGCAAGATTCAGGGCAGGTCTAACAGTAGTGGGACGAAAAGCATGCCACCTGCATGGAGGCTGGAATGCAGCAAGATGGCAACTTGCTGAATGACGACAGAGTCCCTCCCGCTTGGGTGTGGCCACAGGTATAAGATGGTGGTGGCTGATGCTGCCATCAGGACTTTGACTAGGTTGTGAGTGTGTAAGACTTGTTCACTTGTTTGTTCACGCCTTCCCTGGTTAGTCGGGACCTTGGCTCCCCCTGAGATGACCTGATATTTGGTGGGGGACAGCTATACAGTCCCTCACAACACACCAGTGTCACCCCTTGCCTGCCCTTTGCATTCACACAAACTTTTCTGACAGATGTGTCTGGAGCTCTTTCCTGTACAGGGCAGCGTGGGAAGGCACAGGAGGCGCAGGGGGACTGGCCTCGAATAACTGTCCCCAGACCCTGGGGAAGGAGCTAGGCCAACAGCTACTCACATGGCAGCGGGCTCTTAAGTAAGAATGAAAAATCTACTTTACTATAAAACACTGCGGGAACCTCTTTGTTGAGAACCAGGAAAAGCCATGTGATGCCTTCAGCAGTCATGAAGGTGGGGTTAACAGGGTCCCACAGTCCCAGTTTGGCCTGGCCCTCCCCCCCTCCCCTCTCTCTTCCTTTTCTTCCTTCCTTCCTTCCTTCCTCCTCCTCCATCTTTGGTCTTTCAAGACAGTGTTTCTCTGTATAGCCCTGGCTGTACTGAAACTCACTCTGTAGACCAGGCTGGCCTCACCCTCAGAGATTCACCTGTCTCTGCCTTCCAAGTTCTGGAATTAAAGGCATTCTTCACCATTGCCCAGGCTAAATACATGACGTTTTACATTCTTTGTGTATTTGTTATATTTTTTAGACAAGGCTCACTAAGTAGCCCTGGCTGGCCTTGAACTTATGACCCTTGTGCTTAAGCCTCCTGAATGCGGGGCTGATAAGTATGCCTTTTAAGAGCAAGGTGTGAGCCATGGGTGGTGGCTTCCTGGGCCCTGCTACCTCACCTGTGTTCTAGAATCTGCCTCTAGCCGCTATTGGCCACCTCCCTGGGGAGTCCCCACATCTGTACACACAGCTGGCCCTCTGCAGGAAGCCTGCTCATCTCCCTGGCCTGAGAGACAGCCATATGCAGCTTCCCCCTTTCCAGGTCCAACTGTATGACAAGCGCCGCACCTTTGTCCCTAGAGGACCTTAGCCTCTCCAGGATTTCACAGTGACCTCAGCTGCCTGTGTTCTAGGCTGCACTGCTTAGGATCTGCACCCACAGAATACTCTAGAAGACAATGTTGAGCACAGACATCTGACAACTTCTCACATGGGATGTGAGGCAGAAGCCTGACACACAAGAATGCTCGAACAGAGTCCAGCTGGCAGCCTTGAAAACCTGGCTCTTTACCTCCAGCCCCGCCTCCCCCCACTGGCATCTATTTCCCTAACTCTCCAGCAGCTTCTCGTTATTTCAGTTTAGTAGTCCGAGTCTGCTCCAGCCTGTGCTGCTGAGCATCTTTAACCTGTCTCCATCTCCACTTGCAGTGGCCAGTGAGCCAGGATCTTTGAAGGGCCCCAGGTAGAAATCAGTGTGAAACAATGTCATAACTAGCTGGTTTCACGTCTCAGGGCTGTGAAACAGCTCCGAGCTGATCCAGGCTTTGGCTGAGTCGGTTCGCAGCCGCGCTCCTCTCGTTTCTCAGCTTCTCAGCCACTCTGTCCTGAATCACGGCTTCTTCTGCTCACTTAATTTAGTGCACTTTATTGATTATATCAAAGAAGTGGGGCGTGCAGAGATGAGAACATATGGGGGAGAGGATGGAGTTGACTCCACAGGGGCACTACCCTGGGGTCATCACTGACCAGCACAGTCCTCAGCACTGCCACCTGCACTCCGTCGTGAGTTCCAGGCCAGCCAGGGATCCATAGTAACATCCTTTCTAAACCAGACCCAGAGCATGGTCGGCTAACCTAGCGCCTTTTTACACCTCCCGACCTCCACACCCCAGGCAGGCACATTATTGCCTTGCTCTGGAGCTGTCCTGTCTTATGTCACCAACTTGGTCCTGCAGTTGTCCCTCTGTGTGGCAGGAGCTGAGAAGTGAGAGGACTCCCCCAGACCTGTTTCTAGCAGCTCACCTTCTAGAGCAGTGGTTTTCAACCTGTGGGGTTGTGACTCCTTTGGCAGGGGAGAGGGGTCAAAGAACCTTTTCACAGGGGTGGCCTAAGACCATCTGCATATCGGATATTTACATTATGAGTCACAATAGTAGCAAAAGTACAGTTACGAAGAAGCAACAAAATAATTTTATGGGGGTGGGGTGGGGGTTCACTACAGCATGAGGTCGTAGCATTAGGAAGGTTGAGAGCTACTGTTCTAGAGGGACAAACGGACAGAGACCTTTAGGAGGGTAGGTGGGGTGGCTGATGCAGGAAGGCTCTAGAGGAAGCCATTTCTTGTCTGGCCTCGGGGCAGCGGGAGGAATAGCTCTGTGGGATGAATGGCCAGTGAAAATGCAGGCTGTGTTGTCAGTGTGGGGACAGCAGCAGGTTCTCAGGAGACGCTGCCGAACAATGGAAGGAAAGGGGGACCCAGGGAGGCAGGCGCAAGTCAAGGTCACACATCAGTCTCTGCTCAATGCTATCTCACCTCCTATTGCTGAGGACTTTGGAACAGTGTCTCTGCGGATTTGCTTCTCAGCCACCCTTCCAGATGCTGAGCCTCAGGGCCCCCCACCCCACCCCCACCCTCCTGGCTTTGATCCTGCCTTTCTTTCCCAGAGTTTAACATCTCTAATTATGGGCTCACACGAAGCCCCACCCCCCCAGCCTGGGAGAGGGCGCCTCCCAGATCACAACATCTAATGATTACTTTAGCTGCTCCAATTCCAATAAGGCAGGATTACCTTTCCAGGTAATTAGGGATCTAGGTAGCTTTGCCTGCTTACTCTCTTGCACAACGTCGTATTAACCCTGACCAGTGACCGGCTTTCATGTTCTATAATTGGAAATACTTTCTCTGTGCTGAGAAGAAGCCTGTTGAGCGTAAACAGCGGTGATTTAAATTTCTAAGTGGCTCTGTGGGCTCAGCACACTCTGCCGAGAAATTGCTGTGCGGCTCTGGGGGTCCACCAGCTTGGCACAGGATTAGGAAGTGCGCATCCTGCATGTTTGTGTGTGTGTGTATGGGGGGGGGCAGGGTCCAGAGCTTCAGCAAGGCAACATTGCACGTCTACCCACAGCTCACTGATGAGCCACCCTGCCTGGGACAGCCTGACATTTGTAACGAGATCTTATCGCATGTGTTAGTTCACTGTAACAAATACTTGATACGCTTACAAAGAGGCAGGATTTTTATCAGCTCATAGTGTGCAAAGCTCCGTCCCCTGATCCTTGGCCCTGCCATTTTGGGCCTGTGTAAGGCAACTCTTCTGTCAGAGCTCCTGTGGCAGAGCACACAAAGAGGGAAGGATGGACCAAGCTCCCAAAGCCCCCTCGAGGCCACGCCCCCAATGGCCTCATTTCTTTCCCAAATCTACACAGGTCACATCTCTTATATAAACAATACGATACTGTGTCTAATACTGTATGCGCTTTTCTATCCTACTAGTCACAATGCGAATGAGATGCAAACAAATGATAGAGAAATATCTGCTAGCCAGCCTTGCTCAGATAATAATAATAAGTCAAAAGTCAATCTGTGTTCAGTATGGATCACTTTTCTTTTTTTGAGGCAGAATCTCACTATGTAGCTCAGGCTAGCCTCAAACTTGGGATCCTGCTACCTCGGCCACTGAGTGGTCAGATGATGGGGGTGCACCACTGTGCCTGGCACAGGTGCTTTTCAAGTACTTCCCTTGTGCAGTGGAACCTGGGAACAGACTTGTGAGCACAGAGGGCAGACCGTGGTGCCCTCCCCGTAATTTACTAACAGAAACACGCCGGTGTTAAATGGGCTCTCTGTGAGGTTACAGGAGAGCACACGACAAAGGACCAAGGACCAAAGACCTGGTTGAGACACAAAACCAGGGCCAGCTTAAGGTGTGAAAGCTTCTGACAGCAGCTCCTCCCTCTGCCCCCCCCCCCCCATCCCTCATGTGGCTCCCCTGCCATCCTCTCTTGGGGACACTCTGCTTGCTGTCTCTCTGGGGGTTGCTTTGGTTAAAGTGAAGCCCCAGCAGTGGCTTTAGGATGCCGGTTTGTTTCTCTTAGGACACTCTTCAATGGCTGACAGTAACAATATTAAAAGCTTATAGGTCTGAGGAGATAACTGCAGACATGAGGGTCTGAGATTGAGCCCCAGAACCTAAGTGGAAAGCACTAGGTGTGGATAGAAGGAGCTGGAACCCCAGTGTTGGGGCCAGAGACAGAGGATCCCTGGGCCTCACTGGACAGGCTGACTTAACCTGTTTGGCAAGCTCTGGGACATTAAAAGACCCCTGTAAGAAACAAAACAAAACAAAGAAAGGTGGATGGTGTCTGAACCCACGCTTGTCCTCTGGCCACTACCTGACCAAATGCCCCTACACACACACACACACACACACACACACACACACACACACACACACA
>OU015757.1:6425427-6439173 GCA_907169655.1 Acomys percivali | reverse complement strand
ACTCACCTGTCCACCCACCCTCCATCCATGTGTCCATCCCACTCACCCACCCACCCTCCATCCGTGTGTCCATCCCACTCACCCGTCCACCAACCCTCCATCCATGTGTCCATCCCACTCACCCATCCACCAACCCTCCACCCACTCACCCATCCACCAACCCTCCACCCACTCACCCATCCACCACTTTCCATTCATGTATCTACTGACTACCACCCATGTAGCTATTCATTTATCCGTCTGTCTACCCATCTACCTACCATTATCCATCTGCCCACCCTTTATCCGTCTATCTATCTATCCACACATCTATGATATCTGCCACCCACTCATGCACATATGCACACAAGCATCCATCCATTTATCAGTCCATCCACTCTCCCGTCTACCCACCCCTTGTCCATCCATCCACCCATCCACCCATGTATCCGTGCACTTGGGCTATATGGATTGAGGCCCTGTTAGTTTTGTTGATTTGCTGGCAGCATCTGCACCATGTTTGTCATCATGAAAAACATCAAAAGGCTGCCCAGGCCTATTTATTTAGATGCCCCTTGTCAACATTACTTTGTGACTGTTCTGTGATGCTTCTACTCTTCTTTGTCTTTTTTGAGTAGTTGGAGGGTCCCCTGTGTAAGAATTTCAGTAGGCGGTACATGTGTGGGTCGGGGGTGGGGCACATGTGTGTGTTGGGAGAGGGCACTTTCCCACTCTCTCAACCCTTCCATAGCCTTGGAAGCTCTCTTCATTTTCCCTTGCTTTAGAGACAATAAGTTAGCTGGATCCACGGCTTCTGCATGTGGGCCGCGGACTTCTCAATTGAGCAAAGGCCCAGCCTCCTCCTCTACAGTGGATTCACTTCTTCTGGCCTCTGGAGTTTTCTCCACCAAGGCCCTGACTGTGGAAAGAGAGAAAGCTGAATGTGGTCAGCTCAGTCTGGACATGGTCCATGCTGTTGGCCATAACTCATTACTAGGCCGAGCTCAGCTATAAGGAACATTGGGAAATGTGGGCACACGAGAGACAGGTAACATGAAATATGGAAACGCCAGTCATATCTCTGACTCTTTTCCCTGTCCCCCAGGTCAGAGGAGGGCTGCAGGAGAGAGGCTACTCTGGCTTTTTCTTCCTACAGATTTATGACAGACAGTGAAACCTATAGCTTGTGTGTGTGTGTGTGTGAATGCCCAGACTTGCAACGCAGAGTTGCTGCTCAAATGGCGCAGAGCTGGCTTTATGCATTCCCTGCACCCCCTGCAGCTGGGAGCATGGGCTGAGGGCAGCAGAGGGGTGAAGGAGGCCATGGGAAAGCCTCTGTCCTGGGTTGGATAGAGAAAATAAAATAAAGCAGAATTGTTCCTTTAACCAGAATAACTGACCGGCTGCAGCATCCCCACGGATCAGAGACTGGGTGAGTGTGGTATGGGAGTTATTGGGGTTACAGAGGATGAAAAGGGGGGAAGTTTGAAGACAGAAGAGTCTATCTGCTGGTTGCTGTCCCCGCAGCCTCGAAGTGGTAGCTACCAGCCAGTGTCGTGGTGTGTGGAGTTTCTAATCAGGAGCTTCCACAGGTGTTATCAGTCAAGTCACTAACCCTTCACTGTCCCCACTAAGAACCCCTGGGGTGGCTGCCACCCCTCTAGGTTGCAGCTGTCACTGCTTGTCATTTTGAAACTGGAGCTAAAAATCAGAGTTAGAAAGTTACCTGCTTTCAGGTGCTCTGCTCCTTGCTGATCTCGTGGTCACTGCGCATTTCACAGAGCTCCTGTTGAGCTCCTGCAGGGCCCCTCCGCCCAGGTGCGTGTGCTCATGCAGAAAGTACGTCCTCACTTTCATTCGGACTGGTTTTGCCTTGCCAAGACCCACTCTGTCTTGATCAAAATGTTCTTTCGCACTCTGGGAGGCAGCGGCAGGGGGATCTCTGTGAGTTCCAGGCCAGCCTCGTCTACAAAGTGAGTCCAGGACAGCCAAGGCTACACAGAGAAACCCTGTCTCAAACAACCCAAACCAAACTAACCAATAAAAAACCAAACCAAACCAACCAAACAACAACAAAGCCCACAAAATGTTTTTCTTCTGCTAGGGATGCCAGAGACAGGGCAGAATGTGGAGAGACCTGCCAGTTCTGGTCCTGCCTCTGAAGCTGTGCCTTTGGCTGGAGCAGCACTCTGTCTACCTCTGTTTAATTTGGTCCTGAGTGTGAGGGAAGGGCACATTCCGCATCTCTTAGCAGGCTCCTCATGACAAGGGTAGGTCTGTCTTGACAGGATGCTATTGGCTGCTAGTCCTTAGGGTCCATGCGGCCAGGCTGTGGCACCATGAAATGTTTCCACCAGGCATCAGATGCTTATTAGGGGACATTTTCCTCAAGGAAGACCTTTGCAGAACCTGGAATTCTGGTCCTAGGGAAGTCAAAAGTCATGCTTTTTAGCCTCCAGGACATTCACGAGACGATCATCTTTATTGGCAGGGACTCTGCACAAGGAGGACCTGCAGGACACTTGTGTCTCCATGCTGTCATTGGGCAGGGGCTGCTGAGGCTCTTGGAGAAGGTCACTCATTGGCTGAAGGTCTTAGATCCAAAGACCCAGTTGCAGTTACCAAGGTGATGCCTGACTGTACTTGGGGTGGGGTCAGCTTGCCAGGCAAGCGTTCGGTGGGCCATGTCCTCTGTAGAGCATCCTGTGGGCTGAGAGGACAAGGTTAGGAAAGGCATTCTAAGCGAAGGCTCAGCGTCTGAGTAGTCCAGGAGCACAGGCATGTGGGCTGTCCTGTCTACAGCAGCCTAGCAGCTCTAGCCAAACAATGAGCCTCAGAGAGTTCTGAGGAGTCAAGTGGAAAGTATCCGTAGGGCTGGGGTGCAACAGACATCAAAAGTCACCCCCAAGATGGGCTGGAGAGATGGCTCAGAGTTTAAGAGCACTTGCTACTCTTGCAAAAGACCAGAATTCAGTTCCCAGCACCCACACTGGGAACACACAACCTCTGTAACGTCTGGGCCAGGGGATCCGACACCCTCTTCTGTCCTCTACAAGAACCTGCACACATGTGCACATACATGAATATAGACACTCACATGTAGATACAAATAAATATTTTTTAATAAATGTCACTTCAGGAGCATGGGCTCCCTGGAAGCCAGGCAGAGGACAGTATTTGGGCGCTAAGGTGGAGTGGTCTGATGTGAACTCTGAAGGCTGGTTGACCAGTGTCCAGGCAGAAGGCAGCAGCCCTGGATGGGAACTGGGCAGGGGCAGAGGGCTGGGTTCTCTGTGTGTAGAGCAGTCCAGTGCCAATGATCACTTAAGGTCTGGCCTCAAGGTACCACAACCACAGGGAGAAAGACCCATTCGGCCTCTGACCCAGACACTTCTCACCATTGGAAATAAAGACCCCAAGTGGAGAGTCCTGTTGCACTATCAGCTCCGACTCTCTCCTTTTCCCATCAGTGTGTGGCCAGAGGCGGTTAGCAGGAAGGGAAAACAAAGGTCTGGCCTTTCCCAGCAGCCACTCTGGGGCAGATGGGGCATATTTACTGATGGGGCCATTGCTGGAGTAGGCAAAGTTAAGTCTTGTGTGTTTCCGAAACCCAATGCTCGGGAGGCAGGATTTGGTGAGAAGAAAATCAGGTTTATTCTAAGACTGATGCTGAGACAACAGGGCGGCTTCCTATTCTCCCAGCCCCATCTGGAGGAACCCGCTTCCGAGGGCCTCTTCCAGGGCAGGAAAGAGAAACACTGCATGGGTGGGAGTCTTCTAGGATGTGTGTTTCTGTGTCCACCCCCCACCCCCACCCCCGCTCCACCAGAATAAACCAACTGGCCTTGCCTCCTTTTGGAGGGGCTAGCTCCCTTAAATCTTTAGGCAAATATATTCTGCCCATCATCATCTCACACAGCCTTATAAATCAAAACTCACTGGATGTGCAGGGCGGTGGTGGCGCACGCCTTTAATCACAACACTCAGAAGGCAGAGGCAGGCAGATCGCTGTGGGTTCGAGGCCAGCCTGGTCTACAAAGCAAGTCCAGGATAGTCAAGGCTACACAGAGAAGCCCTCTGTGTCTCAGAAAAAAAAAAAGTCACTGGATGCTCAGGAATTTGTAAATCTAAAGAAAGATTACTTACTATTATGGTTTAGACAGTAGAAGGCCAGCAAAGAAGGGGAAGGCCAGGTGTCTCACACAGTGGCGGCCGTTTCAGGGGTGGGCTCTTCCTGCTTTCTGTACTCAGCACAGCATGTCTTCTGCGTCCCCCACCCCCGATTTCTGCTGTTACGTGTCTAGAATGTCCTCTTCTCTCCCCTTATTCCCCTCTTCTTCCTGCCTGTGAACCCCAGAACCCTGTTTTACGTGCCTCGTTATTTGTCTTGCTTTCTTCATAGGGCCCTGAACCCCTCAAGGACTGCCTGCTTCACTCAGTGCCAAATCCTAGCACGATGTTGGGTATTGCTGGGCACGTAGCGATGGCCTAAGTCCCATGCTCCAGAGCCTCTGCTGAGCGTGCCCCATCCCACCATCCCTGCATCCGTTCAGCAAGCCCAGCTCAGTTGTCACTCCAGCTCCTCCTTCACAGATAGGAGAACTGAGGGTCATGGAGGCCGACCCCATCGCTTCTGCTCATACATCTATGAGACGCTGAAGTCAGCACTCAAGCCCGGAGCCTTTTGGGGGAGGGGGTGTTATTTTCCTCTGGGTTCTCACAACTTCCCAGTTTCTTCCACACTCTCTTGTTCTTGAAAATAAACTTCAGACCTCACTTTAAATTTTTTTCAAAATCATTTCTCATACATTACATCCCAACTGCAGTTTCCTCCCTCCCTCCCCCAGTCTCTTCTCCTTATCTTCCTTCTCCCCCAGATCCACACTCTACTCTTCCTCCCCTTAGACAAGAGCAGGCCTCATGTCAACCAAACAGTGCATAACAAGCTACAAGGAAGCCAGGCTCATACCATCACATCAAGGCTGGATGAGGTGACCCAGTAGGAGGAGCAAGGTCCCACAAGCAGGCAAAGAGAGAGAGAGAGAGAGAGAGAGAGAGAGAGAGAGAGAGAGAGAGAGAGAGAGAGAGAGAGAGAGAGAGAGAGAGAGAGCCCCTGCTCCCACCATTAGGAATCTCACAAGAACACAAAGCTACTCAGCCATAACATATGCAGAGGACCTAGGTCAGACCCTTGCAGGTTTTCTGGTCTCTGCAAGCCCCCATGAGTCCCAGTCAGTAGATTCTGTGGGCCATGTTCTTGTAGTGCCCCTGATACCACAGGACTCCCCAAGCTTCGGCTAATGTTTGGCTGTGGGACTCTGCACCTGCTCCCGCCAGTTCCTGGATGAAGTCTCTGGTCTCTCTGATGGCAATTACACTAGGCTCCCACTCTGCAGGCAGGACAAACTGTAGGCCAAAGGTTTGGTGGCTGGCTCGGTGTTACAGAAGCTGGCCAGTTCAGGCTCTGAGGCCCCCATATTCGGAGTCTTTGCTAGGACTACTCTCACAGATTCTGTGGAGTTACCTTTGCATTAGGTTTCTACCTTGCCCCTGAAATGTGTCCCCTACCCCCATTCCGGTAGTTTCTCTCAGTATTTTATCTCCCCCCAACTTGATCCCTCCTGTTCTCAACTTCACCCATGCCCAGTCCACCCATGAAATCTATTCTATTCCACTTTCTAGAGAGATCCATATGTCTCTCCTTGTTAGTTAGCCTCATTGGGCCTGTGGATTATAATAAGATATTATATTAAAATATAATATCTTTTACTTTACTGCTAATATCCACTTATAAGTGAGTACATGTCATGTTTGTCTTTCTGGTTCTGCGTTACCTCACTTAGGATGATATTTTTTCTAGTTCCATCCATTTGCCTGCAATTTCTTGATGCCATTGTTTTTAACAGCTGAGTAATACTCCATTGAGTAAATATACCACATTTTCCTTATGCATTCTTCTGGATTGTTTCTACTTTCTGGATATTATAAATAAAGCTGCTATGAACATAGCTAAGCAAGTATCCTTAGGGTAGGACAGAGCATCCTTTGGGTATATGCCCAGGAGTAGTATAGTTGGATCTTAAGGTAGATTGAGTCCCAGTTTTCTAAGAAACCACCAGATTGATTTCCAAAGTGGCTGTATAAGTTTGTACTCCCACCAGCAATGGAGGAGTGTCCTCCTTTCTCCACATCCTCACCAGCATGTGCTGTCACTCGAGTTTTTGATCTTAGCCATCTGCTGGGTGTAAGATGGAATCTCAGAGTTGTTTTGATTTGCATTTCCCTAATGACTAATGATGTTGACCATTTCTTTAAGTGCTTCTCAGCTATTCGATGTTCCTCCGTTGGGAATTCTGTTTAGATCTGTACCCCATTTTTTAACTGGATTAATTGGTTTGTTGATGTCTAGTTTCTTGAGTTCTTTATATATTTTGGATGTTAGCGCTCTGTCGGATGTGGAGTTGGTGAAAATCCTTTCCCACTCTGCAGGCTGCCTCTTTGTCCTATTGATGGTGTCCTTTGCCTTAGAGAGGCTTTTCAATTTCATGAGGTCCCATTTATTCATTGTTGATCTTAGAGCCTGCACTATTGGCGTTCTGTTCAGAAAGTTGTCTCCCGTGCCCATGCAGTCAAGGCTATTCCCCCACTTTCTCTCCTAACAGATTTAGTGTGTCTGGTTTTATGTTGATGTCTTTGCTCCACTTAAACTTGAGTTTTGTGCAGGGCAATAGATTTGAATGTATTTTATTCTCCTACGTGTAGACATCCAGGTAGACCAGTACCATTTGTTGAAGATGTTATCTTTTCTCATTGTATATTTTTGGCTTCTTTATAAAAAAATCAGGTGTCCATAGGTGTGTGGATTTATGTCTGGGTCTTTGATTTGATTCCATTGGTCAACATGTCTGTTTTTATGGCAATATCATGTGGTTTTTACTACTATAGCCCTGTAGTTCAAGGATGGTGATATCTCTGGAAATTCTTTTATTGTTTAGTATTGTTTTGTTTGTTTGTTTGTTTTTCAAGACGGAGCTTCTCTGTGTAGCCTTGGCTGTCCTGGACTCACTCTGTAGAGTAGGTGGCCTCAAACTCATAAAGAACCCATCTGCCTCTGCCTCCCAGAATTCTAGGATTAAAGGCTTGTATCACCATCATCCAGCTGTTCAAGATTGCTTTAGCTTCCTGGGCTTTTGTTTTTCCATATGAAGTTGAGTGTTTGTCTTCCAAGGCCTGTAAAGAATTGTGTTGGAATTTTGATGGTTTGATGGGGATTGCATTGAATCTGTAGATAGCTTTTGGTAAAATGGTTGTTTTTAGTATGTTAATCCTACCAATCCATGAGCATGGGAGATCTTTCCCCCTTATGATATCTTCTTCAAAGACTTGAAGTTTTTATCATACAGATCTTTCACTTGCTTGGGTGGAGTTACCCCAAGATATTTTATATTATTTGTGGCTATTGTGAAGGGTGTTGTTTTTCTCATTTCTTTCTCAGCCCATTTGTCATATGTATATAGAAGGACTATTGACTTCTTCTTCTTTTTTTTTTTTTTTTTTTTTTTTTTTTTTTTTTTTTTTTTTTTTTTTAGTTATTCTCGTATCCAGCCACTTTGCTGAAGGTGTTTATCGGCTGTAGGAGTGCTCTGGTGGAATTTTTGGCATTGCTTATGTACACTATCATATCATCAGTAAATAGTGATACTTTGACTTCTTCCTTTCCAGTCTGTATCCCCTTGATGTCCTTTAGTTGTCTTATTGCTCTTGCTGAAACTTCAAGTACTATATTAAAGGGGTATGGAGGGAGTAGACGGCTTTGTCTTGTTCCTGACTTTAGTGGACTGCTTTAGTTTCTCTCCACTTAGCTTGACATTGGCTATTGACTTGCCGTATATTGCTTTTTATTATATTTAGATATGGTCCTTGTATCCATGACTTATCCTTTGTCATGAAGAGATGTTGGACTTCATCAAAGGATTTTTTTAGCATCTAATGAGATAATCATGTGGGGTTTTTTCCTTTCAGTTTGTTTATATGGTGGACTACATGACAGATTATTGTATGATTAACCATTTCTGCATTTCTGGGATGAAGCCTACTTGATCATGATGGATGATCTTTTTGATGTGTTCTTGGATTCGGTTTAAATATTTTATTGAATATTTTTGCTTTGATGTTCACGAGGGAAACTGGTCAGTAATTCTCTTTGTTGAATCTTTGTGTGGATTGGGTATTGGGGTAACTGTAGCTTCATAAAATGAGTTTGGAAGTGTTCCTTCTGTTTCTACCTTATGAAATAATTTGAGGAGTATTGGCACTAGCCTTTCTTTGAAAGTATGGTAAAATTCCATGTTCATACCTCACTTTTAAGCTTCTTTCCACCCTAGAAGCCCACTTGGGGCTGGTGGAGGGGAGTGTCCCTCACAGTGGGATGGTGGCTGCTTTGCTGTTTCACTTAGTTCCTCTGGAGTTCTCAGATAAAGGTGACAAACTATGAGCTGGAGAGTGAGTTCAGCTTAGTACCATTACGCCATGGCATTCAGAATTCGGCTTTTGGCCTTCAACACAGCTGCGTCCCAGCCTACCTCTGGGCCCTTCAGACTACAAGACCAGGATGTCAGTGGCCCCTCAGGGCACTTGAGTTCTGGTTCCTGATCAGACTGGTAAGTGTCTTTCTAGATGAAGGTCCCAGTTAAAGGTCTTCTGACCTCCACATTGGGTCATAGGCACTGGCCTGTTAATTATTGAGCACCAACTGTATACCTCCCTGCTGCTATTTCTAGGACATGTTTTTATTGAGGTCAAAACTCTAGGGAAAAAGGCAAGCTGATATTACTGCTCTGACCAATGCCAAGGCTCTGATTGTCCCTGCATATTTCCAATAAACTGACTAATCTATGGTTCTTTTCCTCCATTCCTGTACGCATCATGTCCTCTGCATACTGGCTACATCCAATTCTGTGTGAAACATTTATGTTTATAGTTATTTTGATGCATGTGTTGCTTCCTACATGTGCTTAAATGTAGATGTATCATGTATGTATCAGTCAGTGGTGCCTGCAATAAAGCCGTGTAACAAATTACCCCAAACTTTGTGATTAGTGCACAAAAACAAGCCTAAGTTTTCTTGCTTGTCTCTGTTGTCTGCTGTGGTGGGTACTTGAGAGTTAATGGGTGGGCGGGGTCTAGGGTAGGGTTTGGATTGGCTTAGTCTTCAGGTCTCCCATCATTCTGGGCCATCTACCTCGAGAATATTGCCAGAGCAATGGCAGAAATGAAAGAGGGATGAGTGGAAATTTGTGATTCCTCCAAAGGCTCAGCTGGGTCATGGTCACTTCTGTCCCTGCTACCTGGGCGATGCATGTCAGGGACCCACTGCTAATGGGATGGGGAAGGAGCATCAAGGGAAGATGTTTGGCCAACAGTTGGCCACCCAAGTGGTGGTCATCCCATAAAACTAACAATTCTCGCTTCATTATGAGTGGCCGTTCTAGTG
This sequence comes from Acomys percivali, assembly GCA_907169655.1. Lineage (NCBI taxonomy): Eukaryota > Metazoa > Chordata > Mammalia > Rodentia > Muridae > Acomys > Acomys percivali. The sequence goes on along the minus strand of OU015757.1, from coordinate 6,429,701 downwards.
ACACAGTGCAACATGATATGTGTTTGTAATAATGATGGCGTGGACCTGCCACTCAGCCTGAAGGAGAGAAGTGCGTTCATGAAGAAGGCCCCACCTGGCAGTGGTAACTCTGGACAGGGCTGCTAAGCAGCTTACTATTCTATGCTTTTACCTACTTTAGAGTACAGTCCTGCTTATTAATAACTGTTTTGGGAGCTGGTGTGATGACTCAGTAGTTAAATGCAACTTGCTTCTGAGGCTGGTGACCTTAGTTAAAGCCCAGGGCCCAACAGGGTGGGAGGAGAGAATTAACTCTCACAAGCTTTCCTTTGCTCTCTACATGCATAGCATAATATGTACACACACACACACACACACACACACACACATCACATGCACTAGATAGGTAGATAAAGATAGTTAGTTTGTTAGATACATAGATAGATATTAGTTTAGGGGTCAGCATCTTGGTACATTTATAGTCTCAGCACTTGGGAGGCTGAGGCAGGAGGATGACTATTTAAAGGTCATCTTGGGGAGTAAGGACACCCTCCACAGCACACAAGTGTAAAGTGTGCCATGCCGTGGTGTCACCAGCAGCACTCTGAAGCTTTTGTGCATCTAGTCACTTGATGAGCCAAGAGACCACGTTAAAGCCAGGCATGGTGGTGGCTATCTGTAATCCCAGAGCTTTGGAGGCTTGAAGAAGGAGGATTTCAAGTTCCATGTCAGCCTGGGCTACATGGTGAGACCTGGCCCTAAAAAAAAAAAAAAAAAAAAAAAAAAAAAAGATAAAAAACTACATTGGGAGGAGTGACCCCTGCCACATAGGAGTGTGTAAGTGCCCTCTCAGTGTGCAAAAGATGACAAAATTTGCTAATGCTGCATGTCAGGATGTGTTTGTGTTGTGAAGCCAGACAGCACACTCAGCTCAAATCCAGGGTCTCTTGTACAGCGATCCAGGCCATCATTCGGTGTCTTACTTCTCTGCCAGTCCTGCATTTGTGACCCGCTCACACGGCTGTCCGCACCCACCCCTGCCAGAAGCTGCGGTTGGGTAGTCCCTGCACATGCTTGTCTTTCTAGTGGCAGACGGTAAAGTGGTTCTGATCCCCTGTCACCTCTGCTGCTCCATGGAAACTCATTTGCTGGTCCTTCTCTGGACCTGTGTGAGAACACCCTTGAGGCTGCTCCACCAGGGGCTGCATGTCATATGTAATAGCACACCGCTGGGTGGAGGTAGTTAGGGCTACGCAGGAGTTGGATGGGCGGTGTGTTCTGTAACTGTCAGGGAGGGTGACATGAATCCTAGTTCTGTGACCTACCACACACCTAGGGAAGACTTGGAAAGTGGCAGCTCCCACTCCCAGGGCTATGATACATGAAACACAAGATCAAGTAAACCTGAGAGAAAACAAAGTCATGGGGCTGCCTGGGTCAGGGTTGGGGTGGTGGTGAGGGACAGTGGAAGGCACATGCTTAGAAGGGAGGAGACCTTGGGTTCCACCTGGCACTACAGGGAAAAAGCGAAAACAAGAGACCAGGTAAACAAGAGCTTCAGGAGGCTGCTGCTCACAAGCATGGGTGCCCTTCACAGCCAGGGATGAAGTGTGGACCAGTAGATCTGCAAACCAGACGCCCGAGGCTTGTTGTCATTGCCAAGTTCATCTCACAGACACCACTACTGGGGTCTGATTTATATGACTGGCTGAGCCATGGGCCTGTTGACTCCCCACGTCACCACCCAAGTGACTGCTGATGCCATCAGGGAGTGTGGATGTTTCAGTTTTCCCCCACCACCTCAGATAGGGGTCTCACTATGTGGCTCAGGTTGACCTGTGAACTATTGCAAGCCTGCAGCCTCTGTCTCCTGAGTGCTGTGATCCTGGGAGCACACTCTCATGGGCCTGCAGTTGTGTATGATCCTGTTGTTGACCTACAAGCCGTGTTTTGTTTTCAAACTCTCTGCTGCACCCACACCTGGGCCAGCTGGGTCTCCCTCAGATGTGTGTGCCCACCCAGTCAGAGCATGGAAGCAAGGCGCTTGCTTCTCCGTGCCCTTTTGTACTTCCCTGGTTGGTAGTGGGTCTGAGAATCTCCTCTTGCTCTGGGACTCCAGTTCAGAACCCTCTGATCTGGAATCTTGCCACCCAGAGTCCTCCTAACCCTCCTGTCTGGAATCCTTCGCGCTGCGTGTCTTCTGTGGAGAAAGGCTGTGTTTAGGGAGATGGCTGACAACTGAGACACTGTGGCTCGAGAACAGGACAGGGATTCAACAAGGATGAAGCCAAGTTTGTCTGCCTTGTCTCAGGCAGGTTAATTATTTAACCTTAATTAGCAGCTCTGAGCAGGGAAACTTGCCCCCCGATTGCCACCACAGTGAACCCCAGTGAAGATACAGATATCACCTGACAGACTTGATTCTTGATAGCTGGGGCGTTCGCTCCAGGAACCCGCCCCCCCTCATAATTAATTCCAAGACATCTCCAGTGCCTTATATAAATAAGCACAGCATGTGTACACAGCCTACACACACGACAAACTCTCTAGATGGCTGAGAGTTCCTGTGAGCTGATGCCGGCCTGCACATGCTCCGTTATGGGCATGATGCTTTGAAGGGCATATCTTTGATATGTGGTTGTTTGGATCTACAGGTTTGGGACTCATGAATACGGTCAACCACGTTCGCTTTGTTATGAGTGGTGCGGAAGGAGGGATGACAGAGCCTTTCCCGGGCGCCTTCCTCAGTGCCCTACAGATCAAGAACATGAACACTTGAGCCAGGCCCACAGTGTGCTCTGTAGGCCGCGTTTGCCACTTCATGGGCTTCTTTCTCTCTCTTCCACCCTTCCCCACCATTATTTGCCCCCTAACACTAGATAGGAGAGGAAGGGGGATGGAGGGGAAAGAGGCCCCCTCGTCAGACTACTTCCTGCTGATTAGGGGCATCGACTTCCTTGGGGCAAGTTTGACTTTTGCTGTTAGGATATTTAGTTTCTTCTCATTTCTTTGTATACAACTACTTGACAAACAGCAACCAGCCAACAACCACAACCCCCCACTCACTAGCATTCATATATCCTCTGAAAAGTTCCCAGAATACAAAGAAACTATCCGTAGCTGGCAAAAACACGCTCCTGCCAGAGCACGAGGCAAATCATAGTCACCTGCTGTGAAGTAACCTCTTATGCCCACACCTTGGATTAAAAAAGAAAACATAACTCCTATAGCATCTCTCTGTGTGTGTGTGTGTGTGTGTGTGTTTAAAAAGAAACCAAAATTACAAAATTCTCACTACAGATGCTCAGCATCTGCTCCACTCCTTTGACATCTCATGGGGCGGGGGGGGGCAGGTGATGAGATGACAGACCTGTCTGGCTCCTCTATTCATTCCGTCTGTGTGGTTACAGCATGGCACCTGCTTTGAGCCAGCCTGTGCTGGCCCTGAGGAGGCAGCAGAGAGCAGCTTCCCAGGCATATATTCCAGAATGGAGAGCCAGACAAACTGCTATCGTTGGTGGCTTTTATGCTATAACCAAACCCTGGGAGAATGGCAGTGTGGGGTGGGGGATGGGGCATGGGGGATGGGGCATGGGGGATGGGGCATGGGGGATGGGGTTCTTTGGCCTCAGGGATTCAGAGGGTTCAGTCTGTGACCACCTACCTACATGTGCTTGGGGAGACCACTGTGGCAGTGGGAGGCTGCTTTTCACTTCTTCATAGATAGGAAAGGTTGTCTAGGAAGGGGTCAGAGTGCAATTTAGCCCCCAAGGACACACCCCCTTGGCCTTCTTCTTCCAACTTGGCCCTACCTTCTTGTGTTTACTAACTTCTTAATAATGATGTCATATCACAAATCCTGGGACCTTGCTACTTCCTCAAAGCCCAGCAGTTGACAAACAAGCTCTGGAGCCTGAGGCTGTGGGGACACGTCACAGGACCCTGAGACCAGGCGAGTTAGCTTGTGAAAGTGCCAGTCAGGAGATGAAGCAGAGAGGCTCCACTAGAAACGTGGGTGTCCAGCAAGTCTCTGCTGGGATGGTATCTCCTGAGTGTGGCCCTGAAGAGGGTAAGAGGGCAGCCATGTGTTCACTGTGGCACTACAAAGGAACCAGTCAGAGTAGCACTTGACCTCTGGATTCCTGGAGCCCACTGCCCAGCCAGACTAGCCAAATAGGCGAGTTCCTGATTCAGTGAAAGACTGTGTCTCAAAAAATAATGTGGGAAGCAACAGAGGAAGATACATTACACACACACACACACACACACACACACACACACACACACACACACAC
>OU015757.1:6413361-6424830 GCA_907169655.1 Acomys percivali | reverse complement strand
CTTCCTTCCTTCCTTCCTTCCTTCCTTCCTTCCTTCCTTCCTTCCTTCCTTCCTTATGTATTAAGGCAAGGTCTTACTGCACAGTCCTGGATGGCCTGGATTTTTTTTTATGTAGCCCAGACTAGCCTTAAACTCACAGTGATCTACTTGCCTCTACCTCCTGACTTCTGGAATTTAAGGTGTGTGCTACCACAGGTGTTTTCTGAGACCTGGAACTAACCACTTTGGCAAGGCTGTCTGACCAATGAGCTACAGGGGTCTATCTGCCTGCCTTCCTTACACCCAGCACTGTGGTTACAGATGCGCACTGAACTGCCTGACGTATGTGGGTGCTGGGGATTTGAACTTGAATCCTTGTGCTTGTGCAGCAGGCACTGTACTGATTGTGCCATCCCCCAGCTTCTCAGTCAAGCTACACACAACAGAAGTACAGCTCCGATAGTCTGAAATAGAACCAAAGACTACATGAGTTTAAGTAAGTGAAAGTCACTGTTCAGGCATGGCTGGATCTGAGACCCAAACACTCTCCCTGGGATGTGTCTCTTTTCAGCTTCCTCCTCAGGGAAGCCATCTCCAGGAGGAGCAGGGTCCATGGAGGGCGCATGGAGGGTCCCCAGGGAAAGAGGGACCCACAGCAGCCCCCATGGATGATTCTCACTGGCTGACTTGGCCTGTGTAGCTTTGCTGAAACCATTATCAGGGAGTTCAAACCTGATTGGCCAGGCCTGAGTCTTGTGACCTTCTTTCGGGTAGGGCCAATCCCAAACTACAGGGATTATGTAGGGGAGGGACTTCCTGAGGAGAATCCTCAGTCGTGGGAAGCAGAAGGAAAAAGTCCGAGTTTATTTCTGGCATCCTGTCTATCGTCCAGTGCCATAGTGGCTCTTGAGTCTGAACTGACAGCAGAGATATCAAAGAAATACAGGCACTGAGCAGAGGTGGAAGGTCTGGGCTGGGACACATACAGCCTGGGTCCTGAGAGGCGGCTCTGAAGATCTTCTGTATAGGAAATCAACCGTGCTCCCTCAGTTTCATTGGTTCTAAGTGTTGGTTGTGGAGAGCCTTGCCCATGCCAGGCAAGCCTGCTGCCATCGAACCTCATCTCAGCTCTTTCTTTGTCATTTTTTTTCTGGAGACCAGATCTGGCTGGTTGCCCTGGAATTCATGATGCAGCCCAGGGTAGTCTAGAACTCTCCATGTAGCCCTGGTTGGCCTAGAACTCATGATCTTCCTGTGTCCCAAGTGCTGTAATTATAGCAGTGCACCTTGCCTGGTTGTATGCCGCGTTCTTAGAGGAGAGCCACAGACCTCCACGGGCTCCTTAGAAATTCTGCATTCGCTGTTGTGATGAGCAGAGAGCTTGTGAGAGGGTCTAGGGAGGGATGAAAATACAGCTGGACACAGCCCACGGCCAGCTCTGATGCAGTTGGAAGCTGGGGCTGGACTAGCGGACTGTGCTTCTGACCCACATCAAAGCCACTCAGGTTAAACGCTTGGCTCCCGGGCCCGGAGGAGGCAGCCTGTGCGGTGACCCTCTGACCCAGCCACTCACCATGCAGTCACCATCAACACAGTGTCTGCAGGAAGCTGACAGCCACTGAATGGAATCCAATTAGAGGCCTTGCCTGGTGTGAGGCCATGAGGCCTCAGACAGAGTGGCTGCAGCTTTGTTTGTGTTTCTCAAAACTCAGGAGGATTTTTGCTTGCGTTAGGACAGGGCCAGGAGCCATCAGAGGGGCCTGCAGGCCAGGGAGGACCAAGCCTGACACACCAGAGTTCCTTAGTGGATGCCTTTTACAGCACACTAGAGAGCTGGGCTGTTAAGGGGTGTTCTGACAGGCACGTTCTGGACCCAGGGTTGTGGCTGAGTTCCACTCCTCAAGACTCACTGCTTTTCTCATCTCCCCAAAGGGGCCAATGGAACTTCCCACAGGTCCCTGTGACAAGGCCTGACAGAAGTGATTTAGGAAGGGCGTATTTATTTTGGCTCGTGGTTTCAGAAGGTCCTGTCCGTCATGAAGGGTAGGATGTGGTGGGGGCAGTTTGCTTTGTGGAGATGGGAGTTTGTGATAGACACCGTTCATATCACAGCTGACCAAGTCATGGCAGGAAAGACCAGAATCAGGGACCAGATGGAACCTCCAAAGGCCTGCAGTGACCTGCTTCCTCCAGCCAGGATTCACTTCCTACAGGCCTCATAGCCTCTCCAAATATATGTTGGAAACAGCTGTTTGAATAGGAGCCTGCAGACGGCACTGCAGCCATAAGCCGTAAGCTGCCTGGTGGGGGTTTCATGAATGATGTGCACATAAACGCTTTAAGCACAGATGACATCTTCTTTCGTTGCTAGCACTTGTGGCCACTGGGGACAACTGCCAGTCTTCTGGGCCTTCTAATCTACAGCAGGGTGGCCATCCTGATCAAAATAATCCTAGAAATAACTTCAGTGCGGGGAAACCACACAGGCTCTGATGCACATGGCAGCCACATTGTGGAGTCATTGGGGCCTGGGTCACAGTCAGCTACTGTGGCTGGAGCCGGCCCTCGGCTGGGTGCCCGCGTCCTTTAAACTCTGCTGAGGGGATTGCAGTGTGTGGCCTGGTTGAGGGTGATGGAATAGTAGAGGATGAGGGGTGCCTGGGTATTTCAGGCGATCTCTGACTGGACTGTGTCCAGAGGATGGAGACATAGGTATAAGCCAACAAAGGTGTGAGCTTAGAGGACACGAGTGTCTGTCCAGGAAGGACACAGAATGTGCAAAGGCCCTGGGGTACTGCAGGGTAGCATGGGAAGTTTGTGAGAAGGGTGCCAGAAAAATGTGCAGTACACCTCAGAGCCTATGATAAGAAGTCTATCTGATGAGCATGTGAAACCACAAAGGACTCAATAGGAAAGGATAAGGCCATGCTGCCATTTTCAAATGTCTCTGACTGCTGGGTGGAGATCAGACGCTAAAGCCTGGGAGTTTATGGTAGATTCCTTAGGATGCTACCACAATGGTGTAAGTAGGCCCAGATAAGGGGCAAGTGGACCACCTCTGTGCCAATGTCAGGAGCGCAGGTCCTGGCCACATGCTCTGAGCACTCTCTTTGGCTCCTCTGAGCCTCGGTTTTCTCATGTGGGACACATGGGTGGTGTTCATCCCCACTTCACAGTTGCTGTGAGATTTATCTGTGGAATTAAATGCCTCCATCCCAGTGGGCCTTTGGTTGGTGCCAACGCTCTCTGATAATGCCTCTTACTACAAAGGCCTCCTCCCCACCGGTTGCTGGGACTTCATGTCAATGCTTTTCATAAACCTGGAGTGCCCATCTGTGTTTGCCACAGGCTGACTCTGAGCTCCTCAAGAACAGGGTCCATGGCTGTTTTGACCTTGGCGCCATCTCTTACTCAGTGCCTGGCACATGCCAGATGCTTTGTAGATGTTTGTGCAGGGCAAAAGGAACGAAACAGGAGTAGGCAGGTACCTTCTCTGAGTAGAGCTAGGGCTGGGCTAGCCTGGGGTCAGGTGGCTGTGGTTCTCAGTGGCAGATATTTCCCTCTGCACCATGTCCAGTGTCTCTCCTTGCGTTTTGGATGCTGGCTGCAGGTGAGAGTTGTCACTGCCCTCTATCCCGTTCTCCCGCAGAGTTAGAAAAAAATCCATCTGAAAGGCTGCTACTGTCTAGACACACTCTTCAGGATGCTGCTGTCTAGACAGTCCCCAGCCTGCTCCAACTAAACCTGCACTTCAGCTCATGGGTCCCTTTCCCTCCTCCTCTGATGCTGCATTTTAAATGGAACCTCCTAGGCTTTCGGCTGGCACTCTGAGCACAGTGTCATCTTGCCCAGAAGCCTGGGACTCTCCTCAAGTCCCAAGCAGGGTCCTGTTCTCAATAGAGCCCAGTCTTCTCTCTTTTGCCTCATACTGTTGCTGTCCTCCTTGTCAGTAGCGGGCCTGTTCCTTCACTCTGGCCATGAAGCGAAGCCGGGCTCCTTGCATTGTGAATGGCTCTCTCCTTCCCTTGAGCACTGCTATGGGATGAGCCCACGTTGATGATGTGGCATGGTCCTAACCAGTCCCCTCCCACCTCTCCTCAGCCCTTCTCTCTCTCTCTCTCTCTCTCTCTCTCTCTCTCTCTCTCTCTCTCTCTCTCTCTCTCTCTCTCTCTCTGTGTGTGTGTGTGTGTGTGTGTGTGTGTGTGTGTAGGGGTGCATGCATAAAGTGTACTGCCCTAGGTCCACTCATGTGCCTGTAACAGCACATCTCCCAGAAAGCTCTTAAGGCAGGAAAGATCTTTTCTGTTCTGACTCAATCCATATGCCTTTCTTTCCCTTATATTGGGGAAGTCTTGGCAGACCCACTCTCCTCTGGCTATGAGATGATGACCGACAGTAAGGCAAGAGCCAGGGGACAGGAGCAACTTTCAAAGGCCCGCTCCCAGTGCCCTACTTCCACCACTCAGACCTCGTCTCCTGACATCTCTGCTGCTTCCCAGAATAGCACCACCAGCTGGGGATGGATCATTTAAACAGCCTGTGGGGACACTTGAGACTCAAACCCTAACGCACCCCTAATCTCTAGGGCACAGCTCTTCCCTTGTTCACATCTGGGATTTTCTCAGCAGAGCTCAGGGTTTCCGCACCCCCTTCCTTCTCTGGAACCTTCTGCAGTTTTCTGTGGTGCACAGACTCCAGGGTCAGCTCCTTCAACCAGCGCTGTCCCTTCCATTAGTTTGGCCTCACCTTCTACCCATCCTCACTTCTTCCCTATGACACTCCTAACTTCCAGAGGCCGTCCTCTCCTCCTAGGAAATGTCCCATAATGCACCAGTTGGCATGGCTCCTGCTGACCTCAGTCTGAAACACCCCTGCCACTGTGTGTAGCCACACACCCCGGAGAGGCCAGGCCAGGCCCTGATTCCTTTAGCACTCTAAATTCCTTTGGTTGGAATTCATTGCTCCTTCAAGGTGAGTGTGAGTGAACTGTCCAAACTGGGACCGAGGTGGCGCCGGTAGCTGCTCTCCCATGTCTACCCTGTTTTCCCGCCAGAAGGCATTTTTTTTTATTGTTGTTTTATCATCCAGCTGCTGCATCATCCACATTCAAAAAAAAAAAAAATGTGAGCCCAGTCCCCAGATGAAGACCAAGTCCTCACTGGTCAAAATCGGGTTGGCTATCCTGTCCCTTGACAGAGATTGGCTTACAGCTAAGTGGTGCCTGGCTCTATGAGAGCCTGTGGAATCTTTCCTATTCCTAGGAGGAGACACAGAGTCGGCCTCACCTCCCACCTCAGCTCATGGTTCTTCAGGCATCCACAAGCACAAAGGGGGAAAAAAAAAAGAACTCATCACCAGTCACTCTCAGGGTGGAGTGAAGGTCTCTTACTTGTAATGATGCCATTGAACAACTAAATAAATCTACCACAGAGACTGCCCTCCAGGGGTTCTTACAGGCTGGCAAGAAAATCCCCCAGCCAGACATGGTGGTGCATGCTTGAAAGCCTAATGCTTAGGAAGCTAAGACAGGAGGGTCCTGAGATCAAGGCCACCCTGGGCAACAATACGACTGTACCTCAATTTTTTTTAATGAAAAAAAAAAATCCAGACTGGAGCAGTAGCCTAGGCATAGGCCACTTGCCTTTCATTTATGAGGCTCTAGGTTCAATTTCTAGTGCCACACATTTACAAAGGAAGACAAGTCTGTAACTTCCAACCTAAGGCACTCTAGCGGACACGAAAGCCATGGTCAGGTCAATCATTAGACTATGATGCAGTTTCCCGTCACCAGAAAAATATCAGTGAACTGTGGGGATGGCCTCTGGTTCTGGCTGCAGTTGTCAGAGCAACAGGTGAGCCTAGAAGCACCACAGCACAGCTGCTGACTGCCCCACCTATTGCCTAGCGTCCGGCTGCGCTTGGCAGTAGATTCTGGCTCAGTTGTCAAGTGTTCTTCCGTATCCGAGTGATGCATGTTGAAGCAGCTGGGATAGACTGAGCACATGGATGGTAAGCAGCCACACTGCGTGCAGAACACTCCACATGGCTCCACTGCAGACCTCCTGAGTGCTGCTCAACTCCACTCAGGCCCCAGGCACCTAGCACCTGGGAGCTGTCCGTCACGTGGTTCTGAAATCACAGTCGCAGATGAACTAATGCAGGGGGGGGGGGCAAGTGGGAGGAGCTGGAGACACAGACAGGCTCTGCATCACAAAGTTCCGCCTCTCCAGAAAGGTGATTGGTGGCATTGGTCAGCTGCGGATCTGTTATAGTTCAACAGGGGTACATTAGAGCAGGAAGTTAGGCTAATGCAATGTTTTTGGTCAAAGGTATGTCACACACACACACAAAAATGGAGGCATATCGCTGCTCACGTTGGGTGCTGCTCTGTTGCCAGGTGTGGGAGGAACAGAATACATTGCATCCATTGAATTAGATACCTTGAGCAGTGAGGTGCATGGAGGCAGCTTTGACATCCTTGTGGCCACTAGAGAGATGGAGAGATGAGGGGAGTACAGAGGAGAGAGAAATAAGTTGTTTAGGCAGGAGGGACAGATGATGAATAGGGTGGCACAGATGGGCCTGGCCATGGCCAGGACAAGCAGATGAGCCTTGATGAATGTGTTTATCACGTCCTCCTGCTCATCAGCACAGCCGATTGGAGAACATGTGGAGCCAGGGAGGTGGAAGAACCTCCCTGCTTGCCATTTGTGGTTGGCTCGAGGCATTAGAAATGATGACACCATGTGCCTCAGTCTGTGTCCCAATCACCTGCCACTGCCCCAAATGACAAGGAATAGGTGTTATCTGAGAGGCTATTGCCCAAGATACATCATTAAAATAGGAACTTGAAGCAGCAGTAGTGTCAGCAAACCCAGACAGTGCTCTGGTCACAGTGAGGACCAATGTTTCATGAACTGGGCATGACCGATAAAGCTTTTGAAGGTTGAGTAGGCGTTTGGGAGGAAAGATAGAAGGAAACCAGGAAGGGAGATTGCATTACACATCTTGTTTCAGGAATGGTAGGGGTGGGCATGATGGCTCATGCCTGTGAATCCCAGTCTGAGGAGTTAAGACAGGAGGATCTTGAGTTCCAGGTAGGTCTGGCCTACATAGTGAGACCCTGTCTCAAAATGGGGGTAGGGTAATTCACATAGTGTATGGCCATGATGGTTGTTTTGTTTTGTTTTTTTGCCCCAGGGTTTGGTCCAGCAACATGGCCAGCATCGGTTTTAAGATGTAGAGACTGTGTTGTTAGACTGCTAGGGACTCTTCAGTGACCTAAGCCTTTATTCTAGAATTTTCTTTGAGTAGCACTCTGCTAAATTTTCCAGCCCCCGTTTCCTAAAACAAACAAACACACATCCATCTTGGAGAGGCAGGTGAGGGGAGAGGACAACTGGGAGGAGCTATGAAGAAAACAGCTACTTATTGTATGACCAGTGAGAAAGTCAATTAACACTTGAGCTGTCAGAATGTCTGCCAGTGGCCGTCAGCCTGAGCGGGAGGCCAAGAATAGCCCAGTAGGATCTAGCCTTTGCAAGCCAGCACTAGTCACAGCATAGTTTGTGCACCAGGTAGATTGATGGGTCATAGAGATTTAGAAGAAGGCAGATTTCAGCAAATCTGCCAGGGTAGATTTTGTGCCACCTGTCAGAGCCTAAGAGTCTCTAGCTCTTCTCAGCCAGATTCTGGTTAGAAATCGCCTGCTTCCTCCCCCTCAGTCCCTGAGATGAAACCTCCAGGCTCCTCAGCACAGCTCCTCATCGCCTGGTGGGCCACTACAGCCAGGGCAGCCTTGGTCTGCCTTGGTTGTCAATGTCTGGACGTGCCTGCCTGCTGCGCCTCTCTCTTTTCTCCTCTTGCCAGCGGGAGAGCTGGCAATCTTCTGGGATTTAATTACAGGTTCCCCGAGGGCCTTTCAGCCCATCACAGTGCTCCTGGAGGCTGCTGGCTGGGAGGGTGACAGCAGCGTGCTGTGATGAACAGCAACTTCCCTGCATGGTGGTGTCTGTACCCAGTGGCCGGCCCACGCTTCTTGGGCTGCTTAGCATTTGTTTGAGCAAAGCATGCCTTGGTCCCATTTTGCAAGATCAGATAGCCAATGGGGGAAAACACTCTCAGCAAGAAAATGATGATGAGAGAGAGGGGAGAGAAAGAGAGAGAGAGACACACACGTACACACGCTTGTTGCAGACAGGGAGGCAGCCAGCAGGAAGGCGCTATCCTGAAGGGATGCCTCTCCCCCAAGGATTCTGGACACTTCCCACAGTTATAGGAAATAGTAATTTCAAGACTGCCTGTGTTAATTAAGTCAGCCTGGCATGCAGATGGCGTACACTCAGGTGGGGAATCACTCTGACCTTCAGCTGCAGCATTAGATCCCCCAAAGTCAGTGGGTTGGGGTTAGGAACACCCAGAACCCCCACCCCCACCCTCATCCCACCCTGAAGCAGACACTTTGCTAACCGGCTAATGCTAGAGTGCTAAAGGCTGAATGCTTTGGGAATTTGGAGGAAGCTGTCACTGCTGAGGAAGCAGGGAGAGCTTCAAATCAGACAGCGAGAGTTGTTTCTCAGGTGTGTGTGTGTATGTGCGTGTGTGTGTGTGTGTGTGGGGGTGACAAGATGGCTCAGGGGTGCTTGCTGCTAGCCCTGACAGCCTGAGTTGTATCCCAGGTAGTAGAAGGAGACAGCTGATTCCTGCAAGTTGTCCTCTGACGTCCCCAGGCGTCAGGCGCGTGTGCACGCATGAAGAAATTAATGCAGAAACAAAGGGTAATTTTCATTGCATTCTTAACGCACAGTGACCCTGAGGGAAGAAAGCAACGAGGGGGGGGCGTCTCAACAACACCTTGAGGAGGCCATCCAGAGAGGCCACGCTGCCCCCCACAGGCAGGGTTCCCCAGTCATTTCCCGCTGCAATCCCTCTACATGCTGTTTTGCATGTAATCTAGGCTGGCTTTGAACTCACAATCCTCCTGCCTTTGTCTCCTGAGTGTGCTGGGATGACAGCTATGTACCACCAGCGCACCCAGATTTTCAGTCATCTCCAAATACGCTGATTGGTGTGTAATGGTGAGACGCGGTGCCACTGGGATAGATAGAATAAACCCTTCACCTCTGACCCCCCTTTCCTTGCCCATGGAAAGATCTCGGTGTGTCTAAACATCCCGCATACCGTGCATCTCCGTCTCCTCTGGGTGAGAGCACAGTGTTCTTGCACTCCCATGCTATGTGGTAGCACAGCTCTGCCTCCCTTTCCTGGAGCTGCCATTTCTCTCATGGGTCTCATAGGTATCCCTTCCTGCTACGACTGGACCTTAATAGGTTGGGTGAGGAGACTCCAATTCCGGGGGCATGAGATCTAAGCAGACCTCCCATCTTCCTGTTACTATGACGGGCACCAGATGTCGGGTGGCTTATGCTTTTGCAGGGCCTACAAAGAAGTGACACTGTCCTTTTTTCTGGCCATGTGGGCTAGGCCGGAGAGATGCCTGCCAGGAAGGGCTTTTGTGTGTGCTTGGCACCTTCTGGGATGCCCTGGAAAGGCTGTGATATGGTCTGAGCTAAACGTGCCTGAGGGACAGATGGTCAAAGTATGCAGCACAATCAAAGAGCTGGTCAAGGACACGGGGCTAGGTGGTGGATGGCCGCCAAGGCTACAATAGACAGTCCCTTCCAGCAGCAGTGGGAAGCCATCTCCCCGTGGACACTCCCATGTTCTGGAACTTTGTTCCCTGACTTATTTCTTCACCTTGAGTCTTCCAGGTTTGACTGAGGGCTAGAAGGCTCAGTCAGGGTTTCCCTAGGCTCTGATGACAGCTTGCTGAATGAAACATGGGTTGGAAGCCTCACTGGGCCTGCTTCAACTCTGGTCGTGATGGAATTGGACTAGTTCAAAGGAGAACAGAGATGGATTCTCTGGTCTCTTCCCTGATGGACTGGTAGTGGCTGCCTAGACCGCTGGGAAGAAAAGATTGTGAGGCAACTCCTAGACTCTGTGGGACAGGGTCATGATCAATTAGCAATGTCTGCACTGGGTAAAGAAAAGGAACCGATGACTCGTTTATCTGGAGCATACAGGTCCCCTAGGTGCCTCCTACAGTGCTGGATGGCGGTTTAGTGTGATGTATTGGAAACTTGCCGCGCCAGACCAAGAATAAAAATATCCAGCAATCTAGAGAACCTATACCAGTCTTCCCACTCTACAGAGCTTTTCAGATCTGTTTTTTTTTTTCCATAAGATCTCCCACAACTTCCTAATATCTTATAGGAAGGTTTATTTGATGCCTACCCTGTTTCCCTTCTGGTCCTCACTCCCCATTCTTACCCTGGGTATCCATTGCTGCATCCAGGCCTCTGCTTTGGGAGCAAGAATGAAGCAAGAGACCCACAAAAGAGCCCCTAGCCAGAGTGATTGGGTGAGATGTAGCCAGACCCAGCCAGAAGTTAGGTGATGTCAGCATTATGGCTGAGCATGGTGGTGTGAGCATGGTGGCCTCCCACTGGGAAAACTAAAGCAGGAATGTGGAAAGCTGGAGGCCAGCCTGGGCTACACAGTGAGTTCAATAGCAATTTTTACAACCTCAAGACCTTATCTAAAATACACAGAAGAATTGTGCCCGGTGGGTTTAGAGGTGGGGGCTATGGTCTCTGTGTGTGTGTGTGGTCTGCAACTTTCTGTATCGGTCACTTTTCTTGCTGCTGTGACAAAGTAGCAGGGTTTATCCTGGCTCCCAGTTCCTGGAGATACAGTCCCTCGTGACAGAGAAGGCACAGTGGTGAGAGTGTTACATCGTCAGTGGGGACCAAGTGTCCAAACATGTGAGCCCCTGGGAGATGGGTCACATTAAAACCACAGCATCTTGGCAGCAAGTCTTGAACATTTCTTTCAGCGTGGTGTTTGGTGACATCAGTTCTGAGCTCAGTGTCAGCCACAGTGGGACATTCGCTGCAGACCAGGGACTGTCCCTGAGGACTGCCTTGACCCCCCACAATCTTATTGTTTCTGCGTGCAACCTGAGACCCAAGTTACATGGTAGAAAGTAGAGCCCCAGCAAGAGGACCGAATGCTGGGTCCAGCTGTGGCTGAGGTTCTAGATCTTTCTTTATATTTTTAACTGGTAGTTTATTCTGTCATTGAAGCCTGCCTGGGGTGTGTTTTCTGTCAGGTGCAAGACAGATGCTTTTTCACAGCAGCACAAGAAAAGTGACTGATATACAAGGTTGCAGGCCACACACACACAGCGGCCATAACCCCCACCTCCAAACCCACTGGGCACAACCCAGCTATCCATTTTACACTCAGCAGGCAAAAGAAAATGCAAGTTAATATGCATGCTCCCAAAGTTCTGTTAAACAGTTCTGTTCTGCCTTAGAGGGGAGTCCAGAGACTTCTCCACCCGGCCCACCCCACCCTATACACACACATACACACACACACACACACACACACACACACACACACACACACACACACACACACACA
>OU015757.1:6396949-6413351 GCA_907169655.1 Acomys percivali | reverse complement strand
ACACACACACACACACACACACACACACACACACACACACACACACAGAGGACTTGCCCAGTCTGACCCCAGGGCCTCCTAGGCTTTGGGAGCATCTGGTTCCTTCGCTGTGTCCAGCAGCTGCCTCCCACCCCATTTGCTGCTTCTGTGCTTTTTGTCACCTCTGTCTGGAATTCTTTTCTCTATCAGGGTCTTGCATCCTGTCATCGTCCCAGGCCCACCGAGTGCCTCCAGGCTGTCCCTGCTTTTACTCTCCACCCTGGAAATGTGACACTCTGCCGAGGCTCATGACCTGCTCCAGCCTGGAGCCTCTTTGAGCTCTGGACTGCATCTAGCCACAGTGGCTTCTCCGTTTCTACCCCAGGGCCCTTGCGCTTGCTGACAGAGGGTTCCTCTTAGAGGAACTTCTCTCTTCTGACTTTTCGTTTTTGCTCTGGCCATAGCCCAGTGTCACCCCCTGGACTAGATCCCTGGGTGACTCTAAGAGATGAGTCCCCTTTCTTTACTAGAAACTTAATTTTGCCTAGTAATGACAGATGCTTACATAGCACTTACAGTGTGCGTTGTATCTAAGCACGGCAGGATGTGCATCCTCACATTAGCTAACAGGCCTGTGAGGGAGAGACCTGCCTGTCCAGATGTCTCTGTGGGGCTCCCTGGAAACCAGGGGCAGGGACGGATAGGGAGCCTTTGGTTTTCTTTTAGTGCTGTCTTCTCAAAAAAGGCGGGGGGCGGTTGTAAGAAGAGCAGAAAGTACATACAGGAAGATTGCTAGGAGAGGCCACAGTCTTCCCCAGTAGATTCCAGCATCTCTTCTCTACAGCTGCCTAAGGGGACAGAGACCTTGAATGACCTTGCAGTCCAGCCAGGGACAGTTTTCTGGAGAGTAGACAGTGGGGACTTGTGTTCCTGTTACTGCGGCCAAGCGTCCAGGCACTCAGCATCGGAGCTTTTGTCATAAAGAACTTCAGCTGTTTGTCTGGGGCCCCACATAGTGAATGGTTAAGAAGTGGACTTTTAGGAGATTGCTGGTTTTTAGTGTTCCAGGGGGTGAGCTCATGTTTCATCATATGCCCAGCGCTCAGGACCCTAAGCAGCGCCCTGCACACTGCAGCAGATGCTCTGTGGGTACTGTGGAGAGAGTGGTGAGCATCTGTGGTCTGGGCCCAGGAAGCAGACTGTCTTAGAGGTTCAACTCTTTTGTTTGTTTGTTTTTCAAAACAGGATTTCTCTGTGTAGCCTTGGCTGTCCTGGAACTCACTCTGTAGACTAGGCTGGCCTCAAATTCACAGAGCTCTGTCTGCCTCTAAATCCCAAGTGCTGGGATTAAAGGCATATGCCACCACTGCCCTAGCTTGAGGTCTAATTTTTTTTTCGTTATTCGAGACAGGGTCCCTCTGTATAGCCTTGGCTGGCCTGGACTCGCTTTGTAGCCCAGGCTGGCCATCCACCTGCCTCTGCCTCCTGAGTGCTGGGATTAAAGGCATGCACCACCACTCCTGAGGAGGTCCAATCTTTATTTGTGGTTCCACAAAGCCACTCCTGCTGTGCTTTCTTTGCTTTCAAATATTTCCTTTACAACAGAAATAGAAAGCTTCCCACCCCCACCCCCCCGCCCCACACACCCCAAGTCATCAGGTAGCCCGGCCCTGCTGACGCATTGTCCCTACCTCCCACTCCATAGCCCATGGCATGGACATACAAACATCCTCTAGGGATGGTGGTAGCAGATGCTGTGCTCCCAAGTCGATCCCCACATTGTCCCCATCCCAGCTTGGACTTTTACCCCCCACTGATCAGGCTCTGTGTGGTCTGCTGTTTCTAGAACCTTCCTTCTTTCCTTGGTTGTAATTCTCTTCCTAGAGCTGTTGGAGACCCGGATCACTCAGACTGGTATTTTCAGGCCAGGATGGGTGTGGCCAGAATCAATTGTCAAAATATTTAGCTTTTAGGAACAGGGTGGTGGGACTAGTTACAAACTCATTCCCATTCATGTACACATTGTTGTGTGTGCAGCTGCATCTGGTGTTGTAAATAGCAGCCTGTGGGGGCAACATCGGCCTGTTTGTGTTCAACTCCTCTTGGCCTGGAGTGCAGCTCAGGGCACTTGCCTAGCACATGGGAGGCCCTAGCTCCCATCCCTAGCAAGTCTCCACAAATCCTCCCAAGGAATGCTGGGGAGGCCTGAGCCTCCCTTGGAAGGTGAGGAAATGGAGACTCAGAGAGATGAGCATTTCCTCCCTCCTCCTCCTCCTCCTCTTCCTCCTCCTCCTCCTCAAGCTTAATAGCTACAGAATATTCTGTTGGCTGCAGCACCAAGTTCACATCAGTCTCCACAGCCAGGCCATCCATATTGTTTCGGGGCGTTCCATGGGAATCAGTAATGCAGTTGTGACAGCCTTTATATTATTAAGATGCCTTCAAGAATTCATTTTGGATGACTCTATGATATTTCATAGTGTCAACTGAGACGTGTGTACACGGCCACTAATTGCATCATTATTTATCATAGCAAAAATGGAATGTAATTAAGTGACATATAAAAATGCTCAGAGATGATATTAAGGAAAAGAGACAGGGTATAGGCTGCGTGAGCAGCATCTCAGGATCCAGGGGTGGGATGGTGCATGGGTTGGGACACTGGGAGGAAATAGCCCCCCACTCACTACCATGAGCAGTGGGGCCCTGATGCAGAAAATGATTTTGTATTTTCCCATACTTGTAGATTTTTAAAAAACTCTGAATGTTGTCTTAGTTTGCTTTCTCTTGTTGTATAAACATCATGACCCAAAGCAGCTTGGAGAGGAAAGGGTCTAATTTGACTTACATGTCCCAATCACAGACTGTCACCAGGGATGTGGGGACAGGAACTTAAGCTGGAGCAGAGGCAGGAACTATTTGGAATGCTGCTTACTGGCTTGCTCGTGTTCATCTGCTTTTCCTCTATTCCTCTGGCCCACTGGCCCAGAGGTGGCACCTCCTGAAGTGGGCTGGGTCCTTCCAGATCCATCAACAACCAAGAAGATGCCCCATAGGCATGCCCACAGGCCAGGCGGGTGGAGGCAGGCACACCTCAGCTGAGGTTCCTGCTTTCTAGGGACTCTACTCAGGGTCAAGTTCACAGACACTGACTGTCGAAAGTGTGTACTACTATTAAACTTAAAAAAAAAAAAAATAGGTGAAGCAAGCCTGGTATTCCTTGTTTCTTCTGCTCAGGAGTCTGAGGCAGGTGGATTAGCATTCGAGGCCAGTAGGGGCTACACAGTAAGTCCATCTTAAAATACTAATATGATAGGGATAGAGATGTAGCTCACAGGCAGAGTGTTTGCCAGCTCCTCCACAAGGCCATGGACTTGACCTCCAGACTTCAAAAAAGTGTAGAAAAATATAATTAAGTTCAACCTGAGTTTGGCTCATTGTTTTTATTCAGAAACATTTCTCTTTGGGAAACATTTGTTTCTGCCACTATTTGTTTTGCTTGGATTTTTGTATGGACAGTAGAGACGGGCATCATGGCTCCGGCTGGGATGATTTGGTCACCCTTGGACTCTGGGGCAGCTGCAGCTAACATGTAAAGCAATCCCTATGTTCCGATAAAACTTTATTTGCACAATAGGAGGCAACCAAATTCAGGCTGTGCACCCCCACACCCACTGCTGGTTCTCACTGCAGCCCACCCACATTGTTTGCCTTCAAGAAATGAACTTTATTAAACATTGGAATAGGCACAAAAGAATATTTATGAGACTCAATCATAAGTACCAGCAATAAAGATGCATGACTCACCAATTTAGGCAGCAAGCCATCGCTCTTAGCGGGGAGGCCCTGAGGTCCCCGGCCTCCCTCAGGCCTCAGCCCCTTCCTTCCAAGGAGCGCTCACCCCGACTTCTGTATCTCACCTTCACTCTCACCCCAGGAAACACACTGCATAGTTTTACTTCTGTTTGAACTCTGGATAGCCTGGACATGGGCTCATGGCTGGTTCCATGATGTGTCTACATGGTTTTCTTAGGATTTCTCCATATTGATGCCCCGGCCATGATCTGTTTGTTGCTCATCGTCTCCCGTGCTAACACTAATGCTATAGTCTAGATATGCCATCTACTCTCGATTGGAATTTTCCTGGTTTGGTTTGTCTGTCTGTCTGTCTGTCTGTCTGTCTGTCTGCTTATCTCTGGAGTCTTGTGTTATAGCACCAGAGTTTCTTTATGTTGTATAACTAAGACTAGGCTGTCTTAGGAGTCTAAGGGACAGGGACTTAACAACATGAGGCAAAGCCAGGCCATTGTCAGAGTGGCCGTTCCAGTCCCCAGCCCTCTCCCAGGTTACTCCGCACTCTTGCCTACACCTGCTACACTCAGACATAGGCAACGTTTCCTCTCAGTGCTGACACTGACTGTGACATTGACCCCCTGTAACTCGTTGTGTTCTGAGGCAAGAGGACCAGACCTGACCGTCAATGCCAGTCTGCACGGCAGCTATTGTGCAAATAAAGTTTTATCAGGACATAGCAATTGCTTTACATATTAGATGCATCTGGCGAGGCTTGTCCTGAGGCATGCTGGGAGCTTGAGTGGGCACATGGGTGGTGGGAGTTTGACGGTGTCAGGCAGCCATTGTGGGGAGAGGTAGGTCATGGCCATACCTGGCCTCAGGACATAGACTTGCAAGTTTGAGGAGACTGAGGCCTAGTCCCACATATGCAGCTGATTGAGTGTGTGTGAGCTGTTATGGTTATTTTTTTTAAATATAATTTGTGTTTGTTTCTCTCAGTTTCTCTCTTTACCCAACTATCACACAAATAACCGAGACTCTTTTATATTTGTTTGTAAAGCTTTACAGCACAATCTTGAGCAGTTTCTTTTCTTAGCTCTTTATGTTATGCTGACTGCATCTTTTCCAAAATGTCCAAGTTACTTTCTTTTTAGTCCTTTCTTTGCTCTGGCTGAATGTTTTCATCTTTCCTGCACCTCTGCCTGTGGCTGAGTCCCCTACTGCCTCTTCTAACTCTTCCTCCCTTGGCTGGCAGGAAGTCCAGCCCTATCCTCTTCCCTGCTCAGTGATTGGCTGTAAGCTGCTTTATTGACATATCAAGGGGACAATTGGGGAGCAGTGTTTACACAACATTGAGACAGGAGATTCTCAGAACAAGGCTTGCTACCAGCTATGGGGTATACAGAAATCAGCATCTGAATTACACAATAACCTTATGTTTACAGTGAGCCTTGCTTAGCTATCCTTCATGAGCTCATATGTGGCTCAGTCTGATGCAGCATGACAAAGCCAGGCTCCACAGGCCACATCTCATAGCCTGAGAGCCCATCCCCAACTCCTGCCCTTCAGCCTGGGACTTAGAAGCTCTGGGACCAAGTGGAAGCCCATGAATTGTCAAGGCTTCCCACCGTATAAGAGGGACATGGTCACACACAACGAACTCAGAATTTTGTTGATCTTACATGAGCCGCAATTGACCAGGAATTAAAACAACACAGTGATGCAGGTAGAATTCATAAACACAGCCCCTGAACCTTCAGCCAACTGTGCCTCGGAATTTCTCCAGAAGTTTAGATGTATACCCACAATCATGGGATGAAGCAGGAGAGATATGAGTTCAAGGGCAGGCTGGACTGCACAAGTGAGACCTTGTCTCAAAAAAAAAAAAAAAAAAAAAAAAAGCAATACCTTTCTGACCATATCTCACATCAGATGTCCCAAGTGCTCATGTGGGTGAGAGGATATGCCTGTGTTCATGGAACTTTGGTGTCCCAGGGATCCTGGAGCCCAGCCATGTGGACACTAAGGGACTCGTGTGCTAATTTTTGGCAGTAGTATTTTCCCTTCATATTGGTCCTTATACTAAAATGGACAGACAGGGTGGAGGAGTGGATGGAAGGACATGAATAGTTCACAATCAGATGCTGTAGGCTGGTGACTATGCTTGGCTTTGCCTTTCTGAGCAGGACAGTGGGCTGCCACACCTCTTCCCAGAGGACTGGCAGTGGCAGCTTTTCAGAGCTGGGCCAAACACATCTCAGTGGGAAAAGCTTCTGCGTCCTCCAGCGCCACAGCAGAACTGCTTTCTCTCGGTGGTACCCGGCCACACATGGGGAATGGAAGAGGTGAGGAGCTGGCCTTGGAGGCCAGATCTCACCAGAATGCAAATCCTTACACTCTAGGTACACAGGGCATGGTAAAGTGAAGGCTCTCCTGTGACACCAGACTAGAAATGTGATTATTGTCTCCCAGTTCAGGTAAGGAAACCAGGAGTTTTGAGGACGGGCTCCAAATCCCCAAAGCAGAGCTACACTCTGCAGCAGCCCAGTTTGACCTGGAGACATCATGAGGGCACAGCACGACATACCAGCCCCCTGATCTCAGACTTCCGCCTCAAGCATCCTAAGAAATAACGCTGGCCCATTCTTGGGTGTTCTGCTGTAGCCACATGTAGCACTGACCACAGCTGGGATAGGAAAGGCATGTTAGGCAGACGGAGAATACCAAGGAAGCTAGAGGGAACTGGGGCACCTACAAGATGTATCAGCTATCTACAGACACAGCCATGCCATGTAACAACCACATCCCTCAAAGGTATGCAAGGCTGAGTCTGTACTGCTAAGGCTTTTGCTGTCAGGGGGCTTGCTCTTACCTTAGGGTTATAGACTGACTCTGAGGGGAATCTAGTTACTGAGCCACCAGTGGGCCAGCCTGGACACGTCTTGGATGGAGATAAAGCCGTTAGTGACAAGCACTACACTAATGTAGCAAGGTGTTTCTGTCCCATTAATGTCCTGCCCGAGATAAGTCACAGGACTGAGGCCAAAGGTGGGGTGTTGGGCCTGACCAGAGGGCACAAAACTTGGGAGCAGGCTTCCAGCCCAGGATGTTGTTTGGAGGTGTTGGATGGGGGAGTAGAGGGAAAGAGAAAAGGAAAGGGCAGAGGTCACTGAGGACAGTGTGTGGAGCAGGGAGGAGGGGGCAGCCTGTGGAAGGAGCGGACAAACCAGGCAGCAACCTGTGCTGTGGGAGACGATGGTGCTTAGTTCAGCCTGTAAGAACCAAGACAGGCTGAGGCATTTGGTCAGCTACACAGATGCCCAGACGCCCCCGGGACATAATCGGCCTTGACTTCCACAGAAAGGTTAATTGCTCAGATCATAGTCTGTGGTTTCTGAAACTGACAGAGCAACCCCTCCATTAAGGCCTCAAGCTGGCTGGCTTTATCTGTCTGGCTTTTTTCTCTTCCCTGGTGACTTGGCCAGTGCTGTGCCTAGCAGTGTCACACAGAGTGGTGACAGTCTGACCTGGGAGGCTGACTGACCAGTAAGCAAACATTCCTGTGACAGGCATCCTTACAGGGGCAGCAAAGGCCAAAAGCTACTCAAGATGTAGAGAATTCTGACAGCAGCCTGCACAAGGGCTTATGCTCCGGCCCTTCAGGATGGAGCCGGGTGCTCTGCGCACACTGTGAACTTGAACTCAGCTCTTTCCCGCACCAAGCTTCCTGAGGACTAACTGGGTGGGGACAGAGGTGCTCCCCACAGCTTCCAATCCTCTCCTCAGTTTAGCAACGCCCAGTGGGAAAGAGAGGGCACATGTTGCTGGAAAGTCTCAGGTTGGGCCCTGACTGGCTCAGCTTCAGTCATGTGTCTAGTCCTGAGCCAAACACTGAAAACTCTGATGCCCCATCCTGCCCTGGACACAGCCCCACCCTGGAGCTGAAGGGCCCGGCTCCCTGAACACAAGGGCACATAATCCTGAGGGTGTGGTCCCTAGAAAGAAAAGCTGGTTCTGTACCCACAGGGAACACTGCCTTGCTGTCCAGAGCATTGTGGGGAGAGAGTAGAGGCAGAGCAGGCAGGATGCCAGGGCGTTATGAAGAAGGAAAGGCCAGTAGGAACACCCATTTCACGGATGGGAAGGCCAAAGTGAGGGGATGCTGTAGAGGGACAAAGAAATGTCTCAGTGGGGGCGTGCCCAGCAGCGGGACACTGAAGAGTGCCAGGGTGAGTTGGGAAACCTTCTGAAGCTTCTTGGAGGAGTTGAGAATTGAACTGAGACCCAAGTGGAGAAAAGTAGCCAGGCATAGGAAGACAAGACAGAAGAACATCGCAGAAGAAACAAGCAAGAGCAACGGTGCCCAATATGGTAGCTAGTGTGGGCAGCCTGGCTTTTATCTGCAGAGGGCCTGGGAACTGGAGAAATAAATGTTTCTTCGAGGGAAAGCCACTGTTTCTTCTCTGCCTCTTAGAGTTCATCTTTAAAAAATCTTTACTTAATAGGCCTGCTTCGAGAGCTGCCTTGTGGGATTTTAATCTAAATTTTATTACTACTGAGGTTGGATCTATTTTTTCATCTGATCTTGACTGGATTGGCTCCTTCTTTTGTGAACTGTCTGGAAAGCTAACCTTTTGGGCCTCCTTAAAAAACTTCCTTTTTTTGAAGCCTCAAACCTCAGGCTCTGGGAAGCCGCTGTTCTCAAAGGCCGCCAGCCTGCTTATTCCCTAGGACTTTGATCTTTATAAACACCAAAGGAAAATGTCGTTTTTATTGGCAAAAGCTTTGTGGGTGCCTCTAGATGAGAGAGCAAACTCTAGGCTGGGAAGTCTGGGTATTTTTAAATTCCTCTGCCAAAGTGATAAAGCCAGGATCCTGTGGTCCAGGTGGAGGTGGCAGGGAGAGGGCAGGATGAAAGATGCAGTGTCCTTCCAGTGTTGGCACAAAGTGGCTGACAGACTGGATGGGATCCCCCCCCTTATGCGGTGTGAGTGCGTGGCATGCTCGAATAGACACACACAGACACACAGACACACACACACATAAACACACAGACACACACACACAGACACATGCACACACACATAAATAGACACAGACATAGACACACACAGACACACAGACACAGACACACACAGAGATACACAGAGACACAGACACACACATATACACACACAGATACACACACAGACACATACACACACACATATACAAACACACAGACACATACAGACACACACACATATACACACACAGACACACACACATAGACACACACATACACACACACACACACACACACACACACGTGCTGTTTCCCTTCCCCATGACAATTCCCCCTGGGCCAGAATAACCCAATCTTGCAGTGAAACATGATGGGCATGCGTGGCATCCAAGCACTGGTAAGGCCCAGAGGGAGGAAGATGACAAGTTCAAGATGAGCTGGGCTACAAGTGAAACCCAAGTGTCAACAGCCACCTTGGCTGGAGCTGCCTAAGAGCTCATATACCGGAGATTGGGGCAGTTTGTCAATCTTCTTCCTATGCCTTGAATACTGTCCTCCTCCTTGTGTGGCCCAGCTGAATATCTTCTTGAGCATGGAAGCCCCCTAGCTATGCTGGTGGCTGTCCAAGTCTCCCACTCTCTCTCTCTCAGAGCGAGTCTTTCCCATATGGTGATGGGATAAAGAAAAATGGATTCCCTTATGATCAGGTTCCAAGTCCATGAGGGTTGTAAAGCGCTGTCCCAGAGTCCACGCTGCACCCACACGGATGACGCTGAGTGGGGCAAGACAAATGGGGGACCACTGCTGGCAGTTTTGAGCATCAATGTCAGGAAGGCAATGCCGAACATGACATTTAGATATCACATCTGAACACAAGAGCACCTAGGGGACACGGACAATATTTAGGTCACTGCAGACCCTGGAAAGAGCATTTATGGTAGGATAGACCTGTTACCTTGAAGGAGCAGCAGAGAGGCCACCATGACCAAAGGGAGCAAACAAGGGCGGAAGATAAGACAGGGTGGTCAAGGAAAAATGCTGGGAGCAGACAGATGGACTCTGTGTGGTTGTACGTCCTCTTATAGACGTGGCCATGTGATACACACACACTGAGAGCTGCAAAGGCAATACTTCAGTGGGCAGCCCATCTTGTCTAGGACCACCATAAGACTGCATCAGCAGCGGGGGCCCCATGGTCATCTCCAGGGAAATGTTCGCTTTTGCTCTTCCCTGCTCCTGGCTCTGCTTGGTCGCTGGGAGAACTTATCTACCCAGTTTGACCCAGCTACTTCTGGCTTCTCCCAGCCCTTCAGGGTGGCCTTCAACTCAACCACTGAGTCACTGATTGCCTAGCCTCCACTTTCTCATCTGGTTCAGTGTTCCTGGACTTCCTCTTGTCCTGGTGATGGCATCCTCCCAGGAACTCTCCAGCCAGACCAGATGCTTCTTTCTTGTCACAGCCCTGCTGGGGCATAGTCTGCCTCACAGTGGCCTTCAATCTTTTGTTCCCTGCATCCTGGACACCTTCTAGTGTGTTTTGTTGTTTCCTGGAAGGCCACACTAAGGCTCTGCCAATAGCATGCTATCATGCAGATGAAGCAATCTAGGTTCCGCAAGGTTTAGGTCACTTGCCTACATGTTTCTGGGTACAGGAAGTGATGTACAAGCCCCCCACCCCACCCCACTTGCCCTGTCCCTTCCCACTGGAAGCAGTCCCAGATCTGCCACCTGATGTCTGGAGTCCTGGGCTTGGCACTGAGTGTTTCTGCACCTCAGTTTCCTCTCGTCGGCAACGCAGGGTGGTGATGGAGATACATTCTCATAGTCAGTTGAGGGCAGCTATGGTTCTTGGCAGTCCTGGCTGGCCTCTGCATGGCCATGATAGAGTGTGTGACCCATTTGTTCAGTCTGAGGCTCCTGGGGAGCTGGAGCTAGATCCATTTCCTCTGTGCCTCTGTGGTGCTGATGCAGGGCCTAGGCTTGGGAAGTTGTTCTTTTCTGGTTTGGTTTCTTTCCACACTGCCAAGACAAAATGCCAACAGAAACCACCTAAGGGGGAAACTGTATCTTGGCTCATTAAAGTGCTCCCCCCCACCCCCCACATCATGGTGGGGAAGGCATGGTGGATGAACTCATGATAGTGTCAGTGGATGGTGGAAGCTGCTCACATCTGGGTGGACCAGACATACAGTGGGAGGCCAGAACCAGGGGCAGGCATTACTTCCAACACCCCAGTAACAGCCCCACAACTCTAGACCTGCAGCAGGTGGCATGGAATCAACTGGTGTCTAGGAGCTACAGGGAGTTTCCCATCATGCCCTGCTGGCCTCATCCTTCTCCCCGACTCCTTGTGTGCCTCTGACCTCCATCACTGACTGTGTATCTCCCTCTCTCCCTCCCTCCCTCTCTCTCTCTCATACACACACACACACACACACACACACACACACACACACACACACACATACACACACATACAGAGTTTCCTCCAGCTGCCACTCAGAATGACCTGTCTGTCCACAATGTGGGCTGGTTCTCTCACTGCACACTGAGCCCTGGCTACTGCCCACAAGTGGGAATGTGGTCCTGGTCTGGCAGAGTCTCAAAAAAGGATATTGATTCTTTAAAAATATGAACATGGCATTGAATTAAAAATATAAGAATATCGTAGGTAGCTGGAAGGAGACAGAAAGGAGAGATATAAATTGAGAGAGACAGAAAGGGCACGTAAAGGACAAAAAGAAAAGGGAGCAGGGTTCATGGGGGAAATAGCACAAAACCACACAAGCCCAAAGGCCTGTCCTCAGGACTCCTTGGACCTTCTATGCCTGCCTCTGTGCCATGTTCTTACAAGATACAGACAGAAAAGGGAGGATGGGAGGCAGGCATCTTGGCCAGGATGACCTGAGAGAGATTGGCAGGCCTGTCTGCAGGGCCACAGTTCAACCTTGGCCTTGTAATCTCCAGCTCTCCACCTCTCCCCACCCTCCAGTCCCAGCACGTGAGGCAGTAGTGTGTTCCCAAAGCCAGCTTCCAGGTCCTGAAGAGAATGAGAAGTTCCTGTCATCTGGTGCTGGAGACCAAGGTCACTGTGATGTGTTGCAGATGTTCTGTGACTGTCCTTGGCTTCCAGCAGAGCCCTTTCTAAAGGGCGCATCTACCAGAGATGGTTTAGAATTACAGGGACCATGGCCTCTGAGCTCTGAGGAAAGACAGCATTGCCAGAGACAACCCAGTTTCTCAGTGGTCATTGCTGAGGTTACGAGGGCCATCTGAGTACTTGAGGCTCAAAGAGGTAAGGGAAGGTCAAAGTCAGTTGCAGAGGGCTCAATCCATGTTCGGACTCTTCCCCTATGGGAGACATGACACATGTCGCAGGGGTCTCCGCGGGACCACTGCTGAGGCTTGGGTTGCTTAGGACAGGCTCCTTGGAGGAGGTGACTTTGAAGGAACCTGGTGGCTTAACAGAGCTTGGATTTATGTACCGATGGGGTCTGCAGTGTGAATTCAGAGGTCTGTCACAAGGGTTAGGTTGCTTTCTGGAAACTTCACAGTGCTGGAGACAGAATCTGGGGCTTTGCTCATGCTAGGCAAGTACTCTACAATTGAGCCCCAACCCCACCCTATGCAGTATGTTCTTGATGCTCCTAACAACCTGTTTTTCTGCCTCGTTTCATTATGAAGGATATTGGGTCCCTTAGCTCCTGCCTTTCCAAGGCCTGTTTCATTTCCGAGCCAGCCTTCTATCTTCCTCGAACAGTGCTCCATTGTGATGACACTTGTGGACCCTAAAACCAGGCTATTGCCACCTCAAAGTCTTAATCACATTCTGTGAGGTCCACTGCCACGCAAGGTGGCATGGACACAGGTCTGGGGGTTAGGACTGGAGACTTTTGGTGAGAATGAGGCTGAGGCGAGCATCTCTGCTTGGGACTCCCTTGGCTCAAGCACTGAGTGCTCCCACTAACCCATTTGAATCTGTTGCCGCGGATCTCTCCCTTGGCTCTTGATTGTGCCTCTTAGGCCAGCTGGGGAGCTGGCCCATTGCTGACCCGAGTCAATAGTCTGTGTGAGAGTGGGTCCTGAATACCCCAGAGCTCCTGGACATGCTGAGGCCCTGATGTGCTTTGTCATGTGGCATATGAAAGGATGGTTCTAGAAAACCTAGGTCTGTAGAAAGCAGCCAGGTTCCATGTTCTCAAGAACCTGACTGTTGACACTGGAATTCCACCCCCAACGGTCCCACAGGGCAGCCACTGAGAATGCCCACTGTGACCTTGAGTCCAAGCCTAGAAGACTTCTTGACTTGTTAAAGGGATTGAGATCACTGTGGTGCTGGGAACCCCACCCACACCCACACCCCCGGGCCTCTGTAGAAAGACTATGGGATGCGATGCAGTGGGAGAGGGCTACCCCTCTGGTCACAGGATAGCATGACTCACAGAAGCAACCTAAGAGAATAGTTTTAGAAGGCCTCCGTCACCATGGTGGGGATGGCAGGGTGGAGGCAGGGCAGCTTCCTGTGCCACCAGGCAGGAGGCAGATAGCATACCCCAGAACCGGGAAGGGGGAGTGGGGGGATGTGTGTGTGTGGGGTGTGTGTCCTTCAAGGCCCACTCCGCGTGACCTGCTTCAGCCCGACCCCAAACAGCACCATCAACTGAGGACTGTTTGTTCAACTATGGAAGCCTGTTGGGGACATTTCATGGCTCAGGCCATAAAGTGTGGACAAGACCCATTCCCATTTCACATTCTTGGCTCTGCTAAACCAGTCTAGGAATCTGAACCAAAGGCCTTTCTTCTTTCCAGTTAATTCTGAGTATCTGCCATTCTGCATGGATGCTAGGACCTTAGCCTATTAAAAGCTGGTGATCCAGGCGCTGGCATATCTCCAACATGTGGTCTCGGTGCCACCCAGAGCCTAGGCTGCCTCCATAGCCAGGAGTCGGGGGCACACTTGCTACCACAGAGTTTGGGAGGCTGAAGCAGGAAGTTTACAGATTCAAGGCAGCCATACAGAAAGAAAAAATAAAATCCGTGTCCCTGTAGTATCAGGGATGGAAATGGCTTTAAGACTCTGCCATGAGGACCTATAAACCCAGGGAAGAACCGTGACGGGCTGAGGTGCCAGGTGGGATCTAGGCCACCCTGTCTGTGTGTGCCCCGTTGGGAGGTAGCTCAACCTTAACTTGTCCCCACCTCGGTGGCCATTTGGGGCTTCAGCTCGCTTTGCCACACCCACCCAATTTGCAAATGAACTTCAGAAAACTGGAGCCTGGTGAGGCGCTTCCTATTTTTAAATGTTGACAATGAACGCAGATATTTTTGAAAATATTGTGTGGGCCAAACAAGACATTTCTGCTGGTTGGCTTCTGTCTGCTGGCAGCTTGTGTGAGAATTCCCTGACTTTCTCAAGGGGGAAACTGAGGCCCCGCAGCAGCAGGTGGACCTTTGAGGCCTGCCTCAGGGCTCCAAGTAGGGAGATGCTAGCAACAGGGGTAGGTCTGTTGGTCTCCCTAAAGTTTCTCCTTCTGGGTACCCCTTTTTTCTAAGCTCCTGTCCCTTGTCTGCTGACAGAGTACCCCCTGCTCTTGTGTTCCTGTTATGTGATGGGAAATGGCCCAGGGGGTGCATTGAGCTCACAGCCTGCCTCTGCTTCCGCCTTGCCCTGAGACAGCACATCCCAGCATGCCCTGCACAGGGAGCCTCTGATTTGCAGGCTGGGGACTCTGTGACTCCAGGCAGCCCCCTCTTGCTTCTGTGAGGCCTCTGGCCTTTTCCTGACAGCCCACACCTTCTGGTCACTGATCCACCCCTCCTCTCCCACCCCCACACTGACATTTCATAAGCCGCAGCTGTCACTGAGCTGTTCCCAGTCCCAGCAGACTGGCTCATGTCATTTTTA
This sequence comes from Acomys percivali, assembly GCA_907169655.1. Classification (NCBI taxonomy): domain Eukaryota; kingdom Metazoa; phylum Chordata; class Mammalia; order Rodentia; family Muridae; genus Acomys; species Acomys percivali. The sequence goes on along the minus strand of OU015757.1, from coordinate 6,398,667 downwards.
CATGACTTAACGTGCTCGCTCAGAGCCAGGGCGTGCAGGCCGAACTCAGCCCTCAGCCACGGTGCTGTGACTTATTGATCCAATGTATTAAACGGATGGATTCTTATTTATTTATTTTGAGGAAAAGGAATTGTTTACCTCCCTCTTCAAACACCATCACATCTTGGTTTCCTGTGACATTGCAACTGTTCCCCTCTGATCCCCCTAAGGACTTTATCTGTCTAAGGCTGATAGGCTGTTGTCCCAGACCTTGGGGGTCCCCTGAGTGTCACCACACCAGGAGCACTAGGATCATAGTAGGAACTGCTAAGGTTTCACACAGCATGTGCAGGCAGAGAGGGGCTAGCTCTTGACTCACCAATGAGCTACCTAGTCCTTACAACAGCCCAGGAAGTGGGTGCAGAGACCCCACTTTCAGGAGAGAACACTAGAACTCAGCAGGGGTGTGTTGCCCTCCCACGCTCTCTGTCTTAGTATTGATTATAATTATGACCTGGTTTTCATGCATGACACAGGAGCTGCGGCTCCACATGTTGATAGCTATGGGCCCAGTCTCAGGCTCCTGTCTACCAGGGCACCCACCCATGAGTGATCACCTTGCTGGGCCCCATCAACCTGTCCAAATGGTGGTCACATTCATAGCTCTGGTCCTATGAGAATACAACCAAACTGAAAATTCCTGTCACTGTCCTAACATCACAAGACTTCACTCTGCTGCTGTGGCCGTGGTGACACTAACAAATCCAGCACACCTGCAGTCACACGGAGGCAGAGAGTCTCCAGTTACATATAGCAAGTCGTATTTGGTAATGACAGCCACTGAATGTGTTTACATATCTAGTTTGCTACACTTTCCGCCACCTTGTGTGATGCATATGAAGGTGTTTATATATCTACAATTCTATATTCTCTGTGTGCACGTGGTGCATATGAGGGTGATTAAACGTCTGCTATTTATACTTTCTGCGTGTGGTGCTCTTGGGGATATAGGTGCAAGCTCCCACGCATGCAAAAGCACAGGCAGATGAGTACCTTGAGCATCTTCCTCTATTGATTCTCACCTTTTCTTTATTAATTAACTAACTAATTATGTGTAGAGTCCTGTGTATCTCAAGTTCGTCTTGAGGCAGCTTTGTAGTACAAGATGGCCCTGAACTCCTGACCCTCCTGATTCCCTGAGTCCAAGCACTGGGGTTAGAAGCATGAGCTGCCATACCCCAGCCATGTGCTTTACTTCCCTTGTTATTTAGCACGAACGCTACCCAAAAACATGCTTACTGTAAAAAACAAGCCTTTCTCAGGCATTGCCTTCCATCAAGAGGTCTGACAAGCCTGCATGATGAGGTGTATGCTCGGTGCATGTTCAGGCCACACAGCTCTTGGAAGGTAGACCCCCTTCCTTGAGTGAGGTTTGACTATAACTAATAATTATTTGACTATAATTAGGAATTATGCTTGTTCACCAGAAATGGTCTTACTTTACCTACACAGACACACACAGACACACAAGACACACAGATACAAACAGACACAGACACACACACAGACACACACACCAATACACCAACACACTCACCCACACAGACACACATATACACACATACACACACACACAAACACACATACACACACATAGACACACACACAGACACACACATAGACACATACATAGACACACACACACACACACACACACACACACACACACACACACACAC
>OU015757.1:6359723-6383310 GCA_907169655.1 Acomys percivali | reverse complement strand
AGAGAGAGAGAGAGAGAGAGAGAGAGAGAGAGAGAGAGAGAGAGAGAAGAGACCAGGGCAAGAAACAGCCTCCGGGAACACACCCACACTGACCTACTTCCTCCAGCCAGGCCCTATTCTGAAGTTTCCAGCAACTCCCCAGGTGAATATAGGCCTGTGGGGACAGTGATATTCAAACTATAGCATCCCACATTTGGTCCCAAGGATTCGTGACCATCTCATAATGCAAGATGCATTTAGTCTCCATCCAAGAGTCCCCAAGGTGGTAACAGTCACAGCATTGTTCAAAAGTTGAAGTTTCAAGTCTCCTCTGAGACTCAAGCAAAGCTCTTAGCACAGGCTCAGACATTGCTATCTCAGAACTGGAGGGCTGGGGAAGGGATAGCAACGATGGCCCTATGCGAGGCTGAAACCCAGCAGACCGAATGCTGACCCCTGCAGTACCCTGTATGGGACCTGGGGGGCATGTGGTGGAGTCCTGGGCAGCATCAGCACCCTGACAGCCTTCTCGGCTGTGGTCCGTTAGCTTCTGTCCTGAGCTGCTTCCACGTGTGGCCTCCTCAGCAAAACATGCATGCTCTGACATCTCTAGCTTCCTGTGGTCTCCATCGGCAGGCCTCTACTTCCACCTTCACCCTCACCCCCACTCCTACCCTCACCCCCCACCCAACCTTTTCACCCTCACCCCCACCCCACCTTCGCTCTCACCCCCATCCCACCTTCACCTCCATCTCACCACCCCTGCAGTTTCATGCACTGCTCTCTCGGAGGCTGCCTTCAGCTGTGTAATGCCTGTCCTGGTCCTTCTGTGAAGTCAGGTGGGAGCCTGCATGCCCCGAAACTCTTATACTCCATACACTTGCAAAACTAGCATTGTGCAGATGAAGCCAGGGTCTGCCAGTGCTTGAACAGTGGTCGGGCCATCTTGGGTAGTGTCAGCTGAGTGCCTGGTCCTAACATGTGGGAACAGGGTACTCCTTTGCAGTGTGTTCTCCTTAAGGGACAGTCTTTTACGTGTGTTTTCACTTTTATCCAACTGTACAGTCTGGATTTTGTTAGACCATTTACACACACACACACACACACACACACACACACACACACACACATACACACGCACACATGCACATGTAACATGCTTGTATCATAATTACTTCTCAGTACTTATATGGACTTATTAACAGTGCCATTCTCTTTAACAATCATACCTCCATGTTAACAGCACTAAGAGCGATCCTTTTCAGACGGAGAGCCAGCCTTATACATCTTTCTGCTCTGCCCTTTGCTCCTAATGACCACTATGAACTGGTTCAAAGCCACATTCTAAATGCCTGGCTGCCCTAAAATTACCCCCACCCGTTTAGTTAGACCATCGCCTTTAGACTCAGCTTTCCACAGAGTCTCAGGACATGGAAAAAATGCTAATAAGTTCTTTGCCACAATGTAGCATGAATGGCATCTAGTCCCATCCCCCAAAACATCCTTGCTCCCAAGGGAGAGTCCAACAACATTGCTTCCCTGCCTCTGTCCTGGTCCTCTGAGCTCCCAGCAGAGTTCCACACTAAACTCAGCTCATGGATAGACCCTGGGGTTCCTCTAGCCTGAATCTCCAGCCTTCCGAACTCTGTCATCCAGTTGCAAACTCTCCTCAAGCACATGTCAGGTCATCACAGTAGCGACCTCACTTCTCCAGCACCAAGTTCCTGAGTTCCTAATCAGACTTTACTGTGACAAAAATGTCCCAGAAAGGCCGGTATTAGAGGGTACTGTGTGGTCAGCGGGTGCTGCAGCTTCCAGACCTGGGGCGACCAGAGCTGCTCACCTCATAGAGACCAGGAGAGAAAGAAAGACAGAGAGAGAGAGACAGAGAGAGACATATACACAGAGACAGAGAGAACAGAGAGAAACAGATACACACAGAGAGACAAAGAGACAGACAGACAGACAGACAGACACACACACACACACAGATGAGAGAGAGAGAGAGAGAGAGAGAGAGAGAATAAGGGCAAAGTATAGCCCTTGAGGACATGTAGCTCTGCCTTCTGAAGTTTCTAGAACCTTCTAAAATAGCTCCACCATCTGAAGATCAAGTGCTCAACACATGGACCTGTGAGGTCCATTTCACAGACTAGCCTCAGCAGAGACCCCAAGCTGAAATCTCTTGGGAGGCCATTCCAGGGAGCTTGGGGGGAAGGAGGCAGTCCCAGGGAGTGGGGTGGAAGTATGGAGAAGCCAGTCAGGAGGAGCAAAGCAAGGAAAGGGAGCACTGATGAGCAGGTGACCACCACTGGTCACTGGGTTCATAGGAGGCTTCAGAGCTCAGCCAGAACTACTCACTCAAAGGTTTCTCCAAGGGTCTTTATTTGCAGCTCCCACCCAGCAGCCGCTCAGGCCCCCTCCTGAGGCACTGTGAGAGTCCTATCACCTCCCACCAGGAGACCAGGTGCCTAAGGCAGGAAGCCTCCAGGTAACCTGGAGCTGCACAGGGCGTGTGGCCTGGGTTGGAGGCTGCTGGGGCCAGGCACAGAAAGTCACATGCAAACCAGGCAGGTTAGTGTGACACTAACCAGTGCAGTTGTGGTACAAACCACACAGATGTTTTAGTCTTTTCCGAGTTGTTCTCACAGAAGATCCTGGAGTGAGAAGTTTATCACATTGCCATGTCGAGAGTTCTGAGGCGTCATTGCTGGCCTCACTCCTGCCAGGCTTGCCCAAAGTCCCACCCCTTCCCTCAAACTGTTTGGCGACCTCATCCAGTTAGTCACATCAATTCATCCACATAAGCTCATGCATAGTGCAAAGGAGGGGCTCCTGCATAACAGACATTCCGCATAAGGATTTAGAGCAAGCCCCACCTCCAGGAACAAAGAACAAAACCTAACTAACCCTGAGTCTTCCCCCCCCCCCCCCCCCCCCCAGCAAGGATCTAGTGATCAGCCAAGCAAAGCTGGTCCCAGCAGTGCCTTGGTTGGGAAAACTGGACTCACAAAGAACATTAGAACAAAGGTTCTCAAACTGTGGGTCGTGACCCCTTTGGGGATCAAATGACCCTTTCACAGGAGTCATTTAAGAGCATTGGAAAACACAGATATTTATATTATGGTTCATAACAGTAGCAAAATTACAGTTATGAAGTAGCAACAAAAAGAATTTGATGGTTGGTGGGGGTCACCATGCCATGTATTAAAGGGTCACAACATTAGGAAGGTTGAGAACCACTGCATGAGAGGGAGGAAGAACCAGACAGCTCCCCTATTTGACACAAGGTCCTAAGGCAGGAAGGTATCTTTAGGCCTGGCTGTCCATGACCCCCTGGGGTGTGGGATGGTGTAGGCTTTGCCTCTGCAGTGACCTCCTTCTGGCCCATCCGTACCCTGAGATTGCAGTTCTAGCCAAGTTCTCCACACATGGCTCTCCAGACATAGCCTTGGCTGCTCTTATCTGAACCAAGGTGTACAGGGGCACACACTGTATCTGTTCCTGCCTGGGCTCTTAATTCTGACTCTAAGCACCCATACCCCGGGGCTGGCGGAAGATAGACTTCAGAAATGTATAGGCCTTTTCCCATACTATGGTTTTGTGATGTCAGACAAAGTGGGACAGGCTTTGGTCTTGGTCATAATCCTCCTCCTTATACAAGCTATGAGTTCAAGGCAAGTCATGTCTATAGACAAATAAGTTCTAGAAAACACTTCTGAGAATTATAAAGTGCAGGTTATGATATTAGAGTCAGCCTGGTGTGGTGGCTCACACCTATAATAACAGCACCCAGGAAGCTAAGGCAGGAGCACTGTGAGTTCAAGGCCAACCCAGGGTTTGCAGTGAGCTCTAGGCCAGGTTTTAAACTACATAGAAGACACGCCTTTAATCCCAGCACTCAGGAGGCAGAGGCAGGCAGATCTCTGTGAGTTTGAGGCCAGCCTGGTCTACAGAGTGAGTCCAGGACAGCTAAAGCTACATAGAGAAACCCTGTCTCCAAAAACCAAAAACCAAAAACCAAAAAGAAAAGAAAAGAAAAAAATTATGTACAGAGTCACTAGTCACTCACTAATTTTAGTCCTACTGTGTTCTAGCCAAGTGCTGTGATGTCGCTATTGTACAGCTGAGAAAAATGAGGCATAGACCCCATCAGTAACTCTAGCTTTACAGCATACAGGCCTGAGTGCTGGGCTGAGCCTCCACTCCCATCCACATGGGCCTTTCTGGCCGAGGGCACACACTGGGAACAGACATGGTAAGGGAGGATGAGGTTGTCCCACTAAGATGGAGGCTCCTGTCCAGTTCACAAGTGTTCCATATGAATGACACACTAGCAGAGCCACCCAGGTGTACCTCAGCGGGCAAGGCATCGGCCAGGGTAAACCTGGGCATGTATGTCTCACAGAGCATTGTTGCCATGGCAAAGTGTGCACAGGTTTCAGGAAAAGCCCAAATCTGTTATTATTATTATTTTTTTTTTTTTTGCAAGAGTCTCCTTACTTGTAATTACAAAGGATGTTAAAAAAAAAACAACTTTATTAAGCTGTAATTTACATATCATAATTTTCCCCATGCAAAGTATGGAGTTTTAAAGTAGTTTTTAGTAGGCATTATGATAATCTAATTTTAAAAAGTTTCCATTAACCTCCAATAAATCTCATAGCCAATAGCAGTTACTCCCAATTTTCAACCCTGGATGACCACTGTTCACTTTTTAGCTCTATAATCTAGCCTTGTCTCGACACTGCATAGAAACAGGTCATGCAGTATATCGCCTTTCATGTCTGCCTTCTTTCATTTAGTGCAATCCGTTTGGGATTTATCCATCGTGTTGCAGGGACTAGAATCATATCCCTTTTTATTGCTACATAAGTGCTCACTGTATGGGCATACCACCTTTTCTTTATAGGCTCCGTGACTAAAGGGAACCAGGCTGTTTCCACCTTTAGATGGATTGGGTGTATGGTCCGGGTGTTAGGAATGCTAGCAAGCTCCTGGACCATGAGGCCGGAGGCAGAAATAACACTGGGAAATCTTACCCTTTTTTGGTCTCTGTAGAGTAAGGATGGAGGAGCCAGGGAAAGGGGGAGAGATGGGGGCTAAGCAGGAAGGAGACAGGAAGGGAGACAGGAAGCAGAGGAAGACGGTGGGCAACCAGGCCCACTGTGATAGAGGGACACACCTATAGGGAGGGAGAGAGACATAAGGACAGAGAGGGACAGAAAGAACAGTGAAAGTAAGGAAGCGTGAGGCAGAGCAGCAAGACACAGCCATGTAGGCCTATCTTTTCTGCTGCGGCCATGGGCATACATAGCTGAGTGGTTAGCAGAGCGAGTCCCCAGCCAAGGCTTCTGATGAGGCAGGCTTGGAGTCTGCCTGACAGCGTAAGAGCCTGTCTCAAAACAAAAAACCTTAAACATCATGAGGCTGGAGGATGCAATTCAGTGGAGTGCTTGTCTTGTGTGTGCCAGGTCTTGGGTTCCATCCCAACTATACTGAAAAGAAGGTCAGCCCTACAGCCTCCTTCCCTACTGCAACCCTGACCAGCCTCCTTTGTGTGGTCCTTCCCCCCCCCGCCCCCCCCCCCACCCCCATGGTAGTTCCTCACCCAAATACTTGTTCTTAGGTTTCTAGGGTAAGTGCAAGGAGACAGAGGGGCCTGTCTGAGTCACGAGCTCCTGGAAGCAGGTAGCCAGCCCCTTTCACTCCCCACCCCCCAGGTAAAGAGATTGATCTCCACACACACTGGCTCCCAGCAGCCAGGAAGGCCAAGCCACATCGGACTGTGCTTGCTCCTTCATGTTGGAGCTTAAATGCCATCCGCAGCCTGGAAGGAAACGTGGCCATGTGAATCCGCTGGGGTATTTCAGGAGGACAGGCAAGGACAGTGGCCTAGGAGCCGGTGGCACCATGGTGTGCCTTCTTCTATCAAATTCCCCACCTTCCTTTGGCCCTATGGCACCTCAGCTACAGGGTAGTTTACACAGCTCAGGAGGAAAGTGTTGCCCCAGTCCAGTCGATGGGAGCTAAAATGGAAAGTCCATAAACTGGTCTCCAGAGGCTGCGAAAGCCCAGGATCATGACACTGGCAGCTAGGATGCCTTGGGGGATTTCCGAGTTTATAAACTGCCCCTTCTAGGGACATCCTCGTGGTCTGGTGGAACCACAGGGCTCTCTGCCATTTAGTCTCAGAAAGGCACAAACCTTATTGTGGGAGGCTCCACCCTCATGGCCTAATCGCTTCCCAAGATCTACCCAACTTTCAGCATCATGAAGGCTGAACTGGGGTGGGATGCGCATTCAGGCCAAAGCGGCAGCCAGGAGGATGGGAACCCAGTGTGGCCAGCGTGTCTGACTTTTACAAGAGAAGCCAAATCTCCCGTATTTTAATGGAAACCCTCCAGCTTTTAAATGTTGGCCAAAAGCCTCATCCATTCTCCTGGCTTTCACCAACACCTGCAGGTTGGATCTAGCCCTCCGGCTGCCAGCTTCAATCGCGGCTGCACGTGTTTCTATTTCTGTATATGTAATGATTGATTTTACTTCGAGTTATGTCCTTTTTCTCATTAGCCTCAGGGAACAGCCGTGCCAAGGCTCCTGTGGCTGTCCCCATGCCTGGCATTTAGATGATGTGGCGTGTTAGTGCAGTAAAGGAGGTAGGCTCCCAGCCCCCCTCGGGGGGTGGGGTGGGGGAGCCAGGCACCGCTGCCCGGGAGAGCATGGACGTATGAGAATCCTGGCTGCAGGACAGGCAGCTCCTGGCCATTTGTGATTTAAATTCCACAACAACCTTTGCACACTTCTGCAAGTCAGCGACCACTTAGGCCACCAGGCCATTCATACAGATGAGCCTGGCCCCAGGCACAGGGCCAGGTAGAAACTGGCCTTTCGGGAGGATTGGAAGACGTAAGAATTTTAACAAGTTTAATAAAAACGGGAAGTAAAACCTGAGCTGGCGGAACGACTGGTTTCTATCAGTTTTAATAGACTTAGAGGACTGGTGGAGCAAAGGATGCTGGGAGTTTAGGAGCTTGGGAGAGGCCTGGGAGAGGCCTGGGAGGCCCAGGCGTAAGTACTAAAGTCTTATCCACTTTCTTCTGAGAGGCCAGGAATCTATCAGCTATAGAGGAAGGACATAAGTAGGGAGCCAGTAGGGAAACTGAGGCCAAAACGCCATGGCAGGGGGAAAAGTCAAGCTTCTGGAATCCCTTAGACAACATGTAAGCCATATCCAGTATATCCAGGAGAATTCGCACTGCCTGTGTGTGACCGACCCAGGAGGGACCCAATTAACCCCAGGCCTCTTATCTCCTATTTCCCCACCAATGCAATGCACTTCATCTTCTGGGCACCCATTTTTAGAGAGGAGGAAAAGCAAGTTCAGAAAGATCAGCTAGCATGTCTAAGGTCACACAAGAGAGGGTAAGATAGACAGGCCCAGGGCCGTACAGTGTCCACCCTGAGCCTGCACACCTCCCAACCCTGTGATTACCCCACCTCTCCTTTCCAGTGCCCTGAAGTAGGACTTAGTCTGTCTCCTTTGTTCCCACACCCTTATACTCAGAAGGGGATGGCTTGGGCTTCATCAGGACCCGAGTTACTCTTGGGATATACATGAGACCCTTTCTACCAAGCGAAGTAGTCCAGTGGTCACTCTGTGGTTGGCTCTCAGGACGGTGTCTGCACAATGTGCAGAATGTCCACAGTGTCCAGAGCCCTAGTGACATGGCCTCTCATTCATATGCTGGGGTAGGGGTAGAGACCAGCAGTCACATAGAAGGATGGAGAGTCATCCCGAGACACGGAAGGCCTCAGGCCAAGAGACAGATATGGTACTAGGCCCCGACACCGACGCCATCCCAGTGTGCCTACATCCACCTCCCACCCCTACCCCGCCTTCCTCCTCACCCCTGTGAAGTAGCTGCTGCACCTCCAAGGCTTGAAAGGTTCCTGGGTTCCTGGTCAAACAGACAGAGCAACAGAGGGGTGGTCCCAGGCTGTACTGGTGTAGGGACCCTTTAACAGGGTGACCAGGAGGTGCAGAGTCAAGGGTGATTCCCAGTGCTTATGAGCCCAGTTCAGAAAAACAGACTCCATGGTCCAGGTGACATGTCAGCCCACTGACAAAGGCTCAGGAACCTAATATCTCACAGCACTAAAATCAACGCTGGGAGGAAGCAAGGACTCAGGGATGGAAGCTCATGGTGGCTGGGAGCCCAGGTGTATATGTAGTTGGCATGCCATCTCAGCCCCCAGCATCAGGCAGCGGAGGCTTGACTTAAGTTTGAGGAGGCCCAGGAGTGCACACAGCAGCTGCTGAGCCCACAGTGGAGGCCGTGATTGGTTTCTTCGCTGCCTCTGGTACCTTGTGAACCACTGAGAGCCGGACTCTCTGAGTGTGTCATCTGAGAAGGTCACTGGCCTATGTGGCTGTCTGTATGTGGATGAGTCCTTCCTTGTGGCTAGTGTATACTAGCCTGGGAGGGTCTTGCCCTAGAGAGCAGAGCTGGGTCCTAGTCTCATAGGCTGAAGTTGAGAGCTTTCCTTAGAGGCATCTATGGGGGGCTTGTTACCTTCGTCTTTGCTGCCAAAGCCTTCTGGGGTCTTCTTTTTTTTCTGGCTTGGGATTAACTTGAGGTCCAAGCAGTTAAGACATATTTGACCTGAGGCAGGGTGGTTGTTTTCCAAAGGTCACCATGTAATTTCATCTCATGATCCATAGCTTGGTGGTGGCTGTAGGTGGCAGAGGAAGGAGAAGATTCAGCTGAGATGATGTTCTTGGGTTTTGAAGACTTGGCTTAGAATGACAGGGAAAGGCTGTCATGGGGGCTGGGCTGACAGGAGAGTCTTTGGCCTCTGGGTCTCTGGCTGCGCTAAGGTTGTAATGTTTCCAGTGGGTCTCAGCTTTACCTTTCTGCTTTCTTTAAAGGTTGTGGCTGTCCCTTAGAAATGTGTTCTCTAATCTCAGGCCATGTTTGTCACATCCCATCCCTACCCCATAGCCGGCCAATCCAAGCCTCCCAGTCCCACCACTAGCATACTTGATCCAGGGCTAAACACATAGTGCACAGCTGCGGGATACCTAAGATGCCCTGTTCGGAATAGCAGCTGGGAGCCTGGAGCTGGTAGGGTTGCTAGAAGGAGGAAACATTCCTAAGGCTGAGTATATAGACAAAGGCTCCCCTCTTTGTCATTCCAACAACACCCGACTCACGCTGTACATGTCTACATGGTTCACATGCCTTCAGTGTCTCCATACTGTAGCTTCTCTCACCTCAGTTGCATGGTGTACAACATCATTTGTGACCATGACAGTTCTAACAAGGCCAGGATGGCTTACCTCTTGAGTACCAAGTCCTTGGTGAGAGGCAGGTAGGAGGGTCTTCATGGTGCCGAGAAACTTTCAGTTTTACTGCCCTACTGTGATGAATTTGGACTTTCTGATCATCATATTAGAACCAAAAGGTTCCTATGAGCTGCCTAGGACTTCCTTGGGCCAGTCTGTGCCTCTGGGATATTGGTGACCCAATCAGCAAGTGTTGAAGATGTAGAAAGAAATATGAATTATACTAAATGTAACTGGGCTAAATTCAGCAACTAACAGGGCCAGCTCTTGGGTTATGGAAATAAAAACAAGCCAGACTCAATGGTGTAAGAAGTAGTCTCTAAGAGACGTAGAAATGTAAACTAGAGTATGAAGACACACCTGGAAAACAACAGTTTCCTTATGTGACTAAATAGAATTTAAGACCAAAAAGATCCTAAATTTCAAGAAAAGATAGATATAAAAAGAATAACAAACCAAGGAAGCATTTATTCATCATGGTTATGCAATTATATGGAAACACAGGCTTCAAAGTGCCAAATAGTTACTTATCATGATGTCCTATGACCACAAAATAGTGGTGACAATTAAATAAAACATCAAAAAATAACCAATGAACCTCAGGAAGAAATAGATAACCCCACAGATGTAATCAGAGATCTTTAACATGCTCAGAAACAGAAAAAGAAAACTCAATGAAAACAATTCATACATTAGAATTACTAAGTATATAGAGAATTATATTATCCCAGCCTCAGAGAAACCACTGGATAATAATGCATCATTTTCAGAAACTCATAGAACATGAACAAATGTGTTGAAATCTGAACCAATATTACTCAGTTTTCCTGAACTGTGTATCATTTTTCCTTGTGTGGGTGAGCACATGTGTGTAAGTATGTTTTTATGTGTGTTTATGTGCATATATGATTATGTGTATGCTTGTGTGTATTTGCATGTATGTGCATGAATGAATGTGCATATATATGTGTGAAGGTGGGATCTGGCAAACAGGAACTGATGGTAGCTGGGCTGGGGCTCAGGTTCTGGGGCTAGTCTCACCCAGGGTTGCCCAGGATGTCTGTGTGGTCTAAGTTTAACTGAGAGCTTAGTTCTTCCCAGCAGACCTAGGATAGCTTTATACTAGTGAGGTGAGGCTGACAGCCATTTCCTGCCCTGGTCAGTTCCGACACACCTACTTTATTCACAAAACATTAATCCATTTCACTAGTTGCCATTTTTTGTGTGTAATGATATTGCTACAGAATTAGCAACCTAAGACAGTACACATTCAGTGGCTCTTGGATTTGTGGGTCAGGATATGGTTTGGCCTAGGAGGGTCACAGTTCAGGAGTGGCCCAGCCATGTTCTCCCTGGCACTTGTCTGGTAAAGGTTTTGCTTCAGTCATGTGTGGTTGTTGGTAGATTCCCATTTACTGTGGTTGATTTCATGGATTCAGGTCTCTACTGGCTGTTGGCTGGAGGTTTGATGTGGCTACCTACACCACTGGGCCATCCTGGAACAGATGTGCTCCTTAGAACAGGGACATCACAACTGTGCTTGTCCTATAACCTCTGTCAGAACTGAGAGGATGAACTACACCAGGATGTTCTGGGTCTAAAAAGCTAGATAGTAAGTGAGCCATCTGTCTTAGTCCGCATTAATGTTGCTGTGATGAAACACCGTGACCAAAAGCAGCATGGGAAGGAGAGGGCTTGTTTGACTTATGTATCCTGAATCCTAAATAGTCCACTGAGGGAAACCAAGGCGGGGGCTGACGAATGAGTGAGTGCTGCTTATTGGCTTGGCTTGCATTCTTATAGAACCCAGACCCACCAGACAGGGGTATTCCCACCCACAGTGGGCTGGGCCTTCCCACATCATTCACTAGTTAAGCAAATGTCCTACAGGATTGCCTATAGGCCGATTTTATGGAGGCATTTTCTCAGCTAGGGGTTTCTCCTTTCAGGTGACTCTAGCTTATGTCAAGTTGATATAAAACTAGCCAGGACACTATCCCTGTGGCTTGAGTCATCTTGGAGGCATGGGAGAGTTCCCTAGGATGCTGATTTCCCTGGGCTCAAGGGTTTCATTACATGGTTGAGTCTACCCTGGCTTTTCCAAGAGCCATTAAGCACAACCTCCAAATGTCCTAGCCATGCCCTGTGGAGAAGACCGAGACAGGTAGGCAGCAAGATATAGACATCAAGAAAGAACCTCTCTAGGAGTGAGAACAGTAGGCACAAAGGTCCTGAGGCAGAAATAACACCCCAGGCAGTCTAGGGGTAACAAGGAGGTCAGAGGGGTGAGAGCCAAGGCCAAGGTAGAATGTATACACTTCATTGTCATAGCTTAGTCAGGCCCTGTGCTCATGGTATAAGGGCCTTTCTTGTCCTTTTCCTCCGTCCCCACCTAGTTATCCCCTTCCCTCAAACTATTCATATTCTTGGGTGTGCCTGCCTTCATCCGATCCCATCCCATCCCTTCAAGGGTCTGCTCTGCTGCCGCAGAAGACCTGGGAGTCCAAGAGCCCTCAGAAGCCTTGAAGGACACCTCCCTTGTTGGAAACTCTTCACTCAGGGAGAACTCCTCATCAATGGCCTCTGTGACCTTCTTTCCCAGAAGCAGCAAACTCCCTGAGCAGCTATTTTGAGATGGAGAGTGAGCACAGGCTAGCCTGCTATTTGTCCCTGGGAAGGCGGTGGGATCTGAAAGTACAGAAGATGCCTTGTCTAAAAGGAAGGCCTCTGTCTCCTGGGAGCTCCATTCTGAATAGAGCCAAGTCACAAACTGCCTATGTGATACGGCAAGACTTTGACAGGCCTGGGTGTCTAAAAACGGTCTCCTGGGGCATGGTTACTGCCTGGGATCGACTGACTAGGTGAATGAAGGTGTTGTGCTGGAATGAAAAAAACATCTGGACTCAGGGTTGAACAGGCCTATGCTCAAATACACAGTCTTTTTGTGTTGTGCTGCCCTGGGTGGCATAGTTTTCCTTTCTGAGCTTTACTCTTATCTGTCCAATAGTCTGTGGCTATCTCAGTGTGTCTCGGCCAAGGGGAGGATTGTGCAGGATGGTTGGAGTGTTTTGCAAACTGTAAAGTGCCTGAGTATTGAGGCTACTATTACAGGCTCTCTGCGGTGTGCTGCAAGATAGTAGCCTGTCCCCTGGTTTTCCTCATGTGCAGTCAGTTTCTTGATGCTCAGAGCTGATGCCAGGGGCAGAGGGTTGGAAGGAGGCTTCAGTGGGCAGGGTGATAATAACCTTCAACCTGTCGTGGGCGTGTCTGTGTGAAGCACTCTCACGGGCGGACAGGGGAGAAGGAGAGAGTCCAGGGCTGTGCTGCAAATGGGAACAGTCTTTGGCTTGTTTATCTTGTGGACGGATGAGCTCGGTGGCCTGGGAGTTGGGGGAGCCTGATGTGGGGTGGGAGATAGAGGGAGGGAAAAATCAGAGAGAGAATCAAAGGGACATTCAGAGAGACAGAACAGAAGCAAGTGGAGGACAGTGCAGGCCAGGGTGACAGAAATAAGAGAGCCCGGGAGGGAGCCTGTGCAGGGTCCCACACAGCTCTCAGAGACCCTGTTACCTTCCAGGAGGTGTTTCCAGCAGCCTGCATTCTCTTGCTCTGTTTTTGTTTTGGTGACTGCACAGCCCAGGTCATCCTGGAACTTGCTCTGGAGGCCAAGCCCAGGCTGATCTCAAACTCAAGAGTCCCCTGCCTCCGCCTTCCAGGTTCTGGGACTGCAGGTGTGAGCCACCACACCTAACTCAAGTGTTCAGACTCAGTTTTCCATAGTGTACAAAGTCAAGCTGACCTTTTCCTCTGGTGCTGAGAAAAAAAAAAAAAAAGAATGAAAGAAAGAAAGAAAAAAAGAAAGATACAGTACCCCTAAAGAGGCTGAAGGAAATCTGTCTTTGAACCTTTCAGTAAGGCTTGCCCTCTGGGTGCTTGGTCTTGGGTTTCCCAGCCTTGTCACCTGCAGGTTGCACATCTAGAGAGCTGCCACAGCCCTAGATTCTGGAGTGTCCCGCATCCCCCTTCCTCAGACACTCCCCCCCCCCCACAGCTGTCACCACTGCCGCAGGCCAAACTCACTTTCATTGACTTAGTATTTTTGTCTAAGCCACTCAATTTTCATGTGGCTGAGATTTATTCAGAAAGGAAAGCCCAGATCACTATGGGAAATAAACAGTCAGTGCCACTGGCAGTAGAGGGGAAAATGATGACAACAACCATTGTCACTGAAAATTGGTGTTTCACTCCAACAGTTTTGTTCCCTCCCTGCCCCCTCCAGGACATTTAGAATGTCTGTAGACATTGACCATTAAGCCTGCAGTGTGTGTACCATGTCACATGCATGTGCCTTTTCATATGTGCATATGTACTGATATCATTGCATCCAGTGGGCAGAGCCTGGGGTATTACAAAATAGCCTCCAATACATAGGACAGAACCACAGCCAACATCACTAAATGTGTGTAGTATTGAGGTTCTCAGGTCCTGCTCCATAATTAGCTGGTGCCAAGCGGATGGCATGTGCTTGGGACCGTACTGACCAGCTTAGGACCTCAGCCTCCACACCCTGCTGATATACCCCCCCTGGAGATGCTTCCTGGCCCATGTAAAGAACCCAGGACCCCTGGGCCTCCACTCCTAAATCCTTGATGGTTCTTTTAAAAAATGTCTCTTCTAGTACTTTATGTATATGAATGTTTTGCCTGAATGTATGCATGTGTACCACATGTGTGCCTGATGCCCAGAGAGGCCAGAAGAAGGCATCTGATCTCTGGGGACTGGAATTAGTCATTGTTGACAGCCACCAAGTCGGAGCTGGGACCCTACTTCTCTGTAAGAGCAGCCAGCTCTCTTAACCACTGAGCTGTCTTTCCAGCCCTCCCTTTGGTAGTTCTTGCCTTCCACAGCCTGTGTTACCCACTCGAGCAGAGGCTCCCAGTGGGCAGGACGTCTGTCTAGTTCATCTCTCTCCAGCCCTAGGCACCGTACTGAGGTCAGGGCACATTCTTATGACTTACGTGTGGAAGGAATGAATGAATTGTGCTGGCTTCAGGGGCATGGCCTCTGCTCTGGGACTCAGTACATCTGCTAGGCACATGCCTCTCCTGAGCGTTTGCAAATCTGAAATGTGTGCAGGTGCAGCTGACCGGGGTACCCTCTCAGCAGAGGAGGATTTAGTCTCGCAGACAAGATCTCACTTCCCAAACAACGCCACTGCCTGGCTCTCCACTGGCATGGAGGTGATTGTCAGCAGTGCCCTCTTCCCACCTCAATTCCTGCAGTGGTTCCTTTGATCCTCCAGCCCCAGATCCAGACCCATACGACAGGAAGAGAGCCCAGGTCACTGAGACCTGGCAGGACGCTCGCCCTGGCCTCGCTCTGAATTCTGCCTTGGCTCCAGCCTTTGGACTGGGGAGGCTCTTAGAACAGTGCATGAAGTCTGGGAGCCGCTGGGAGGTGCTTCTGAGAAAGCCATGGTGGCCCCACAGTCACAGGTCTCATGACAAGGTCCAGAGGCCAATCCTCCTGGAGGCACCGCTAGAGTCCAGGGCTCTGGCCAGTGAGTTCCTGGGACAGACATGAAGAACAGACAGGAGGGAACAGGTCTTGATTAGATAATGTGTATCCGAGGGGCTGGCTGTGGGAGGGGTGTCATGGAAGGGCCTGAAGAGAGACCAGGTCTTTCAGAGAGCCTGACTCCTCTACCTCACATTCTCTTGTCATCCATCCTGTTCTGACCCCCCTCTTCTGTCTCTCCCTCCCCACACCTCCTTCTGTATGTGTCCCCCTCCTTTCTCCTCCTTGCTCCTTCCTCTCTTCCCCTTAGCTCCTATCTCCTCCTCTTCCTCCTCCCATCCATCTTCTTTTTGCTCCCTTGTCTCAGTTTTTGTCCTTCCTCCTCCCCCTTTTCTTCTGTTTCCTCTCTCCCCACCACCCTCCACCTCCCCCTTACCTGGCCTGGGAGGGGGGTGGAAGTGTGTGTGTGTGGGGGAATAGAGGAGAAAGTTTCTTGATTATGTATTCCTCCTGTCCTCTTTCCTCGATGCAGGCTTTTGAAATCCCCAAAGCCACAATTTGCCTCTTGTTTTCTGCTTCTCCTGCAGCTGAGCCCCGAGGCCATGAATGTTTTATATCTAGCTGCCCAGTGAGGAGGGCATGGGCTACCAGGGGATACTGGGTAAGAGGCGTATTTGTTAATGTTAAAAATCACCCCTGTACATTTGCCCTTGGTCACCCACAGGACCCCTGCGCATCTTGCCTGCATGGCCCGAGCTCCTCCATAGCGTCAGTCTGGATGGAGTAGGTGGAGTGCACAGGCAGCGGGGAGCCCAGGAAACCCACTGTGTGACATTGGAAGGTCCCTGTTAAATGCCACCTCCGATTTGGGCCACTTCACTTTAAAAGGCAGGATCCACATAAGAGCAGTGCTAATGACTCAAGTGGTCTGAGATTAGACCTGTGGAGAAGGGCAGAGAGAGCCTACAGTCTCTGCTGAGCAGGCTGGGTGGAGGGCGCCCCACTAATTGCCACACTCTGGAGGAGATGCCAGCCAGCTCACGGCCTCGTCCTCAGAGGGCAGAGCGAGAAATTAGCTCAAATCGGAGCTGGAAAGATTTAGGTTATATGTAAGAGGGAACTTTCTCAACTCTGAAATATGCTACCAAGAGAGGCTGCAGGTTCTCTACAGAGAGGCTAAAAATAGCTCATTCTTTAAAAATAGGTCTGGGTGGCTTTAAACATTAGCAGCACAGGCATGAGGATGGTCTGCAGTGCAGTCTACCTGGCCCTGTGCCCCTCAGCCCCAAGAAGGCCACCAGCCCCAGACATTTGTCCCTGTGGGGATGGCATATGGGTAGCTCAGATTTACACAGAACAGCCGTTTCCACAGCCTGCCTGAACTGGAGTTGCTCACCCAGGGTTTTCATTCTCTAACAGGGAAGGCCACTTGGTGTGGGTTTTCTGCATTGGTCCCACCCTACCCCCAGTTGCTTCTGGTCTCTGGCCCTCCCTGTTGCTGTACACCAGCTCTGAGAGTTTGTTGGAGTGCATCCATCTTGGAGCCTGGCAGCCTGTTCCATGCCTACTTCTCAGATCCCCAAGGGAATGGCCACCTCCCTGAGAGGACAACATTCCTCTTCCTTGGCTCCTAGCCTGTTCTTTCTCTCTAATCTCTTCCCCATTAGGCAGTCAGAGGGGGCTTTTAAGAAGTAGGTCTGGACTTGGGGTGTAGAGTGTGGGGCCATGCATGAAGCTCTGGGTCCAACCACAGCCCAAACAAACAAACAAACAAACAACCCAAGCATATCTTGCAGTAGGAATGTGATTCCCTCTTCTTTCCCACAGGATTGTGGGATTAAGTCTACACTCCCTAGATGGCTTCGAACTCTCCTCGAAGGGTCCTTATTTGTTCTCCCAGGATCTGTCACCTCTGGCATGTCCTACCCAAGCCCCATCTCAGCTCTACTTTGCCTGGAAGCTATGGTCCAGCCTCTCCCTGCCTCTTTCAGACCCTCAGCCTGGGTACTTACTCCAGGGGCTCCCTCCCTACACCCCCGGACATCCTGTTTTGACTGCCTTGGCACAGCTCCCATCCCATTTTGAGGCAAGCCCATACATCTGCCCCAGTACACGCCGCCTTCCTGGGGAGAAGGTCTGGTGCTTCCAGCTCCACGGATTCTGAGCTGTTTTAGTGTAGGGGACTAGCAAGGTGCATGCGAGATGCATTGTGGTGGGCCACGCCTGTAATCCTAGCATCTAGGAAGCTGAGGTCATCCTGGGCTGGGCTACAGAGTATCTCAAAAAAGCAAGCATTGGGGTGCTCATGGGAAGGCAGGCTGCAATGTGGGTTTGCCTTTTGAAGGATCATTCATTTTTACCAGGTGTGGCAACCTGAGACCCCAGCACTTTGGAGGCAGAAGCGGGAGGATCAGAGATGGAGGCCAGCCTTGGCTACTGGAGAGACACTGGAAAGAGAAGGAGAGGAGGAAAGTGAGAGGAACACAGCAAAGAAAAGGGTAAAGGGAGGGGAGTGAGCAGTTTCTCTACAGTAGCTTGTCCCTCCCCTCACCCTGCTCCATTCCAGATGACCAGGACAGACCAGGCTAAGCTTAGAGCAGGCCATATAGGACCTTGGTGACATTGGTGACAAGCTTCTCTCCAGGCTACCCCTGAGTTGAAGGAGCCATTTAGAATAACAGGAATAAATAAATAAATAAATTTGGTCATGTTACAGAGGAGAAACCAAGGCTAGGAATGAACCTAGGTATACACTGGGGACTCACTGTCCCTTGGCTGTGAGATACAGATGACAGTTTCAGCTGCTTGGCAGGGCAGAGATGAAATCCAAGCTAGTCACAGTGATGGTAAAGTCCCGATGCTGTTCCTCCCACAGCACCCCACAGAACCCTTGTGTATGCTTGGTGCTGGTCCTCAGTATTAGGGGGCGGGTAAGGTGGTTATGGAGACTGCTGTACTTCCCCTAAGCACCGAGTCTCCCCGCCCCCTCCTTCAGCCGCATTATTAAGTTAACTCCATAAGCATGTGATTTGAGCGTTTTAATTTCATCTGTGGCCTCTCAGTTCTCTCATCTCAAGATGACCTGCCTGGCAATGCACTCGAGGCTGCGCATGAATAAAGGTAATTTCCCGTCACAAAAAAAAAGGAAAGAAAAAGAGAAATCTAGCAGCCAGCAGGTACTCACTACAGGTGAAGAAGGGCTGGATGTCACGCCAGGCTCCACAGCAGGGCTGGCCACTGGCCCCATCCTGCCCTCTTGTACCTGCTCCCAGCTCGGGGTGTGACTCGGGGACCGCTGGCAGCTCTAGATCAACTCCCGACCGATGCATGCAAGAATATTTATTTAGACATGATTGCTCCCCAAGTGTTCTCTGTAATAACCGAGACTTTAATAACATCTTTAATAACAAACCTTATTATAAGCTAATTAATCAGCTACCTCCATGCTCGTGCCATTACATGGAGCATGGCAATCACGCAAGACATCTAGTCCTGCAAAGGAGAGCTAGTGAAGAAGTAGCCAAGGGCTGGAAACTGGGTCGCTGCCACTGCTCCAAGACCTCACTAGGCGCAGGTGCAGTCTCCAGACCAGTGAGTGTGTCCTCGGAATGGGTCACCTGGGTCCTGATCTGCCAGGCCTCAGGGATGACTAGGGAGCAGCCCTTTACCCCGCAGCAATGGGATAAAACAGGACTTGGGAAATGTCATGTGGCAAACCTTGAGTGGCCCGGTCAACTCCACCTGCACCCCATAGCCTCGCTTTCTGGGCTGGCTTTCACTCATGAGCACAGGACCCAAAGGGTATGCTGGGAAAACACCTACACATCCAGCTCTCTGGGAAGACCAGGGCCCCTATTTGCCTACCTCGACTCATGCACAGTTAATGACCTTGACTTGCCCTTGGTCCTTGGTGAGGAGAGTCCTGGATCAGCTGGTCATCGTGTTGAGTCAGAGCCTGTGGTTATCTGAGGAAGACCTTCACAAGATCTGGCCTGTTCCTGTTTCCTCATAGAAGGAGGAGGCTCATAAGACCCTCACCCGAAGTCCCCGCTGCTTTCCTGCCATCCATTTATATAAGCTTGGCCCAGCTACCCAGGGCCTGAGGAGGTGCAAGAGTGAAAGTAGAGGTGGGCACAAGGTTGACCCGGAAGCAGAGTCATCATGAAGCGTCAGGTCACTGGCCTCACTGGGAAGGCTTCTCGGTGGTCTAGCTGCAGGAGTCACCCACACTCCTGTAAGCAAGCAGGACTCAGGTGGAAACCATTTCTTATGTCTGTCACTCCCCTCTGTCTGGGCGGCTAGAACTGAACTCTCCTCAGGAAAAGTATACAGCACCACTCAACTCAAATCTTTTTCAGGTTCCCTTTCCCCTGTGTCCTTGGGTGGAACATCTGGGTTGCCAGCTGGCCACTGAGTTCTAGAACCCTCTCTCACCTGCTTACCTTCTGTCTTGCTTCTAGGACGGGGCTCGTGCTACCCCGCACCAGACACACACGCCCAACCCCATCCCACTGTTATTACCTGCTCTGTCCAAGTAGACGGGAGACCAGAAGATCCGTCTCCCATCTGACCCCTGACCCTTTC
This sequence comes from Acomys percivali, assembly GCA_907169655.1. Taxonomy (NCBI): domain Eukaryota; kingdom Metazoa; phylum Chordata; class Mammalia; order Rodentia; family Muridae; genus Acomys; species Acomys percivali. Next base: position 6,363,881 of record OU015757.1, on the reverse strand, counting down.
ACATACTCACCCCCAGCCGGCCACTCCGAGACAGTAGGCTCAGAGTCTCCACTATCACTTCCGCTCCACTTTTTCTCAATCTATGCCAGCTGAGCACCTCTCCCCGCCACTACACCTGAGTGGGAGCCTGTCACGGTCACCTGTGATCTCTGGTTGGCCAATCCAAGGGTCTTTTTTCTATCCCGCTCATCTCTCATGTGACATCTACTCTATTCCTGAGTACCCTTTCTCCCAGACCTCAGGCTGCTCCGACTTTCTTTCCATGCCTGCCCCCCCCATTTGGCTTCCTTGGCTGGTCTCCTTGGTTCTGCTTAGCCCCAGATGCCTCTCCTTCTCTGCTCTCCCAGCCTTTCTGCCATCTCTCCCAGGCTGCCGCCTCATTTCTCCTTCTATGCTGATGATGTGTGCATCTGTTTCCAGCTCTGACAGCTCCCAGCCACAGACTTGAACACTAACGGCTCACTTGGCGATATCTGTGAAGACAGAAAATAAGCATTTCAAGCGAATATGGTTCCGAAAGATTCCACCAAGCCAGACTTCCTCCCTCTTTCTCTTGGGCTTTTCTATCTTAACAAATGCATCATTATATTCCCAATTGCTCAAACCAAAGGCCAGCCTGGAATTTAAGAGAGCCACTCCATCCACGTCCGCCCCACCAGCAAATCCTGTTGACACGAACCCTCATCTTTTTCTGTTGCTGAAACAAAATACTCGAGGCTAGACATTGATATGGAACAGAAGGTTATTTGGTGCATGGTTCTGGAGCTGGGAAGCCTGAGAGTGGACACTGGTGTCCACTGTGCATCAGTGTGGGGTCTGGCGGTACACTGGCACCTGGTGGAGGCATCAGGTGTTGAGACAGAGGTCTCCTGAGTCTCTTCTTCCTCTGCCTCATGCCAACCTCATCATCATCTAACCCTAATCACTTCAGCAAGCCACACCTCCAAATACCACTAGATCTAGATGTAGGGGTTACATTCCCAACACATGACATGAGAGCTTTGGTGGGACACACATAAACTTTGACTCTCGGTTTCAAACACTTGCTCAGGACTGCCTTCAGATCGGCCCAAACAGCCCATCTCAGCCTCTTACCTAGATGCCTTTGTTCTCCCTTCCCCTTAACCATCCCATTTTACCTCATGACTAGTTAACTGCAGTGTTCTTTAAAGGGTAAGTTGGACTGAACTTGAGGCTCAGTGGTGGCGTGCTTTCCTAGCATGCACAGCCCAATAGACTCTAAAATGCAGAGTCCCAGCATGTCCTTGAGAGGTGTGCAATTTTCATTTCTTGAGCTTTCTTAAAGTGAGGCCCTTCCTGTGTGGGGATAAGTAGAATTCAACCTAAGGATCAATGCTGTTGTTCTGTGCCTTCAAAGTTCTAAGGTTCTCAACCTTCCTAATGCTGCGACTCTTTAACACAGCTCCTTGTGCTGTGGTGACCCCTAACCACAGTATTGTTTTGTTGCTGCTTCATAACTGTAACTTTGCTATGTTTGTGAATATAAATATCTGATACGCTGGGTCTCTGTGAAAGGATTGTGTGACTCCCAATGGGGTCATGACCCACAGGCTGAGAACCAGTCTTCTAAGCCAAGACTTAGAGAAATTGATGACTCCACTGGCCGCTAGGTCTAGCTCTGGCTCATCATTGGGGGATCATGTATTAGGTACTGTGTGGCCTTGCCTCCTCTTCCCTGGCTAAGGCCTGGTGTGCCAGCTCCTAAAGCTGCCTTGCAGTCTCTCTGGTGAAATATCTCCCCTGACAAACCTTCAGGAGAGAAGGATCTGTTTAGGTCATGGTCTTGGAGGGTTTAGGATGTAATCACTTGACTCATGCCCTTGGACAGGGCATCATGGTGGTGAAAGCCTCTGGTGGAGGAGGCACAGGAAGGGGCCAGGGCTACCAGCTGAGGACCAGATCCTGGACATGTAAGCCTTTTGGGGGACATTTCACATCCACTCTGTAACTGTTCTTACTGATGGTTTCCTTCCATTAGAATGTTCATAGAAGCTTCTTAGTGCTCACAGCTTGATGCATATTTACTTATTATTAGTGAGTGTGGATGGGAGTGGTGCAGCCCATGTGTGTTGGGGTCAGAGGACAACTTTGAGGAGTCATTTCTCTCCTTCCCATGATCATCAGGCATGTGCAGAAAGACTGAGCCACCTTGCTGGCCCCCATGTTACAAAGAGGTGACCATACTCCCGAGTGTCCTGTAGGCAAGGACAAGACAAAGCCCTTGGGGAGGTGAGGGGCAGGGGTGAGGTGCAGGGAGGCTCATCCAGGGGGCAGGGCTTCTGAGAGGGCAGCGACATCATAGCAAGTGAGCACGGGCCAGGAGCACAAGTGAAAGGCTTGTCCTTCCAGGTCACGGTTTCTACAGTAAAGTGTAATGGTTTTAGCCATGTCATGTTGACACAACATGATTAGGAGGTGTCCAGATTGGTGGAACAGGACACAGTTGGGGTGAGGCAGTGAGCTCAGTATGTAAGGAGCTGTGTATGTTAGGAGACTTGGTCTACCATGTGGGAGAGCATCCCTCACCTACAATTCTGGGGACTAGAAATATTTATAATATTTTTTTAGACCTGAGGTATTTGGGAATGCAAATGAGGTATCTTGGGAGGGACCCAAAGTTAAACAGGAAGTTCATTTTTGCTTTATCTACACCTCAGACACAGCCAGGAGGTATTTTTTCAATATGATGTTCACACCTGTGTTTTGACTGTGGCTTGTCACATGGAGTCAGGGGCAAGTTTGCGGCCTGTCAGTACTGAAGAAGTCTGCAATTTTAGAGCATTTTGAATCTTGGAATTTGTGATATTCTCAACCTGAATTTTAAAAATCATTTAGAACCAGTGGAGAAAGAGGGAGCCATTTTGTTGGGGTTCAAAGCAATGAGCTGGTCACTGAGGTGATGAAGTCAGATCCTCCCTCACACCATGCAACAGGCTACACTCTAGATGAGCTAATGAGCTTCTGCAAGTGTATTGGGAAAATACAGGAGAATATGCTGAGTGGACGGACACAAGGAGCAAAAGCCAGAAAAGGCTAACAAATGACTCAGTCAGGTGCAGAAATGTGAGGCAACGGCAGTTTTATCCATACCTGCGAAAGCCTTGAAGCAACCGAGATGCACTCCTATATGTGAATAACGGATCAACTGTGGTCCAGCCAGAACCTGGACATGTCTTCAGAAATAAAAACAAATGGGCATTCCAGCCATGAGAAGACATGGAAGGCCAGAAAACTCTTATTTCTTGAGGACAAACCAGTGTGGGAGACACAGTATCTGAGTCCACCATCACCACATATGGAAAATGCCAGACCCTGGAGACAGGAGGCAAGTGTGAGGCAGCTTAGCGGCATAGGGAGGGCGGGGTAGGCAAGTGGAGCCAGGAGAGTCCTAGGGACTTGAAGTTTTTCTAGATGGCACCAAGTGGTGGCCATGTGTCACTCCAGAGTTGTCAGACCTGTGGATGTGCTGCAAAAACAGGGAGTTATGGCACTTACTGTAAGCTTTAGTGACTAGCAGTGTGAAGGCTTTGGCTCCTCCATGGGAAAAAGTGTCCTAGCCTGTGGAAAGAAAGTGACGTCCGAACTGAGGGTGTCAGGAGGGTATGACCAATCTGTGCCTGCCAATCAAACAGCAACTGTGGTGTGTAGAGGAGACAGTCAGCTTTGTCATCATGCAGCTGCAGGATTAGTAGCCTGGGTACATAAAGAACCTCTACTAAACCATAGGGAGATGGTGTGTGTGTGAATGAGTGAGTGTGTGCGTGTGTGTGTGTGCACCTGTGTGTGTGTAGGTGGTGTATGTCTGTATATTTGGTTTGATATATGAGGTGTGTGAGTGTGTACATGGAGTGTGAGTGTGTGCACATGAGTGTGTGTGATGTGTGAGTATGTACATCATTGTGTCTGTGTGGTGAGTAGTATAGATGGTGTTGTGTGGTATGTGTCATGTTTGTGTTTGTGTATAATGTGTGTGGTAGGGTGTGATGTGTGTGTGTGTGTTTGTGTGAGTGTATATGTGGTATGTGTGTATGTGGTGTGTGTGAGAGTGTATGTGTGATGTGGTATGTGGTGTACATGTGAGTGTATGCATGGTCTGTACAAGTATGAATGTGTGTATGTGTGATGTGGTGTGTATGG
>OU015757.1:6338749-6354723 GCA_907169655.1 Acomys percivali | reverse complement strand
GGTTGTGACAAAATCCCCTGTCCCATCAGTTTAAGCGAAGACTCAGGAACTCAGTGCAGTGAGCAACTTCCCCCAAGGCCAGCGTGTCCTTCTCATTCAAAGATGGGGCCTCTCTTTCTCCAGCGTGGGCTGAGGTCCCAAACTTCCCTCTGATGGACACAGGTCCTTTTCTTTATCCAGATGGTCGTGGCAGCTGGGGAATGGCTTGAGAGTAGTGTTTCATCTTAAGCCAGCCAACCTCTGGAACTAGGACCCAGCCCCAAGGTGTCCAGTGGCAACCAGGTGGGATGAATGCATGCTGGGTGCGCCCCAGCAGTGTCTGCTTCAGGCACGGCTGGATCCAGGAGATCTGATGATTTCTTCAAGGACCCAGTCTTTCTCTCCTTCTTCCTCAGTCTCTCATAGCTTCTGTCTCAAGCAAGCACTGATGAAAAACACCTTACAAATGTACTGCAACCAACAAGGGTCCAGGGGTCAGGGGGTGGGGGCTAGGGAGTGGCAGTGGAGTGGTTGTTCCTTTCCTGACTGGCAAAAACTCTCATTGACTTAGCATGAGACATGTGACCATCCTTGACCCAATGGTTTAAATGTTGGGTCATACCATAGTGGTCCAGAGCATTCTTTCTTCAGGGAGAGGAGAGGTCTACAAGGATGCTGGCGATAATGGTGGAGTGAGCTGTTACCAGACAAGAGAGTGCTTAACCACAGTGTCGCTGGCCTGGCTGTCTAGGCCTTGCCCTGGTGCCTGGAGACGCATGTCTGCATGTCACTGAGTACTGTGGCTCTGGGCAGTTGTTCTCCATGATGTGGTGACTCAGGTCTCATGGGCCTCAACAGGGCTCTGGGTCAGTACTCGGGGATCTCAAGAAGGCTGACTGAGGAACGCAGTCCTGGTGGCAGGAGGGAGCTGAGTCCCAGTGGTCTGATGGTCAGCTGTGATGAGTGACAGGCACTCTAGGCATGGTGTCCCATACTAGAGAGCTCCACAGACATCTTAGACCACTACCACCAATAGTGACCTCCTGCTGCCTATGTGGGAGCCAAGGCTCAGCAAGGATAGAACACGTGCCCTGAGCTACTCAGCAACCCCTGCTTCCCACTATAGCACTGGGCTCTCAAGCTGGGCCTGCTGGTGTTGACCATGGGCCATGTGCTTTTCTTGGGGCTGCCTCCTTTGTCTCCCACGCAGCACCAGATTCCACAGGACTTACTCAGGCTGCCGACCACGAGGCCCAGATTAGCGCTGACATATCCCTCCTTGTTACAGAGGCCTGCAGGACAGATGGCTTCATTTCTCACTCCTTGTCTGTGGGGCCCCACCAAGACCAAAGGAGGTCATCTCTTTTGCTTAATATATATGAGACCATTTGTCACAATTCTGGCCTGAGCCTCCATGGCTCACTCCAGGTAGGTGTAAGAGACCAGCTTTGAGGGAGAAGTTCCAGCCTCCAGCTTCAGGCCCAGCAGGGAGAGTGAGACTGAGGACTCTGGGGCATAGAACCTTCTCTGGAGGACAGCTATGCTGCAGCTGAAGATCCCCATGGTTAGGTATGTGGTGCACCCCCATCTTAATGCATTTGGAGCAACCCAGCAGGCACCTGTGGCAGTGCTGGGGGTGGCAGACAGTGGGACTTTAGGATTGGGTCAGATTCAAAGCTGACCCTGACTCTTGCCAGCTGTGGATGCTTGCCAAGTCCCTTAGCCCTGTGTGTCTCAACATTGTCAGCTGTAAAACAGAGACTGCCATTTCTGCCCCATGGGGCTGTGGAGTGACAGCCCATTCATTCTCTGTTGGTGGGTAGCACATTACCCAGCATCTATTGCATTCAAGGGAAACTGCATCACCTCATATGGTTCTGTAGGTGACCTAGGCTCAGCAGGGTGGTCCTAGCTTGGAGACTTCCATGACAAATTGGTTTACATCACTGGGGATTGGGGGAGGGCGACTAAAGTGATCTTGGAGATAGCTCAACACAGTGCTGGCTAGCAGTGATTGGTGGCCAGAGCAGCTTCTTGCTCCTGATGGCTGGTCCCTAAGGACAGTGAGCCATGTTCAAGCATTTCAGGAGACCCAGGTGGAAGCTGCAGGCTTGGTGTGTGTGAGATCTTATGCTACTCTGCTGCCACTCTGTGGGTCAAGGGCAGGTGCAGGAGCTATGACCCTTGATAGCAGCTCGGCTGTGCCTTCGGGTCACCCAGGCTGATGTAGTCACTCAGGCTTGACAGGCTTGGTGGAGTGTGTGAGGCCAGCTTCTAGTACTCGTACAGGGTAGATATTCTGTCAACAACAGTGGTCATTAAGGGTACCTCAGCCACCGACAGCCAGTGCCACATGACCCAGATGTCCAACTGCCCATATTTGGGGGAGCACTCCAGGATGCTGTTCTGGTCAGCTGTCTCAGCTCTCCTCAGCCTATCCAGAACATGCCAGGCAAGGCTATGGTGAGCATTCAGCTGTGAGTAAGGACTGTAAGAATTGAGTGGACCAACAGCTCCAGACAGGACTTTGTGAGTGACCTTCTCAGCCTGCCTTTGCCTCCCATGGAGTCACTGGCTCCAATTCTGGGATCAGACAGTTAGAGAGAGTGTGGAGTGTGTGTCCCTGAGGAGTCCCACAGTTAGCCTCAGAGGCTGCCTGCTGCCTGAAACACCAGTCGGCCTGTGGAGGGTTTGCTAGGCCTGAACCTCCACTGGTAGTTTTCTTATATCTGAAGAGCTTGGACTGTTAAATGTGCAGGCTTCCGGCTTGTGGCTTGTTGAAAGACCTGCCAGGTCTGTGCCTAGCCAGCTGTGTTGGATGACAGCACAGCTCAGGCAGGACGAAGTGTAACTGTGCCTTCCAGCCCTCCCCAGTCTCCCCGGTAGGTCACTGCCTCCTCACCTGCCTGGTCCTTCCAGGAAGGCCAAGAGAGTACAGATGTAGACCCGAACAAACATTTTTTTTTCCCTGTTTTTCTCTTGCTCAAAATGCAGCAGGAAGAGGGCTTTCCCCACTTAGCGCGCACAGTGAATACCATCCCAAGCAGTCTTTCTTCAGACTGCAAACTGGAACAGCCAGCCCTAGTGGCACCTCTCTGGAATCCTAGCATTTGGGAGGTGCTGCCAGGAGGGTCAGGAATTTGAGGTCAGTCTGGGCTACATATGAGATCCTGCATCAAACACACACACATGCACACACACACACACATGCACCTAAAAGGCTCAGCGAGATTAAACACTTCAGCCCAGGCCCTGCCCAGGCTACACAGGAGAAGAGTGAGCTGGGTCCTGGCCTGGAGGTGACCCTCTACACTGAGCCCCTTGTCCCGTGGATAAGGGAGCCTCACCGCTGTCCTTCCTTCCTTCCTTTCCATCTTCCTGATCCTGCTTCCTTGCTGAGGGCTACCAGATGCCCTTTCTGCAGGCTGGTCCCACAGCAGGTACCTCTGCTCCGATGCTCTAGGACTGCCTGAGGGTCCCAAGACCACTGTGGAGATTTTGCTGGGCTGGCTGGTCTTCTGCCCAGAGGCTGTGTGGTGAGCTGAAACCCTAGCCTTCTTTTCTTTGAGATCAGGACATCAAAAGGACTCTGACCCACAGGTGTCCTGGTGGCCATTCCTTGGAGGCCCCTAGAGCCTGCAGCCATTTTGCTCCCAATTCTCTTGGGCTCAGAGGATGGTGTGGGGCAGGCATTTGTGCCCTGTCCCTAACAGTGGACCTGTGCCGTCAGTCTGCAGGTGTCTGAGGAGACCTTCCCCAATGCTCTGTTCTTATCTCCCCTCTGTGCAAAGCCTCAACGGTAGACCTGCGCCTTCAAGAGCCACTCTCCAGCATGCCTTTGTGACTCCCAGGGGAGAGAGGAGGTGGACAGCCACGCTCTCCTGTCACACCACCGTCTGTCTTGTCCCCAAGTGTCCACTGCGCTCTTAGCTATGAAATCAGGCCAGCCACCCCCACACTTCCCTGCACCAGCTCAGCAGTGTGAACTGCAGACACCAGAAATTTCCAGCTCTAAAGGCTCCAAGCCGTGTCCTGTGCAGTCAGCTGGGGGTCTGAAGGAGAGGGACAGAAAGCTAAGAGTTGACAGGGTGTAGCCTGAGCCCTACCCCCACCCCACCCCAGCACACTAGGGCTTAGGAGGGACAGCTTGTTCTTTTCTGCTTTTAATCTGCCTTCATTTCCTCTGTGTTAACTCATTTGCTTATTCATCCCTCGATTATTTATTGAGTACCTGGTGTGTGCCCAGCAGTGTTCTAGGTGACATGGCATAGCAGTGAACCGGGGAAGCAGTTGGGTGTGTGTGTGGAGGGGGACAAGGGGGTGACCACAAACAAAGCAGGGCTTCTACTTCTAGGAAGTCAGGGTGGATGTGCCTCCCATTGCTCCTCCTCTGCATAGCTATGACCTTGGATGGGACATAATAAACAGACCTGGGAGATTCTGGAAGGTGGCAAGAAGCCAGGAGCCTGGACGGAGGAGGAGCACCCTCAGAGTTGGAGCTGATGGAGTGGACGACAACAGACGTGTCAGAAGGCACAGACAGAATGACAGCCGAGGATCAGGAAGGGTCACAGTCATGGCCACTTCTCCTGTGACTATGACAAACCAGCAAAAATAACTCACGGGAGGAAGGGCTTATTTCACAGCTTGAAGGCACAGCCCATCTTGGGAGGTCGAGGCAGCTGGAGCTGGAAGCAGCTGGCCACATCACACCCACAGTCGGAAAGAGGAGAGGATGAATGCTCGCTCTGATCACTCTCCCCTGCCCGTGCTGTCCAGGGAGCGGGGCCACCACTTCAAGGCTGGGTCTTCCACTTCCAGTGACTTAACCAACATAGCTCCTCACAGGGGCATTTGGGACTGGACAAGGTCCCACGGATGGCCCTTCACACTTGTTTCCTAGGAGACTCCAGGTCCCTTCCTGTTGACATATAACACGCTCTCACCATCTAGCTGCTAAAAGGGACTAAAACTTTAATTCTCCTGCTCCAGGAGATCCCTGTGGTTCCCCACCCTGGGCAGCACAGATGGAGCTGGGATGCTACCATGGCAGACCTGACTGAGGACTCCGCTTCCCCTCCTACTAGGTGGTGCCAGAATAGGGAGCTCCACTCCCTGGTTGGTAGCAAGCTCTCCCACTCAGTGAAGTGAAGACACTGTGGGAGCATGGCCTGGGGACTCCCCCAGACATAACAAACGCCCCTCGGAGGCACCAGTGGGGAGCCAGGGATTTTGCTGGGTTACCCAACGGTGACGAGACCATCTTCCTCATGGAGTCACTGAGGGCGATGAGGAACAAGGTGACACATTCCTGCTCATCTCTGCCAGGATATGTTAGTGAGAAGCCAGAGGGCTGGCCTCTGCCCAGCAGAAGTCAGGAACCATTACCACTTTGAATGACAGTGGTACCTAGTGGGAAACTTGGATTCTTATGCCTACTGGCTAGTTACCAGGTAGGGTCTCTCATCTTCCATGCTAGAATGTGGTCAAAGGAAGCCAGCTGAAGCAGAAGAATTAAACAGGACCCAGGATCTCAGCAGAAAGGCCCCAAATGAGACAAACAAGATGGCTCACTCCTATAATTCCAGAATTTGGGGAGGCAGAGGTAGAAGGATCAATGTGAGTTTAAAGCTAGCCTGAGCCACATGGTGCATACAGGTCAGCCAGGACTGCTGGTTACGGCTGTCTCAAGCAAACACACAGACACTCAGACACCCAGGACCTGTTTATAGACCATCTCATCCAACAACAGCTGAGAGCATATTGTTAAAGTTAGCATGCCAAGACAGACTACATCCTGGACCATTACCATATTCCAAGTGTTAAAAAATAATAGAAAGAAAAGGAAACTATATCAAGTGTGTCTTCTAGCTACAATAAAATCAAACGAAGATGGAAAAAAAAATCAGGAAATACTTATAAACTAAAGAATACACTTCTCAACATTCCCTGAGCCATAGGAGGGGCCTCAAGAAAAACCTTAAAGTACACTGAAATGAAAAAAAAAAAAAAACCATCTCAAAACCCTGTAAAGCTAAAGCAGCACCGAGAGGGAAAAGATATTCTTTATCAGAGAGAAAGTGTGGGACTGGAGGGGTAACTCAGTGGCTAAGAGTGCTTGCTGCTCAGTCATGAAGACCAGAGTTCAGATCCCAGCTCCTACATATTTAACCCCAGCTCTGAGTGGGGTAGAGACAGTAAGATCTCTGGGCTTCCAATCTAGCCACGAAAGCACGAGGCACATGTTCAGGGAGAGACCCTGCCTCAAAGGAATAGACAAAGAGTGAGAGAGGGAGATACTTAATGTCTTCTTTTCACTGTGTACACACTCAGGTGCATGAGCTCCGGCACACATGTGCACGTGCAGTGCATGCACACTGACATGGGTACACATGTGAGTGGCCAAATAAATGAATCTTTTTGAAAAGAGGAAAAATGTTTTTAACCAGTAATGAAAGCTTTTCGCTCCAAGATTGTAGGGTGAAAAATGAAGCAAAATAACTCTAAAAACAAATGAAAGAAAGATAAGAGCAGAAATCAGCAAAATTGAAAATGAACAAGAGCGACAAAAAAGTAGAGAAAGATCAATGAAGTGAAAAATCTGCTTTTTAGAAAATATGACAAATAAAACCGACAGACCTTTAGCATTTTCAAAACTAAAATGCAGTACAGCCACGACAGGCCCTGAGGACATGAAAAGCATAGTAAGGGCACATTACAAATGTCTCAGGACACATGAACGTGACAATTGGATGGAACAAAGCAGTTCTTCTAAAAGCACAGACCGGTATTCCTCACCCAGCAGGAAAAAAAGTCATTGGGATATCCCAGTAACTACTAAGGAAATTGAAATAATAGTTTTTAAATGTTCAAAAAGAAATCTCCAAGCCCACATGATCTTAGTAGGACACCTCCTTGCCACATATTTAAATAAAAATTAATACCTATTATCTGCCAGATAATAGAAGATGAGAGAACATTTAGCAATTTATTTCATGAGGTTAGTGTTATTCTGATATTAAAACCAGACAAAGACAAATAGTTATCTTGAATATAATTTCAAAAATTCTCCACAAAAGACTAGCAAACTGGAATCTGGAATGTGTGAGAGAAAGTGTATGCCATGCTGAGGAAAGTTACCCAGTGATGAAGAATTTGAAACTCACTCAGTATCATCTCCCACACTAGCAGCCAAAAGAAGGAACATCACATGATCATATCAACTGATACAGAATAATTACCTGAGTGAGTTCATGCTCTTAGAAAATCTCCAATAAGCCAGGCGTGGTGGTGCATGCTTTTAATCCCAGCACTCGGGAGGCAGAGGCAGGTGGATCACTGTGAGTTCGAGGCCAGCCTGCTCTACAAAGGGAGTCCAGGATAGCCAAGGCCACACAGATAAACCTTGTCTTGAAAAAAAAAAACTCAAAGAAAATAAAGATGATTAGGAATTCCGACTCAAGAACAAAAAGACTGATCAGCACCTGTAGACAGCATTGAAATGATGTTGAGGTATTTTCTCTGTGATGTTGAGAAGACCACTGTTACTCAGCTGCAAGTCTTGGATAGCACAACTGGGTATAAAAGCAACAAAAGCCATACAGATGAGAAAGGAGGAAACAAATTATACCTATGTACAGAAAAAAATTTTCTGTGCAGAAATAGCCAAAGAACCTACCAAAAGCCTCTCAGTCTGGACCAGTGAGTTCAGCACAGCCTTAGGCCATAAAGAGAAAACACAAGCTGGGCATGGTGGCGCATGCCTTTAATCCCAGCACTTGGGAGGCAGAGGCAGGTGGATCACTGTGAGTTCGAGGCCAGCCTGGTCAACCAAAGCGAGTCCAGGACAGCCAAGGCTACACAGAGAAACCTTGTCTCAAAAAACCAAAAAAAAAAAAAAAAAAAAAAAAAGAGAGAGAGAGAGAAAACACAGAGTTGGTATTATTTCTATAAGCTTACAAGGAAAATTTGGACAAAAAGTAAAAAACAATGATATTTCTACTACAAAGAAAATTAAATGTATAGGCTTTAAGACCAACAAAACATTTCTAGAGCTCATATGCTAAACACTGAAAAACATCAAAGAAAAAGAAATCACTGATCTTAATAGTAGATCATGGATCAAAACAATCATCATGAGGTCCATAGAAATTCTCAAAGTGGAATACAAGTTTAATATGATTCTTATCAAAATTTCAATTAAGACTTATTGTAGTGAAAAGTTTAGAATGTGGGTTTCTCTTACAATCATAGAAATATTATGCAAATATGTTTTTTTTTTTAATCCCAGGTGTGTGGATACAGGGCTGGTCCAAAACAGCTGACTATGATTTGCCTCATGCTCTAGCAGAGGTGTGGCTTTGCCAACTGCCAGTAGTTTCTGCAATTGTGTGACACCTGGAATTCTGGGGACTTTTCAGAGGGTATATAAATGCTAAGGCCCTGAGAGGGTGGGTTGTTTGTTGGTTGCTATTGGTTGCAGTTTGTTAAGTAGCTGTGTGCAAAGAAGAAACAACAAGAAGAAAGTGAAAATCAAATTTGCCCCAAGGAGCTTGATGCCTCTAATCAGCAGGAGGTTGTTAAATTGTGAGCTTTTAAACACCATTCAAGTCCCCAAATAATGACATGGAAACCTTTATATATATTAACAATAGCTTTAGGCAATATAGCTGGGCAGATACTCAGCTGTTCTAACCCGGCTATGCTGGCCTGGCCTACTTCCCAGGAATGTGCCACATTACCTGCCATTTTAATAGTCTCACCCTGGCTGCTCCTGTTCCATCTGTGTCCCCATGGCAACTCCATCATGACGACCCTCTTCTTTCTCTCTCTCCACCTGGAACATCATCACTAGGACTGGAAGTCCTGCCTAAACTCTCCTGCCCAGCTACAGGCTGATCAGCTTCTTTATTAACCAATCAGAGGTGCTGGATAACAATTTTTACACAACATTGAGACTGGAGATGCTTCATAGAAATCACAGTGCGCATGTCTGACTGCAACCAGATCTCTGGGCCCAGAAACCAGCATCTGAATACACAGTGCACAAGACCATCCCAACAGGAAGCAGCCTACAGATAATATCTCCCCCTTTCCTCTCTATCTTTTTTTCTCTCCTATCTAGTGTTAAGGGGTTGAAAGGGTGGAAAATAATGGAAGAAAGAAGAACCCACAAAGTAACAAAATGCTGGCTACAACTTATACATATAGACAGAATATCTTAAAATGCAGATGGGAATCCAAAAGAGGCCAAATAGCTAAACACAATTTTTCAAGAGGGAGAAAGTAAGGTGACTCAGTCTACCCAATTTCAAGACCCAGTAGAGCTACAGTAACACAGACTGACATTAGTGTGGGGATGGTTGCTAGACACATCCATCAATGGGACAGAACAAAAGGACCCAAGGGCATCTCAAACAAATGTCCACTTAATTTTTGACAAAGGAACTAATCAGTTCATGGAGTGAGGATAAACTTTTCCACAAACGGTGCTGGAGCTATTGGATACTCATAACAGAAAAACAGCCTTCATCTAAATTCTCCATTAAAACAGATCACAGACATAAGCTTAAGATGTGACATTAAAAAAGTTTTAGAAAAACATAGGAGGAAAACCTTTGGGAATGAAGGCTCAGCAAATGTTTTTAGATTTCACATCAAAAGCATAAACGAAAAAAAAAAATCAATCAGATTTCATCAACATTGATCACCTTTGTTCTGTGAATCACCTAGTAAGAGGCCAGAAAGACATGCTATGACTATAAAGAATGTCTTTAAACCACACATCTGACAAAGGGCTAACAACTGACGTGGTGTGTTTGGAGGCTAATGTGTACAGCCTTGCTAGAGGCTACACCCTTGAGGGCAGGCTCTGAGGTTCTGTAGCCTCATCCTGCTTCTAGTGCCTCTCTCTGCTTTGTGCTTATGGTTAAGGATATATGCTCTTGGCTTCCTGCTCCTAGCACTAGGCCTGCTGCTTGCTGCCATGCCTTTATCCTGCTGTGATGGAGCCTTAAGCCAAAGTAAACTCTCTCTTCCTTACATTGCCTTTGGTCATGGTGTTTTGTCACAGCAACAGAAAAGCAACTAAGCTACCTAGTGCATATAAAGAACTGAACTCTGAAAACGAAGAGGATGGCAAAAACAACAAAATCTCTCCATTAAAAAGTGAGCTGTTAAGAAGGAATACAGATTGCAAACAAGCAAATAAAAAGTTCAACACCTTTAACCATTAGGAAAAGCACATTGAAGCCACAATGAGTTAGAACATTGTGTCTCTTAGACCAGCTAAAATAACAGATACTGAGCCAATCAATTGCTAGTGAGGTGTGGAGACACACATCCAAGCAATACAAAGAAGAAAACTATTGATGGATGCAACTTGAGTTCTCCCAAGAGAACTACTAAGTGAAAAAAGCCAGTCTAGATGGGCAAGCCGTATGATTCCACCTATATCAACTTCTGGAAATTTCAAGATTCTAGAATTGAAGAGCAGATTAGTGGTTGCCAAGGACCAGAGGAGGTCAGAGAGAAAGTGCTCTAAAATGGCAGCAGAAGGGATCTACTGTGCTCTGTAGGTTGATTGTGACTAGTGAGTATCTTGGTCCTGATACCGTACCCCAGTTGCACTCATTTTGTATTGTGTTGTAATTGACAGAGGCTGGCTAAAGATGATACAACTCCTCCCATCTCGCCATGTGTATTATAGCTTCATTTGAACTTATAAGTATCTCAAAATTGTAATTAATTTAAACTCAAAGTATGATTAAAGAAGGAAAAAGTTCCAAGAAAATTATAGGGTGTGATGAGGACTGAGGTTTATTAGAGACAGTGAGTGGGGGCCGAGGAGGTAATACTGGAGGTGAGACATAAACAGCTGGGCTAGAATCCTGGGAAAAGCTTGGACAGTAGAGTCTCAGGTCCCTGGGTAGAAGGAGTAGGGTGGACAGGAGCTTTGGTGTTTTGAGAACAAAAGAGGCTAGAGGTTGGCTGGAGTGTGTGATGCTAAACTCGGCCAGGGCAAGACTTCTTTTGAATGACTGTCCTGCATGAACAACAGTTGGAGTGTGGACACGGCCTACAGGTCAACCTCCTTTTGTCTGCTTCACTCTATCCATATAGTCTTAGCTCCATCCTTACACACTAGACTCTGCCTTTACACCCTAGGCTCCATCCCCATAGTCTTGGCTCCATCCTTAAACCCTAGGCTCCACCCTTACACATTATGCTCCACCCTTACACCCTAGGCTCCATCCTTACACCCTACACTCCATCCTTACACCCTAAGCTTCACCCTTACACCCTAGGCTCCACCCTTACACCCTAGGCTCCATCCTTACACCCTAGGCTCCACCCTTACACCCTAGGCTCCACCCTTACACCCTAGGCTCCATCCTTACACCCTAGGCTCCACCCTTACACCCTAGGCTCCACCCTTACACCCTAGGCTCCACCCTTACACCCTAGGCTCCATCCTTACACCCTAGGCTCCACCCTTACACCCTAGGCTCCACCCTTACACCCTAGGCTCCACCCTTACACCCTAGGCTCCATCCTTACACCATAGGCTCCACCCTTATACCCTAGGCTCCACCCTTACACCCCAGGCTCCACCCTTACACCCTAGGCTCTATCCTTACACCCCAGGATCAATCCTTACACCCTAGGCTCCACTCCTATAGCTTTGAGTCCTCCCTGACCTCATTAAGCTTCAATTGCTGTGATAAAACACTATTGCCAAGAGCAAATTGGGAGGAAAGAGTTTATTTCACCTTACACTTCCAGGAAAGGGTTCATCACTAAGAGAAGTCACTACAGGAACTCCAACAGAGCTGGAACTGGAGGCAGAAGCTGAAGAAGAAGCCATGGTGGAGTGCTGCTTACTGGCTCGCTCCTCGGGGATTGCTCAGCCTTCTTTTTTATACCATCCACAACCACCTTAACTTCTGTCAAGCTGACAATAAACTAGACAAGTCTATCCCTAGGGCCTGGGCTCCATCCCTTCAGCTTTTTTGCTTTGCTCAGATCTCTGCCTGCACACTTCTTTATCTTCTGCCTGGGACCATCCAGAGTGGGAATAAAGGCTTAGTTAAAGCTAACATTTCTGGCCATAAGGAACAAAAATTGACCTGAAAACTAAACTAACTTATGAGAAGGAAGGTGTTTACATAGATAACCAAATAAGGTCTTCTGTTGCCGGTGGCAGAAAACCAATGCAAAATGGCTGATGGGGGGAAAAAATCCAAAGAAAAGGATCTGTGTTCCTATGAGTGAGAGCAGCAAGGAGAATGGCATCAGCTCCTTGATGCCACTACTTTCTCCTGGGCCAGCTTAAGTCTCAGGTTGGTCCCCAGAGATTCCTGGCAGCCAGCTTGCCTGCTCAGCAGCCCAGGAGAGATATGGGCTCTTCTTCTCCATGGTTCCAGCCAAAGTTCTGAGACGGTGTCAGAGCCACCCAAACTATGTGGCCCAAGAGGATGCAAGTACTGTTGTCAGAAACAGGGATGGATGCTGGGCAGGCAAACCAACACACTCCAAAATTCTCCGAACAAGCCTGCTTCTTCATCCTCCACCTCAGGTTGTGCGTTTCCATCACGAGACATCCCCAGCTAAGGCGTTTCAGCTCCATTGCTTAGGAGATAGCACTTGATTGAATCAGCTTTGGCCCTGGTCCTGGTCCAGCCATCTACAATCTCTACCCCACCCCGTGTGTGTGTGTGTGTGTGTGTGTGTGTGTGCACATGTGCGCTCATCACATAAAACACTTTAATGGGCACACAAGTCCTTGGAGAGGTTGACACCTTAAAAATGTCTATTATAGACACTCCAGGCTTCCAGAAGATCTAAATTAGCTCCAAAAGATGTGAGGAACCTATTAGTGGGTTAGGTATAGACTGAAATAGGTGATTATTGAAGATCCTTTTGAGAAAGGCCGAATGCACAGACTTTTCCCTTGCTTTCCTTCTGGGGTCACCAGGGCTGCCCTGATAACAGGGGACTGGGGGTGATGGTATTCAGAGCTCTACAGGTAGGCTGTAGCAGGTGGAATCCTGGAGCTCTCTGGTACTGTAGTTCTGCGAGAACAGAAATGAGCCCATGAAATGAGATCAGAAGAGATCAGCAGCTTGTATGGAAATCAGGCCAGTAGGACCAGTGCCAGGTAGGCTCCCTGCTCCTGGCACTAAACATGAGTATACAATCCAGATTAGAGGAATCAGGCAGGAGGCCATTTCTAGAACTGAATCTGGCTTTGGGTGAGTTCAGCGCACTCATTAGGTAGGGCAGCCAAACAGTCCAAATACAGGAGGAAAGATGCAGAGAAGACAGCCAAGCAGGACATCGGAACCTCATCACCCAGAGCGAGGGCTTGTAGACTGAGTCATAAAGGAGTGGGCATAAGAATGCCTGTCCCAAGTGGTGACAGTAGTGATAGTGAGCCTTTCCCTAGTATCTCCACCTGTCACCCACTACTCTGGTGTATTTCAAGGATCACTTCCTTTAATTCCTACAACCATGCTGTCCATAAGACTGGGTGTGAGGAGTGCACGGCACAGAGGTCAAGTGTATTTCCCAGGGGTACATGAAAGAAAGATAACTTTAACCTTCATGCTAAACATGCCTGCCTCCTTCTCCAGCATCTCCAGGCATCCCCACTCCAGCATCCCTGCCTCCCACAGTGTGCCCATGTATTCTGCTACCACATGCCTTCATAGCTTTGCATGTACTGTCCTCCTAGGTTGTTCTCTGATCAGAACTTCTTCTTCTTCCCAGGACCAGCATGGCCATCACTTCATCCTGGATAATTGTCCCTGAGTCTCTCTGTCCCCTTGCTTGCTCTTATAGTAATGGCTAAGTAATGTGTCTTTGTCACAATGTGAAGACCATTGTAATTCCCCCAGATCAAAGTGGAGTGGGAACCAAGCCTTAGGGCCTGTAGCTGTACCACGTAGACAAATGGTACATGGATGACACCCCTGCCTACCCTCACTGTGGCATCTCTCTCTTGGTCTCTTGGCAGCTTGGCCTGGGGTTCATTTACCTGCTGCATGGCGGCGTCCGTCACTACGCTCAACTCCTACACCAAGACGGTCATTGAGTTCCGGCACAAGCGCAAGGTCTTTGAGCAGGGCTACGGGGAGGAGCCGACCTTCATAGATCCTGAGGCCATCAAATACTTCCGGGAGAGGTCAGTGTGTACATGGTCACCTCTAGTTGGGGTTAGGAATTTGAAGCCCAGGGCATGACCTCAGTAGCCTAAAGACCCCACTCAAGACTGGAGCATATGGTCTAACTGAGGTAATCCTTGGAGCTGGAACAAGTTGAGTAAGATAGAGCACTGACTTTTGGATTTGGGGGACATCAGATGTTTTGTTGTCATAAAATTGCTTAGGAATTATGTGACCAGATTATGGGAGACTCAAAAAGGAACAACATTTGAGTGGTAGCCATTCAGCCCAAGGCTATTTCAACTGCAATCAGAAAAAGGCTTTAACCATGGCTTCCTTCTTGAGCAGTGTGAAAGGATCCAGTAGGGTTGGTGGTGGTCACTGGAAATTGGTGACTTCTCAAGGTCAGTGACAAACCCTGATCACCTATGTCTTCAGAAGTGACCCGAGGACAATGTAGGTGGCAACAACTCGTTCATGGGTGGCTAGATAGGTAAGTGGGTGAACGGATGAACTGATGGGTGATAGCTGAGCCCTTGGATGACTAGATAGGCAGTTGAGTGGTTAGAATATGGTGCATGAGTAGATGGCTGGGTAGCAGATAGCCAGATGGATGAATAAGAGTATGGACGGATAAGTGACTGGGTAGATAGATAAGGGAGCTGATAGATGAATGGGCAGATGGATAGGTAGTTAAGGGTTGGAGAGATACACAGGTGAATGTGAGGGTGGGTGGATGGTTGGATGGGTAAGTTGTTGGATGAATAGGTGGATAGTCAGGTAGGTGGATAAATAGATAGATTGGTCCATGAGATAGATAGATAGGAGGGAGGACAACAGGGCAGGATAGGCAGGCAGATGGGTAGGGGATGGATGTCAGGATTTTTGAAGCTGGTATTACCTGGTGCCACTTATGGCATCTCAAGGCTCCAGGGTTGTGCCAGAAACCCAGTTGGAACTCGTGAGGTGCTTTCCTGTTGACCTGGTGATCCTCGAGCGGCCTGGATGCTGCCTCCCTCTTGCTTGGCATTTAGATTCTTAACTGAAGACACAGTGTCCTGGCAGGGAGGAGGAGGCCATTCGTTCCCAGCACGGCCGTGAGCTTGTCCCAGCCCAGGCATCAGCAGCCAGGAGCCGAGGAGGGCTGCACTCAGTGCTTAGAGCTGTGGTGAACAGCCTGAGGCCCCCGGGGCCCCATCAACATTGCAACTGCTTGTCACGCTTTGATATGATCCACCGGGGGAAATCGCACCCTGTGCTGCCAAGGGAGCAGCTCAGACCAGGCACACGCCACCCAGGCAGCAGCTTCTCCTCAAAGCCCAGCTCCTGCAGCTCCAGACTGCTCAGGCCGGCAATGAGTGCTTCCCAGCATATGTGCGGAATATCACTTCGCACATTCATAACTTAACATTATGCAGAGGTTCATCAAATTTGATTTCCCTTCCCTCCAAGGAGAATGTTTCAGCTCTGCTGCTCTGTTCTATTTTCTCCCTCCCTACACCCCCCCTCCCTGCTCTTTGCCTACAAGCAACTCAGAGCACATGGCTTTGTTGCATGACTTTTCCAGGGCAGCTGAGACACACGGGAGGGAAGCAGAGGGTATTATGGTCTGATCTGTCCCTTAGCTGCTGTGTGACTTGGCTGTAGGCACCAAACAACTCTGGGCTTGTGTCTTCTGCATGCAAAGAGAGTCCAGAGCCCTTGGTACCTGTAAATGCTAATGTTTTGTTTCCCTGTGCTATACTGGGCTCAGGGCCTGGCATGTGAAAGCTGTGTGTATATGTGTGTGTGTGTGTGTGTGTGTGTGTGTGTGTGTGTGTGTGTGTGTGT
>OU015757.1:6296541-6329383 GCA_907169655.1 Acomys percivali | reverse complement strand
GTTTTGCTTAGGGGATCCAGACATGACAAGTTGGAATGGGGATGGGACTCAAGAGCTGAGTGATCAGTTCCAGCAGAGAACATCAGGCCAGTGACATGGGCCTGGTACTTGCCCCAGCTGTGACAGGAGCTCTCCAGGTCACCAGAGAGGGCTGCCAGAGTGTGGAGCCATGAAGTAGCTAGCTAGCTCTCAGCAGGTGTGCCCCATGATCACACTTTCTAGAGCAAGAGGAGGAGGGAGGAGCCTTGGGGCTGCACAGAACTTCCGGAGGAGCCTTCAAAGGCATGGAAGAGTTTGGCAACTGTGGCTTTGCAGATGTTGAGTGTGGGGACTGTGAGGGCATCTCTGAGGTAGAAGGCGGGTAGAAGGAGATCACAGGCTGATAGGAGGGATGTGAATGGGACGGCTGGTGCGGAGGGACCACAGGATCATCTGTGGAGAAGGGCAGGTGCAGGGAGCTATACCCAAGGGCTCCAAGGAGTGAGTGGAGAAGGCTTCCTCCATCCTGGCTTTATAGGGGAAATGAGTCTCAGTCCCCAAGCAGCTCTGTCCAGCGTCCTCCATCAGGGCAGTCAGTAGTAGAGATGGCTGCACTGCTGGGGTTTCTGGGGACCCCTAGAAGTACCAAGGATGGATACCCATGTCAAAGGAAGGAAGAAGTTTCTCTAAAGAGGCTGTTTCTATGATGCATGAAAGACGTTTACCCAGTCATTAGTTTACTGTCTTATTTACTCATTCTCCCACTCATCCCCCACTCATAGGCTTCTCTGGGCCCCAGAAACAGGGAGATAAGCAAAGCCAACTGTGGGACCTTGGCAAGTGTTCATGCCTTGGAACATGGGACAGGACAGCAAGTGGAGTCCCTGTTAGTGATACCAGGGTGTGGTACCTTATCTAGGGCACAGCACAGGGGCTAGAAAGAATGAGCTCACTCCCTCACCGAGTCAACTCAAGCCCCGTGGCAGACAAGACAAGGAATCCTGGAAGGCCAAGACCAGCTCTGGCCAGGCATGGTGGCACATTCATGTCATCCCAGTATTCAGAGGCCAAGGCAGGAAGATCATAAGTTCAAGGCCAGCCTGGACTCCACGGTGAGACCTTGTCTGAGCAAATCAAAAGACTGGGCGTATCCCATATCATATAGTCAAGCAGTAGCAGGGGAATGCAGTTCAGTAGTGGGGAGGAACTGTGTAGACCCATCTCTCCAGATTGAGTTCTGAGGCTGGGGACCCAGCAAGAGTAAAGCATTCACAGCCTAAGGAGGCAGCCGGTCCCCAGAACCCGGCCTCTTAGCGGCTGTGGGGTTGCTGCCCAGAAAATATTTTGGAACCGCCTGGGCGAGTTTTGCAATATTTCCTCATGAAGCAGCTGCTCAGATCCTGCCAGGGACAGCTTGCAGGCAGGAGGCATGGGGGAGGAGGGTGTCAGAGAGCCACATTATTAAACACTTGCTGTGTGCGCTTTGCAAAGCTCCTGCCTGCTAGCTCTCTGATGGCTGATCCAGATGCAAGAAGGAAGAATTACCAGGCAACTTTGCTGAGCAGCGACCTCACTTTATCCAGTCTGCAGTGAAAGCCAGCCTGGCACATAGACATCCCTATCCACTGTGGCTTCCAGCTAGTGCCCCAGGGTCCCTGGCCTCACCATTTTCCTCTCCATTCCCTCTTGCCCCTTTAGGCAGCCACTACACTATGGTTAAGCTCTTTCACTTCCTGGGACCTTTGCACTTGCTGGATGCTCTCCTTCTAAAGCTTTGTGTGGCTCATTTTGTCTCCTGATCTGCGGACGAGTTTCCCACATGCTCTCCCATACCACATTCCTTTCTTTCCAGCATTTGTCCCTCCTTGATTTACCTTTTTATTATGTACTTGATTCCCGTTTCTCTAATACACACCTTGCCCATCTTGTCCATGTCTCTAGCCCAAGCTGATGCTCTGCACCTCCGAGCATCTCCCACCCCGCCTCACAGAGCTGCCACTCTGACACGAAGAGTTATATAAACTTTCTTTCACTCCCTTGGTCCTTCCGTGATTTGATTCTGCCACAGTTTTTTCTTTTTCTTTTTTTTGCTTGGAGGAGAGGTTGCCTTTGAAATCTGCCTTTGGGGCTTTGCAGTGCCACCAGCTAGCTCAGGAGCACATCGGCTGTGACATTTGATGGAAGCGATGCTGCCAGTCGATCTCGGTATCTGTGTCGTCTTCTGGGGTGACTGGGGTTTGCAGCTCATGGCTCCTGTCAAGTCTGATACCTGAGACAAGCTTTTGACTTGCTAGGTGTGTCTGTAAGGCAGGGCTCTGCAAGAGTCTGGCCATCTCAGGGCACAGAGGCTGCTTGTAGGAGTTCTGTCTAGATAGGCTTTGTCCACTGCTGCCCCTTGAACAGCGCAGTGAACTTTAAGGAAGACTTTCTGTGGGCCCAGAGCAAGTTGGCATTTTGATTAGATCAAGATCAAATTTAATAGAGCACTGCGAGAGCTGCTTCCATTATTAAAATGGAAGCAGACCAGACCATATTTTCAAAATAAATATCAAGGCCAATTTGCTGGGCCCAGACAGGCATGCAGCTTGAGGACATCTGAGACCCTGCCATCTGGAGGTCAGAGGTCCCAGCTGGAGTTAGTGCTGCTGTCATGCTGGGGTGGAGAGCTGGATGGCGAACACACTGGGCTCAGGATGGGGCCCTGCATTTAGTTTTGAGGCAGAATTTCACTATGTAGCCTAAGCTAGCCTCAGACTTTTAATCTTCCTGCCTCCACCACCTGGGCTTGGGCGACAGATGCGTGGCTCTGCTCCCAGGGGGCTTCTGTGTTTCAAACAGGTTACCCTGGGGCCCACTGGCCACAGATCCAGTTCAGAGCAGTTCCTGCCTATAGCAGTCTGCTCTGGTGACAGGCTGGGCTACTCAGCAACTTGAAGGCGCACGTTGCTGCTTCAAGGGCCAATCTATTTCACCCATCTTTTTGAGACACGAGCCTGACCTCTAAGCTCTGGGGCCAGGTCCCTCCCTGCCTGCCCAGCAGCCTCTTCCCACGGCTCCTGCCTGCTGCTCACTCCCTCCCTCCAACTCCCTTGCTAACTTGCTCATTTCTACTTTCTTCCCACCAGAGTGTTGCTATCACCGGTACAGGAACCTGCTGCCATACCCACAGAATAGGTCCCACTGTGATTCTGATAGTGTCTTACCCTACTTGGGCCCTATGAGGTCAGTGGCATTCTGTCTTGCAGTAAAGGAACTTGGCTCTGGGACTGTCCCTTGGCCCAGGTCACAGGCCTGCCCAATTCTAAATTCTATCCATGCGAATGCTTTTCTGTTTGTCTGATTTTTTTGGTCCAAGGCAGTAATATTCTGGTCATGCCTGTTGCTAAGAAACACTTTGGGATCCTCATTAAAATACAGGTTGCTACAGAGCAAGGTAGGCCAGGTCTGTAAGCCAAGCACAGCTGAGGCAGAAGGATTGTAAGTTTGAGGCCAGCCTGGGTGGCATAATGAGACCCTGTCTCAAAAACTCAAGCAAACAGAAGAAACTATGGTTTCACAGAGAATCCAGCTTCTTGGCTTGAAATGTGTGGGATCCACACTTGTAAAGTATGATGATATGCCTTATGACAGACTCCTAAGGCCTTCAGGACAGGAGGAGAGGCCCTCAGGACCTGTGCAGCCATGCATTCCCTCTGCAGCTGTGTGTTGCTTGCCTTCCTCCAGTGACAAGATTGCTGGGCATTCACACCTCCTAAAAGCTTCCCAGGGCTGCCAGGAATCTATTTTACACCTGTTCCTTCTGCCTGAAATGACCTGTCCCTGCCCTCTAACGGGGCAGCAAGCAGATTGCAGTAGAGTCTGGAGCTATTGTGATGGCTGGCTGCAGTGTCTGGGGATGGCCGCTGCCACCTGGTGTCCCTGCACTGAGAGCTGTGCATGCCTCCATATGTGACCATCCAGGGCTGTAAGGGTGTGTCAGGTGTCCACTTCTGTGACAAAACACCTTACAGAAACAGCCTAAAGGAGGAAGGTTGCTTTGAGCTTGCAGTTTTAGAGGCGCCAACCTGTTTTTAGCTTGTTCCCATTACTGTGAGTCTGGGTAAGACAGACTGGCATGGTGGACTGGCATGGTGGGGCAGCGTTCTTCCTTTCGGTGGCGGCCAGAAAGCGCAAATGGTATGGGGCTAGGCCAACATACCCTTGGCTGGCTTGCTCCAGTGACTCATTTCCTTCAAGCAGGCTCTACTTACCCAGGTTTACCCCTCCCAATAGTCTATGCTAATTTTTAATTCATCTGTGAACTAACTAGATCCACTAGGTCAGATACCTGATAAGCTAATGGTCCTGGAAACACCCCCACAGACACCCTGATCTCCTAGGTATTGATCAGTCTAGTGCATTGGCAATCAAAAAGTCACGGTGCTTGTGAGTCCAGGGTTTAGGGTGAGAGTACTCAGGTTCAAATCCCAGTGCTGACACCTTGGGCAAATTACTTCTCCCAGGGAGCCTTGGTACAGCAGCACCCATCACATACCTTATGGAGTGCATAGCACAAGAGCTGGTTCCAGGTGACAGGGACAGCTGTGGTAGGGCTGCTGTCATCTCTCACAGCTGTGCCTATCTCCATCCCTTCCCTGTGAGCATATAGAAGGCAGGCAGTGGTCCCCACATGTGTAACTTAGCAGTCATTATGGCTGGGTGCATTCTTAATTTTTAAAAAATCTGAGGGATTGGTGGTTCTGGGGAAGATACTCAGATAGACTCAGCCTGATCTCAGGTATGAGGGGGAGACCAGGGTCAGTGATGGTTCAGAGGCACAGAGTCCCAGGCAGAGCATCCACAGACTGCATCCTCTCCCTTGCACATGGGTCCAATTAAGCCTGTTCTTTGTCCTGGATCACATCACTCATTCACTCCACAAACAGGTACCACCTACATGGGCCAGTGGCTGAGAGGCCGCTGTGGATACCAGCAGAGGTGGCCTTTTTCCTCCTATGGCATGCAGCCTAGAAGCAGAGTCAAGGAGGAAGTGGAGACTGATAGTGCCAATGCCATAGTGCATCTGACTCCCCATTGTGGTATGTGGAGAGTTAGGGGCCACACTGATGTCGGGTCACTTGGATGGAGCATGACAGTGTCTCTCGCTGTCGGGTCCCCAAAGCCAGGTGCCTCAACACTAATCTCAATTCCTTTCTCCATCACCCCCTGCATATTCTATCTGTGCCTGTCTGTCTTTCTTTCTATTTCCCCTTCTTTATCTTTCCTTTAGCCCGGGATGTAGCCCGGGATGGCCTCAAACTCTCTGAGCAGCCAAGGATGACACTGAACTTTTGATTCTCCTGTTTCTTACCCCCAGAGAGATGGAATTACAGATGTGTGTGGCCATATCCAGTTGACAAGGTTTGAACTCAGCAAGCTGAGTTATGTCCTCATCCCTGCTGGGGCTGAGGTTGCTTTGAGATACCAGAGACTAAAGAGGGACCTTGAGTCCGAGAGGGTGGCCATCAGAACCACGGGCAGTGTGGGTGGTGCCCAATCTAGCCAATGTCCCCTACCCTGCCTGCCTCCACACACACACACACACACACACACACACACACAGAGAGAGAGAGAGAGAGAGAGAGAGAGAGAGAGAGAGAGAGAGAGAGAGAGAGAGAGAGAGAGAGGAGAGAGAGAGGAGAGAGGCTGCCTCCAAAGGCCCCAGGTCCTCCATTAATTTGGGCAACCATGAGTTCCACTAACTGACCACCTGCTCACCTCTGGGGCCTCTGACCCTCATTCTACCAGCTACAAAGTGATTTTGGGTTGGTTCCCTTCTGAGTGCCTCAGTTTCCCCATGTCATGCCAGCATCGACATTCTTGATCGTGAATGGCCTCTCACCCTGGTGAACCCGTTCTGTCATAGCAGACGTAGGCTAATCTCTTGAGCAGGGCTTTGGGCAGGTCACTGAACCTTTGTGCCCTCGGGAAAGATCAAAAGAGAGTGAGACACAGAGGGACTGGCCCCTTAGGCTGGAGAAGCTCCCATCTGATATCAATTTAAAAGAAAGGGTCTGGGTGTGATGAAGCAGGCCTGTAACTCAACACTCAGGAGGCTGAGGCAGGAGGATCATAGGGTTGAAGCTAGCCTCTCAACACAGTGAGACCCTGTCTAAAAAACAGATTAACAATAACAAAGAAAACAGAAATTAATTAAAAAGTCATCTTTCTAGAGCCTTGTACACTTCAAAGACTCTGCTAAACTTAAGGTGTATGGGGGGGGATAGTGTCTAAGGGGAAATTAAAACTCCATGCTACCAACCCTCCCAGTGGGGCTTGAGCCAATTTCTTTCCAACTCTGAACGTATGTTTACCCATCTGTGAAGAGAGGCGTTGAGCCCAGTCCTGCTGAATACGTGTACTTTGTCATTTCTACACCGTCAGAGAGCAGGTGCTGAAGGACGTCAGTGCGGGGGGAGGGGGGGGAGCAGCTAGGCTTTCCGACTCCCCTGTATCTTACTTCTCTCTGCTCGGGCTCAAAGAGGTGAAGCTGCCTGTCAAAAGCCACCCAGCTTCTAAGCGTGTATGGGGTTGAGAGGGTGGCTCAGCTGGCAAAGCACTTGCCACATGAACGTAAGGCCTAAGATCGATACCCAGCAACCTGGTTTTTAAAAATAAGCCAGGTATGGGGTGTGGTTGTGAGCTCAGTACTGGGCAAGGGCCTAGAGGAGAAGCTCTGGACTCACTGGCTGCCAGACTAGAACGGGCGAGCCCTAAGCTCCATGAGAGGCAATTCCAAAAAGTAATACAGAGAGCAAGTGAGAAAAGATACTTGACACCAAACTCTGGCATCCATACACCTGAACATGGATGCATGTGTATCCACACATGAACACACACACACATACACACACACACACGAACACATACACACATACACACACATGCACACACATGCATACACATGCACTCACACATGCAGTGCACCCACACACAAACACACACACACACCATACACCCACACACCTGCATGTGCGCATACTCACATTATATTCCTTGCATCTGACAGAGCATAGATTTGAACCTCTGATTATCAATCTAAGTAGTTTGACCCCCTTAGCCTGCATCAGAGGAGGAGGAGCTGGACAGAGGGCTGCTGTACCATACACAGGTTGGATAGAGTGGTGGGAGGAGAGCACCCCAAACTCAGCAGCCCTCAACCCCTCTTCTCAGATTCATTTATTAAGAAAATGTCAGCTTAGGACTTGCTTGGACCAGGCAATGGCCAGTGGGCTATGGGTTCCCATCTGGGTGTGTAGATGGCCCCACCCCAGGTAAGTTGCGCTGAAGGGCAGGGGTGGGGGTGGGAGGAGGACCATGGAGAGGCCTTCACCCAGGGCCCTTCAGTGGTTCCCAGGAGAGAGTACAGGAAAGATGGGGGTGGCAAGTAGGGGTGGGGTAGTGTGTCCAGTGATACACCAGAGGGCATTTCCAGCTGGAGGACAGGGTGCAGGAAGCTGCAGGACAGAGTCCACAAAGACAGGCTGGAAAACTGCCAGGCAGCACAGGTGGGCTCTGGTAGGTCAAGTCAGGCTTTGTGGCCTACATATTGCTGAAAATACTTGAATCACTTTAATTGTCATCATTTAAAG
The DNA here is from genome assembly GCA_907169655.1 of Acomys percivali. Classification (NCBI taxonomy): domain Eukaryota; kingdom Metazoa; phylum Chordata; class Mammalia; order Rodentia; family Muridae; genus Acomys; species Acomys percivali. The sequence goes on along the minus strand of OU015757.1, from coordinate 6,321,773 downwards.
CTGGACAGTTTTGTTTTGAAATCCAAAATCTCCATGTCTCTGAACCTTCTGGAAGGTCTGAACCAAGATCCCCTGTGGTAAATGTTGGCTGGAGTGGAACAGGCTAGTTATGTCCCCATTACCCACTTGTGACATGTTCTTTGGTCTAGAAGCGGTGCTGAGCTGGGATTCCTAAGTCCCAGAACAAGGCCTCTCTGGCTGATGACGGCTTCAAAGTGAAGGGACGAGGAGAGAAGGGAGGTGGGTGGAGGGCCTGGCGGGGCTGACTGGGCATAATGCCAATGGCTCTGGGCCCTGAGCGCCTTCTGGGAGATGAGAGAATGAGGGGAGCCCCAGTCCATGGTGGGGTGGCTGCACGGAGCCTGGGGTCATAAAGCTCCATTTTATCTCTAGGAGTGAGGTGGATTCTGCCAGATCTTTTTAAAAATACACATAACCACTTTCTTTATTCCCATTTGCAGTTCTGTCTGCTCACTCCTGTGAGAGCAGCAACAGTCATTTTAAAATACTCATTTAGAAAAACAGTCGAACCTTTCTATGCACCAATATTCGCTTCTCATTAAAAAGGGGCAGGGGCGGGGGACCCAAACACCTTTATTTCAGCAACAAGTTCATCCAAAGACTGTAACTGTTTTGGTAGCTGGGGCCCAAACAAATGTTCCTCTCCTGAGGCCAAATGATTCCAGAATGTTTGCAAAATGTTTTTCACTCCTTTAAAAATATACCAAAATGTACAAAGCACTAACATTAAAGAATATTAAAAACAGAAGGGGAGAAAAGCCAAAAGAACAAAATGACTGACATCTTATGCTCCTTCTAACTTCTATATCCAGTGAGCTGTGGGCACGGAGGGGTAGTGAGCTCTCTGTCCTGAGAGGTATGCAAGCATCAGTGGTGCTGCTCAGAATCACATCTTGATGGGTTCGCTCTGGGAGCCATCTATCTGACCTGAAGGATTTCTGCATGCACTGGAGCTTCGAGTAGAAAGTACAATTTCTGATGGAGGAGGTTGCAATCATGAAGTGTTGACCTGTCTAGCTCCATATGGGTGGCACGTTGTTAACGCAACTGCTGACCAGTGGTGGGCCTCTGCCCCCTCTTACATAATATGGAGACAGAATTTTGGTCTGGCACTTGATGGGGGAATGTCAGGGGAGGTATCCCCTGGGGGGCAGTTTAACCTTAGCCTAGAGGGATCTACTGGACAGCAGATGCTGGAACAGTCAAAGGTGGTCCCTAAAAAGTGACAGGGATGGCTTGGGCATATCAGAGAGACTTCGAAGAGACATGCGAGGGAAGTTAAGGTTGATCCGATAGTTAAGAGGGTACGGGAGGGAGAGTGTGGGATGGGGCGGGGCTTTGTGTTCTTGCTTGCCAGGTCTCAAAGAGCAGGGCAGTGGCCAGTGTTGGGTGGAGACAGTGCCTTGTGAGAAGGCCAACTTGGGCTCATCAACACATACTCACTGTTTGGGTCACCTACTCCTAATGCCTTCTGACCCATGTTCCTTCTGAGGTGCCACCAGGACCATGAGGCCTGATAGAAAGGTTTAGAGATGGTATAGCAAGGGGCTCAGATGGATGGGTAGGTGGTAAATGGGGCTGTGGGGGGTGGGAGGGAGACTCAGTAAATCTGCTGGGAGGAGGGTTGAAGGGAGGTTGAGCAAAGTGACTAGATGTGACTAGGGTGGGTGACTATGGGTGGGTGGTCAGTCTGATATGTGCCTTTGAGCCTATGGGCAGACATACACATGGTGGTGGGCAGACTGTTGGTGAGTGTGCTGTCGAATGCAAAGGTTGGAGTCCCAGTGTCTAGGTGTGCAAAGAGGGCTGATGGGTCTGCAGTGGAGTGGAAGGGGATAATGATCGTCAGGAGGCTGGTAGGTGAGAGGGGCATGTGTGCGAGTGGCTTGTGGATGAGCAGGCTGGTGGGACAGGGCTGGGTTGATTGGTGGCTAGCAGCGAGCACTGGCTGGGATCCCACGTGCGGTGAGACAGTGGATGGTGGTGGGCAGTGCAGTGTGGTGGGTTGACAGGAGCAGATGGAAGCATGCCACAGTTGGGCCAGAGGCCAAGGTGGTATGGATGGAAGGCCTCTGTCATCAGCATCTGCTTTATCTCTTTCAGGGCACCAGCCACACATGGGAGACTCCTGGCCAAGGAGCTCAGCTCATGAGGCAGCAGAGCTAAACCGTCAGTGTTGGGTCTTGGGGCACTGGGTGTGATGTGACCCAAGCCAGCCCCTGTCTTCCTGCCATCACTGGCATGCCCCTCCCACAGGACATGGAAGCCTGGTCTCTGTGCTGTGGACTCAGCTCTCCTGTCAAGGAGACACCAGGCCTAGACTGCCACTGCTGCCTGGGTCTTGAGGCCCCAGAGGTGGGTCAGAAGGGCCTGAGGGACTATCCAGGCATCACAGAGACTTGGAGACAGCAGTCATCACCACACTTAGAGCCACGCCCAGCTGAGAAGCCAGGAAGAACGTGGGCATCGACCACTGAATGCTGGACACCCACAGCTAGCCACAAAACCAAGCAGATGCCCAGAGGGGCAGGGTCCTGTGGGGATACGGAGTGGGGGCTTATTGAAGGAGAGGCAGTGGCTGCTTTTACAGGGGCCACACAGCAGGCACACAGCAGGGGCTCAATAAATGCTTGTTGAATCTGTTCTCTTGCTATGTATGGGCTGCCTTCCCCATCATCACCCTGCCCTGGAGGTGTGAGCCTAGGCACTGAGGTCAGGGCCAAACGTTTTGGATGAGCTAGAGTCCAGCCCGGCCTGGGGAAGGTCAGGATGGAGCTAGGTGGGTAGAGCAGCCTGGGTCCTGAGCATAGCAGCAGGGGCAGGTCAGGAACTAGGAGAAGCATGTGTATCCAGGAACTTCAGCAATGAGACACCACTCTGACCCTGGGGATCCTTTACCTGTGCCACTTTACATAAAACCTTTGACTTAGCTGCCTGGTGGGGGAAATCCTGTTTTGACCGTTAGAACTTGGGGTCCAGAGAGGAAAGTTTCTTGCTTGAGATTAGTGGTGACACGTGGGACAGATGTCATTAAACCAGACTCATTTCCAGCTTAGTCTCCCAAGAGGTTGCATCCTGCCCTGAAGGATTTCTAGAGATTGGCAGACCAAGGCAGAATGTGGTCTTCTCCTTAATTCATCTACCCATCCATTTAGCTAACATTCACCCACCATCACCTACCCACCTATCCATCTATCTACCCATTCATCAATACATCATCCACTCACCCATCACCCACCAATCATTTACCCACCCATCCATCCATGTATCATAGCCCACTTGGCCAACATCCTTCTGTACATGATTTATCCATCTACTCACTCATCCACTTAGCAGCATGCATCCACTCATCACTTATCCAACCATCCACCCTACCAACCCATCCAGCATCCACTCACCTATCCATCCATCCATCCATCCACCCACCCACCCATCAATCCATCAACTTTGAATACATCATCCATCTACCCACCCCCAATATCCACTCACCTATTCATTTGTCCCCGTCATTTCTATTTTCAATCATCTATCCATGCACCAGCCATCTCCCTCACCCAGCTGTCCATCTGTGCATCTGCCTGCATACAGTTGTCATCTATTGTGCCCCTACTGTGTGCCACACACTAGTAGCCCTTTGATATGGGACACTGAAGCTTCTGGAGAAGCAGACAGGGATGAAAAGGAAGATGACAGTTCAGTGTATGAGTGCTGGGTGTGGTACCTGATCTGGAGTTAGAGTGCCCAGCATCAGGTCCTGTCTCCTCAGCCCTGGTGGCCTTATCATGTAGATGGGAGTCTTCATTGTACCTACCTCTTACATACTGGTGCCTGTGAGCATAGGGAGCAGAGTCTGGACCATGGAAAGCACCCTGCCATCACGTCAGTGAGGGGAGTCGGGGTCATGGGGCTAAGGCAGTACCTGTTGGAGACCACCTGAAGGATTGATGATTGAGGAAATGACATCCAAAGCATCTTGCTGATATCAGGTTGTGGAAGTTAAGGACAGGACTTGAGAGGGCTTTCAGATGGTCCAAATGATAAATGTGGAAGAAAAGAAGGTCTATGAGGGTGGAACCAGAATGGAAGGAGGACTCAAAGCTTCATTAGGGACCCGTAGCTTATCCTGGGGACATCTGGGTGCTCTGGGCAGGGTGGGACAGGCAAACATGAGGTGTGTAGCCTACAAAGTCACCGCAGCTCCAGGCTAGAGCAGATGTCTAAGGCAGGACTTCCATATCCTTGCAGGGCCCTGAGTGTGAGGAGGTGCTGTGAGGCTCATGGACGGCCAGGTGGCTGACTCAGGGGCCAAGAGGAAGGACTGGTATGGAAGGAGGGGGCAGGAAAAAAAGAGATGAACTTCATGTGTCTGTCCTATGTCAGGCCAGGCCCCTGGGGGCAAAGGCTGGACCCCATGCATCTGTGTCCATGCATGTCTGTGCTCAGTCACTCTGAGAGCATCTCTCTTCCACTTCATGTTGACACAATTAGTATGGAGGCCAGTGTGGGAGACTGAGTTGGCCTGGGCAGAGTTCTGCACAGTTATGACAGCCCCAGAAGGCCAGTATGGGGAGCTATGGTATTGGCCTTTCGCAAGTGGGAGCCACTGTGATAGGGCCAGAGCAAGATCACTGGTCTGGAATCTGGCCCTGCCACCGGGAATTTCATGGGTCTTGGTGGTCATCTAGGGGCCTTGTGAAGTTGGTCAAAGGCACCAGGAGGCCCAGGAAATGATTTTAGTTGCAAAATTGTCATCTATTTTAATAGCCGTGTTTATGTAAATGTGTATTAGAAAACTGTGTACGGGCGTGTCCACGCTCCAGATGCAGGTACTACTGCTTAGAATGAACCACAATAGGCATTTCAGTAAAAAGATTTGGCTTCAAGAAAAATACTAAATAAATACTCCTGCAAGTGGTCTGTGATCATGGTATGTGGGGGACTGGAATGGGGACCACTGTCAGGAGGGAAGAGAGGGAGGATAGACATGGAGTCCCGAGGCTTCAGGTGCTCCTGGGAAGCATCTGGAACCCAGCTGCCTTCCAGTACAGCAGGAAGGCTGCCGGCCAGATAAAAGGAAGTTCAGGTTAGTGACTCTGTGGGTCCTACGGTCACCTTCTTGAGGGCTGTCTTCCTGCTGCGAGCAAATGCCAGTGTCCTGCCCAGAGCCACAGCTGGGAGGTGTCACTTGGTCTAAAACCTGGGAGGGGCCACAAACAAGCCAGAAACCTGGAATAGAAGTAGAGGGCTGATCAGCATGGGCCCAGCATCTGTTTCACACCCTAAGCTGGTGCACGCCTGTCTCTTTTCCCAGATCTGGACCATGTGTGGCCACTGAACTCTAGAAACTCACCCGGGCCAGGCCAACAGTTCACAAACACTATGCTAGGAAGTGCATAGCATCTGTGTGCAGGTCTGGGGACATGACACAACTCCATACACACACCAAGACCTCACACTGGGCCTTTTTAGAGCCTGCAGGCTCTCTGATGCCTCGCCTCACATGTCTGCCAAGTACCTCCTCTCCCCATTGTACAGAGGGACCCATGGCTGTCTTTCCCTGGTCAAAGCTGATGGGCAGGCCCCACTCTCTTCTTCTTCTCTGGTTTTGGCCTTGATGAGTGGTCACCCTGCTACCTCCCCCCCCCCCCAGCATCCAGACCTGGTCACATACTCATCTCCCAGGTAATGGAAATGTCAGCATGATTCATGGGCCTTTGCTGCCAGGCCTAAGGACAAGGCTGGCAGGAGCTGCTGCTGCTACAAAGGAGGACATGAGGGCTGCAGAAAGCATCCTGATGCGCACTTGGACAGGCCTGCATGTGAATCCTTCCCTGGCTCAGTGGCTGGTCCCATCTGAAAACGAGTCACAAGGGGCCCAAGGAACAACACACATAGACCACAAATGTACATGGAGCTGCCACAGGAAACAAGATCCAGAAACATACCAGTGCAGGGGGTTACCATGTAACCCCAAACAATAAGCCACTTCAAAGAGTGAGGAGGGTCAGGCAGAAACTGTTAGGAGCCACTGAAGCCCCAGCTGGAGTGTGAACCTTGGAGACACTAGGCAAAGTGTGTGTCATACACTCAGCCTGTGCAAAGGCCCTGGGGTTGAGTCGGCCCCATGGGCTGCATGGTGCTGTGGTGGAACCTAGTGTTCGGAGCTTGGGGTAAGGACAGGCTGTCCCTGAGCCGACTTCTGGGGTGTGATGCATGACACCTTGAGGACTATGGAAAAGGCTGCCATGAGGGCTGACAGAAGTTGATGGGGCCTTGCGGACAGGTAGGATCAACACACATTGCTGTTATGTTGGGGCTTCCTTTTGGCTTCATGGGCCTGGGGACAGGGTGAGCCAAGGGGCTGCATCAGGCCTTTGGTGAGGTGGTGGCGACTTAGGAGTTGGAGTCAAGAGGAGAGGGCGTTTAGGAAAGGTGCCTGGCAGGGGCAGCTTTGTTGCAGGCCTGCCCTGGAATGTGACTCTGGGCAGGCAGAGATGCTGGAGGCCATTGAGGCCTTGAGGGGTTCAGGTGACAGTGCTCTGAATAGGATAGGGGTGGGGCGGTCCCCTCCCTTCAAGGAAGCCAGATTCTGTATGGTATCTGGGCTGAGAGGGGCTGACTGAGTTGGAGGAGTGCCTGGCCTAGTTTTCCACAGCCCTTAGTACCCTTGCACTGACAAGTCTACATCAAGTTGACACAAGCTAGGATCACCTGAGGGGAGAGAGGAGGCATGTCTATAGTGATTGATAGGGGAGGACCCCACCCATTACGGGTAGTGCTACCCTTGAGCTGATGGTCCTACATGTATAAGATAGCAGGCTGAGCAAGCCATGAGGAACAGACTAGTAAGCAGCACTCCTCCACAGCCTCCCCATCAGCTCCTGCCTCCAGGCTCTTGCCCAGTTTGAGTTCTTACCTTGGCTTCTCTCAGTGGACTGTGACTCTGGATACATAAGCTAAATAAACCTTTTCCTTCACAAGCTGCTTTTGGTCATCCCAGCAACAGAACTGCTGACAACCTAAGACAACCCTGACCAGCTGGACAGCTCCACCCAGGCTACTGTGTGGGGCTCAGGACTGGTACAGTCACTGCCATGAAGGAAAGTCAGCTTTCTCTATTGCGGATCCCACTGTGGATAGACAGGCAGGAAGTCATTCCAGGGTTCTGCCTGTCCCCAGAGCTGCACAGCTCCTGTCCCCTGGCCAGTCCTTCTTGGACTATTCTTCACCCTGCTCCCATGCTGTCCCCTTTGCTTTCCTGGAGGACTGTGGCCTGCTGGTGGCTGTGGGTCCAGCTGAGCTCAGGGACCATGAAGAGGTAGGGAGTGGAGAGATCTGAAATAGGGAGAGACCAAGCTTGGAATAGGCCAATAGGGGCGTTACACAACCCCTCCCTTTCATTCCCTCTGCAGGGTAGGGAGCAAGCTGGGAGGAGAGTCTCAGAATTGGTAGAAAAGGGACCACCAAGGACAAGGGTGGAAGTGGAGTGCAGGAGGGGGCAATCGACTGAGGCCGAACACTGAGAGGCAGGCAGGAGGCTGGCTTGTTGCCCTGGGAGAGTCCCTGTGTCACTCAGTCCCAAAGTCCATGCATCTTGCTCTCATGCTGTGCTTGATGATCACTTTGGAGACTTAGCTGAAAGCCTCCTGGGAGGGATGTGCTGTGAGAACCAAGCTCTGGACGCTGAGGCAGCTGCTGGAAGGGGGTGCTGCTGCTGTGCAGTCTGGGTAGGGAAGCCTGGGTCACAGCCTAGACTCCATTGAGGTAACACGGCCAGGGGGAGGCTGAGGAGACGGTGCCTTGGGTTGGAGAATAGAAAAGGATGGTAGCATCTGTACTGGGAACCCAGGTCTGCCAGCCCCAGAACCATCGCACAACATGCAGTGTGCTGGAGAAGGGCACCTACAGCAAACGTCCATCACCCACAGGCCCATTTGCCTGAGGGAGGGTCTCAAACATGCTGGCCACCATTGATTTTGTTGCTGTTATTATGAAATACTGCTGCCAGGAGCTGCCCTTATGCTGGGGCTGTGAGCTGAGCAGTTTCCAGAGAGGCCTAGAATCTGCACATTCCTGGTGTTAGCAATATGCAACACCTACGAACCGGGAGACAGCCCTAGGCACTAGTGGGCATGCAACCCCAAACTCCCCAGCAGGTCGTCAGGGCCGGGGCCTCCTTGTGAGCATTGTTGCCACAGCCCTGGTCCTTCACATGTGGTCCCCATCTTGATCTCCTGGCTCCGAAGGACATGAAAGCCATCAGAACAAAGGGGCCATAGGGACATCTGGAGAGCACCTCCCTAGGTCATCTCTACTGCCAGCCTCACTTGCCTGGTCTGGGTCTGGGCTGCCACTGTGTGGCTGCCCTCACTGACTCCATCCCGTATGAGGCCACTCTGTACACTCCCACTGGGTGTGTGGAGCACAGGGGCTCCTCACCAGCACCAAGGGGGGCGGGGCTTCTAAAGAACTGAAATTGCCTGGGTTTAGATGTTTGCTGCCCCCTTCCTGTCCAAGGGCAACTGAATCCTGATGCCAGGAACCACAATATCTCTTCTGAAGGAAGTGGATAATGACAGCAGGTATGAGGAGGACCCAGAAACCAGGCATCTGGGGCTGAAGGGGCCTCAGGTGAAACCCTGTGGTCAAAGACCCTCTCTCGGGATGCCTCTCTTGCTCCCCAGTAGTCACCTGAGGATTTGTACATTCACTAATAGCTTTCAAAGCTATGTGTCTTGAGAAGGTTACACAGCCTCTCTGTGCCTGGTATGTAATGTAGCCACTATTTCTTGGTATCTGTTTACATGACGTGGCAGGTGGACTCCAAGGAGAAAGTGGGTTCAGGGCTGTGTCCCCATCTGCAAGTGATGGTGGAAGCTGAACTCAGGCAGGCACTCGCCTGAGTTTTCAGAAAGCCACAAATGCACTCTGGCTTAGGGCTGAAAGCAACAAGGACTCCCTTTGGCTGGCTTCATCCAGGGTATCACATTCTATTCTTAATAACATCTTTTATTGATTTTGTAAGAAAAAATAGACATTTATTTGAGAGTTAGTGCTTGTACCAGTGCCTTCCCTCTGAGATTGCATGGAATATACACTTATATAGACACCAAGGGTCTGGAGGGAGCACACCAAGGGCAGCCTTGGGTGTTCTAGAAAAATGTACCTGAGCCCACCCCTAGGAGTAGAAGCTGGGTTCCTGCTAAGGCAGTGGCCCTGGCTTCTTCCTAAGCACTTGTCTGATGGCCCTCCTGGAGAGATGAGTGCAGCTCATCTGGGAGTGAGTGGGGGAGCCGGGGGCCCTGGAGGCTACAGAGATGATGGATTCTCATCATAGATGCATGTCAGCTGGCTCCGAATTAAAACAGCTATACAGCTGCTGGGTGTTGCTGCTTGGAAGCCTTGTGTTCCTTGGTAGTATCAGAATGTACTGAGTTCAGTACCATGGTGCCGCCCCACTGGGCCCTGGGCCAGGAAAACAACAGATTAATATTTGGAACCATAAATTACCCACTACTGGGAGACTGATTAGGCCCCTGATCTGAGCTTGTTTCATAGATGTTCACACAGGCATGGGGCTCTGGGCTGCAGGGAGAAGAGGCAGGCCCTGAGCCTTGGCCCTCCCAACTCTGATTTGCAAGTGTGTGTGTGTGTGTGTGTGTGTGTGTGTGTGTGTAGAAGCAGGGGCTGACGGCAGGTTTTAGCACTCACTGCATTTCACTTCCTCTCCTTAGTAGGGCACGCACACCCTTGGCCCATCCTGAATCAGGTTTGGATAGAGGACGGAGGCCACCTAGGACTAGCCCCATCAGGCCTCCAGAGGCACTGGACAGAGGAGGAGCTATGGCACAGTGGCCTCTCAGCAGCTCTGTTGCTCTTAAGGACCTCGCAGGAGAGGCACAAAGAGGGACCAAGTATTCCTGGCTCCCAGCAGCCAAACCAGTGTGGCCAGGGGCGGCTCTCCTGTTCTTGACCCTTTCACCTGAGCCCTATAGCTTCTGGGGCTGTGGTTCAAGTCCCTTGGCCCTCTACACTCTTCCAGCCTTTGGGGTCCCTCCTGGACAGCCCTGAAGTAAGAGGGGCATGGGTGCAGTTCTGGGCTGGTGACAGAGCCTAGCCAGCCTGAAGAGGCTCTCCCTCTTGGTCCAGTCAGCACCGCCAACGCCTTGAGGTTTCCTTCTCACGTATGCAGGTCTTGGGGCGTAAGGCTGTGGAAACAGGAGGCGTGGGTTACTCTGCTCTTGAGAGCAGCCATATACCTAGCTGGCCATTCACATAGGTGGGGACCTGGCTAGCCTGAGGTCTGGGCACCCTGTGTGGCAGATCCCACGCATAGAGTAGGCTCCACCATGCCATCCCTAAGGCCTTTGCCTGTGTTACCAGATATCCTTTAGGACTGAGCTCAAATGCCACCTCCCCAGGGAGCCCTAAACTCCAGTTCCTGTTTTCCCACAGTGTGCCTTGCCGTTCTCTCCTGGCCACAGGGAGACTTGCAGCCAGGAGCCACTTTCCACCCTGGCACAGGCTCCTAGAGGGAAAGAGGAGTTGGGCATCCAGCGCAAAGCTAGTGTGCTCTGCTTCCTCTCCACCCAGACCAAGCTTCTGACAGGGATGCCTAGGGCAGAGCCATGCCACCCACCTGGGTCAGCAGTGCCTGGCTTTCTCCTTGAGGTGGTGATAACCTGGTTTTCATTCATCATCTGTATGTCCTGGTCTTCCTCTGGCTTACTACAGGAGGGGAGACAGAAGGCCCGTCAGTCTCCAGACCACGTCCCTGCCATCCATCCTCATCAGGGCTGCTCAGGGTGTACCTGATGACGGTGTGTTTCTCCTGGTGACAGAAGTCAGTGTCCTCGGCAAAAAGGATGGTGTGGTGGGGTACGGTGGGCTCACATGTGGGCAGGATGCCCCCAACCAAATGACTCACCATGGCAAGAATGCCATTGTACACCAGTAAGTCATCTACGAGCAGCTAAGAGACAGAGTAGGAATGAGAGCCTGGCCCCCTCCCACATTCATCCCAACCCTGAGCAAATCACCCTCTGCTGTCCCAAGCCCAAGCTTCTTTGAAGACCTGGGTTGACAGCAGGCTCCCCTCCCCCACCACCACACACATGAAGGGCACGTGCTGTTAGTTTGGGCTGCAGATTCAGAAGCTGAGGCATCAGGGTTTTCTCAACACTGGATGACTAAGGGAAGAGATGGAGGCAGACCCAATCTCCAGCCCCGATGGCTTCTGCTTTCTCTACCTAGCCAGCCACCCAGTTGTTTCTCAAGGCTGTGTGATTCTAGAGGGAGCCCTGAAAGCAACAGGGCCAACAGCACCAAGTTACAGGGCAAAGTGCAGGGATCGCTCTGCACCATCTCCAGGCCATTATGAATTCATGGCTGGGTGGCAGGCTTCCCTGCTCTGAGGACCAGGCACTTCCAAGGTTGTAAACGGGGACAGAGTCACACTGCAGCAAATGACAATTGCCCACAGCCTAATTTCCAGCAAGCACAACGATCTCCCACACCAGCCAGTGAGGACTCACGCCAAACTCTTTCACTCCTCGTTGAGGTGTTTTCGTGTAATTCCACAGTTTGATCATTGACACAGTGGTGGGCAGATCGAAAATGACATACACCCGGTTCACCTGTCAGAGAGCAAAGCTAATTAGAGCAGCTGTGTTTGGAAACAGAGCTGTGGGCTGGGCGCAGAGTACCAAGACAGGGAGCTGGGCCCCAGGTGCCAGTGGCAGTGGGAAGCCTGGAATTCCGTGCCTTCTCTTCTCCTCCGAGCCCATTTTGAGTCAAGTCACGTGTAGTTGCGTTTGGAACAAACTGCTGAGCTGGCTCTGGGAGGGCCTGCTGCCTCCTGCTGCTGTGGCCCTCATTTAAATGCTGGTTGAGAATTGGGAGTGAGCAGGCTGGCTTTCTGTTCCTCAGGTCAAGCCCAGGGAAGGTCTCCACCTGCAGAGGCCAGAAGCATCTCCCCACCAAACCTGACCCAGCCGTCCTCTCCCAGAGTTCAAGAAAAAGCCCAAGCCCTACACACCCAGCACTATGGTTTCTTCTGGGCCATGTCTGCTGGGGGAGTACTAAGTGGCTAGCACTCAGCCACAGATCAGCATCAGATGAGCCTGAGCAGCAGGCTCTACATCACAAGGGGGCCAGGCCTGTGGCACGCAATGGCCTGGAAACAGTGATGGCTGGGTGGAGTCCTTCTGACCAGACTCTTAGGTTTGCATGAGGAGAATTGACAGTGGCCAGAGGCAGCAGTGAACTCCTACTTTTGGCTAGGGTCTGAGGGCCACATGGCTGTGTGTGACCCTTTGCAGCAGGAGATAGGCTGAGGAGTTGGCCCTGTGCTCTTTGAGAACTGTTCCCTCCTCTGGGTGGAAAATGTCCATCTCATACTCAGTTACATGAGCAGGAAAGGAGCCCCAGATCCCACCATGTGCTGATGACAGGCTCTGGCCCTGAGGTGGAGGGTGCTGATGGCCTGCATCCTCTCCCGGACCTCCCTCACTCCTCTCTGCAATGATGGATCAGTGTCACTGCAGGGTTTGGGAGCTGGGAAAGGCAGTCAGTGGTAATGGCTCACATGGCTGACTGGGGCTGTGGGGAGGGCAAGGTGGCCACAGGTAGAGATATAAGAAGCAGAAACAGACAAGGGGGTGTGTGAGGGACCATGGAGAAGATGCCAGGGTAGAGTGTGCTGCAGAGGGCCTTGACAAAGAGGCAGCAAGATGCACATGAGATCCCTGCCCTCCAGCAGCTCTACAAGGGCCCCTGACTTCAGAGTCCCTGGAGCTCCCCACACACCTGGTGCCTTTTTGGATAAAGTCTATGGAGTAAGTGAAGGGACTGTGGGTCTGGAAGGGCTACACCCAGAGCTATTAGCCACTTTGATGGGTACTCTCCACTCCCAGGACCAGGTACCCACCAGGCCAGGCAGGATGGGGGCCAGCCACATGTGCCTGCCATCACTGGTGTCGTTGACTTGATCGATAAGCTTGTCAGGAGTTCGCACATCCCCACATACACCCTCTAGCGCGTTCACACTGTCCGGGAAGGCAGCGATATCTGAGGTGTAGGTTAAGCTGTCATAACCCAAACTCATATGATGTGCACAGTGTGTCACCCTCAAGTATGTCAAACTGTCAGCACTATGTCTCAGAGATGTTGGGCTGGTGCCCAACACCATAGCAGGCTGGAAAATGACAGTGAAAACAGATGCATTCTAAGAAAATGGGGTTGTGGCCAAGGGGTTGTGTGTGGGGCTAAGGGGTCAAGTTCAAAGTCAGGTGGGCTAGCTGGAAATGAAGGCCTTGCAGAAGCACAGATGGGGTGGTGCTGCTGCCACTGCTTTGAAGCACAGGTCACACCCTACTTGGGCAGGCAGGTGACTCTGGCAGGTCAGGACCTTGTCAGGTCTGCCACCCTGGCCAAACAGGAGCTGATTAAAGAAGGGGCCTCAATGTGCAGCTCTGTCACTGTGACAGAGGAAACCTCAGGCAAGCCACTGGACACCAGTGATCCTGTCACCTCCCCTGTAACAGGGGCATAAAACATCTATGCTCCAAGATGGACAGGAGAACCTCAGAGGACACTGGCCATGAGTCCTCTGGGTGACATCAGGGGAGATGCAGAGATCTAGGAGTCAATCGCTAAGGTACAAGGAGAACGATAGCCCTAGGGACACCCAGAGCCCCAGGCACACACAGGACACACTGGGGCTATGCCAGCATCTCCCTACCTGGAGGGCCCAGATCACATGCTCAAGGATGCTGATGATAAACAGGTGACACAGAAGACAAACAAGAGAGCTCAGAGCTTAGTAAACAACCTCCAGGTTCCTCCCCTGGGCAATTAGGATTCCAGAATGCTTCATTCAGAAGATTTCTGGGGGTGCATGGGGTATATTCTAGCAGTGCCTGGCACAGAAGGAGCCCCCTAGCAGCACTGAGTTTTGGGGGCTGTTATATACAAGAATTCCAGGAGGCAGCATTGAAAAGGCATCAATGAAGCCGGGTGTGGTGGCGCATGCCTTTAATCCCAGCACTTGGGAGGGAGAGGCAGGCGGATCGCTGTGAGTTCGAGGCCAGCCTGGTCTACAAAGTGAGTCTAGGACAGCCAAGGCTACACAGAGAGACCCTGTCTTGAAAAACCAAAAAAAGAAAAAAAAGAAAAAAAAGAAAGAAAAGGCATCAATGGGTCCTTTGGTTTAGTCACAGTCACTCCAAATGGCTGAGGGCCTTGTACTGGCACTTCTCAAGTTAAATTCCAGAGGCTGGCATTGTATTTAACAATATCAATCACCAAACTGAAATATTTCAGAACCTTCTGGGCCAACCAACAAGTTCCAGCATGGGCAAACCATGAGCAAAGGGCCCCCAGTTAATATACTCCTCTCTCACTGAGTTCTCCTGCAGATTCTGTCAGAGCCTGTAGACCACCAGGTGCCTATGCCCTCTGAGAAAGGCCTGTGCTTAGCAAGAACCTCCCCGTACTCTCAACCATGGGACTCTGGTCTGCAGAGAACCAGATGTAGCAGCTTTAGCAAGCATGGCCAGGAGAAGCTCTAAGGGCCCGGTGGCATCCAACTATATCATCATCACCACCACCACCACCACCACCACCACCACCACCACCACCACCACAACCACCACAACCATCATCATAATGACTACTATCACCACCACAATCATCATGGACATTATCACATTATAATAATTACCATAATCAGGATCACCACACCACCATCACATTATTATAACTATCATAATCATCACAACCATCAGCATCATCACATTATCATTACCATAATCATCACCACCAGCACCACCACCATCATCACATTATCATAACTACATTAACTTCATCACCATCACCAACATCACCATCACATTATTATGACTACATAATCATCATAACCATCAGCATCATCACATTATCATAACTACCATAATCATCATCACCATCACCATCAGGTCTTTCATTTTGTTTTGCTTTTTGGGACAAGGTCTCACTAAGTAGCCCAGGCTGGCCTCAAACTCACAGAGACTTGCCTGCCTCTGCCTCCTGAGTGCTAGAATTAAAGGCGTGTGTTAACATATCTAACCCTCATCTGGTCTATTGAAATAGGGTCTTGCTATGTAGCTCAGGCTGCCCTCAAAATTGTGCTGGCCTCACACAGGCAAAAATCTTCCTGTCTCCACCTCCTGAGTGCTAGAATTACAGGTCTGGGACCCTGCACCAATCTCTCGCAGCATCTTCTGCGCCAGTCCCTGCTCCCAGTGGAAAGGATACTGTTCTGGGACAATGGGATCCTCTCCCCATGCTCATCATACAGCTCCAGCCCCGTGAGGCCAATGTAGTAGGGATCACCCCAGCTGGACAGCAGCTGGAACTGGAAAATAACTGCGGTTGTGATTAAGGAAGAGAGAAGCTTAGTTTTCCGGAGAACACGGGCAGAGGTGACAGGGGCTCTTCTTGTTTGTTGATGGAAGAGTCTCTTGCCCAGAGACTCATGTCTGTCAAGAGGAACACAGCATCACACTTGCCTTGTGCCTTGGGAGGGGACATGAAGGAACAGTCTTAGGAGCATGTGGACAGAGGGTGCTGGGACCACCCCTCTGGGGTCATGCCTCAGTTTCCCTGGTTATGAAATGATTACAACAAGAAACCTCTTCCCTCCTCTGTGTCTTTTCAGTTCATGGGAATAAGCATGTTGGGCATGGGGGAAAGCCTCAGGGCAGGCTGCAGTTGTGAGGCCTGATGACAAGGTCCATGTGCACAAGGCAACACCTGGACTCCCTCATTGGTTTGATCTTCCAGCCCCCAGTTTCTAAAAGCAGGAGTGGAAGTCCTGAGAGCCCAGACATACCCCAGGCAGCCACAGGCAAAGGAACTGCCTCCTTTTTTGCGCCTTTTATTTCTAGCATTTGGCTTTCTCTTTTCTTTTTCTTTTTCTTTTCCTTCCTTCCTTCTTCCTTCCTTACTTTTAAGAGACAGGGTCTCATTATGTAGTCAAGAATGGTCTGGGACCCATGCTTGCCTTGCCTCCACCATGCCTGGCTCCTGCACTTTCATGGCTGGGAGGTGGCTGCTGTCGAGGTCTGCTGCTAGGGCAGGTACTCTGCTGGCCATGCAATGAGGTCACACCAGGAAGGAGGGGCTCTTGCTGCCTTTGTCCCTGACTTCTCCCTGCCAGGTCCCTAGGCCACCTGTCTCTCTTCTATCACCTCTCAGCTAGGTTCTTTGTCCCAGACTTCCAGGGGGCAGATGGGCCCCATGCTGCTACTGTGTCCTAGCCCAGCCTTCCTTAGCTCCATTTTCCCTGTGTGGCACTCCAGCTGCCTGGCTCTGTGCTGGCTGGGCGAAGGATACAGCCACAGGGCATGAGTGGGGCCTCGTAGTCCATGCTGGCTCGCTCCAGGCTCTTCGTGTCTATCCTAGAAAGAGACCAAAAGAGCACCATGAGCCCTGCCATTCCAGGGTCACCAAGAGATACTCCTCAGCCATTGATTGCAGATATAGCAGCACAGTGGCTCCTGCGTGACCTCCCCTTCATTATATGGGGGGCAGTAGAGGACCCAGCTCTTCTGTTACAGACCCTTCCAATACTCAGAGTAGCCTAGAGGTGGAGACATATTTAACTTGAACATAGATTCAGATACCTGGACAGAGTGTTAAAGCCACTGTGAAAAGGGATGCGGCTCGCAGGTGGCCGAGTGGGATGTGCCTTTGGGATCACTCTCTGAACCACATCCTCTGCTCACTAGAGGGGAGCAGAGACTGCAGCCAGAGGTGGACAACACATGTGACTGCAGCTCCAGACCTGAGGATGCATACACAGAGGACAGTGGTGGGCTAACCTCCACTCACTCACCTCCTGGTAGGGGCTGGTGGTAGCCGAGTCTGCAGGTAGTCCCCAAAAAGGATTTCTTGTGCAAAATCAAAGTGGCAGTTGCCAGGCCCCTTTCGGATAAGAAAGCCTTCTGCAGGAGACACGCACAGGCCGTCCAGGGACACATGGGCAATTTTGACCTAGCAAAGGAGACACAGCTTGCCTGAGGCTTAAGACAGTCGTTGGCTTTTCAACCAGGCCAGGACACCTGGCCAGGCTGAGTTCTGGTGAGAGTCACATTGCATTTTGAGCACAATGCTGGTGCTGGGCACAGGACACTTGGATGAAGGCCCTGCTCTGAGGATACTTACCTGTGTTTCCCATGCATGTGTTGCTTGGTGGGAGACCCCTGACACCAGTGGCAGCGGCCTGTGGCAGCCTGGTGCGAAGGTTAAGGGCACAAGCACAGGAGTACCACCTCTACCACCAGTGTTGTAGGGCTCCAGCCTCCCTCCAGCTCCCTCCCCACCTGTGAGATAGGCACAGCCTCCATCTTCCTACTCTCAGCACCTGGCAGGTCCTTTCTGGGTACACAGCAGAGACCTAGCTGGTCCTTCCGACAGCCTCAGAACTGACAGGTAGTGGCACCGTGCCCACTGAGAGCCTGTTGAATGTACACACGCACGCACGCACGCAGGAATTCTCTAGCCATGCTGTGGGATCCACCAGCAAATTGCAAAGGCCTACAAGCCACTCGCCACCCCTGCCTTCCCACCAGCAACTGAAAGAGAGTGTGAGCTTCATGCTTGACAGACCGAGACTAGACTCTAGCTATGTAACCCCAAGAGAATGGCAAATCCTTTCTCAGCCTTCCTTAGAACCCTGAGAGGAAGGTCAGGAAAGGGTGGCAGGTGAGAACCTGATGCAAGGAGGTGGACACTACAAGCCTGGACTATGTGGAAGGGGACCTGCAGCCGCAGGAGACACAAGGCCTGCAACTCCCCAGGCTGCCCTGGTTGTGGGCGGTGGGCTATATCTGCTGTGTGCAAAAGGAAACGCAGCTTCCTCTCTCCCTGGATGTCACCCCCACCCCCCCATTGGAAGGTTCTGGAGGATTTATGCTTCTTTCCAGCACCCACGCCAGCTATTCATCATGCTGCCTCCCTGACAGTGGACTCCGCTCTGCCCGGCTTACCCCTCGGTAGGTGTCCTCAGGAGATTTATTGTAGTTCCAGAGGCGCAGGCCAGCAATGCTTTGGGCTCTGTCGAAGTGGATCATAACCACATGGTCCAAGCCAGGGGAAAAAGGGATCAGCCACATGTGTGCATCCTCTGTGGTGATGTTCATGCCATCGATTAACCTGCAGGCAACGAGGGTAAGTCAGCGAGGTGGTGGGCGACCTCCGGAAAGCCTGCTTCTCTTGCCCAGCTGTGTCTTGAAGGGTGGGAGGGCGCTAAAGTCAAGCAATAATACTTAAAAAGGGGTGAAAACAGGGTGAGCTCAGGAAGGTGCTGAGAGATGCTCATCCACACACACTAACAGAGGCAGCTGGGTCCCCCTGGGAGTCCTTCAGCCTAGTGACAACAGGGTGGGAGACTTCTGCTAAGGATTATTATCGTGCATGCCGGGAAGGCTGCTGTAGAAATAAGCTCGTCACACAGCTGTGACGCAGGCACCCTAGGATGTGCGGTGGTTAATGGGAAAAACGACAATCACCAAATGTTGTGGTGTGGCCAGGCAAGCAGACCACAGGCAAACAGAGACCAACTGCAAGCTGGGAATGAGGTCATAACCTCTGCGCCAGTGCTCAGAGGGATGTGCTGGGGTGGGGGGTGGGTTGTTTCTCTGTTGTCCAAATGTTCTGCAAGATGTGGAGGCAGTTTGAGGGAGTGCATCCTTTCTCTTGGTAAACATCAGGGAACCTGGCAGACCTAGGCCAGGGACAAGTGCCAGAAGAGGCAGGTGACTCCATGACTGGGATGAGCCAACCTGCTTGGTAGCCACAGGTCTGAGTGCCCCAGGGAAACCCCAGCCAGTAGGAGGGGTTTACAAACCAGTTACCTCAGCCCCTCCGCATCTATCCCTGCCTCAGCCTTTTCAGCCTGGCCTCGACCTTTGTACTCTTGTGTGGCATGGTCCCTGGAGACCTGGACCCAGAGACAATCAGCCACACCCCACTCACCCTTGGACCCTAGGGACTTGAAGGCCACTGCACTGTGAGCAACTCAGGCTGTGGCCACAATTCCTATCTAAAATCAACTTTCCCCCTTACCATTTGATAGTTTGAGGGTTAGAATAAATCTAAGTGTTCATCCATGGAGGTAAAGCGTTTTCTCTCCTGTGCTCTAAAAGGCTGTTATTAAATTGATGGATGGTGTGTCTTACAATTGCTGGCATGTTAAAACTGAGGAAATTCAGCAGGCCAGCCCTGCTGTTTGTGAAGGAAGCTGGCTGCTGCGGACTGCTGTTTCCTTCCAAAGCAATTACTTCCGTCTTGGGGACTGGCTGCCAGCAAAACTGTTGCAGGGTTTTAGGAGAGGGGACACTGGAGGAGGATGACAGAGAAGCTGGTGGCAAAGACGCCTCCCCGCTGCATTCACCTCCTGGTTCTGTCCTCGAGACACCCAATAGCAACAAGCCTCTCATGCCTAGATTGGTCTAAACACTATGGCCACCTGTCATTGCAGGGATGTGGTAGAGGCCAGTCAGGGCAAGAAAGACAAGCGTCTGGGCCACCCTGCCATATCAGAAGATGGGGGAGGGGCACTCAGTAGTAGACAGCTTGTCCTCCATGCTAAAGGCTCTGCGTTCCATCAGCAACACTTCAAACAGACAAAAATAAATATTACAAACAAATATATAAAGGAGCACAGGTGCTCCCAGAATCTGAGATGACCAAAAAAGATGGAAGATGGTTTAAGGGGGCTGGATATTGGCACACACCTTTCATCCTAGCACTGAGGAGGCAGAGGCAGGCAGATCTCTGAGAGTTTAAGGCCAGCCTGGTCAACCAAAGCGAGTGAGTCCAGGACGGCCAGAGACTGTTACACCGAGAAACCCTGTCTCAACCCTCCATCCATCCCCACCACCACCACCACCGGAAAAAAAAAAAAAAAAAAAAAAAAAAAAAGGCTCAAGGCTGAACAGCCCATGCCCAGCCATAGAAGCCAACAGAAAATGAACTCTCAATGGTGTCGTGGGAGGTTCTTTGTCTCACATTTTTGTTAGGACATTTTTTTCTTTACATCTTCATGTCCTTTATATATATTATGGATTCCAGTTTTGTGTTTTTATGAGATTCCTGGGTGTGCAAATCTGTGTGTCTCTGTGTTTATATAACATTCTTAAGCATTTTCTTTGGCCCTTCTGTTTTGTCCTGTTCCTATTTGGTTATTTTGTATTATTATTTCATCTTATTTAGTATTCTTTAGATCCCTGTTTTAGGTTCCAAAATGGCACTTGCACTACTGGTTATTATTGTTGTCCTCACTGTTATGATTGTGAGGTTTGGAAACGTAAAGCAGGGGAGAGATTTGAACTCCCATTTTTTTTTTTTATTTATTTTTTTTTGGTTTTTCCGAGGCAGGGTCTCTCTGTGTATCCTTGGCTGTCCTGGACTCACTTTGTAGACCAGGCAGGCTTCGAACTCACAGCGATCCGCCTGCCGCTGCCTCCCTAGTGCTGGGATTAAAGGCGTGCGCCACCACACCCGGCCTGAACTCCCATTTTTTGAACTCTCTTGCTTCTAATTAATTCACATAGTTGTCCAGAGCAGAAGGCCAAATGCCAGTCAATGAGTGACAGGCATCAGTGGGTGAATGCTATAAAAGGCTTGCCCATTCATCCTGGCCATAGCATCCAGAATGTGCAGGAAGCAGAGCAGCCATAGTGGTCTGTAGAGACTTTATCACTTTCTAGGTTGCTGAGAGGAGAGGCCTAGGGCAGGCATGTGCAAAACAGACTGGGTCACCACTGAGGTCGATAGACTATGCCGAGTGAGACCCTAGCTGAGGCCAGTGGGATATATCAGAGCATGCAGCATCTGCAGATACCCCAGCCTGACTTTGCATCTTGCCTGTGCCCCAAGAGGGGTAGCCTGAGGAAAGGATCGCCTCTACTCCTTTTGGCCATGTGTCCTTCTAGGCAGTATCTGATGTGTTCCTAGTGCCTGGGACACACAGCATGTCCCTCGACCCTGACTGTCAAAGTCAGGCTTCTAATACTTACTTGTCCAGGGTCCGTGAGTCATCAGTGTACTCAGGCAGGTCATTTAAGTCCCTGGGAGAGGCAGAGAGCTGGTGCGAGTGGATGGGCAGGGCCTGGCCATCCTTGCCCACTACTTCCAGGCCAGTGAGCCCTATGTAGTGCAGGTCCCCCCAGGAGGCTGTGAAGTTTAGCTGGAGGCCTGTGAGGGGAGGAAAATAGCAAGTCATCACCAGAGGCTCTGGAGCTAGAAGAGAGCCATCCATCTGCCTCTCTGCTCTCCCCTCAGGGACCTTGTCTCAGGGTGCTCAGGCCCAGACTGCTGCCTACTCAGGACATAATGCAGGCAGGAAACCCACACATGGCTGGAGTACTCACACCATGCTTCGCACCCTGTGGGCTCCCTCAGGCTGGTTTGCAGCAAGGCGTTCCTCTCCTGCCTTCTCACTGCCCCAGGAACCCCGAGCTCTTCTACAGAGTTGACCCTTCAATTGTTCATTTTTCTATGCCTTTCTTCTATCACCAGGCCTTTGCACATGCTGCTCCTGTCCTCTGGACTGTGCTTGTGTTTCAAGGGCCAGGCCAGTGCTGCAGTCACAGTCTGTCATGCCCTAGGATACTTCCTCCACCAAACTTCAGAGGCCACTACTTAGTAAATGCCCACGGGACCTGCCAGGTGGCTGACTCCTCAAGGGAGCGACCCCACGATCCCACTTGTCTTCCTAGACTACGTAGGCCCAGGTGCCTGATATATGATAAAGGCTCAGTGTCAATGAATGCTCGACAGTACCTAAGTGGGACAGTGGAAGCCCCACACCCAGAACTTGATATTTTATACAAATGGATTCTCCTAAGAGCCCTTACTGGGCTCAGGGTAGAGGAAGTGGCTGCTGACCCCATCCTTCCACTCAGTGTTCACCCGGCTTCACCAGAGACCATTTCAGGAGACCTTCTCTGGCCTTGGGACACACATGCCAGGTGACTCATTCTACTGCCCAGAAAGCTCCCCTCCCTGGGTTACATCCTGTCACGCTGTCAGAGGCTTGGCTGGAGTTTCCCCTTTCCCAGTAGAGCAGGGCCAAGCTCATGTGCTCTCCCACCCTGGAGGTCCTTGGCCTGTTTAGCACCAGCCTGAGTTCTAAGGTTTAACTCTTTGGACTTCTGCTGAGTGACAGTAGGCTTGGTGGAGCTGCCAGGAAGCCTGGGGTTATGAGGTGCTCCATATTTCTTACAAGAGGATCTGCGAGCACAGCAAAACTTCAGAACACTCTAGGGGTCAGGATGCAACCTCTCACCTCCCTGACTTGACATCTTGTCCTATACCCTGTCATTTCCCAGCACCCTTTTTGTGATTTCAGCCTTCACACTTCCTCTCTTTGGTGCCAGAATCGGCCTGAGCACCTAAGGGGCTGATGAGCGCATGGGTCCTCAGCAGCCCCGAGCAGATTGCTCGGCGTGCACACCCCCTCCAGGGTGTGGATCCTGTGCCCATGCCACTTTGCAATTCGGACCTGCTGCTCTCCCCACAGAGGTGGGTCAGCTTCTCCACTCTGCCTCTGGGCTGCATGGCTTGCTATGGCCACGTATGCACAGGAGCTTGTCTCCTCTTTCTGCCCTGGGCTGGTGCCAAGACAACTCAGTCACCTGTTGCTCTAGCCAGTAGCAGCACACGCAGACAGTTGCTGGTCCACATGTTGTCTGTTCAGACATGTGAGCAGGTTGAGGGAGAACATCTGAGTGGCTCAAGTAAGGCAATATAGCCAAAGAATTGT
This sequence comes from Acomys percivali, assembly GCA_907169655.1. Taxonomy (NCBI): domain Eukaryota; kingdom Metazoa; phylum Chordata; class Mammalia; order Rodentia; family Muridae; genus Acomys; species Acomys percivali. The sequence goes on along the minus strand of OU015757.1, from coordinate 6,298,942 downwards.
GAATAATGAGGCCTACAGAGCACTGCAGCCAGGCACTCCACTGTGGGCTTGTTTGTTCTGCAGCAAAAGCTAACTGATACAGTCCTCCTACTGGCCAAGTTCAAATGTCATCTCTTAGCGATTTCAGAGAGTGCCCCCCACTTTCCATGCCCTTCTTCCACTTGCTTTCATCCTTATGTCACAAGGCAGTCTACATTAATGTCCTTGTTTATTCCCTGAGGCCAGGACTGACTGTTTTATCCCCAGAGCCTAGAACAGCAGTGCCTAACAAATAGATGCTTAATCAAATTTTGTTTTGAGACCTCTGATTGATAGAAAAGTAGGTAATTGGTTAGTGAATGTATCTCCCCAGATTCATACTGAATGGTAAGCTAATGCTCACTGATTGTACGTGCCAACTATGCTTTTAGATTAGAAGTGTGAGGAAACTCACAGTGAGTCCCTGCATGAGCAGTGCTCATTCTGCAGTCAACAGACACCTGGCAAATGCTGAGTATCACAGCTGTGCACACTGCGGTGTGCCCAAACAGAATGATGGGATGGGTGGTGAGTGGCACAGTGGGGGACGGATGTTTAGGGAGGGGAGGTGGCATCTGGGCTGGGGTTTGCATGCTAAGAATAGACACACTATGCTGCATTTCTGGAGGAAGAAAGTTCTAGGTTGAGAGAACAAGTTGGGCCCACATCTGGAAGCAGCCAGCCAAGGGAGAGAGGAGTATGAAACTAGAAGAGGAGGCAGGGCTTGATCCCATGTGAAAGGTGAAAGGTGTGGGGACATTGCAATGGGAAGCTACAATGGGCTACTGTTTCTGTTTTCTTTGCTTTGTTGAGACAATATCTCCCCTTACAGTCTAGGATGGCCTCAAAACTTATGATCCTCCATGCTTAGCCATTGAGTACTGGACTGCAGATGTACACTACCATGGTGGCCTTCGCAGGACTTCAGTAGGACTGTAAAGGAGAAGACACTGGTGCTAAGAGTGGCCTCACACAGGGCAGCAGGGGACACAATCAATAGGAGGCAATGGAGCCTAGTGGTTTGAACACAGGAGAAGGGATTGATTCAGGTGACAGAGTGGGGTAAGGAGTGTCTCGGATAGAGAAGGCCTGGAGTGGAGGAGGGAATAGATTGGGAAAGGAGGGACAGGGAGAGGCAGAAATGCCACCTCTCCCTGGTAACAGTGAGCCTTTTCCACGCCTGTAGCCTCTTTGTGTCTGGAAAGATGCACCTGATCCCATTGATTCAGGGCTCTGAATGTAACTGCTCTCCTTGTGAGCTGATCGCCATGTTCCATATTCATTTTCCTCCGTGCATCAATTAGTATTTATACAAATGGAAATTAATTTTGTTATTTCGCTCATGCTTTGGCCCTCTTGACTCCTTTCCTATTCATCATGGCTGATATTTGCAAAACTTCCCAAATGAGTGTCATCTGCAAATTAGCAAGTCATATATTCCCTTTCAAAGCATGAAGGGGATTGGCCATGTCTGCCCACTGCCTCCCCCAGCTCCTGCACGCATCCTCCTGGGACTACTTTATTAAAGTGTACTCCACTTACACACATTTCTGAGCAGGTGGAGGATGGGACAGGGGTTCAAAGAATCTTGGGGCTCTAGGCTCAAGAGGGAGGGAATGACACAGTGGAGAGGTCTCAGTGCTTGTCTAGCCAGTACCAAGATCAAAGGTCACAGTACTCTATCCACTCCAGGGCAAACGTCCCTGGCCACTGTAATGCCATCTCTGAGAAACACTAGGTTGGCTCAGTATAAAGGAAATTGGTAAACAGCCTTTTGGTAAAAATTAGCGGGTAGATCAGACAGTAGTGGCTTCTTCCTGGCAGCACGTTTGCCTGGCTTTCTTCTCCTCCTGGGAGAAGTTCTGGCTCAGTAGTTGTCTGGGCAGCTGACCACTCTTACCAGGCTGCAGGGACAGCCAATGAATCATGTCTGGCCAGATACAGTTTTCATATCTCTTACCTGCCCATCCCCCACCATGGTAACTACATAATGAATTAATGGATAGGCTTAAGATACAAGCTAGACCTCAAGACTTAATTCTGGGGCTAGATGCTTGGCAATAGAAGTGGTTTCTGCTCTTGGGCTGCTAGCAATGGGTGGATGTGAGTACAAAGCTCCCACAAGCCCCTGGTGCATGATCTTCCCATGAGGCCCTGGTCCATGGCTCCCATGGAGGAGTACAAGAGGAAAACAGGCTAGAAAGACAGAAACAGCAAGGCTCCATGGTGTCATTTCCCTGTCTACACCCAGCTGTCTAAGAAACTAGTGACCATAACTTCTAGGTGCCTCTTTTTACTGAATTCAGCTTGAATTCAATATCCATTCTTCGTGTGTGTGTGTGTGTGTGTGTGTGTGTGTGTGTGTGTGTGTGTGTGTGTGTGT